>CM032453.1:108688107-108820607 GCA_019049505.1 Pachyrhynchus sulphureomaculatus | reverse complement strand
GGCTTATCCGGAGTTCATTTATTACATTTTTATTTAAAACCCACATTTCAGTGCCATATGCTAATACCGGTAGTACATATTGATCACCCACTCTACTTTTTATTGTATTTGGGATTTCCAATTTAAATGTAGATTGAAACCTTCCGAACGCAGACCAAGTTAACGAGACTCTTCTATCCAACTCAGTCTTTAAAATATTTTTTGATATTTCGCTTTTTTGTCCTAAGTATATGAATATACTTTTCCTATTCTTTCACCTTCTATTAACAGTTCCTGGCTGTTATATTCAGTTTCGTTGTTTAAATATTTGGTTTTGGTGAAGTTTATTTTTAAATTTATTTCTCGAGAGTTGTTATTTAATTCTGTCAGCATTTCTTGTAATTCTTCTTTTGTGTTGACGATCAGAGTGACATCATCTGCGAACCTTAAGTGATTTAATCTTTCACCGTCTATTAGTATCCCTTTATTTTCCCACTTTAACGATTTGAACATGTATTCTAGAGTCAACGTGAACGGCTTTAGGGATATTGAGTCGCCTTGTCAAATTCCTCTTTTAATTTTGATATTATTTGTTTTTTCTTCAAACATTATTTGTGATGTGGCATTTTTATATATCTGTTAAGAAAAGATGCGTATCTTTCGTCGACTCTGCTATTACTTAAGGCGTTAAAGACAGCCCATATTTCTATCAAATCAAATGCTTTTTCGTAGTCAGTCATTGCTACATTTACACACTCACAATTAGTGTAGTATAAAAATTCATGCTTATATATAAATATATATATATATATATATATATATATATATATATATATATATATATATATATATATATATATATATATATATATATGGTAGTAGTGGTTTTTCGAGTATCCCGTGTTAGCTTAAAGTCCCTGATGGACGGTTTCGCTGACATTTCGATGGAATCTCATCCATCTTTTTGAAAGCGTTGATGTGAACTAGCATTTAAGTATCTGTTTGTATGTGTCGGTTTTCTATATACTGAGTGAGAGAAAGAACCATCTGATTTTCTTTGAAGCAAGACATCTAGGAATGGTAGTTGTGCTGCTACTTCTCTTTCCACTGTAAATTTAATGTTTGGATGTATATTGTTAAGGTGTTCCAGGAACTTGTTTAGGTTATCTTCACCGTGTTGCCATACCACAAATGTGTCATCTACGTATTGTAGCCATGTTTTCGGTTTATGTGGAGCAGTTTCTAGAGCTAGTGTTTCGAAATACTCCATGTATAGATTAGTTAGTGCTGGTGACAATGAAGAGCCCATCGGTGCACCTTTTATTTGTTTGTATCTTTGGCCTGAATAGACGAAGTATATATTAGCGAGGTAGTGTTTTGATAGACTGATGACGTATTCGGGCAGGTTGTATTTTGTCTCTATAATAGACAGTGCTTCGGTAACTGATACTTCTGTGAAAAGGGATACAACATCAAAACTATATATATATATATATATATATATATATATATATATATATATATATATATATATATATATATATATATATTTATATATATATATATATATATATATATATATATATATATATATATATATATATATATATATTTATATATATATATATATATATATATATATATATATATATATATATATATATATATATATATATCTATATATATATATATATATATATATATATATATATATATATATATATATATATATATATATATGTATATATATATATATATATATATATATATATATATATATATATATATATGTATATATATATATATATATATATATATGTATATATATACATATATATATATATATATATATATATATATATATATATATATATATATATATATATATATATATACCTATATATATATATATATATATATATATATATATATATATATATATATATATATGTATATATATATGTATATATATATATATATATATATATATATATATATATATATATATATATATATACATATGTATATATATATATATATATATGTATATATGTATATATATACATATATATATATATATATATATATATATATATATATATATATATATATATACATACCTATATATATATATATATATATATATATATATATATATATACATACCTATATATATATATATATATATATATATATATATATATATATATATATATATATATATTATGTTAAAGAGTTAAGGTACATTTGAGAAATTTACTCTACACATATAGGAAAAGTATCCCAATAATTAATATAATATAAATAATAATAATAAAAATATGATATTCCAACTTTTCGAAAAACTTTCTCTACAACGTGTTTATACCAAGAATTCCTGTGCCTAGTTAACTCCTAGCACGTTAGGTAGAGAAGTCAGCAAAATAAAGTGTCCCAATAGAACCATGTCTGGTTCTGAAATGTTTTTTTAGAAATCAGCTACGAGCGTTGAATTTTATCTGGTTAATGTCACTTTAAATGTTTCTTCAAGTTCTTTATTAATTCATAGAACGTGCACTTACACAGAAGAAAACGAACAAGATCTCTCAGCCGTGCCATAATACCGAGGCTTAGCCAAGAGTCAATCATGCAAGACACGATCGAATGCCTAGAATAAGTCAAGTGCAACTAACTTTTAACATTGAGTTAGATTGTCCCAAAAAGATCTTCCATTGATGTTTCCTTATGAGATTCATATTAATGATCGCTAATAATAATTTCAAATATTTTTGGAGATGGATAATCAATCTCCTATATTCAAATCTGTCATTCTACAGAAGTTGAAAACCACTGTATCGTTTTCTAAGTGCAAAAATGAATCAATTTTGTATCTATAAGCTGTAATTTCATCTATAAATTATTTATTGCTACTGCATACACACAAAACTATCTTATTCTTGATTAAAATTTGAGACTTTAATTTAAAAGACCATAACAAATTTAATAAACTTTAAATTGAAACTTCTACAAAAATACAAGTGACATTTTTGGGATTTTTCTCATAAATCTCATTCGGGCAAGAGGCCATTGTGTTTGTGGTAATATGACCCTCCGTGCTCGATTGGTCTTTTATTTTTATTGTTCGGAGTTTAGTGTTATGGACATCGTTTAAATTGTATTGGACGGCGTTACAAAGGGTTTTTTATCGTCACAATGCGGTCAAGAAAATACGAGGGCTACTTGACAAGAAATTGCTTTTTAAGTTTAAATGTAGCTTTTCCTTTACTTTTTTTTATATCTTAGTACTTAATATACCAAGAACTACTTAATTAGTTATTCCATAACTTTTGTTACGGCCCGATTTGGCCCTACTACATATCTTTTCATCATTATCTTGGAGTAAAGCATATTTTTTCTTGATAGAGATAAATTGTCCTTTAATTCAATTAAATATTAAACTGATTTTAGTCCTTCGAATAAGGCATAAACTGAAATAATATTTGCCATTTCGCTTTGAATATTATGTTTTTAATCAATGAAAATTAATTTTACCTGTTTTGTTTACTTCAAACATAACCTTTGATTTTTTTGCCAAATATTTTTTAGTTCTTCCGGACAAAATGTAAGGGGTTAGCTTTTAGTTTCTCTCGTGTGTTCCAGTGGATGAATAGATGGGAAAACTTAATTCCTTAGATAAATTGATAAATTAAATTCTATTTGTTTATTTACAACTGAAGGAAAATGTCAAATTTCTGACGATCAAGAAAATATACTAATGCGCAAAGGATGTTTCGGGACTAAATTAATACCAGGAATTTGCATTGTTGGATATTTTGATAATTTGGATGTAAAGGATCGACGGTCGTAGATTCGCCTGGTCTCACTTTATCTTGCGCTTGGGTGTGAGTAAGATATAACCGTCGAGTTAGAGAGAGTAATGTAACGAGTTAGTTTTGGAATTTTAGTTGTGACTTTCAATGGCGTCTGAAATCACCTTGCAATTAAGATAGTATTTTTTTGTTTTAAAGTTTATGTATATATATATATATATATATATATATTATATATATATATATATATATATATATATATATATATATGTATATATATATATATATATATATATATATATATATAAAGTTTATGTATATATATATATATATATATATATATATATATATATATATATATATATATATATACAGTAATACCCCGCTTAGCGCGACCCCGTTACGCGCGGTTTCACTATAACGCGAAATACAAAATGCACTTTCAAAAATTTATTCAGGTTTGGGCATATTGCAGAGTATAGACAATAATGATGACCGTGTCTTGACCGTGTGTCAAACAATTAAAAACAGTGTTGGGTGTTATGAACGTATTTTATAAGAACGTAAACAAAACGTTACCCAAAAGACAATAGATGTATTTTTCCGTAAAGAATAAGAGTATGTATTGCATAAAGTGTTCTTAGAATTAAAGTGATTGATTAAAATGATTTGTATTTTTTTGTATTAAATTTTGACTATGTTTAATCATAAACCTCGATATACGCGAATTTCAGTTAACGCGATTTTTTTCGGAACGTATCCCTCGCGTAAAGCGGGGTATTACTGTATATATATATATATATATATATATATATATATATATATATATATATATATATATATATATATATATATATATATACGTATATATATATATATATATATATATATATATATATATATATATATATATATATACGTATATATATACATATATATATATATATATATATATATATATATATATATATATATATATATATATATATATACGTATATATATATATATATATATATATATATATATATATATATATATATATATATATATATATATGTATATACGTATATATATATATATATATATATATATATATATATATATATATACATATATATATATATATATATATATATATATATATATATATACGTATATATATATATATACATATATATATATATATATATATATATATATATATATATATATATATATATATATATATATGTATATACGTATATATATATATACGTATATATATATATATATATATATATATATATATATATATATATATATATATATATATATATATATATATATATATATATATATATATATATATATATATACGTATATATATATATACATATATATATATATATATATATATATATATATATATATATATATATATATATATATATATACGTATATATATATATATATATATATATATATATATATATATATATATATATATATATATATATATATATATATATATATATATACATATATATATATATATATATATATATATATATATATATATATATGTATATACGTATATATATATATATATATATATATATATATATATATATATATATATATATATATATATGTATATATATATATACGTATATATATATATATATATACATATATATATATATATATATATATATATATATATATATATATATATATACATATATATATATATATATATATATATATATATATATATATATATATATATATATATATATATATATATGTATGTATATATATATATATATATATATATATATACAAGTATATATATATATATATATATATATATATATATATATATACATATATATATATATATATATATATATATATATATATATATATATATATATATATGTATATATACACCGGGTGTTATGGAATTCACTGCATATATTGGACCTGATGGATCCTTGTAGCAAGACCGATTATAGAAAATTCACCTTAAATAGCGGATCTCAATAATAAACGAAAAAATCGACCCTAAAAAACTAATGTCATTAATATTTTTTTCGCATCCCACTGATGAAAGCTGAACTCGCACAATATCGAAATACCTAAATCAGGCAGAAGGTCATTTTTTTTTAATCTCATCAGTGAATGTTTACAAATTACGGAGGTAAGTTGTCATAAAAGTCAACGTTTTTTTAAAGAGGGATGAACTAAGTGAGTAAGAAATTTGTAGAAAGTTTACAACAAAGTGCCGATAAATTGTGTCATAGGTACAATTGGTTAAGTTTTAAATTTGTCACAGACAACTTAGGATATTTTATATGGAGATCCATTACACGTTGAACGTACATTTATTTATTTATTTATTTCGTACGGATGTACATTGCACACAGCACAATTGAAGTTAAATCAAATTACCGAAATGAATTACACAAAATATAACCGACCAATAAGGTACCGATTTAAGGTACATCAAATATTGTTCGAAATTCTGTTTTTATTTTGCCTCCACACAGCTGTTACATAAAAAATAGTGGATCTCAAGAATAAAGGAAAAAATAATATATAAAAATTATTATATTTTAAAATAATTACTTATCAGTATTCATCAATAAATTATTATACAATATTATAATAAGAAAAATTTTTAACAGGTAATTCACCAAAATTTTATTTACTTCCTTGTAAAAAAGATAATAAAATAAACGTTGAGATGGATTGTTCCTCTTCATTTATTTTAAACTAGAAAGAATTTGGTCAGACGTCAATAAAAAAAGTTACTTTAAAATCGCCGCTGTCGGGGAGGCTCGTGTATATTATACGATACGTCTTTTGTTTATTTTATTGATTTTTCAACATATTTTTGTAAGGGCTTGATGTAATTTCCACAGTTTTTTGCACAGTATTTTTTGTAGTATTGGACATAAAGATTTTACAATTTCTTTTAACGCTTCAGCGTTAAGTCCCGAAATAGACGGTTCACTGTTTAAATGTGTGATCTTAGAAGATCGATGTACTTTCATTACTTAAGTTTGTTTGAGAAAGGGGTTTGGGCAAGACGTTTTTGTCCATGAGCCAAACTTCAGCCGCTTGAAATCCGTTCTCTTTGATAAGATATTGCGTTACTTGACGACCTGGATTTGTTCTCAATCATTGTTCTGTTGCTTAAATATAATAAGAGGTCATAGGTTTAAAAAGAAAAAAAACGTCAAGTGGTTGAAGTCAGCTCGAATGCGTTGTATGTCGATCCAGCAGAAGTAACACTTTATTTTCAGGGGTTGTTCTTACAACGCTAATAAAATGTTTCATCCATTTTTACAAATAAGTTTAAGTTAATATAGCCAGTGCATGGTAGGGTGGTCTCTGAATCTGAATCTTTCATCACCGTTAAATATATCAGACGAAAACTTATTTTTAATCTGCGATTTTTTTAAAGTGAGGGTCAATTTTGGCCTACTCTCCCTACTCGAAAACAGCTGTTAACGGGAAATGACTCTCGCGCGCGCTAGGTGATTTTATAAATATTTGGTAAAAAGGAGTTTTGCTCCATTTTTGTAATTTTTCAAAAATTTTCGAATTTGAAAAAAAAAAGTATTGAATGTGCTTCTACATGGCCTCACGAGTCACCCATATATATATATATATATATATATATATATATATATATATACACATATAGTTTTGGCAAGCCTCTTCTTCTGTAACAAAGTATTGAGAAAATATTTTGGTTTTGAGTGGACTTTTAAAGGGCAAACGTGTCGATTTGTGAAAACCAAATTTTCGGACTAGGATATAATTAGTAGTTTTGGTAATATACCTTGCCAGCCGTTTATTGGCACTTTGAATTCTTCTCATTCTCTCAGAAGAGCACTGGTTGGTATTAGATCGGTTTTTTCCACGTGTGAGGGACGTGCCTCTGTATGAGAAAGCGTTATTCCTGGCCTACGGGCTTTTCACAAAGGACTACTATGAGTGTTCCTTTACTTCAGTGTCCACATCAGCTTTTCGTAGGACTTTCCTTTCGACCCAGTCGACGGCTTGGTATAGCTTTGTGTGGGACTACTCCACCTACCAAAACGGTTTAGAGGGATACAGATAAGTTTTAGAGATAAGATTTAGAGTATAAGTTTTAGGGTGTAGAATTTAGTATTTTCTATCTCTCAAAGCGACGAACCAGGACAGGGAGAGTTTGATCTCTACTTTTCTTTTAATCGGTTCGGAGCTTGTCAGATGTATTTATCATTTAAGTTATATTATTTTTTTTTGCGGATGAGCTTCGTATTAAATATGCTACCTGCTATAAGCCGTACGTAGAGCATTTGGTAAATTTTAGTTCTTGATCACACGATCTTCAAGTCCTATAAGTATACATGTAGTATTGATAGTAATCAGATAATGTCACAACTCAACAAATTACTCTAGTAAGCAAACAATTAATTTGAATTTTTGTTAATGATAAAATCGCACAAATTATTCTTTTTAAGAGAATTAGTCGTATAACGACTAAGTACTCGCTAATTCTACTAAAATAACTGAACTATAGAAATAAAGTATCCTATCAACAGTTCCTCTGGATTTCTCTTTTATTCTGTTAGGTAATCTAGGTACGACTGTATAGCAGATTAGATTAGAATCAATCTATCTTTTTTTTTCAAGTTTTTTAACAAGCCTGTAAGGTCAACTTTGTGTAAAATAAAATTTGGTGGCACTCTTATGGATTTTCAACTAAGTCTAGATCAAACCGTGTTGGGAAAACTAAAATTATCGAACCTATCCTGAGACAGATCTAGCTGATTTAGATCTGTAGGTATTTGAACGTGATATCCTACAGAATCTAACGGGGCAACTGGGCGGTTGACTGTGCTGGTAGTTTAAATTGGCAATTTTCTAGTTTCAGGTTTTGGCTAATTATTTGCCTCGTGAAGGGTCTAAACTGGGAGGCTAAGCGCTGATTACTATACTGACAGAAACCGGTTATATCCGACAATCTGTAGCAGTCTTCTGGCAGGCCACTCGGGAAGGAGTGTATATGCAAATTAGCGTTACGTTATAGTAAAGTAAAAATTACAGGTTTGACATTGATTATTTTTTATTAAAATTATAACAGAACAGTGCAGTACGGTAGTAGTAACAGTAGAAATATTAAGGTATATACCCTTCCTGAAATATATTTTTTTAATTATTTCCCTTTTTTTCATGATTTCTTTAAGTGCTTATTATTGACTCACTCCTGACTCAATAAATTCATAATAAAATGAACATTATTGCAGAGCAACGGTACGTATTTCCGTCTAAGAAGTACGGTTTACATGATATCTAATGGAAAGTAGGCACCTCATACGTAAACTTTTAATCACTCACTATTAAGTTTGTTGTGATACAGAAACGTTTTACATGCCTGCATTCTAAAATCCCATCTATTAAATCTGAAAAAAACACACAAAAGACAGAAGACAAAAAGTTATTCTCCAATGCGTTCAGAAATCTAAATATTTCTAGAAATTTTCGGATGGCATTAAGTTAAGCAAGAGTATCCCAATTAACCTAACCATCTCTTATCCCTTTTGATAACCCATTGTCACCTTAACCATCATCACCACTCAATATAAGAGACGTAGCCATATTGAAAATATCAAATAAATTAAAATAAATGTTTTTAGTAAGGGTTAATTTAAAAAAAAAATGTTCATCATCAAGTGTTATGCGCGATTTAGGTATCTTGTTTGATTCTAGACTTAGTTTGAATGAATGTTTCTAAGGATGCTTGGCATCATAAAAAAAAATTGTTCTTTGTTCCGTAACATTAGTGCTACAAATAACTTGTATTTCTTTCTTGTTAAGTCAGGGCTTGAATATTTGGTATCCTTTACATAGTGTTTTTAAGGAAACTCTATAATCAATTAAAAGACGTTTCTTAAAATTTCTAGGAAAAAGTGTTGATATCTCATATCCATGAAAAGGTATCGAACAATTTAATTTATTAAGATATTCCATGTTGTCTCGTAAGAATCGTTTCTAGCTAGTTCAAATTATTTAATATAATTGATTCTTTCCCATTGCCAACTTGGAAATTTGAATATACTTCAAATGTATCTATCTCTATCCTGGGTACGACTTCTATTCCCGATTTAGGCGTAACTTTGGAATCTGTCTTTTTGTCAGAAGCGACCTCTCTTGTCAACGAGAAGAAGCTCTGGAGCCCCCAAACTTTGATGTTATGTGGTTAAAAATAACGACTCAACAAACCACAAGGTTCATCTGTATCCCGTATCGACCACCAAGTGATACCAATTTTCGAACACTTTTCGCTTCAGACACCATCGATCATTTACAAAGTGACTATCCAAGTGCCGAGATTGCCATCCTGGGCGACTTTAATGTCCACAATATCAACTGGCTTAAATATTCAAATACTACCGACGAACAAGGTCGTGAAGCTGAATCATTCTCAATCAGTTATGGCTTAACTCAGCTTATTGACGAACCAACACGGATCCCTGATCGAGACGGGGAGTTCGCCAGTCTTCTTGATCTGTTTTTAACCACCAATCCGGAGATTTACACGGTCACCGTAAATCCGCCGTTAGGTTTTTCCGACCATAAACTGCTTTCGACATCGAGTATCCTGCCAATCAGTGACAGAGAGGCGCTTAGGCCGCGCAAGATTTGGCACTACAAATCAGCTAAATGGGTAGATCTTATGGAATACTTTCGAACTTTCCCTTGGATGGACACTTGTTTTCGATCCGATAACCCATCTGACTGCGCCAGGGAGGTCTCCGATGTTATTTTGGCTGGTATGGAAGCTTATATCCCTTTTTCGAAGAAATGCTCCTCCAACGGCAAGCCTTGGTTCGACCGAAAATGCAAAGGAGCTGTTGCTTCTAAACATATTGCCTATCGGCAATGGCGTGAAAATCCTAACACCGTAAATCGTAACATCTTTGTTCATGCCCGGAACAGATGCAAGGGAATTATCGACGAAACCAAGGAGGCACACAATCAACGAATTAGAAACAAACTTCTCGCTTGTCCCAACAATTCCAGGTCCTTTTGGGCAGTCGCTAAGGCAGTTAGTCAAAATTTTACCAAATCCACCATACCACCACTCACACGGCCAGATAATTCCATTGCAACCACACCCGTTGAGAGAGCGAACTTGTTGGCTGAACTCTTTGCTTCATATTCTACTGTCGATTTCCAAGGAAAAACACCACCTACTATTCCCATATTGCAGTCAAGGATGCCCGATGTTGTCTTCAGACAGCGCATCATAAAGCGTATTTTAATGAAGCTAGACACCAAGAAGGCTTCTGGCGCTGACGGAATACCTGCCATAGTTCTCAAAAACTGTGCAAGGGAACTAACACCAGTTTTCTGTAGACTTTTTAACCTATCCTACAGAAAGGGAATATTTCCGTCCTGCTGGAAATGTGCCACGGTTCAGCCGATACCTAAAAAAAGGTAAGAAGACCTTGCCAAATAACTACCGACCAGTTGCACTGCTTTCAATAATATCGAAAGTTATGGAAAAGGTTATCAATGAGCATCTTCTAAAATATCTTGAACGATTCAATATTATTAGCGATCACCAATATGGTTTTCGTAAACATAGATCAACAGGAGATCTTCTGACTTATGTAACACATGTTTGGAACAACACAATTGAACACTTTGGAGAATCTCGAACGGTTGCTCTTGACATATCCAAGGCATTCGACCGTGTTTGGCACGATGGACTGTTGGCTAAGTTACGCTCTTATGGTATGTCTGAAAGGTTCTGTTTGTGGCTCTCATGTTTCCTCAGAGAGCGTTCTTTACGAGTGGCGGTCGACGGATTTCTTTCTAACACCCTCACTATCAACGCCGGTGTGCCCCAGGGCTCCATACTGTCTCCTACTCTCTTTCTCATTTACATTAACGATCTGCTGGAAAAGACCGGGAATCCAATCTATAGCTTTGCAGATGACAGTACGCTTGTCTCTTCATTCACCTTGAATGCTCGGACATCGGCTGCTCAGGCGAATATCCGCAGACAGCAGGAGGTCGTTCAACTTAACAAAGACCTGGAAGAAATTCTATCTTGGGGTGACAGTAACCAAGTGGAATTTAACGCTACAAAAACCCAAGCGGCAGTTTTTTCTAAAAAAGTTAACGTTGCTGAACCCGACATAGTTATGTCGGGGCACTCCATTCCCCTAGCATCGTCGCTCAATTTGTTGGGCGTTAGTTTGGGAGCAAATATGTCTTGGCATGAACATGTTGCAGGCATAGCAAGGAGAGCTTCTCAAAAGTTGGGAATATTATTTAGAACCAGAAAGCTTTACACCCCACAGCAACTGTTAATTCTTTACAAAGCCCAAATTCGACCAACTATGGAATACTGCTCCCACGTTTGGGGCTCCGCTCCGAAACATACACTGCATTTGTTGGATTCTGTTCAGAGGAGAGCGGTCCGTCTGATTGGGGACCCGGAATTGACCGGCGGCCTTGATTCGCTGGAACATCGAAGAACGGTTGGCGACTTGAGTCTGTTCTACGGGTATTTTCATGGAAAGTGTTCGAAGGATGTAGCCCGCTTAATTCCTCCCAAAGCGGTGCATGTTAGAAATACACGTCGCGCTGGTGCTTCGCCTCCGTATGAGGTTCAGCTTGTTACTCCGCGTACAAACGCTTTTCAAGCAATCTTTTATATGGAGAACGTCATCCCTTTGGAATGATTTGCCCAGCGCTGTGTTTCCCACCGAGTACAATTTGCAGCGATTCAAGAACAACCTGAATCGCTTTTTCCGCACTCGTGCCGCTCCTGGAGCGCTTTAGGGACTTCCCTGCAGCACGTGTGCTAGACCCATAAAAAAAAAAATACCAGACATTTTCAAACATTTTATTTAACTAATGCTATAACCAATTATAATATCACTCTGGCACTTCTTTTATATTTTAAATAAATGCTTTATTTATTAAATAAGAACCACGTTTTGCCCCTTAAGTGTCTTCTTACTTTTGAGAATATATTGAATGGATATTAATACTTAGATTGGAGAACAAAAGCAAGAGATACCTCAGCTAGCTTTTTTTTTTTGGAGAGGGGAGGGTAAGAGATAATTTTTGTATGTCTTTTGAAAATCGTCTCTACAGTTGTTTAATGCCTAGTTGTGCTGTTTTGGGCACCATACATTTTGTAATATAGAGAATCTAAATTCAGCTCAAAAAATGAAAAAATACTGAAGTTATTTAGTTGTTGGTATAAAATTGAATAAAGTACAACTTTTACGTCCTGTAAGATAGAACGGAAGTTCAGTGAAACACTACGCTAACATTAAATAAAGTATATTAACAGATAAAAAAACATTCTTACATTTATTATACCCTTGGAATTAAATAAACTAGATTAATAACCCTTTGTGCTATGAGAGTGCACATGTTCACAGATACTCTTTAACTTAGAACTATGGAGGTAGTATAGTTTCTCGTATCACTTATTATTGGGAATAAAAAAAATGACATTAAAAAGGCTGGTTCCAGGTTCACTTCTGGTGAAATCGACTCCGGAATCACACGTGTTACATAGTCGCCAGGAACACACGTTGTGGGAAGGAACTGAGATATTTAACTGGTATAGTTATGGACTTACTGTCTGGCTTCTCCTCGTGGCTTTTTCTATCAACTGCTTGGCCTCTCCTGGTGAGTTTCCCATCAAAATATTGCCTCACACTAACTCCTTATTTTCATTTGGGTAACTAATCAACACTTGACCCAAAATGTTTTAGGATGGGTAGAATATTTCAGGAACGGCTCGATGATAAAAATCACTCTATTATCATGGACGGCAAAAAGGATGCCTTCATTACATGAAGGACGGAAAAAGCCATCACTTCGTGACGAACAGAGAAAGTCACTGTTACATGTTGGACCGAAAAAGCCCTTAAAAATTGCAAATGGCTGTTTATATACCACCGTTCTCGTTCCTTCGAGATGAAGTTTTCAAAATGTACTAGTTCTCTTCAGGAACGCCAAATGAGACGGGAGTGTTAGACTCGCGACTTGATAGACAAGGACCCATGATACTCGTCCTAATCATAATCCAGACACATTCAGTGCAAATAAAATAAGTTAAATCGATCACATGCGCCTAGTAGAGGTTGAGTTACACTGCTTAACCAAATATAAAAAACTGTAATAAGATTTAAATTCACTGCTCAACTGAAATTAACAATTATTGCATGAATTAAAGAAAGCAAAACGGTTTTGTAACATGATCTTAAAATCTGGGAAAAAGTGAATGTTACAAAATATTGCACGGATACCTGGAATATGTACAATTTTGAATGTAATGGCTGAAAATGATATTTTAAATTACTCATTATCACTGTAAAGCTAAGTGTCCACTTGAGACAAAGTCTCGAGATTAGTTCCGAAGTGTTGTCCATTTGAGATCACTTGCGCTCTCGAGACAGCAGTTGGAGACTCGACAGTCACTGCAGTCTCGAGATCAGGAAATTTTGTGTACACTTGAGAGCTTACTCTCAAGTCTCAGTCGATTCTGTGACTTGGTTGCTAGTTTGAGATTTATTTTTTTTTCAAAATGGATTCACGCCAAATCCTAGCCTTTCTAACTGTGCATAAAATTATGAAAAAAACGGGAAGTGAAAAAAAAAGGCGTGTTGGGTAAGAAAATGGGTGGATCGACGAAATGCATTGGGAGCTTCTTCAACACTTGTGAACGAGTTGCGGTTGGAAGATGCACAACAGTTTAAAAATTTCATTAGGATGTCTGCAGTTCAATTTGAATTGGTTTTAAATTTGGTAAAACACGATATTGTAAAGCAAGATGCAAAGTTACGTGATGCGATTCCAGTCCATGATAGATTAATGGCCACACTTCGTTTTCTGGCTTCAGGTAAGCCTTTGAAGCGAATATACAAATATTTTTCTCTAGAACATTACATTTTTATATTGAAATGAACTTTCAGGAGATGCTTATTGTAGTTTGCAATACCTTTTTCGCATTCCACCTTGTACAATAGGAAGAATAGTTCCCGAAGTGTGTAAAGCCATCTATCATCATTTAAAGGAAGAATATTTAAGGGTATGTATAAATTAAAAAACAACTTTAATTATAGAAGTATAATAACAGGAACTTTACAAATTAAGGCATGTTAATAAGTGAACATGAACTATTGTAAAAATCTTGGGTTGTTTGAGTCTCAATATTTTGTTTAGAAAAAGTTGTCAACAACAATGGGTGGTGATGCAATTGGCGTACTGCATGAAATACTTGCACTTGAAGAGGATGCAGTGGACCAGTAGCATTTTTCATCCATATCAGAAATATTTAATATCGCTTTACGAATCTCACTTTTTAATACTCCTCTGTAATAATCCGATTTTCGACTTTTTAGCTCCAACGCTACGTATTCTCCAAAGCGATCGAAATCGTCTTTTGGCTTCTTCATAATTTCTATTGCTTCCTTCAGAATGTTATAATCTTCTTCAGTTCTTGATGTTGCTTTGCTAATACGTTTTCTTTTTTGATCTTGTGTGGACTCATTTTGTATGGACTCATCTTGTGAGATGTTCATGTTTTCGGGAATATTATTCTGAAAAGTTAAAAGCGCAATTAATATACTATGTTGTATCAACTTTTATGCATAGAAAAATAGAAAAATACAAGTAAAATTTTTTTATTTCAGTATCCTTCAAGTGCTGAAGAGTTGAAGAAATATACAGATCAATTTGAATTAAAATGGCAATTTCCACATTGTTTCGGAGCTATTGACGGAAAGCATATTACAATGGTGGCACCTGAGAACTGTGGAAGCCTTTACTATAACTATAAGGGTACACACAGCATAGTTTTGATGGGAGTCGCAGATGCCAATTATAAATTAATTTACGTTGATGTTGGTTGCAATGGTAGAATTTCTGATGGAGGTGTCTTTACAAACTGCTCCCTGCACGATGCTTTGGAAAGCAAGCAATTTTCACTTCCGAACCAGAAGCATTGCCCCAAATATGTTTGCCAGTGCCATACATAATGGTAGCTGACGATGCTTTTGCTTTGACATCGTATATATTAAAGCCCTACGGGTACCGAAATCAACCTGCACCAAACAGAATTTTCAACTACAGATTAAGCAGAGCTCGTCGTATAATAGAAAATGTATTTGGCATTATGTCAAGTAAATTCAGAGTTATCCGAAAACCAATAAATTTAGCACCTAATAAAGTAATAGATGTTACTCTGGCAATATGTGCATTGCATAACTTTTTAATATGTACTTCAAAAAATTATTTGAACCCTTGTTCAGTTGATTTTGAAGATCCTAATACACATGAAATTGTAAATGGCGAATGGCGGAATGAACCCCCACCACAAGGATCGTTTTTTTCCACTAGAGAGAGGCCAGCAGCGAAATTATGCAATCTCTCAAAAAGATGTGAGAGATGAGTTTAAAGAATACTTCATGACAACTGCAGGTGAAGTTCAGTGGCAATATCGTTTAATTGCTTAAATTTAGTACCTAATCACTTTGTTTAATTTGAATTTTTTTATTTGTAATTTTATGATAAATAAAATTTCATTATGAAACATAGCAATAATTATATTATCTTACCATGTTTGAAGTCGATGTTGTGGGTGGGAAGTTGGGTAAAATGAACTGTAATGCAGTGAAAAACTTCCATTTACTGTCATACCTGTCATCAGCACCATCACCACTCTTCAATTTTTTTATCTTTTGCAGTTCATGAGAAACCTGAAAATATTATATTTAACTATTGACTAAAAAGTCAATTTAAATAGTAATGTTAATAATAATTTTAGAGGATTATACATACCTGATTGCGTAAGTTATGGATCTTCCGCTGAATTTCATTTCCACTGCAATTTTCAAATTTCGAAGCAAATTCTTCGTACATTGCCATTTTTTTTTCGCGATTTCTATAAAGTTTATGTTTCACGTTCCATAAAAACTCTTTCTCCTCATAAAGTTCAATTAATTTGAACACTTCCTCGTCAGTCCACTCGCGATTATCCTTCATTTTTAAAAAATTAATTGGTTATTAAAATTAAACAAATATTTTAAATAAAAAGTCCCCAGTCGGGGTCTCAGCTCTTCAAACAATGACGGAAGACTGGTGACTAAGTCTCATGAGCAAGAATGAACATGTCCACTTGTGACACGTGCAGTGTCTGATACTCGCATCGGTTTGTCTCTGAGAGTGCTCTCAGGCACATATACATTTGTGAGTCTGGTCTCGAGACTGCTCTCGAGACCATTTTGTCTCAAGTGGACACTTTGCTTAATGTATAGTTGTAAATTACTATTAACACATGGAAGGAATAGTTATTATTATTTTCTTATTACTTTAAAATTATCATTTTCCTTGTAACATCGCCTATTTAAACCTTGGCGTAAAAAATAGATGTATTATAGCCTTCATTGGTTCATTGTTTATTTATGTATTATATTATATGTTCATAAATATTTCAATTTTTGCATTTGCAAGTTGGTCTTAATCCCGAAAATAGTTTATATTTGTTGTAAAAACTTTAGAATAGAATTTTATGGTGAATTCTGGAAAATAATTTCTATTTTTCAGCAACGGGTAAATATACGAGGCTGGTTTGAAAAGTCCGTGCAAAAATAAAAACTACTTATGTGTTTGGGGTAAACCTTTTTATTTTTCGACATAGTCTCCTTTTAGGCTTATACACTTCGTCCAACGATGTTCTAGTTTGTTGATCCCTTCCGAATAATAGGATTTGTCCAAGTCTGCAAAAATATCCATTAGTGTCTGCAATCACCTCCTCGTTTGAATAAAATCTTTGTCCCGCTAGCCATTTCTTCAAATTGGGGAACAAATAGTAGTCCGAAGGAGCCAAGTCTGGAGAATAGGGGGGATGTGAAACGAGTTGGAATCCTATTTCCATTAATTTTGCGACCACAAACTGCTGAGGTGTGTGCTGGTGCGTTGTCGTGATGGAAAAGGACTTTCTTGTGGGCCAATCGCGGGCGTTTTTCTTGCAGCTCGGTTTTCAAACGGTCCAATAACGATGAATAATATTCACCTGTAATAGTTTTACCCTTTTCCAGATAGTCGATAAGGATTATCCCTTGCGAATCCCAAAAGACAGTCGCCATAACCTTTCCGGCCGAAGGAACGGTCTTCGCCTTTTTTGGTGCAGATTCCCCCTTGGTAACCCATTGTTTAGATTGTTGTTTGGTCTCAGGAGTATAGTAATGTATCCATGTTTCATCCACAGTGACGAAACGACGCTTAAAGTCCTCCGGATTCTTCTGGAACAGCTGCAAACCATCCTTGCAACACTTCACACGATTCCGTTTTTGGTCAAGCGTGAGCAATCGCGGCACCCATCTTGCGGATAGCTTTCTCATGTCCAAATGTTTATGCAAAATATTATGTACCCGTTCAGTCGAGATGCCCACAGCACTAACAATCTCACGCACCTTAACTCTTCTTTCATCCATCACCATATTATGGATTTGATCAATGATTTCTGGAGTCGTAACCTCCACAGCGTCACTTGTGCCCATATGGCCAGTCCGAAAATTTTGAAATCACTTATAAACTGTTCTAATCGAAGGTGCAGAGTCACCATAATGTTTATCAAGCTTTTCTTTAGTCTCCTGAGGCGTTTTGTCTTTCATAAAGTAATGTTTAATCACCACACGAAATTCTTTTTCGTCCATTTCTTGAAAATCACTCGAGTTCCTTGATTCACAGGAATGCCAAACACAAAGAAATAGACCAATATGGCTGAAACTTGGTTTGCGTTCATTCAAGAGATGCTACTAACTAAACATGACCTTGATACGCGCCGGTGGTGCCATCTCTCGGACTTTGCACGGACTTTTCAAACCAGCCTCGTATTTAAAGTAAATAAAGATATGAAATAACTTTGTTATAATATTACACAATTAAATTAGTATGATTAATATCTTCTAAATAAAGTTACATTACAACAATTTCAAGTAAACTGATTATCCAAAAATGGATAATTATTTAGATGAGTAGGGACCAACACCAGATCAGATTATTGGTAAGGTTTTTTTTATTGTAATAAGCGTAAGTTTTAAAACAACCACAAATTTTCTGGTTTACTATTTAAAGCAACTAAAATCTTAAAACATAGATTATTTGAGTAGGCTAATATATTATCATTATAATGTTAACTATTGTATTTTAAAGGTAAGATTTTAATAAATGAAGGCAAATATCGCACTTTTCGTTTTCTTAATTTCTAGGCCAGTCCATTTCATGTTCTCCAGTGCTTGACTATTCAAAAAAATACATTACCAAAATTGTTTCTGTTTGCCTCTATGTAGAGGTATATCAAAACTGGTGTTATTTAATTTTTATCTTTTTGGTATACAAATAAAGGATCTTTTTTTAATCCAGATTTAATATTTTTAGGTGCCAATTTTTAGTGAAGAAATGAAATGCGATACAATTTTTTTTTAAGATAAACTTTTAATGAAAGTTAATGTATAGAAAATAATAAAATTGAAACTTCCCATTATCATCGTGTGAAAATTAAAAACATTTAATTTCGGTCCCCAATAACTCCGCTAAAACATCCCATTTTTAACAAATCATAATGATTTAGGGTTACAGTCTGCCTTGTTAGTTTCAACGTCAATGTCGTTATTAAATTACTAGTAAAGCCAAGCATCTTCCTAGTCTTACAATAAACGTTGTTATCACATGGAATGAAAGTATTAGCTATGTTAACTTAACCTAGGTATTTACAAGGTAGTCCTATACTAAACTTAACCTAGGAAATGAAACTATCCTAACTTAATCTACAGCCGATGCGAAACTAAACCTAAGATTACAATCTTCTTGCATATTAACATTGGTGGGATGGGTCACCGTCTTCCTTGGTTAGCGGCGGGTGGATTAAGAAAGTGTCCCTGATGACTGGAGTTGTTAGTTTCAACTGTGATATTCGATACAAAGAAATGTTGTTTCATTTGGTGTTAAATTAGGAAAACATTAAAAAAAATATAATATAAAATAAATAATCTGCAAGTTTATTTGTTCATAAGAGACACAAAATTCTGTAGATAACTAAAACATCTCACCCAATTGTCTATCAATCGTAGTATAAATTGTGTTCTTATAGGAATATAATTTTTGAGGAACTTGTATGGTTATCAGCTTCTAATTGAAACATTTTTGGGTTTTATTTTCAGTGACTATATAAAAAAAAAAATAATTTCCACATTAGTTCTTTCGGAAATATGTAATAAATTAATTTAAATTAATAATATACAGTTAAACTTGTATTTCCATAAAAAGTACATTGCTATTATTTTTTGTCCTTTCCCTGGGAATTGACACTCCAAAATTTGAATGACGCACAACAACAAAAAAAAAATAATTTCCACGTTGGTTCTTTCTGAAATATGTAATAAATTAATTTAAATTAATAATATACAGTTAAACTTCTATTTCCATAAAAAGTACATTACTATTATTTTTCGTCCGTTCCCTGGGAATTGACACTCCAAAATTTAAATGACGCACAACAACAACAACAACAACATGTATCTAAATAAAAAAAAAAAAAACAAGCCAGCACTGCAGCAAATTGTGTAATTTTCTAGAGCACTCGATCTAGACAGAC
This sequence comes from Pachyrhynchus sulphureomaculatus, assembly GCA_019049505.1. Lineage (NCBI taxonomy): Eukaryota > Metazoa > Arthropoda > Insecta > Coleoptera > Curculionidae > Pachyrhynchus > Pachyrhynchus sulphureomaculatus. Next base: position 108,800,146 of record CM032453.1, on the reverse strand, counting down.
CTGCTCATTTACAGTTTGGGATATAGTTTCTGGTCATGCTTGGAAAATGGAATTGAAAAAGTTTGAATAAATCCTGAAACAGAGCAATTCTATCCAAAATTATTAACATTAAATTGTATTTAACGTGTACACACATATATATATATATATATATATATATATATATATATATATATATATATATATATATATATACGTATATATATATATATATATATATATATATATATATATATATATATATATATGTATATATGTATATATATATATATATATATATATATATATATATATATATATATATATATATATATATATATATATATATATAATATATTAATTTGTTAGGAAATATTTAAACATAATTCAGGTGATTCACACATAGACGTTAAAAATAAGAAAAAAAGGTGCTACAAACCCAGTGTGCCATTAGAAGTATCTGGTATTAAAAAACTTTAGTGGTGGCCATAGGAGACGGTTAATAAACTTTAAATAAATTCAAAATACCTGAGGTTGCCAGATTTTTTCATTTTATTTAAACACATGTTAGATATATCTGCCAAGTTCTTTATAATTTTTGAAGATCATACTTTGTACATAAGTTTAGGTATTTAATTAGTTAGTTAGATTCTTAGTTGGGTTTTTCAGAACAGAAATGATTGCACAGTTTTTCTTAGTATTTTATTCTGTTCTCAGATGAGTTTCTAGATGAACGGCAAATAACCAGAACCCAGATTTTTTACTGCACTACAAGAAAATGGTTTAAATTACAAGCTAATCCGTTTTAGAATAATATCTTTTGACATTTTTCAAATACTTCTAATGAGTTTGAAGCACTCCGTACACATAAAATACTTTCTCAAAGCCTTTTATACGCTTAAAGTCAATAGACCTTTTACGTGATTTTGCCTGTTCAACAGCTGATTATAATTCAGATCAACGTAACTTATTTACGACTGTTAAACTAAATTGAACAATCTTGTGAGCTTTATTTGACCTACTAAAAATCTTTCATTTGAGTTATGGCAATTGGAAAGGAACAGACTGTGCTTAATGGACTTTTACAGCCAATAACTCATGATTTGAATTCTAAGACTGAAAAATATTTAAATAGTTAAATCAGTTATTTACTATGTTATATAGTCAGTATATGCTGTATTTTTGAACTTTAGTTACTCTGGTGGCCTTAAAAATTCAGTAATTTACATAACTACAAAAAAGGGTTTTCAGATTTTTTTTCCCGTTCACCTCCCCGCCTGAACAGAGATTATTTTTTTCCCTATACTAAAGATATTAGTGAGGATACCGTAATATCCATCATCATTTTCCAAGTGCCGAAATATACATGTGTTTTTCACGGTACCTTTTCGAAAATGTGGTAGTGCTGCCACCAAAGTTATTGTATTTCTGCTTCTACATGTGTATGAAACCAAACCAAGTATACTTAAACAAATTAATAAATCAGTATACCGTAATTGAACTCGGGCCCCTCGGTACCGTATGTCAAAACTATACCACGAAGCTAGGGTTGCCACACATAACACAATTATGGGATGTTAATGCACCTAGTAGAATAAGGGTATGCTAAATGCCTTCTTGTCAGTCTTTTAAATTATGTTCGTCTCTTACAGCTTTTCTATTTTCTTCTTTTAGTGCAGAGGTATCAACATTAATTTCTCATTTTTTTCAATAATTAGTTCAGATATTTGTTTTGGAATAGGGTATCTCGCGCTCGTTGCGCAAGTAAAATAGTCAGAAGGAATACAGGATATAACTCTGGTACGTTTAAATTTACCAGGTGTACAAGTATGAAATGCGGATCTCAGACAACAGTTGGTGCACCAATGCAGTTTGTGCTATAAAGATTTGACACCACGTCATTTTGTTGTGTCATCAAATAGTGCCAGACGCGCACGAGTGATAAATTGGAAAAGTGTGTGCATAGTGTTGTGTTGTTGTGTTCAATATGTCGAAATTTATACCGAACAAAGAGCATTCGCGGACAGCATTAATTTTTTGTTTTCATTTGAAAAAAAACTGCTGTTGAATCATACTGATTACTTCGAGAAGCTTATGGTGAACATGCTCCATCGCAAGATACGTGCGAACGATGGTTTCGGCGTTTCAAAAGTGGTGACTTCGATGTTGCAGACAAGGAACGTGGAAAACCGCCAAAAAAATACGAAGATGTGGAATTGCAAGCATTGTTGGACGAAGGTGATTCACAAATACAAAAACAACGCGCCGAGGAATTGGGCGTTAGTCAACAAGCTATTTCCAATCGGCTACGAGAGATGAGAAAGATTCAGAAGACCGGTAGATGGGTACCACATGAGTTGAACAACAGGCAAATGGAAAAGCGCAAAAACACATGTGACATTTTGCTCGCTCGGTACAAAAGGAAATCGTTTTTGCATCGTATAGTTATAGGGGATGAAAAGTGGATTTATTTTGAGAATTTCAAGCGCAAAAAATCATGGGTAAACCCAGGCGCACTATCCACATCGACCGCAAGACCGAATCGCTTTGGCAGAAAGACGATGCTTTGTGTTTGGTGGGACCAGAGGGGCGTGGCCTATTGTGAGCTGTTAAAACCTGGGGAAACGGTTAATACTAAACGTTACCAAAAACAATTGACCGATTTGAACCGTTCGCTGCTTGAAAAAAAGCCAGAATACCGAAAGGGGCAACACAAAGTCATTTTTCTTCATGACAATACTCCATCACATACGGCAAAACCAGTTCGCGACACGTTGGAAGCACTCAGCTGGGAAGTTCTACCCCATGCGGCTTACTCACCAGACTTGGCTCCTTCCGATTACCGCTTGTTTGCCTCGATGGGTCACGCACTTGCTGAGCAGCGCTTTGGTTCGTACGAAGATGTGAAAAAATGGCTCGATGAATGGTTCGCAGCAAAAAGAGAAGATTTTTACTGGCGTGGTATTCACAAATTGCCCGAAAGATGGGAAAAATGTATAACAAGCCATGGAGCATACTTTGAATAAAGTACTTTTTATCATTCTTCCGAATTTAACATGTTTTTTTTAGAAAAATAATCCGCATTTCATACTTGTACTAGTTGTAGTTGCTATAGAGCATTTCACCGGAACAAAGCATGTCTTTTATGTAAAAGAGTTTTACGAAAACAGTATTATTTCTACTGCTAAAATGAAACCTCTAGTATTTAAATGATTAAAAAAGGACTTCATAACTTCAAAAAAAATGGTTCGGCTCTAAGTAAACCTCAGGCCGAATGACCAAGAAGATCAGGAAGTGGTGAAAATATTTAGTGATCAAGTGGCGTAAATATGCTCGTTACAATTATTCCTAACGATATATACCTATCCCCCAACATGAAATAGCTAGTTCAAGAATTGAATCAAACTAATACTACTTAAAGGCTTAGCTTCTTTAATTAATTATTTAAACGTTTACCAACAGCTTATTCTCCAAAGCCTAAAGGCCATAATTACCTGCATCAAGAGCCTTTGCATTCCTCAAAAGTTACGACCTGGGTTACAGTACGTTGAATAATGGGCTCCTACTTCTTTAATGATAACAGAAGCCGCACAATAACGGTTAAATTAGAGAGAAATGTGAAGATTATTGAATACTTATACCCCCTTTATATTTTTTTATTGTTTACCTCCCCGCTTTTGGTGATTTTATTCAGAATGCCTGGTTTCATCCGAACGGCGCGACTAACTTCTAATTAGTTGAGAAATTTTCCCGCAGAAATTATTATCTAAAAGAGGTAACATACGTATATATTTTAATTTTATTTTTAACTTTTTTGTTGTGAAAAGCTCTCATAACTAAAGTTTTCAGTTACAATACTCTCACCGTGGAACAAACAAATGAAAATAGCCGGTAAGAAATTCCGAGCAGTGATCAGTCATTCTTTTGTTCTCTTAGAAGAATATCGCGGGGCGCGACGGTTGATACTTCGATAACATTTTTAAGAAACAAATATCCTTTACCTTACCAATCATTTGATGCACAGTAAAGTTTTTTTTTATTTATAAATTTGTTTTTGTACTGAGTAACTAGTAAAAATTAGTTTATTTTTTCAAGGCGATTTCTTAAAATAACACCTTAAGATACACTAGCAGTTTAAGAATATTACCTTTATATAAATTTGTGTATCGTGTAAAGTTGTAAAAAAAGGAATTTGGTGGGATAAAAATACCTGTTCATTGTCCTTAATTTGACCACATATGCGAAGTCTACTAAGAATTCTATAATTAATTATATTAATTTCTCTTTGTTGCCTAATTTTTATACCTTCATCTTCTGATATGTTATTTTTAAATAAATATGGCAATCATATCTAATGCTAGATAACAATATTCCTATTTCACTGAATTCCTTAGTACAAGCTATATCCATTAAAATAAAGGTATGTTGTGCCTCTCATATAAAAACTTGAAAGGCTACTTATGAGAATCAAGAATAAAACCAAACTTCAATAATAATGCGAAAAAATACTGTATATTGTTTTATAAATTTATTCTCTGTCCCTTGTAAAAGGTTATCACTTACTGTCAGCATATATGTTGCTGTATATTAATTAATCAAAATATATCTTAATTGTCCAATTTTAATACAGATTTATATAATATATCGCTATCTTTTAACATTAACCTTTTTCCAAAATTAAATTTAAAATTCTTATTACGTTATAAAACTGAAGAACATAATTTAATACTGTATGAACATACATGATACTTCTATAATTTACTACCACAATTTTTTATAAAATGATACGCATTTTATTCTGCCTATGTTGTGAGCATTGAAATATAAATTTAACGAAATTACCAAAATTGAATTACCGTGCGATTTTTATTAAATTTTAACTAATCCAAGAAAAGTTTTCTAAATTATGGCAATTGAAATAGATTGGTTCCTGCATAATAGGCATTTAGAGAAAAATTAGATTGTGGTTTATTTCTTGAGAGAAAATGTTAGAAAATGCTTTAGAGGAAAAATTTAATATTATTAAACTGCTCTTTTACCGTCTCCGTTTATTGCCTGACTTTATGGGAATTTAAAAATAAACGCATCGTGCAATAATTGTATTTGAAATAAATGTAAAGGGATTTAAAACACATTAAGGTTGGTTTTTATAAGTATATATATATATATATATATATATATATATATATATATATATATATATATATATATACAATTATTTTTTTCTGGCATGTTTTAATCTTCACATTATTTTGTTAATTTGCATCCTTGTATTAGAATTATATATATATATATATATATATATATATATATATATATATATATATATATATATATATATATATATACCGGGTGTTATGGAATTCACTGCATATATAGGAACTGGTGGCTCCTTATTGCAAGACCGATTGCAGAAAATTCACCTTAAATAGCGGATCTCGATAATAAAGCAAAAAATCGCCCAAAGATATGATGATTGAATGTGACATTAATATTTTTTGTCACGCCGCCTCTAGAGAACCATACATCTCGATCTACAGTGTTGTCATATTTAGCTAGACTTTTCCCACTAAATATTCAATATTTTTATCTTATCCAAAGATGATCACTTGCTAAAAATATTGGTAAAACTTCGTTACTCGAGCTTTTCAGAAAAAAATTTTTTTGGAATAGGCTTAAAATGGTGCAATTTTGAAAGACTTACGAGAAAATATCGGGGGGGAGGCCGTTTTTGCACATTTTTTTCGCATATAAATATTGATACGTAAGCGTACGAAAGTCTACTATGCTGTTGACAACCACTGATCGAAACTGCTCGGGAGAACTCACTTCGTTTATGCGCATGCGCCGAGATGATTCGGCTACATTTACAGTCATAGTAAATTTCCAACCAATAAGGAATATTGCTGTAAAATTTTCTTTACGGAAAACAACACGAAAAGAACAAATCACAAGGTTTTTTTGGGAATAGGAAAGATTGACGAAAAAAAATCGAGGTAAGGCTGTTTTTGCTAACCTGAACTAACTTTGGTCTCTAGTCACTAATATAGCCGTATATCGTGTTTTCACATTAAGGTAGGACATTTTTTTTTCCATTATTTAATGAATTTTGTAATTGCTGATTATTTAATTCAGGTTAGTTTCAGTTAGTTCAGGTTAACAAAAACGGTTACCTCTCGATTTTTTCTCATAAATTTTTCAAATTTAGGCCATTTTAAGCCTATTTAAAAAAAAATCTTCCTTTTTCTGAAGAGCCAAAATTTTACCAAAAAAAATGACAATAAACAATTTTGGGATAAGATTAGATTATAACTGAAAAAATTTAATAGTTTTTTGAGAAGATTAGGCTGACCTCTATATTTCACCCATTAGTGTGAACAGACCCTATTCTTCCGAAAACAACTGACAATTTCGATTAGTGGTTATCAACAGTTGTCAGTGATATAGACCATTTTAAGCCTTTTCCAAAAAAAAAAACCCAATTTCCGAAAAGCCCGCGTAACGAAGTTTTACCAAAATATTAACCCGTTTATCCTGGAATGGTTTTCTTATTGTAAGAATAACTACTATTACAAAACTATAATCTGTCTAAAATTTCTTTATTTTTATTTAAGAAACTTAAAATAAAAATAAAAAAAATTATAAAAATGTTTAACTTTTAAAATAAGTCCTTCTTAACGCCAACAAATTAATTACACAAGTTTTAAATTTTTAAATTTTTTCAAATCCATAGTCGAATTTTTTTGAAACACCATTTAAAACTTAAAAATTTTATTACAGATAATACAGTAAAATTAATTGCTTTATGCTTTGTTTAAGTCAATATAGCCAGTTGTTATCAAAATTGGCCTTCGATAAAAAAATAAAATATTCAAATGTTTTTAATTATGGCATAAATTTTTTTAAGCTATTCCGATTTGTTATTTTCCTCTATTTCTTTTTGAAATAATATATTTTTCAATTAGAAATTAAATTACCATTGATTTCTTTTTCTGCATAATTATTTTGAAGTTCTTCCAGACTATGTTTTCGAAAGTTAGTATATGGTTTTTCGTGTATTTTCAGATGTTTAGCAGATGCTAAACGTTCAATTTTATGCAATAAATTTTATCTTGAAAAGTTCCAAAAATAAACAAATTATATTCGCAACTGACGGGCAAAAACGTCAAAAGTCTTTCACATGTTATTTCTTGAGGTGCCTTCACGATGATTATAAATTGGTCATGTATGGTTGAATTACCATACCGGATCGACCGGTTGCTTTTAGTTTAGGTGTAAGTAGTAAAGCTACGTGTGAGAAGCGTGCCTCAATGGCTCTCTGGTGGTTCGAAGCCTTTCCATTTTTTTTTACTGTTAATGACAGTTATATATTTTATATTGCTACTAAGACATTACCTACTGTAAACACCTCGTAGCGTATTGAGGTAAACATAGTTACAGAAATCACTGCTGGCAGCTGATAACTTCGACCTAGTATATAATTACCAAAACTGAATAAAGATCACCCCAAAAAATACTTAGGTATGTCTCTTACCAAATTAAGTAATTCATTTAGGTCTTAATTATGTTGTAAAAATAAGGCCTATTGTAAACTCAATAGAGACCTAAAAATTAAAAAAATTCTGAAGTTTTTATTTTACTTTTTATTTGTTATAACATCATTATATAAATCTCTGATTTTTCATTGTTTTGTTTTATCGACCTTAAATAATTTGTTTCTTTGTTACTTTTATTTAAAAAGAGATTTTTTGTATACGGAGCTACTAACAGTTAAAATTTTTCTAATTAAGAAGCCGTACTTGAACTCATGTGGTACAGTCTACATGGCGAATGCTGTTGCACGTCTAATTGGATATGTCGTAATGTTTCATATAATTGTACAATGTCCAATGAACACGATAATATCAGAGTTTTTTGTTTCCTAATTTAGTATTTAGCAATATTAGTATTGTGTTAATATTATTGCATAACCATTTTATAATAAAATTATAAGGGTGAGTACCCTTAGCACATTATAATGTCAAGGCTTATTTTTTTATGTGTTATTATATACAATTACATTATATCTAAATTGACATATCGTTGGTTTCGAGAATAAATTAGAGCAACAGGTATCTGTGCAAAAGAGATAGAGAGCTAGGGTTGATTTATGTTTGTCTTACTATAGTTCGACCATAGGTAAAAAATTGTCTCATCTGCATTAAATAACCTCAGTATACTACGAGTACGTTTCGTTAGAGTTTTGTAAGAGTAAATAGTGTTGTTGTTGTTATTAATCCAATACAATTATGTATTATAATAGGTAACTAAATGAATCTTATTTTTTATCAGTCACCGTGAAAATATATTTCATATATACCAAACCTATAGTTTGGTATATATAGTAACATAAAAAATTAAGTTTTGATATTATAATGTGAATAGGAGTAGTTAGCCTTCCAACTTCACATTGCTCGTGCACAATACTAATAATATTTCTAAATATTAAATTCTTTAATTGGAAATCGTTTAATTTTCATGGGAAAAAAAAATTAGGAAACCTTCAACAAAGAAATCTATAGTAATTAAGAAATCTTGTCTTAATGTTAAATTAGTGGGTTAAATCATAACCAAAAAATCTGTCATCTTTCGAATAAATTTAGAACAAATTTTAATTTTTTTAACAAGAAGTTAGTCGCATACATAAAAGAAAATCACGGTTGTCGAAGTGTAAAAAAATTATTTTGTTTTTCGGATGGATCTGGTGCCCAATACAAACATAAATTCAATGTGTTAAAGCATAAGTTAGATTTCAATGTAGAAGCGGAGTAGCATTTTTTTGCTACTTCGCACGGTAAAGATGCGTATGACGGTATAGGTGATAGCGTAAAACACCAAGCATATTTTGTAAGTTTACGTCAAATTAAGGGTGCGAAAATTCTCAATGCCGAAGATCTATATATTTGGCTTGAAAGTTTTTTAAGAATATAAAATTTGATTATTGTAGAAAACTGCAATATGGAACTTCTAAATTCCTGAAAACTCGTGTTAAGCGAGCACAATCAATTTCAAGCACACGTCAATTTTACAGCTACGAGCCAATTAATGAAAAGACATGGTGTTGTAAAATTTATTCGAAAGATTGTTAGTTATGATGTAAACCATTAATTTAACATTACGACAAGATTTCTCAGTTACTATAGATTTTTTTGTTGAAAGTTTCCTAAAAAGTGTATTTCCCCATGAAAATTCAAAAATTTCTAATTAACTGTATGTATTAGCTCTTAATATTTAAGTAAACAGGCGATTATCTTGAATTATATGTGCATCTAATAGTAATATTAGATGCACATATAATTGCGCCACGCTCAACGCTCACGCCTTCGCTCATAAAAACTAACGCCATTTGAAGATAAAATGAGGGCTGAAAGATTTTTTTTTCATTTTCTACAAAAGGCAATGGCGCATCTACGGAATCAAACTTATTGTCGATAAGTGGTTAAGAACCTTATTAAATTCCAATTTGTTTATAATAAAGTGTTTTTTGTCATTAAAAAAAATTTGTCATTATGCACTTTTTTTTTTCCAAAATTCTTAACGTTTCTGACCATTTTTGTCTCAACTAGAATTTTCATAAAAAAAAATCAGTTTCCAAGTTATGAATTTTTGAACAAAAATTAACCTAAAACTTGTATTGTTTATAACAATTATAAAATATTTCAGAGCTTGTATATATATATATATATATATATATATATATATATATATATATATATATATATATACTAGCCGGGCCCGCGGCTCCGCTCGCGTGGACTTGATTCACCACTATCGTCACTGCTTATTCCTTAATTTACCCAACGTAATAAAATATCTCCCATTATTTTCCCTTATCTCTCAATATTTCTCCTTATCTCTCATTATCTCTACATAATTTCGATTATCTAGGCTTAACTCTGCCCATCTCCCATTATTTCTCCTTATCTCCCATAATTTCTCCTTATCTCCCATTATTTCTCCTTATCTCCCATTATCTCACCTTATCTCCCATTATCTAAGCTTATCTCGACTTATCTCTCAATATTTCTCCTTATCTCCCATTATTTCTCCTTATCTCCCATTATCTCACCATAACTCCCATTATCTAGACTTATCTTTGCTTATCTCCCATTATTTCTCCTTATCTCCCATTTTTTATATTTATCTCCCATTATCTCACCTTATCTCCCATTATCGAGCTTTATCTCGACTTATCTCCCATTATTTCTCCTTATCTCCCATTATCTAGGCTTATATCGAATTATATAGAACATATGTTTAAATTTATAAAAACACGTAAATCGGATAAGTGGTTCTCAAGTGATAAGCGCACTAACGGACGGACAGACAGACAGAAAGACGTTGCATTTTATATATATTCTAGATAGAAGATTATAGATAACCTAGCCAGAGAACAAATGTATGAATTAAAAAAAAAACACGTAAATTGGATAAGGGGTTCTCGAGTGATAAGCACACTAACGGACAGACACACAGACAGAGAGACGTTGCATTTTATATATATTATATTCTTTGCTACATGATATTGTTCCATATTTAATGCTTTAGGCAGTGTATTGCAAGAGAACGCGCTAGCGGCAAACTTTTCTCCGACTTGATTCACTATTATCGTCACTGCTTATTCCTTATGTCACCTAACGTAATAAAATTTATCCTATAACCTGGCCAGAGAACATATGTTTGTTAAAAAAAAAAGCACGTAAATCGGATAAGTGGTTCTCCAGTGATAAGCGCACTAACGAACAGACAGACAGACAGAGAGACGTTGCATTTTATATATATATTATAGATATTCTTTGCTACATGATATTGTTTCATATTTAATGGTTTAGCATGTTTGAAAAAAAAGCACGTAAATCGGATAAGTGGTTCTCCAGTGATAAGCGCACAAACGGACAAACAGACAGATATACGTTACATTTTATATTTATTATAGATGTAATAAAATATATATCTATAACCTGGTCAGAGAACATATGTATGAGTTTAAAAGATCACGTAAATCGAATAAGTGGATCTCGAGGGATAAGCGCACTAATGGACAGACAGACAGACCGAGAGACGTTGCATTTTATATATATTTTAGATATAGATTATTATTATTATTATGTAACCTGGCCAAAGAATATCTGTATGAATTTTAAAAAAAGACACATAAATCGGATAAGTGGTTTACGCGTGATAAACGTACTAATGGACAGACAGACAGAGAGACATTGCATTTTATATATATTATAGATTATAGATATTCTCTGCTACATAATATTGTTCAATATTTAATGGTTTAGGCGGTGTATTGCAAGGCAACGCGCTAGCGGCAAACTTTTTTCCGACATCATTCTCTATTTTACGTCACTACTCATTCCTTATGCTACCTATCGTAATAAAATATAGCCTATAACCTGGCCAGAGAACATATGTATGTTTTAAAAAAAAAAAGTACGTAAATCGGATAAGTCGTTCTCCAGTGATAAGCGCACTAACGGACAGACAGACAGACAGAGAGACGTTGCATTTTATATATATTATATATATATATATATATATATATATATATATATATATGTATATATATATATATATATATATATATATATATATATATATATATATATATATATATATATATATATAATAATTTCTTTTGGGTTGGGTTTCGCGCTACATTATTTTCAAGAAGTGGAAAATAACGTTTCTCCTTTTTTTATTGGTCACATCCCCGTCTGAATAGAGATTACCCTTTTTGTATAGATATTGGCGAGGATGTCGTTATATCCGTCAACCTAGTCTAAGTGCCCAAACCTACATTTGTAACTCACGGCACCTTTTTTAGACAACGCAATAGTGCTGCCACGGGTGTTATTACATTTATGCAACAATAACCTATCTTCATAATAAATTATCTGGAAACCATAAATCATATTAAAAACCATTCTTTTCTACATAAAATCTTCTGCTTGTTATTTCAACTATCTTAAAAATATTAGTTCTCCAACCTTCTTGTGTTGGAAAGCTAGAGTTTTATTTGTTTACAACCGCTTTTGTATGTAAGTATATGACATTATACACAAATTGTCTTGAATTGTGCCTAGAATTTAAAAATTAAATAATATCACGTTTATGAATACATACTCGTACACACACATACATAACATTTTCTATTGTAATTTTAAAGTGTGATGTTTAATTACTATTTTTTCTTATCACAAAATCTCTTTAAGGAAAGTACTATAACTTTTATTGCTTCTTTTTATCCTCATGTAAGTACATAATCAAAATATTACCAACAACCCGCTACTATATGTTAACTGCAAAACTTTGTAAACTTATTGTTGCACTTCCATTTTAAAACATAAACGTAAAATCAATAACTTGGAAATTTAGACTGCTCTCGAGATTAAGAATTGAATGTCATAAAACAGAGTTTTCAATGTCCAATGCGAATAGTTCGTTCGTTTATATACGTTTTATTCAATCTATTCTTAATAGTGCATGCTAACTAACGTTTTACTTACTAATTGTGATTACAATTACGTCTCACAGTTTTCAATTTTTAGTGTTCCGTACTACTTATGGGATCACTTCGGTGTCTGTCCGTCTGTCTGTCTATCTGTCTGCTCGTCCATCTGTCACCCCTGATTTTCTCCGAAACTATTTGACATAGAAAGTTAAAATTTGGCCTTAATATAGAAATTGATGGCCCAATCGGGGCCTTGTAGTTTTAAAACTTCAATTTTTACTTAAAGAATTTAGATTTAGGGGGTGAAATCGGAAATGAAAAAATTTTTTTTTACCGGGTCTTCGAGTGAGGTGTCAAATGAGAGCTTGTAAAAATACGGGTTAAAAAATATATATGATGTATTACTTTCGCGCACCTTTGTTTGTGCTATTAAAAAAAAAATGCCAAAAATCGATGTTATTCCATCCCCCCTTATCTCGAAAAGTACTGATCAAAAATTTTTAAAAAATTCTGGAATATTCTCCATCAAGTGTATATTGAGCGAAAATGATCACGAGTGCATTACGTTTGATAATTTATCTGGTATCAAAAAAACTATGAAAAGTATGTTGACGTATGGTGGATGTAACTGTAACCGCTCTTGCACCAAGATATCACCTTTTTTTACTTTAAAAGCAATCACCCTAAGGAACATTAATTGCTCAAGTCCATCTTGCACTTGGCCGATTTTTTTTTGTCCTAAGTATGTCGTAAATTAAATCGGATAGCATGAAGTGTCAGAATATAAAAGGTTCTTTTCTACCATGTATTATTTACGTAAATAAATGGATCTGTCTTTTCTTGTGTTTCTCTCGGACCAACGTACTTTACTCACATAACATAATTGCAGATCACTCTAATTTTTTTCGGATATTAACGTAAGTTTCTCATGTTGCGGGTAAAATCGCATCTAGTAATTTTTTTTTGAAATATTATGCGGGGAAGGATTGTTCTTATGTACATTTTTTTACCCGTGTACCCCATCAAAACACTAAAAATATCATTCATTTTGTGACACAATCGTAGGATAGAAAGGTACTTCCATTTTTGTGGATTTTGTAAATGTAGCGAAGTGAAATAAGTTGCTGCAACTAATCGCATCGAATTGCGGTCTGAAAATCTGTAGAAAAAGCATATTTTCCAAAAAGTGTTTTTAAAAATATATAATAATAATTTAGTTGATCAAAGTAAAACACACTTTTTTGTTTCAGGTATGTTTTTCTTAATAGACACTGATCTGCTATGCTTGTATTATGGTCGGTAAGTTTAAAAAAACTATTGTTTTTAGTATTTCTGATTTTATTAGTATGTCTATAAAATTACTATTAACAATTAGATGTGATTTTTAGAAAGGATACCAAAGAAATTTTAGAGAGCGGCTGAAAATATTCTCGTTATTTCTATGTAAAGTTAGGTTCAACACCCAACAATATAGCTTTTGTTTTTAAAGCTCAGATATTTTATAAGTCGTCTTCATTTCTTAAACATTGATATACAAAGTTTTTGGCTAGTCCGGCTAATTCAGTTTTCCGGACGATTTCGGAAAGTTATAAGATTAAACGGTTAGAATAAAAAATAAATTGAAATAACAATCCTCGCTCCTGATGAAGCTAACATGGTTAGCGAAACGCGCGTCGAGTGCAAAAATAAAGTGTTTGGTGTAGTGGTGATATATACTGAGTAGTATAACAATCCTTGTATAGCGTTATTTTGGTAACCAAATTTTGACAAATCCATATTTTTTTGCGTTAATCTAGAAGATTATTTATTACTTTCTTGGTAACTTGATCCTTTTTTGGAAAATTACCAGATGAATATGGAAAGTACAATTTTCGGTACAATTATACCAGGCAGCAGAAAGTCATAAGATGTGTTTGTTTAAATTTGTACTTGTGTCCTGCAAATTTTGATAAATATATGTTTATTTATACTTTTTCTATTAACTTATGCGAAGGCACTGAAGACTTTGATACGCATTATGTTCCGAAAATGATAATGTTGTTGCAGGCCTTGAGCACGCCGGTTACGCGTTGCTCTTGCTACCCCATCCTGCATCTTTTCTTACCTCGACAGTAACTAAAATGAAATTATTTCTTTTTCAGTCTTTTCTTTATATAACATTTTCATAAGAGCTAGCAAGCCTTTAAATCTACTTTTTTAATTGCACACTTCATTTAACTAAAACTCACGAATCGTTAATTCACAATTTATCGCGATATGAATGCTCTTCTGAAAAAGTTTTAAATATTCTTTAAATTTTAATGAAGTTAAAAACTCTGCAAAAGAATTGCCGGAGATTAAGGCAGACTGGTGTATCCAGTAATAATGAGCTCGTTCGAGCCAACCAAATTTAAATATTTTAAATCGATTAAAAGAAAGTCCATATAGGAATACAACTAAGTGAGTGAGAGTTGTAAGTTGTTGCTAAAAGTAAGGTTGTAAAAAACTCTATAGGCAAGTAATGAAGAATAATAAGGCAGTTTGTTATTATGTTTTAACTTTTAAAAATTAAGGTCTAAGTTATATATATATATATATATATATATATATATATATATATATATATATATATATGTATATATATGTATATAAAACTAACTGCTAGCTTCGAGCGGCAGCAGCAGCAAGATCACAGTATCAAGCAGCAGCAAAAGTAAGAGCACTTGAAAATGCCAAATGAGATTTTGGCGAAACGTCGTACAAATTCATTGTTAGGCGAACGGATTGAAACCCGAAATTTTAATGTATTACTTTCCACCATCCGTGAGAACCTCGATTGTAACACACAACAAGGTTTTCGAAATTTTAACAAACAGCGTAACTTTTAGACTTAAAACTTTAGAGAATTCAAATATCTCGTCAAAAGACAAATGAGAGTCGATACTTCAAATTTATTTCTTTTTGTTTTAAATAATGCAGAATCTATCTATAAACTCACTAACTCACTTTTCTTCTAAATTTAATAATAAATATATATATATATATATATATATATATATATATATATATATATATATATATATATATATATATATGTATATATGTATTTATATAATTTATATATATATATATATATATATATATATATATATATATATATATATATATATATATATATATATATATATATATATATAATTTATATAATTTATATATATATATATATATATATATATATATATATATGGGTCATTCTTTTTAAACTGGACCCCCACCAAGCCAAAATTTGGAACCACGTAGAGCCGCTTGCGAGGGCTGCTGCCGCTCGAAGCTAGCAGTTAGTTTATATACATAAGATATATATATATATATAACTATATATATATATATATATATATATATATATATATAAATTTATATATATTTATATATATATATATATATATATATATATATATATATATATATATATATATATATATATATATATATATATATATATATATATATATATATATATATATATATATATATATATATATATATATATATATATATATATATATATATATATATATATATATATATATATATATATATATATATATATATATATATATATATATATATATGTATTTATATATATATATATATATATATATATATATATATATATATATATATATATATATGGGTCATTCTTTTTAAACCGGACCCCCACCAAGCCAAAATTTGGAACCACGTAGAGCCGTTTGCGAGAGCTTAAATTAAAGCTTAAAGACTCTAGTTTTGAAAACCGTTGGACGATTTTGAAAATAAAATATTCCACATATCCCCGAAAGGAGACCGCTTCCCAAAAAAATCATTAAAAGTAAAAAGAAACAGGTGGAATGGCATTTTTTTTATTACCTCACTATACTGTTATCTTTGTTTTCGAAAAACAAAAAAAATTACCCCCCGTAGATTTTACAACAGGTTTTGTTGGTGCAAAAATTAGAAATTCGAAAAATCGCTTGAAAAAAATCTAAAGAAATTCATACGTATTCCTCATAGCAAAACAAAAGTTTTTTGTTCTATAAACATGGATTCTAAAGTGCGTTGCTTTCGAAAAAAAAAATTATAATTTATATAATTTAATTTTCAGTTTTATTAATTATTAATTTATATAATTTTTATAAAAATTTGGTTGAAATTAATTTGTCGACCTGTTCGGACCAAATTATTGTTAATATAACCCTGTTTGTTTTTCAGTGCTAGACTTCGTACAAAAATAATAAGAAATTTTCGTAGATTAAAAAAGGAGTAAGAGTTTGTGTAAAGTATAAAGCAAAAGTATAAAGACTTGTAAAAATACAAGAATACTTTTCTTTACATAAACAATTATAAAATATACGTGTATGCGGTTTTGTCCTAAGAACATGGTGGACTCATCAGTAAAAAACAATGCTCTCCTTCTTAGACCGTAGAAAGATGGTAGAAGCCAAGATTTTATGTGGCTGTATATATGCTTTTTTTTTTTCACTTATCTTGCGAGAATTTTTTTCTTACTGATGGACGTAAGAAAAGTCTTCTTGTATTTTTACTTTTTATACTTTTGCGCTTTATACTTTATATAAACTTTTTTTCTTTTTTAATCGAAGAAAATCCCTTATTATTTTTGTATGAAGTCTCGCATTGAGATTCAAACAGGAATATATTATCATCTATTTAGTCCAAACAGGTAGTTAAATTCATTTCAAGTAAAATTATTGAAATGTATGTAAAAAAATAAGGCAATATTGTAATCTAGAAATAACAAAAGTAGTTAGTCTCTTGATTTTTAAGATAAACAACAAATATTAATCAAATTATGAACCACCTTATTTTACCTTTAAATTAAATGAACAAAAGTTTAATAGTTTTTTAATTTCCGTATTATATATTGTTACCTTTGACATATAATTATTTCTCTGTCATACACCAACAATTTAATTTAATCGGCATTATGTGTCATAATATATTTTGATTAAAATTAACAGAAACATTTATAAATACTATTTAACAAATATTAAAAAGAAAATAACAATACAATAATAAATAATATAATAATAATAATAGGAATTAAACTGAAAAAAAAAATTGAAATCTGCTTAAAATTATTATTGTTTAAATTGCTCTACATAAGTATATCTGTCACGTCCTGGTACTTCTATTAAATTGACTCCTTTTCTGGCGATAGAATATCTTTTCATAAAAAGAGTATTATCAGTCAAAAATGTAAAGAAATTATTTTTTAATATTCCTGTGACTGGTTTAGCTGAGTCAAATCTGAGGCGCAAATGTCTCTGAACTTTTGAATGTTCGACTTTATTGAAAAAAAAATACTTTCATATTTTTAAAGTGCTTATTAGCGCATCTGCATATAATAAATAATAATATAATAAATAAATATATTAAATCCACGATTTTAATTTGTCAAAGTTTCCTACAGGATTTCAAAATTTTCCATGGAAAAGTTTAGCGACAATTTTTGAATTTTAGATTTTTTCGTTTATGCAAAAAATTAGAAAAATCATTTGAATGATTCTAAAATAAATCCTTTATTGAATAATAAATCCTTTTTTCCTATAAACCTGGGTCCTGGAGTACTCTGCTTCCGAAAAAAAAAAAATTGAAAAAATGTATTCAGAATTTTTTTCTCGAAAGCAACGCACTTTAGAATACAGGTTTAGAGAACAAAAAAATTTTGTTTTGCTATGGGGAATACGTAGGATTTTTTTAGATTTTTTTTTTTTTTCGAATTTTTTCACCAACAAAACCTGTTGTAACTCGTGATCGGGACTTCCAAAAAAATCCATAGTGGTCATTTTCTTTGTTTTTTGAAAACAAAGATAATAGTATAATGAGTTTATAAAAAATGCCACTCCACCTGTTTTTTTTTCACTTTTAATGATTTTTTTTAGGAAGCGGTCTCCTTTCGGAGACCTCTGCGCTTGCGGAACATTTTATTTTCAAAATCGCCCAGCGGCTTTCAAAACTAGAGTCACTAAGCTTTAATTTAGGCCCTCGCAAGCGGCTCTACGTGGCACCAAATTTTGGCTTGGTGGGGAGGTCTGGTTTAAAAAGAATGACCCATATATATATATATATATATATATATATATATATATATATATATATATATATATATATATATATATATATATATATATATATATATATTATTAAGTATTAAATTTTGAAGAAAAGAGAGTTTATAGGTGGATTCTGCATTATTTAAAACAAAAAAAATGATTTTGAAGTACTAACTGTCATTTGTCCTTTGACGAAATATTTGAATTTTCTAAAGTTTAAAGTCCAAAAATCGCGCTGTGTGTTAAAATTTCGAAAACCTTTATTAGGAAAAAATGTTTAGAATTGCATGAACCAGGAATTTTTTTCTTAAAATTTAAAACATATTTGTTAGATTGAAATTTAAAACATATTTGTTACATTGAAACATTCATTTTTTGATTTCAAGTTATGTTTTACTTATTTTACGATCAACAATTAAAAAATTCTCTTTTTGTAAAACCACAACTAAATGAACGTAAAATAGTGCATCTTTTTTCCTAACGACTTATTTCATTTCAGCCGTAAATAAGATAATGCAATTTTACTTTAACTTTTATAACATAATACAGTTTTACTTTAGCTTTTCATAAGGTTGACTATGGATGAAACAAAAGAATTACGTTTGTATGGTCTCTTCAATAAGGATGTCACTTAATTTTAGTATCTGTGAAATTGTATGTATGTATATATATATATATATATATATATATATATATATATATATATATATATATATATATACAGGATGAGTCAACAACAAGGGTAAAAATTGAAAAAATTCAAAATAAATCGAAAACTATTAGAAATAGATATATGACATAGTTAGTAAAAGTTGGAGGGTTTTGTAAAATCTATCAGAAAAAATAATAATACACAGGGTGTGCCGCTTAAAAAATTTGAGATTTTTCAATTTAAAATAGTCGAAATGCATAAATTTATCTTGAACACCCTGTAGCATCTAACTCAAATTTCTTTACATATATCTTTTTTTTTCATCTCTATAGAACGCTCGTTCCAACTATGAGTATTCCACCTTCAGAAATAATGGCGCTACTGGCAATTTTTTACAAAACTGAAAACTAGTAAATGTTTCGTGCTTACAAACAAAAATTTATTCACGTTTTACAAGAAAGGGATTATGACGCTCGACGAGATTTTTGTTCTTGACTACAAGGCAAGAAGGAACAAGACATACATTTTTACAGAAACATGCAAAAATCCAAATTTCATATTAGAAACTAAAAATCAGTACTACTTTAAGGTAAATATGTGATGTAAGACGTGAAACACCCAAATTCTTGCCCGTTTTTTTCTGAAAAAGTTTCACTTCGGAAAGCTACTGGCAATTCTTAAACACAAAAATAATTTTTTACACTACAGCAACACAGGGGACTATTTTTTCGGTGCGTCCATCTTTTTCTGATATTCCTTGGTCAGCGAGATCTCCGGACTTAATAGCGCTCCATTTTTTCTTTATGGGACCACCTCAAGAACAAAGTTTCTTCTCAGAAGTCTCTCAGAAATATGGAACATTTGGATAATATAGTAAGACAGTGTTTAAATAGCGGTAATCCATACATATTAAAAAATGTTTTAAGAGAATTACATTCGCGAACAATTCGATGCATAATATTAAGCGTTGCGCACATCGAAATGCGAACTAGATAGTTTTTTTCAGTTTATGGTTTTTTGTTTATTTAATTTGTGAAGGGTCTGGAACTTATTTATTTTTTGGGTACTGTCTTTGTTACCTTCAATAAATATTAATTTACTAGATTTCTTTTTTTAGTAAAATTATGACGTGTGTGTTCTTAAAAAAACAAAAACCTCAAATTGCATGCATACTACAGGGTAAAAATATTAGATAATTGTCCGTGTGGCGGTTGCGGTTTTACGAATATCATCATTTTTTAATTATCGGTTATCAAAGTATTAAGAAATGGCTTGAAATCAACAAATAAATTTGTATTTCAAATTCAAGAAATGAAAATTTCCACGATCATATTTTCATTGGTCAAAATCTAAGAAAATACTATTTTTGTCCAACTGATCTAAAATTTTGCACACTACCATAAAATGCAATTCTGAACATTTTTTTTTCTAATAAATATTTTCGAAATTTTAACACTTGTGGACTTTAAACATTAGAAAATTCAAATTTCCCGCCAAGTGACAATTGACATTAGGCATTGCAAAATTATTTTTTGCGTTTCAAGTGATGCAGAATTTACCTATAAATTCACTTTTTTCTAAATTCGGTAATAAAGAAAAATCCCATATGTCAACAGTAATCAGCACAAGTGGGTTGAAACTACTATATTTTAAATTTTTTAGGTTAGGTAATATACAATAAAATTACTTAATTACTTTGATTTTACAGTTGCGTTATCGCGATTTCGTAGTACATTGTCAAAACGCTTAACTAAAACTAAAACAGATTTTTGGTATTTATGATTATATAATGAACAGATGTGAATGTATTACGTACTAAAACAGTTGGTACAGAACGAAAGTTGCTACGTCTAATTGACTCTTCAATAAATTTATATTATGATCCTTTGAATGTCTGTAAATTTCTATAGATTCTAAGAAATTGAGTTTTGACTCTTTAGGTGCCGTATGGAGTATTTGTAAACAATTGATATTGGGCAATGTATGGCCTGTTTCTAAGAAATGTTTAGCAAAGTGTGATTTTTCATTTTTTAGCCTATAAAAGGCCTTGTGTTCTGCGAATCTTGTTTTGAAATTCCGTCCCGTTTTGCCTACGTAACAGCTATTGCATTTTTGACAATTAAGTTTATAAACTCCTGATTTATTATGTTTATTAATTTTATCTTTGGCAGTGAAAAATATATTGAATAATTGAGCGGGTTTTAAAGCTATTCTTGTTTTTTCGGCCGTGAGAACTTGGGATACTTTATCCGAGATGGGACCAAAATATGTCAGAGGTATGAATGTTTTCTTTTCTCGGTATTCTTTTACGGGATAAATTAAGCTGAAAGTGATTTGTTATTAAGGCATTAATTATTTTAGGTTAGAAGCCGTTATTGAGTGCTATATTTTTAATTGTGTCCAGTTATTTTTTTTAAATTATTTTTACTAAGAGGGATGTTGAAGGCTCTATAGATCATAGATCTATAGACTGCCAGTTTGTGGGAGTTAGGGTGTATTGAGTCAGCTGGGATGGTGACATCTGAAAAGGTTGGTAGAAGGTAGAAGATATCGAATTGTAGTCTGTTTCCTTTTCCATTGTGAATTTTATGTTGGGGTGTATATCATTTAGATAATTTAAAGTAGAATTTAGTTCAATATCATTTCCATTGAAACATACTAAGATGTCGGTCACATATCTAAACCAAAAGAGAATATTTTTTAAGTGTTGACAACTATTTTCCATTTCTGACATAAAAATTTCTGCTAGCAAAGGACTAAGTGGAGACCCCATGGCAAGACCATTTCTTTGTTTGAAAAATTGATTATTGAACTGAAAATAATATCCGGTTATACAAAATTCGAACAGTTTCAATATACGAGTAGCTTGTATTGTTAGATTGATGTTGTTTTTTGGGTAGCATAGTTTTAATAATTTCTAAACAATCTTTATTTGGGATATTGAAGAACATATTTGTTACATCGAATGAAACCAGAAGGGCGTTATTTTGAGTGGAGATATTTTTAAGTTTATTTGTGAGGTCAATAGAGTTTTTTTGTGTTTTATTTTGGATTGAATTATGTAATTTCTTTAAAGATGGTGTTGAGACGTGTTACTAGATTTTTTAAGGGGGTGTTGCTGTACTATACTAATGGTCTTATTGGCGAATTTTCTTTATGTATTTTTATCAAGCCGTAAATCTTTAGTGATGTAGAATTTTAGTTTATTATTTTAAACTTTTCTCTTTCATCCACAATGCTCAGGGTCTTGAGTTGTTTTTGAATTTTATATATATAATATTAACAAAATATTTAAGTAATTTTATTGTTAAAATGTACTATCACAAAGTGACGGACCAATCAACCAACTCTTTAGGTAATATACTGTTAAAAATTATTGAACAAACGTATTTAAGGCAAAATTAATTATCAGTGTGCTGCATGAGTGATTCTGAAATATTTTTAATTCTTGTTAGACTAACTACTAACCGTCTGCCTAGTTCTTCATTTTATCGGGCAAGTCGAATAAAAGGCTTTAACGTTGATTTTGCGCCCCCCGTGCCGTGGAATGCCCAGATAAGGCCCAAAATGCTACATCAAAAATAGACTGTCGGTTAACCACTTGAATCAAGCACCATGACATTTATTGACACCAAAAAAGTCGAGCGCCCCTAAGGACAGACGCCCCAAGATCGGACCCAGCTTTAGGGCCTAAAAAACATTTAACCGTTATAAAATCATATAAAATCAATTTTTCGAGTTTTTGAATAAATAAGACCGTAAGTCCCAAGTTTTATGTCCTACGCGTCTGCCCAAGTTATTTTTGGAAAATTTAGGCTAATAAAATATCACGAGGGTAGACGCCTCACTTGTACCCGAACAAGCCAAGGCATTTTCAAAGTTTACTCTTATAGGTTCTACATAAAATTCGTACCGGATGACTGAAATTGTTATTTTTTTATGTTTTTCAACCCTTAGAAGCCTTTTTTAAAATTCTTCTATCAATCTAACCATTGTATTTCAAATTCAAGAAATAAAAATCTCCATATGATCATATCTCTATTGGTCAAAAACTAACAAAATACTATTTTTTGATCTAAAATTCTAAAATTTTGACACTACCATAAAATGCAGTTCTGAACATTTTTTTAAAATAAATATTTTCAATATTTTAACATTTTTTTGACATTAGAAAATTCAAATTTCCCGCCAAATGGCAAATAACACTGCAAAATTATTTTTTGCATTTCAGGTGATAAGGAATTTACCTATAAATTCACTTTTTTCTAAATTCAGTGTTAAAGAAAAATCCCATGTCGACAGTAATCGGCACAAATAGGTTGAAATTACTATACCATAAATTTTCCAGGTTAGGTAATATACTGTTAAAAATGATTGAACAAACGTATTTAATGAAAAATTATTTATCAGTGTGCTGGATGAGTGATTTTGAAATATTTTTAATTCTTGTTAGACTAACGACTAACCGTATGCCTAGTTATTCATTCTATCGGATAAGTCGAATAAAAGCCTTTAACGTTGATTTTGCGCCCCCCGTGCCGTGGAATGCCCAGATAAGGCCCAAAATGCTACATACAAAAATGGACTATCGTTTAACCACTTGAATCTAGCACCATAACACTTGTTGACACCAAAAAGTCGAGCGCCCCTCAGGACAGACGCCCGCCGCCAAGATCGGATCCATCTTTAGGGCCCAAAAAACATTTAACCATATAAAATCATATAAAATTAATATATTTAGTTTTTCTAGCCAAAAACAGCCATTTTTCGAGTTTTTGAATAAATAAGACAGTCAGATCCAAGTTTTGGGTCCTACGCGTCTGCCCAAGTTATGTTTTTCGACCCTTAGAATCCAAATTTGTCATTCTCGAGACCCGTAGTGTTCGGGCCTTTCGCCATGGGCTCTCAAAAGCCTTTTTCTGCGACAGCCTATTTATTGGGAGGGTAAATTGACCATTGTCATATATAATACAATTCGTGAAATTCGGAACAACCACCCCCAATGAACAAAATCGTTTGGGTCTATTGCTATGTGCCCAATTAGGCCCAAATCGGTATTTGTTTGTAATACCAGCTTTTGGCATCAAAATGAAAATTTCTAGCTTCTTCAAGTATGTTCGAAAAGGGTTAATTTCCTACTTTCTATGAAATATTATGCCGATAGTCGCAAAAAATTCATAGGGTAATTACTTTTACACTTTTTTTTTGTACATTTTTATTATAGAAAATATGCTGGAATATATTTATTTGATTAATATACTGTAAATAAACTTTAAATGAGTTTTAAAGTATTTACTTAAAATTAAGTATTTTCTAAATTTTTCAAGCGTTTAATTGAAATTTCAAACATTTGAGTGGTTCTACAAACGAGGGAAGAAAATGGAGCTAAATTCGGCACACCATTTTTAGTGCCAATAAAGCTTGCAAACTAGCTTATGACCTAGATTAGAACATATTCTTGCATATGTGAAGCCGGTCAGTCAAAAAAAATATATATCACAAGCTTTTTATAGCGATTTTGCAAAAAAATGCGTTCAGAGGACTAAGATTTTATCCAAAGAACTGATATCAAAACAAAAAATCCTCTAATGATTTCTTTATTATTATTACAAAATATGTTCTACAAATTAATAAAATATCACGAGGGCAGAGGCCTCGCTTGTACCTGAACAAGCCAACGCATTTTCAAAGTTTACTATTATAGGTTCTACATAAAATTCTTACCGGATGACTGAAATTATTATTTTTTTATGTTTTTCGACACATAGAATCCAAATTTGTCATTCTCGAGGCCCCGTAGTGTTCGGGTCTTTCGCCATGGGCCCTAAAAAGCCTTTTTTGTGCAATTTCTGCAATAGCCTATTTATTGGGAGGGTAAATTAACTATTTTTGCTGTTAGCATTTCGGGCCTTATGTTTTGTTTGTTGGAGTAGGGAAGCTCGTACTTTTAGTTATGTCGAGTTGTATTAACGTAAGAAGGGTATAAACATAACTAAAAATTAATATTAAATCAGATAAATACGATAGACAAAAATAGCCGTTTACAATAAAAAGAAATGCAAAGCCTATTAAAAATTCAGTAAATCGCATTGTTTGTAGAAAGTTTGTAAACCTGACAATGCCGCTGATACTATTCTTAGTCAGTTTTGTTACAATTTTGTAACAGCAGTTCATGTGGCTTTAGGGATCTGATAATTCCTGTAATTTTTTTCTCAACATTAAAAAATGGTTGCTCTATTGCAGAAAAATAAGTTAAAACGGAGATATTGGAATTTGGTTAAAATCGTCTATAGTAATGTATTGTGAGCAATCATTAAAGCGTTGTATTTAAAACAAGAATGTTGCGCGTAGAAAAATATAAAGCTTTTCCACGTGGCTAGTAAAATATTTTCTTCTTATACCCTGATGAGCAAAAAAATCGACTCAAATGATTTTGCTACATTTAACACCAATCCTTGAATTTAATTTTCAAACAGTGGTATTATTTTTGATATCATTAGAATGCTAATTTTCTACTCTTTCCAATAATACCAAGAACATTTGGATTTCCAAAAAGTTTTACTGATTAAAACGGTTTTACTCAACAGAACCGTTTTTGCTCGCTCAACAACGTACTCATCATGCTCTATTCATCCTTATAAAAACACATGCAACTGCATTTTCCTATCATTCCTTTATCGGAACTTGAACCATCAACATCTGTGCTATACCGACTCACTAATTATATCATCGGAAAATGGATACCACCCCGGAGAAAAACGGCAGAAGTCATTGCCCTACTGCAGAAGGGCATAGCCAACGTATAATCGCTGCGTAACTGCACCTGAGCTAGTCAGCTGTCTCCAAAGTCTACAGACGTTACTAAGAGACTGGCGAGGCTTCACGAGACCAGGATCAGGAATAAAATGTACCTCGGAGCGAGACGACCGCTTCATTGTCAACACAACTCGAAGAAATCGTCACTTGACCGGCGTTGAGGTCCAGCAGGAGCTCCAACAAATTCGGGATCGGTCATTGGACAGTCAGAAGAAGACTTAAAGAAGCTAACCTAACTCCGAAGAGACCAGCTAATGGCCCCAAATTGATAACAGCCCATCAACAAGCGCGACTCAGATTTGCCCGAGAACATGTCGACTGGACCTTAGAGCAATGGCGCTCTGTTTTATTCTCCGACGAGTCCCGAATGCGCCTACATGGCAATGATGGAAGAAGACGAGTCTATAGGAGGCCCGGGGAGCGCTATGCGCAGTGCTGCATTACTGCAACGTTCTTGGTGTGGGGAAGCATCTCGCTGAATGCGAAAACCGATTTGGTTTTCGTGACTGACGAGACTTGTAGCGGTGGATTAACTGCTTCCCGACACATCGAGGAGATCCTCGTTCCTTACGCTTGGTTTGTTGGCGATAGCCTCATACTAATGCACAACAATGCGAGGGCACATGCTGCTTGTATCGGAGTGGCAATACCTGGCGGAAGTAGGAAAACCCACATTAGACTGATCCGCATGGAGTCCTAACCTCAATTCAACCGAACACATGTGGGGTGAGCTCAAAAGAAGGATTCAAGCCAGAAATCCAGCCCCTGCATCGCTGAGAGACTTGGCTGGCTGCGATGGCTGAAGAGTGGGATGTTTTATTACATACACATTTATAATAAAACATATTACATATTAACATGCTCAAAATTTACTCATTCTCCTATCTGAAACACCGGGAAAATTGTTCATAATTAGGTTAAAACTAAATTCTCCCATTATTTTCACACTCTTGCCCCATTAGAATTGAAAGTAATGAAAAAATAAATTAATTTTCACATTCCTATAGTCCAAAAACCCTGAAAAGGACATCTAGCATGATATATGTGAAGCAGCCCCTCTAACTCCCTACTCCATCCGATTTACCCCTCATATATTTTACTATAAATAATATACTTAAAGTTTGTCAATTACATCAACCAAAAAAAACCTAGAAAAACTTTTAAAATGTTATTAAAGCTATACAATATTTAACAACCCCCACTCCTATCACCCTCGTCTTGGCTTAAAATTAAATATAACGAAAAAAAAACGAATTTTTTTTTTTCTACTCTAAAAACCTCAAAAAGAGCATACATATATATACCTATATAGGAAACAACCCCTCTAATCTCCTCTCCCACCCTAATATCTAGGCATAATATTTGATTATTATCTCATCAAAAAGCCAGGAAAAATAACAATATTACTATTCGACCCAACCCCTTGCACCCCCTTAAGAAATATTGCTCAAAAACTATAGGGTTCATCCCTTTATTAGGTATTATATATATATATATATATATATATATATATATAT
The DNA here is from genome assembly GCA_019049505.1 of Pachyrhynchus sulphureomaculatus. NCBI lineage: Eukaryota > Metazoa > Arthropoda > Insecta > Coleoptera > Curculionidae > Pachyrhynchus > Pachyrhynchus sulphureomaculatus. The sequence continues at coordinate 108,772,591 of CM032453.1, read as the reverse complement.
ATATATATATATATATATATATATATACCAAGTTTGAAATTGATATCTCATTTTGTTCAAGACAGACAAACCAGGGACAATGAGTGGCTACGTTTTTCGTATTCTCGGAACCGCAAAACGTGAAGAGAAACAAAAATCTCGGAATCTGATTTTTTCACGAATAGAGTACTTTCCTTTAGCAAGGATTGTAAAAATAGAAATCTGAAATCTTGAACAAAATTATGGTACTTTTCAAATCCTGTTAAAATAATGATATTATATTACGACACATATCTTAAAATGAATCAAATAAATTTTATGTCCAAAAGTTTCTAGAATAGAAAAATATTTTATATTTATGTGAACATTTTCTTGAAGCTATCCGTGTTTGACAAAATATGCCATTAACTTTTTATTTAAAAATATATCACTTTTATGAAACACTATACTCCTCATTTAATAAACAAACAATAAAATATATTATAAAATAAATAATTAAATAATAAGTTTTAAGGGCCGACTAGCTGTTAAACCCACCTTTTAAACCTAATTAGACACCCCATTTAACTTAAACCTCATTAATATTAAATTCGTAATTTTATGCTCTATGACTCATGCTTTTAAAATAAGTTTTAACGATATTAGTGGATAAAAAAAAAGAAATTCAGAGTAACAATGCAATAATAATAAAGATGTTTGAAAAATACACGCCGGCTATTGGAATGAAAGGGATTCTCCGCAGCAGGTATAGGAAACAACTAAATAAGATTAACTTTCAGGACCTAATAAACTCGCTGCCGCTACCAATAAGCTTGCAGGTACTTCTCTATTCTTAAAAGTAGTGAAGAACTATCAAATCTGGATATTATCACAAGAAAAATCATGCTTATGAATCAAAGTCTCCATTTTCTAGTCTCTGGTTTTCGAATATTCCTTTCATGGTGTCAAGATGGAAGAGAACTGTTGAACTTAGAGTGTCTGCATAATCTGTTTATGGTGAGATTATCGTGTAGGGTTGCAAAGAGTTCGGATTCTCTTCTGGAACTAGTCTGTGATCATGAACGAAAAGGTGTGGCAGACTTTCTGATTCGGGTACAGAATGTGCAGCGGAAGAACTTGGTTTGACACTAAACTCTGGTGATTTCATCGAACAACAAAATGACTAAAGGTAATATAACAGCAGAACAACAACAATTTCCCAACATGAAGTATTCCATAAAAACATCACTGCAGTTATCAAAAAAATTAAAATTTGGTTTTGTACAGGTGGCAAATTTTAAGTTAGGAACCGACAGATTTCTACTTGCTGATAGAAAGATGCAATTAATTCCACTGGTCTACAATTTTTTTTTTCTTTCACAAGGGCTAAATTAACAGAATATATTTAAAATTATATAAAAACAACACTAATTCCCTTTGGAAGAAGCCATTGTATGGTGAAACAATTGTCAAGTCATTTTAAATATATTGGAAATTTAAAACATAGTGTTGTTTTTATATAATTTTATTATGTATTTCTAACAAATATCGGCTAACACAATCAAAGATGGAATATACGAGTATTTACCTTTTTTGCAGATTGCAGATGCCAAATTGCGGTACTTAACTGTATATTTTCTTTTGTTCGTAATTCCTTTAATGTTAGTTAAGCAGAAATAACAATCAGTTAAATGGTCCTTCTGTCCCCTACAAGGACTGAAAACAGCATATGATGAGTACCATTCTCCCAGTAAGAAGCTTAATACATGATGCACCCACACAAATTTGTGGCCCAGTCTTTATCAAAGTCATTTTAAATATATTGGAAATTTAAAACATAGTGTTGTTTTTATATAATTTTATTATGAATTTCCAACAAGTATCGGCTAACACAATCAAAGATAGAATATATTTATCTTTTCCATGCTGAGTTTAAATATGTTCTCATATTTTATCCATCAGGCAGGGTTTTTTTTGTTGCACGTGTTTAAAGTTTTAAAATAATTAGTACTTACAAAACACTGAATAATAAATATACGACTAATTTTGTCTAACCTAAAATGTTTTATATGATGATTTTCGGTCATATTTTGCCTTCGGGATATCTCTTTTGATGGTCCAGCAGTAGTCGGCCAGCATACTGGGACTCCATCTGCCTTGGTATCTCTTTTCGATAGTAGAAATCTGCTGTTGAAAACGCTCACCATGCTCATCAGAGACAGCCCCAAGATTTTCAGGGAAGAAGTCTAGGTGGGAGTCCAAGAAGTGAATTTTTAAAGACATGTTGCAGCCCATTTCTTTGTATGAAGGCAGAAGATCACTCACTATTTCACTATAGTTTTCTTCTTTATTATTGCCAAGAAATCCACAACAGATATTTTGGAATGATTTCCACGCTGCTTTTTCCGGTGGATGTAACAGTTCCTCAAAATGTTCATCATCTGATATTAATGATCCTATTTGGGGCCCTAAAAAAATTCCTTCCTTCAATTTTGCATCACTTATTTTAGGAAATTTAGATTTCAAATACATAAATGCAGCAGAACCTTCATACATTTTTTTTACAAAGTTTTTTATAGGCCCCAGTTTTATGTGCAGGGGAGGTAAATACACCTTTTCTGGATCCACTAATGGGGTATTTGATACATTTTTATACCCAGGAATAAGAGATTCACGTTTAGGCCATTGTTTTCTTATGTAGTAATACTCTTTATCCCATTCACACAAGAAACGGCAGAATTTCGTGTATCCAAGTTGCAAATGTAACAATAAATCTATAACCTTCAAATCACTACAGATATTCCAGTTATATTTAGTATACTGAATTTTTTCTAACAGCAATTTCATATTTCCATATGTCTCCTTCATATCACTGGCATGTGCGACATGTATTGATGGTAATTCATTCCCATTATGGAGTAGTACAACCTTCAAACTGACTTTCGATGAGTCTATGAACAATCGCCCCTCATCTGGTTGACATCATTACAAAAAACTACATGGCCTTCTTTAGAGAAGTAGTCACTGAAATCACTATGGTGTCTACGATAAACGCATATCCTTGTATCTTTTTGGAGTAGATTCCAACCTTTGAGCCTGGAACTTAAAAGCTCAGCTGACTGTTTAGATAAATTTAAATCCCGTATAAGATCATTAAGATCTTCTTGAGATAAAAAGTAAGGTTCTGATGAACTACTTGCTTCAATTGTAGGATCACTTCTCTCGCTTTTTCCGTTTTCAGTATGAACTGGGTCGGAGTCGAAGTTATCACTTAAGGCCATGAAATCTGGAAATTTTGGTACAGGATACTCTTCACTATGTGGTAGAGGCTTAATTGCAGGTGCCAAATTGCGGTACTTAACTGTGTATTTTGTTTTGGACGTAATTCCTTTAATGTTAGTTAAGCAGAAATAAGAATCAGTTAAATGGCCCTTCTGTCCCCCATAGGGACTGAAAACAGCATATGATGAGTACCATTTTCCAACCAGTAAGAAGATTATACACAGCATAAATTTAGGGCCCAGTCTTTATCAAAATCACCAGCTTTACACCCAAAATAATGCTAATAACATTTTTTCACAAGCGGTGTAAAATTTCGCTGAGACTTGAAGGTCAGTTCACCACACACGGAGCAGAAATTGTTTGGTTGATTTACACACTTTCTTGGCATTTTGAAACGTTTACAAATAAAAACAATAAACAGCACAAAAATAAGTAGGTACACGTGTTACCAGGTTCACTACAATTACAATCCTGGCTACTAGCCCTCTGCTTGCTAAAAAAAGTGCAATATTTGTACAAGATAGGACAGGTTTGAACATCATTAAGCCTGGGCAGAGTTAAAACATGTTTCAACATGAATAAGTCTGCCTGGTGCCAAATTATTCTGAATACAAATTCCTATTTCTATATTTACAAAAATTATAGAAATGAAATCCTAATATAGAGAAGTACGAGTATATTACACAAAAATAACTGTCACAAGAGAACTATGCCTGATAGAAGAAATCTAACAACATATTTGAATTCAGCATAAAAAACTGAACTAGGGTCTCTATTCAGTTTCCTTGTGAAAAAAATCATGTTGACCACTGTTCTTATTGTATCCTAGTGGATTTATATCTATACATTTACTTTCAACCTGCCCATCCATTTATCGACACAATGTAGAGTTACGTGTCTAGTGTTCTTCGTCGCTTCGGCGCACAAGGCATTGATTATCTCTCGGTCGGTAGGCTTTAGAAGGAGTTATCCAACGGTCCAATCTCGGGCGCCACCCTTTGGCTTCAAGTATAAAGATCGGCAATATGAGCTTCGTGATCTATTCAGCAACAATGGTTGTCGTAGTTGTCGCAGATAATAGTTTTCTTTGCTATTCTCAGATTGCTCAAGACGATGAGTTGGATCGATGATCATTAACCGCATAGACGTGTAGTCTGATTATTACTGCCTTACCATACCGCATAATGTTCTATGTAGGTCACCATCACAGGATTTGCTGCGTCATTTTTTTTCACTGGATAACTAGACATTTAAAATTGCACGACAACTAGAGAATCTGACCGTATCAGATTACCAGAATCAGCAGTGTCTAAATCATTTGTTTCATTTTTACCGTTACTGCTAAATATTTAATAGCGGAATTAGTACCCTGTGTGCATTTGATGATAGCAGGACGAGTCTTATTTTCAAAACTATGAGCTTTGCTCTTCGATTAAAGATTTTGGCGGCTTATAACTGATTCCAGCGGACGCCAAACACTTATTTCTTAATTTTAATTTTACTCCGAACGTGAATCTGATTTATTTTACTGTTGTGTTGAGAATCCAAATTTTGTCACTGAAATATATTAATAAAAACTGGCCAGTAAAAGTCGGGCTTGCGTATTTAGTGTTCTTTACGGTGATTGCTTTCAAAATAAAAATTTTTGTTACGGAGGTATAAAATGATCAGTGATTTCACAAAACACCCCAAATAAGTTTTCAGCAAAATTTGTTTTCGATCTTTGTTCTTATGGTTTATACCAGATATATTATCAAAAGTAATGCGCTTATACTAATTTTCATTCAATTTACACGTTGTGGAGAATATACCAGGATTTTTTTCGAAATTTTTTGGCTAGTACTCTTAGAAATAGGTTTGAAGGGCGGCGATTCTGGGCAGTTTTTAGCTTTCAGTTAACACCCTACTCGATGACCTTAAAAAATTTTTTATATACCACATAAATTATCAAGGGTAATTCAATTCACTCGTGACAATTTTCGTCCTTCGCTCCTTATGGAGACTATTCCAGAATTTTTTCGAATATGTCTAATTTGGTCTCTTAGAGACAGCAAATTTTGGAGGTTTTTTTTTAACATAATATAAAGAAAAATTTGCGCGAGTATTACATCATATATATTTTTGAACTCGTGTTTTCACAAGCTTTCATTTGACACCTCACTCGAAAAATTTTCACTTTCGATTTCACTCCTCAAAACTATATCCTTAAGTCAAAATTTAACTTTCAGAACTACACGGTTCGGATTAGGCCATCAATTCCTTATATTTGTAACAAATTGAAACTTCTTATGTCAAATATTTGACATACAGACGGACGGGCAGGCAGACGGACACCGAAGTGATCCCATAAGTGTAATATGGAACATTAAAAATTAGTAATTTATTACTTATGGACGGTAGAATTCAATTTAAATTGATTTGACCTACGTTATAAAAAAATACATATTTATATAACATTCTATGCTATTCCCTAGTTGTTTTGTAGAACCCGTTTATACATCAAAAGGTGTGATAAGTAATCTCATGAAATCCAAGATGAAAGCTTGCCAACACCCTTTTCCCTTTTTTAAGTCAGATAATCTTTTTGTTTGTGCACGTCTTTTCTTTGGAATACACGCACCGTGTTTTAAATTTCGATAGAAGGGAATAAAGGTCCAGTAAATATGTTATTTCTATTTCATTTAGTTCCTAACTAAATGTCTTATGGGCGGTGGTCCGTTTTTCTATAAAACGTGTCTAGTAGAACATTTCTTTTTTAAAGTTTTGAAACTGGAATATTGTGTACACTGCGTGTTTTTAAATATATATATATATATATATATATATATATATATATATATATATATATATATATATATATATATATATATATATATATACACTCCTGGACAAAATTAACGCAACAATATATTAAATGATATAAATCTCTGTAATGAATTAATTTTAATAATTTTTTATGAACATTGGTTACACTAAAAGTTAGAAAAAACTTATTCGGATACTTTAAAAGTGAATTAGCTACCAAATTTTCTATAAGATTCGAATTAAAATTATTCTTAAGACCTAATAACAAAATCGTTGAAATTATGTAATAATGAAAAAAATTAACTGGGACACTAGTAGCAAAATTAATGGTGTAACTGGGACACTAGTAGAGTGTGTTGCCTCCTCTACTTCGGATGACAGCGTTTATGCGTCTAGACATGCTTCTAATTAAATTTTGGATAAAATCTTGAGGAATTTGCTCCCATTCTGTGATAACTGTATTTTCAAGTTCCCTCAGGTTTCTAGGTGCAGGTGACGTTTCACATTTTTCTTAAGGTGATCCCATACATGTTCTATCGGATTCAGATCCGGGCTTTTTGGTGGCCATTGCATAATCGGTATATCAACTTGATTAAATAATCGAGTACCTCCCTAGCCACGTGAGGTCGAGCGTTGTCTTGCATAAACAGGAAATTGGGCCCCACAAAATGACCGAAAGGCATCACATGTTCTATTACAATATTCTCAAGATAGTAGTCAGCATTCATGGATCTCGGACGGACAGGAACTAACTCTGTGCGAGCATCAAAGCAGATGCCACCCCAGAACATAACAGAGCCACCGCCGAATGGAATCCTTGCAGAGATATTACAAGGAGCAAATCTCTCTCCTGGTCTTCGCCATACTCGCTCACGACCATCTGGATATTTTAGACTAACCCTAGTTTCATCTGTGAAGAAAACTTGTTTCCAATCATCCACAGACCGGTTTTCGTGATTTCGAGCAAAACGTAACCTGGCAACTCTGTTTTCTCTAGAAAGCAAGGGCGCAGTGGCTGGTCTCCTACTATTTAATCCAGCTTCATTTGACCGTCTTCTAACTGTTTTAGAAAAAATTGTGCTAGTGCGAACAGCTTTGAGTTCGTTTCTTATTATAGAACTAGTGACAGTCCTGTTTCTTAAAGCATATTGTCTTATAAAACGTTCATGTAGATCGCTAGTGCATCGTTTTCGCCCTTGCCGTAGCCTTCTAGAATAAGTTCCCACTTCATTCAAGCGTCTTACCATACGACTTATTGTGGAACGATGTTTGCCTAACAAATTGGCAACATAACTCTGACAATATCCCTCGTCCAATAAAACTTAGGCTCGCACTACCTCGTGTTCAGTTAAATTCCTTGTTCGATTCATTTTTCTAATTCTTTGGGGTCAAAAATAAAACAGTCTACTACAAAAACGTATTACTTTGAAAAAGGGAACAATTAATACGAGTAAGCTTACTTTTAAAGAAAATCTATCGCATTATTACAGAAAATTGTTTATCTTCTAAAAAATTCTTTAAAACTGTAAATCTGAACGAATTGTTTTGATTTCTGTCATGAACAACGAAACAAAATATGCATAGACTACTATTCAAATACTCGATAAACTTTAAAACTGACATAAGAAAAAGATAAATTAATTTCAGATTGTTGCGTTAATTTTGTCCAGGAGTTTATATAAAAGTGTAGAGATTTCGGGAAAGCGGTCTTGAATAAAATATTTATTTGTTGTTAAAGAAAAACTATATATTTCGCTGATATTTTTTTTTCAGCTTCATCTGGAGTTAAAAACTAAAAAATAACAAAGCAGTTTTTTGGTAAGTTTATCACGTTAAAAAAAAGGAAAAACTCACCGACCAAAGTATTCTTCCATTGGGAGAGGTATCACAGAAAAATACATTTAATTTAACTATATGTAACTAACAGAACTACAAACAAACAAGACGAAACAACATACTATGGCTCTGGCTGCAATGACACTGTTGTTCTTTATTGTGTTTATTTCTTCAGAAATCTGAACAGTGGTTCAGTATAGTAAAAGTTATTTCGTGTTTGTTGTTAGTAAATTAACACGAAAAGAGATGGACGTGTGTTAATTGTTAGTAAATGGATATGACTATTAATTGTGTGATGTTAAGTTACTTAAAATATTACAGTATATATTAGTTAAATTTTTGGTGTGTAACTTATAATTTATGGATTGTATTTCTTTGTTAATGTGACACATCTCAAGAACCAAGCGTTTTTTATGATTGTCTTCTTGTTCCAGTATCTTTAAAATCTTAAAATCCAATTGGTGTCCCGTTGATATATGATGGTTCGTTGTAGCACAAGAGTTCTTTCCTACTAAGCAGTCACTCCTGTGTTGTGTAACTCTCTGCTTGAGCCATTGAGATGTTTGTCCAATGTAGACACCATTACAATCTAGACAGGATATCTTGTATACTATATTGTTGTTACAGAAAAGAGGAGTTTTTTTGTTTAACTTTACTGAACAGGGTCCAATTACTCAGACTATTATATTTTGCATTGCATTTAGGTGAGGAACTTTTTTAAAAATTTTTACTAATTTGTTAGTCAGTTCGGGTATTAATGGTAGTTTAATATATTTAGGTTCGTGATTATTGTCATCCAAGGGGCCATCATAAATATTGGAGTTGTAAATAATCCTTTTTCAATTTCTCATAGCTGTAACTGTATTAAATTTTTGGTTAGAGAGATGGTTGGAAAAGAAGTTGATAAATCTGTTCTAAGCCGAAAGTTTTTAGTACCAGTCTAAAATGATTTTATTATCTGTATTTCTCATAACTTTTGTGTCTAGAAAAAGTACACTGTGATCTTTTTCAGTTTCCACGGTAAATTGTAGTTTATTATGGAAAAAGTTAAAAATGTCCAAAATTACTTGAGTGCAGTTAGCAGGGTACGGAACATATAATATCATCAACATACATAAAAGGGATTCCAAACGGTAACTTTGGTAACACACAGTCACACAGATGGTCTAAAACTATGGTGGCTAAGATTGGACTAATGGGTGAGCCCATTATTTGACTATAAAATTTATTATTGAATCCAAAATAAGTATGTTGAAAGATAAATGTGATTAATTTTAAAAAATTGTTCTTTGATAAACTAACTAATTTATTTTTCTGTAATACCTCTCCCAATGGAGGAATACTTTGGTTGGTGAGTTTTTCCTTTTTTTTAACATGATAAACTGCTTTGTTATTTTCTAATTTTTAACTCCAGATGAAGCTGAAAAAAAAAATATCAGCGAAATATAGAGTTTTTCTTTAACAACAAATAAGTATTTTATTGCAGACCGCTTTCCCGAAATCTCTACACTTTCTTATAAATTTTAACGGTCGAGAACATTTACTAAAAAATATATGAATGAATGAATTATTCTTTGTACTCGTATATAAAAAAAACTTGGTAAAATCTTTAGGTTATGATTGTTGTAAGCAGTGTCATTTACGTCAGAACTGCTAAAAGAAATGTACGTTTTACACAGATGTATATTTGATATTAAAAGTATATCAAAAGTTTTTAAAAAACTTTTTCTTAAAAACCAAGGATCTATTTTAATTGATAAATAGGAAACAATGATTGATAGAGCATAACTGTTTGTATAATTGATAATTTTTAACAAGTCAATCATTATAAGTGCATCTAATAAATATATAGGTACACAAAATATATTGAAATCAATGTCAATCGATTTATTATAAATACTTAATCTATATATTAATATATATATACAAAACATAATTTATGTAATGTAGTTTATTAATTTATATTAGAATGCCTTAATAATAATTCTGTATCTAAAATAACCTAAAATTGCAATAAATGTTGACGTTTACTTCATAATTAAATATCACTGTCTGTCTAAATCTTTCAATTCTTTTTGTTTCTTTTTTTTGTTTTTTGAGGTAAATAGTAGTTTTAAAACATATTAGCTTATCAAACTTTACTAAGATTTTTTTAGATATAGCCTGAGCTTCAAAGAAATATAATTGTTTTAAATATTAATAAGACCAAGCCAAATTATATTTATCACCCGAGAAATTTTATAAAGTAGAAGTGAAATTTAAAGCCAAATTTATATGATATTATATGGAATAATGGTGATTTGAAAAATAAGAAAATCGATCTAATAATAAATAAGATATCATCAGAAAATGTAGAAATGTTCTACTTATAACCAAGAATATTGATGTGTTTGAGGTTAGAAGGTTATTTACAGGAACAATTTTGATGTCAGTCCTTTATCAACTGAATCAAAATGCACAAAGTTATCATATTCAGATAAATTTGTGCAGTAAAGAACTATTCCATTCTTACGATTAAGAATGTTTGCAACTGGAAGCTATTTTTTGAGGTTAGAGTATCACATTTTTAAAATTATCTTCGAAATCGAATTTGGAAAGTTAATGTATCTAAGTATACACGTTAAAATACCAAACTTAGTCGAAATTTGTACTATACGTCAAATTTTGCACTATTCCTAATATTGGGTAAATTGTATTTTTCATATAAGTAATATATGATCAGATATAATAATAATAAGTCAGTTTATTTAAAATTCTGCAATTGGAGAGTAAACTAGAAGTATTCACGAGTATTTTAAAAATTATTCAGACTGGTCAAAACGTAAGCCATGTCTTGATTTTTGTCCAAAAAATGATTTATTTTTTCCAGAGTGCACCTCTTTGTGAGAAATTAGGCGGGCTACATCCATCGAACACTTTCCATGAAAATACTTCTAAAATAGGCTCAAGTCGCCAACTGTTCTTCGATGTTGCTGATCAGTTATGGATCTCCAATCAGGCCAACAGCTCTCTTCTGAATAGAATTTAAGAAATGAACACTATGTTAGGGAGCAGACCCCTAATGGAAGCAATATTCTATCCTTGGGTTAATTGGAGCTTTACACAGAATTAACAATTGTTGTGAAGGGTAAAAACTCTCTTTACTATGCAGCAACTTGAGTGACGATGCTAGGGGAATGGAGTGCCTCGACATAACTATGTCAGGTTCAGAAACATTAACTTTTTTAGAAGAAACTGCCGCCTGGTAGTTTATAGTGTTAAATTCTATTTACATACTGTCACCCCATGATAGAATTTCTTTCAAGTCGTTAAGTTGAACGACTTCCTTCTCTCTGCGAATATTTGCATGAGTAATCTATGTTCGAGCATTCAAAGTAAATGAAGAAATAACGTACTCTCATCTGCAAAGCTGTAGATTGGATTCCTGTTTCTTTCCAGCAGATCGTTAACGTAAATGGAAAAGAAGGTAGAAGACAGTATAGAGAAAGAAACCCGCCGATTGCCACTCGTAAAGAACGCTCTGTCAGGAAACATGAGAGTCATAAACAGAACTTTTCCGACATACTAGAAGAGCGTAGCTTAACCAACAATCCATCGTGCCAAACACGGTCAAATGCCTTGGATACATCAAGAGCAACTGCTCGAGATTCCTCACAGTGTTCCATTGCGTTGTTCCAAACATGTATTACTTAAGTTAGAAGATCTCCTCTTGATCTATATTTACGAAAACCATATTGATGGTCCCTAATAATATTGAATCCTTCAAGATATTTTTGAAGACGCTGATTGATAGCCTTTTCCATGACTTTCGATATTATTGAAAGCTATGCGACTGGTCGGTAGTTCAGCTGAACTGTGGCGCATTTCCAGCAGAAAGAATATATTCCCTCTTTGTAGGATACGTTCCCTTTCTGTAGGATAGCTTGAAAAGTCTACTGGCGTTAGTTCTCTCGCGCAGTTTTTGAATACTGTGGCAGGCATTCCGTCAACGTCAGAAGCTCTTTTGGTGTCTAAATTCAATACGTTTTATGATACGCTGTCTGAAGACAATATCGGGCATCTTTAACTGCACTAGTAGGTAGTGTTTTTCCTTGGAAATCAACAGTAGCAGAAGCAAAGAGTTCAGCCAACAAGTTCGCTTTCTCAACAGGTGTTGTTGCAATAGAATTATCTGGCCGTGTGAGTGGTGGTATAGCAGATTTGGTGAAATTTTGACTAACTGCCTTAGCAACTGACCAAAAGGACCTGGAATTGTTAGGGCAAGCAAGAAGTCTGTTTCTAATTCGTTGATTGCGCGCCACCTTGGTTTCGTCAATAATTTCTTTGCATCTGTTCTGGGCATGAACAAAGATGTTACGATTTACGACGTTAGGATTTTCATGTCATTGTAGGTAGGCAAGATGTTTAGAAGCAAAAGCTTCTTTGCATTTTGGCCAAACCAAGGCTTGCCGTTAGAAGCGCATTTCTTCGAAAAAGGGATGTAATCGTCCGTACCAACATAACATCGGAAACGAACGTCTAACCAAGGGGAAGTTCAATAATTTTTCATGAGTTCTTCCCATTTAGCAGATTTGTAATGCCAAATCTTGCGCGGTTTAGGCGCCTCTCTGTCACTGATTGGTAGGATACTCGACGTCGAAAGCAGTTTATGGTCGGAAGAACCTAACGGCGGATTTATGGTGACAGTTTAAATCTCTGGATTGGTGGTTAAAAACAAATCAACAATACTGGCGAAGTCCCGTCTTGATCAGGGATCCGTGTTGGCTCGTCAATAAGGTGAATCAAGCCACAACTGATTGAGAATGAACTAAATAAACTTAAATACTTAAATAATTCTTCTAATGTTAAAAAGAAACTTTTAAGCTCACAAGTTCCTGCAACAATGTCCTAGAATGGAGATTTTAAATTCAACCAGAAATTTCAAAAAGGAATAATTATCAAAATCACTAGAATTAAACTAAATTAAATTCAACAAGAGGAATAAAATAAATAAAAAAAACCTTATTGAAGCTATAACGATTTCGTTCTAGATAATGGTAAAAAATCTTTTAGAAGATTTATTTGCCCGACTAAATCACCCCATTAAAATTTTAAACACTAAAAATGGAGAAGGACATCAACTAAAATGAAATCATTTTAAATATTATCGAGCAATTTGCCGGCCTCATTAATTTTTGTAAAGTCATTATTTCTGTTACTTTTTCATTTTGATTTAGCTTTATAGGGTATAAGAGATAAAAAAAATGATTTTAAGGTAATAATAAAATAGAATCTGATATGTAACTTGTAATTCAATGGCCTTAGGTTTGATTGTTAGCATTGGGATGACATCAATGACAACAACTAAATTCCCACAAGAGTATATTCTAACACGTATTCTGAAAAGTTTTTTGGTCTGACACATAGATGTCGTCCTTTTGAAAAAATCCATATGATTTTTAGGAAGTAAAAACCTTTAAACGATACGCATCAAAATTTCATGACGTTTCGACGATTGATTTACAAGTTACTAGTTCTAGTGAGGCTACTTTTGATATTTTGAAAACAATGGAAAAAATCGAATTTCGTGTGTTGATTAAACACTGTTTTTTCATGGGAAAAAATACCGTTTAAGCAAAGCAATGGCTTCATAAGTGTTACGGGGACTCTGTCCCTAGAAAATCCTCATCATATGCTGAATTTAAACGCGGTCGTACTTGTTCATTGTTAGACGAACGGATTGAAACCCGGAATTTTAATGTATTACGTTCCACCATTCATGAAAACCTTTATTGTAACATATATATATATATATATATATATATATATATATATATACTTTTTCTTTTGTCATTTTCGAATGAAGATCTTGCAACCACTCTGTCATAATTTCTCCTGCCATCCAAGCTTTCTTATTATATTTCCAAGTTATAGGCAGGTTGTTTATGTTAATATTTATAAATTCTCTGGATTTAGCTGCCTTACCAATGACTGAGAGTTTTTTTTTCTCCCACCATATTTGCACAATGCAAAATCGTAAACCTCTCTTTGGTATATTTACCACCGACACATTTTTTTTTTAATGCCAGCGTTTTGTTCGGTAGAGCCCTAAAATACAGGCCTGTCTCATCGGCATTATAAATGTCTCTCAGTGAATATCCCTTAATTAAAGAAGAGCATTTTTCCCAGAATGATGAAACATCTTCAGCAATATCCGAAGCTACTTCTCCTGAAATCGCTTTAAAACTTATATCGTGGCGGATTCTAAATTTATTAAGCCAACCAGAAGAAGCACTAAATGTAGAATGTCCCAGAGACTCTTCTATTTCTTTTGCTCTGCATCGTATTAGCGGACCTGAAAAAAACATTAACAACAAGTTTTTTGCATTTTTGTCACGACAAGCCTACTGATACTTTTACCCCTTTTATCCATTCTTTGAATTGATGTGAAAGGAAAATCAACGAACTAAGACCAGAAAACTTTATCTAAAAAAAATAATTCATGTGCATACCTGTCAAAGGAATCCCCTTATGGCGAGCTGATATAAACCAGTTATAACACAACTTGTCAATTTTGGTACCCCCACCAGTCAAAAAGCTTCTTTTTTCATTCGAATTGCTGTTCGACATTCATTTGTTTAGAAGGATTTGTTTATAGGTAATTATATCAGCAGCTTCTATTTTTTCGATATTTAAACGCTTGGATAAGTCCCTTACACTTAACTTTTCCTTATTGTGAACTTCAACAACCTCAATTTTTTGTTTAAGCGTGAAAATTTTTCTATTTGGACCCATTTCTGCAATGAATGTGTCGCCCACTGTGTCTCTTTTTCGCATAGGCGTCAGATTAATATTAAATCCCCGCTAGTACCGAAAAATTGAGATCGGTAAAACCCGGTTTAATTGAGGAAGTCCCTCAATGAAGGCAGGCAGCGACGTTGGCGCGCGGCGTAATTGGTAAACGTAACAGCGATGCTCGCCACAAAAAAATGAGACAAGGCGTTTATTTTTGTTGTTTTTTGTCCGGTTAATAGAACATATTTTGTATCCGCGTCCATTCAAGAGAATGTCGGTATATATATATATATATATATATATATATATATATATATATAAATATATATATATATATATATATATATATATGTATATGTATATATATATATATATATATAATATATATATATATATATATATATATATATATATATACTCCTGTCGCTCTAAGCCGATCAGAGCGTTTTAAAACAAACAAAACTCGAAGTAAAATATAAATTTGGGATTACAGGAAGATTATTTAGAACAAGTTATATCCAGAATTCAAAGTTTAATATTGTTGTCGTGTAAATAAGTCCTGATGTACAGTAGTTTTTTATTAATTTGAGGTATAGATCATTAGATAGATTAGAATTGGCTGAAATAGACAAAAAAACAAAGAAAAAGATCAGGGAAGACGTCAGACAGTACAGAAACTCGAAAATAGAAGAAACTCTGAAAGAGGGAAAAGGTTTGAAACACCTAAACAAATAAATGAATGAAGGGAGACATCAAATAATAAAACTTATAAATAACTATAACCAAAAGTTTGCACAAATCCAAGAGATAAAAGAACCTACAGAAAAATATTATCAAACACTATATGACACGAAAAAATCGCCACCGCCCACGAAACAAAAAGGAAATAAAATAACCAAATAATGCTTGACGAACAAACAAATAAAATCAAAATTCAAAGAGAAATTAGATAAGGTATCTCAATGTCCCCAAAGCTATTCACGTTAACTCTAGAAGACATGTTCAAATCGCTAAAGTGAGAAAATGAAGAGATACTACTGGACGGTGAATTAAGGTGGAATTGGGCGGGGAATATGGCAAGGATGAATAATAACAAATGAACAGGGCGTATCGTTCAATGGAGACATAGAGAACATAAAAGATGCAGAGGTAGACCACAGACAAGATGGACGAACGACATAAAAAGATTGGTGGGACACGATTGGATAAAGAAAGCAAACAACAGAGCTTGGAGCATTGGAGACAACTTGGGGAGGCTTACGTCCGACTATGGATGGAATAAGCTAATGATAATGAAGATAATAGATCACTGCTATATTTACGACGGTAAGAAAAAATGATTCAAGTAGCTAACGCGTCCACAAAACTCGCATGAGTAGTATTCTGTGACATCAATTTTTTTTAAATTGAGTAGGGTAACATGCATGGCCAAATTTAATTCTTATAATAGTAATAATAAATTTTCTGGATACGTTCAATTGACTGTACCAAAATTTATTTGAAGTTTCTTATTAGATCTGAGCTAAATATGTATTATTACTTCTTTTGAAGTTTTTCCATCTATTTTTTCATTCTATTCGGTTGGAAATGATAAAAATTCACTGTCAACATTGTATAATATTTCGTGGAATATCTGTGGAATACAAAATGATTTTTTTAGACGCTACAACTTAAACCGAACTATTTTTTTGCTTAATTCTTTACCCGCACAAAACATAGCATATAATCTGGCATTATACATTTATACTTATCTAGGAATTTGGGTCTATTACGATTATTCAAATAATTAATAAAGGCCTTAAAGTTATACAACTTGTAAGTATATTTTACTTATTTTTTCCTAATTTACAAAATTAGTAAGAAAACACCTAAAAAATATTAAAACCTGCATTTCGGAAATAAAGCGTCCTATGTTTATATGAACTTTTTATATTCAAATTTAGGAGAGAATGACATCTTGACTCAGATAATATTTAGGACTACTCTGCTTCAGTAATTCAATATACAATAAAATTAATATTTACTTGATACTAGTCAATTTTTATATTTATATTTTGGTCATTTTTTTTAATGTTTCTAGTCTGAGATAGATTCATTAAGCTTATGTCCAACACAATGTTTGTAAATGTAATTTATGGCATAATTGGCCAGAAAACACACGATTTTAAAGTCAGAGTTTAAATTTTACTTAAAAACTCAATTTAACTTACAGCACTTCGCACCGATAGTCTCAGTTTTTTAGAATATCGTTTATTTAACGATTACAGCTTTTACTACCCTTGATTATAGGTCATCAATTAATCAGTCTTGATATTCTATTTATTGGGTTATAGGGTTTGATGAACCCATCAATCACTCTTTGGCTCTTAATAATTTGTCATTAGTTAGTTTACAAAATGATTTAACAGATAAAGATGAAATATTACAGCTTGCAAATTCCAAAATTACCTTCGAATGATTTTATCATTTAACATTGTTAAGCTCGTTTCCATAATTACATCCTTATTTTTAAAAGCTCGGCACACGCACTAAATGGCTACAAGAACGACACGTGCATCGAAGTAGCGATTTACGGTAATCTTGAATCACTGCAGGTTTTATTCGTTGGAAAACAGAATTCTGGGCTGTTCATTCTGATGTGGGGTCCTCCAGACAAAAGAGTCCCGGAAGAGGATCAAGATATATGGTGAGTTTTGGGTTTCCAGTCACGTGAAAAGAATGAACTCCTACAAATACAGCATATCAAGGATCAAATTTGCAATTTGTTCAGAATTTAAAGTCCCTGTGGAACATAAAGCTTTCTAATATATAAAAACCGTACTCACAGCTTTAAAGAAACTCTTCTTTGCTGTAAAATATTATAATATTAGATTCTATAACGTTAGCTTTTTAGAAAAAATTGCTAGCTAGGTTTTCGGAACGTTAAGTTATTCTTAGTTACTGTCACCTCAAGACAGAATGTTTTCCTGCTACGTTATACTTGCATGAGCAGCTGTTTAGAGAAAATGAAGAAACAAACGTAAGCATTTTGAGTTCTTCCCAACAAACCGCTAATGTAAAGAAGAGGGAGAACGAGACAATATCTGAATTTAAAAGTGCAATTTTGTATATAGTTATATATCGCTCACAGCAAGCTTTCGTAGCTGACCACTACAGGAGTTTTGTTGACAAGTCCAAACGTTATTTTTGCCTACATTTCTGTTTTTTTTTTTTTTAAATATATTAAGATACATATAATGAAACTAAGTTAAAGAAAGGTGCTTTTGATATTATTGCTGCCTAGATAGTACATATTGACTTGATTAGAAATCTTTTTTAAAAAATTATCAATCAACGAATCATATTGCCACTAATACTCATTTTTTATGCCATATATTAAATATACCCATAAAGTCTGAATTGAAAATTTTTAATAAAGCAGATACTAAAGTCAGAAAAGATTACACAACCCCACAAAAAAAAAGTGGGGTATACTTTTGATGCGATATATCAGATCCGTAGTATTTTTGCCCGCTGATCACGAATCTGGCGTCAGAATATCGCCATCACATCTCAATTTTTTTCTAACCTCAAAAAATAGGTAAAAATTAGTAAAAATTAAGAAAAATATACTCCTAAAAAATTGATTCAAGCTTTTTCATGAATCCAAAGATGTATTAATATGTATTCGGACACGCTAAGCTAATATTCATCGGTTGGATTAAGCCATACAGTTCTGTTTTCTTTCTAACCTCAATAAATCAGACAGATATAGTGCTTCTCGAATGCAAAAACGAATTCAAATTAAAATTCAACCGATTCTTACCAAATTTGGTACACGGGGGTTTTTTGGGTTGCTGATCATAAATCTGAGGTCGGATTTGCAAAATTCAAAATGGCGGATCCAAGATGGCGGACAAAATTTTTGAAAACCAACCGATTCCTACCAAATTTGGTATACAATTGGGGAATCCTCAAACCTGATACTCTTAAACCCTAAACCCTGAAACCTTAGACTCCCACACCCTGTAACCTCAAAAAATAGACCTCAATAATCCTGTAACTTTAAAAATGAGACCCAATAAACTCAAAACCAGGACTTTTAAAACCATATACTCTCAAATAGTAGACCCTTAAGCCCTAGAATTGCGAAGGTTAGACCCGCGCCTAACTTTCCTTTTTTTAGCTGTATCTTGTTCTTTTTTCCGCGAATGACCTATTCGAAGGCTTTCTGCCCAAACGCTTTTGAGGACTTGTTTCTCTTTTTAGCGACCAGCAATAGTCCGCTAGCATATGGTCATCCCATCGTCCTTGATACCGATTTTCTATGATTTTCAGATCTTGGTGAAAACGTTCCCCTGGCTCCTCACTGTAGTCGCCAAGATTATCTGGGAAATCATCGATGTGGGAGTCCAGGAAATGTAATTTTAGATTCATTAAGCAACCTAATGTTTGAAAATTTTTTACCATTTTCTCGACTATTTCTTTGTACTTAGGACTTTTATTATTTCCCAAAAAGTTTGTTGCGACTTCTTTAAAACTAAGCCAAGCAGCTTTTTCAACTTTATTCATTTTAGTAACAAATAATGAATCTTGAAACAATTTTCTTATTTGTGGTCCGTCAAATACGCCTGCCTTAATTTTAGCTTCAGAAAATTTCGGAAATTTTTTATGCAAATATTTGAAACATGGGCCGTTTGTATCTAATGCTCTCGTGAATTGCTTCATAAGTCCAAGCTTAATGTGAAGCGGGGGAATAAGAACTTTTCCTGGATCTACCAATGGTGGAAACAATACATTATTTTCACCAGGAGTGAACGATTCTCTTGTTGGCCAAATTTTTTTCTTATAATGACGTTCCCTGTCTCTGCTATTCCACAGACATTTATAACAGGGATAAAGTGTAAACCCTGACTGTTGACCAAGCAATATTGCTACAATTTTCAGATCTCCACAAATTTTACAGTTATGATCAGCATATTTTATTTTTATCAAAAGCTGCTTCATTTTTTCATATTGCTCTTCCATAACTGTGGAATGAGCAATCGGAATGGGAGCGTAAACGTTGGTATTATGCAGCAAAACTGCCTTAATGCTCCGTTTAGAAGAATCAATGAACAGTCTCCATTCTTCAGGATCGTATGAGTTATTTTGAAATTCATCCATTAGACCTTTTACATCGGTACAATATGAAAGTGACAATTCCTCGTCTATTGTGAAATATTTTCGAAATTCTTCTTCTCTGTTTCTATAATAAGAAATCGTAGCTTCTGGCTTAAGTAAAGAAGGAAGCAAGATGCTCTGAACCATCTTTGGATAAGCCTAAATCTCTGACTAGATCACTAAGTTCTGACTGTGATACGAGTATTGGTTCTGGTTTACGGTTGTATGGTAGAAATTCTTTATCTGTGTCACTAGTATATGATAGGTTGTCACTAGAACATTCATTAGTAACAGTGTTTGAATCTTTTTCGACAGTCTCAATGTTTTCGGCATGAACTGATAAGGTGAAATCATTTGTTTCCATAACATCAGCATCAAGTGGTTCAGGAGGCGGAATTAGTTTAGTTGGTCTTGTTACTGTCGAAACATCGTTATAAGTAATAGTGCTTTTATTTTTTGGGTTATGCCTAGATACAACATTCATACAAAAGTAGCAATCATTTTTACTGTATGGTCTATTCCATATTGCTGGTCTGGAATATTTAATCGCCTTCTTATTGATGTACAACATTATTTTGCAAGAACTGCAAATGATGTGGGGAACCCAATCTGTATCCTGGTGCTGTATTTCAATGTTAAAACAATCCTTATATAAGGTTTTAATCTTATCCGTTATCGGTGACCCCATTTTACTCAATACATGTTGACAGCAAATATAACAAAATGAATCACTGTTTTTATCGCACTTATGAAAAGTCCTTGTACCGTGAGACCATTTTCTTGTAGTATTATACTCTACATGAGCCAAGTCACCCACACATGAAGAGCTACGGTCGCTGGATGACGACGGCTACGGACCCGCTTTCCCACCCTAACCAACCGCCGATACTGGGTTTCCGAGTCCCTGCATCGTAATTCTCTTTCTTCTACCTGCCATGACAGCATCTAAGTCGTTATCCAGGGACTCTGCCGGGTAGTGGAGTAACACCGTTGCCCACCGTCACCACGTGGAGGTGCCCTGGATGCAGGTAGAAGAATAAAAATCGACCGATGAATTTTCTCGGCGTTCAAAATGGCGCGAAAACATCTGCCATCTTGAATTTTGCAAATCCAACCTCAGATTGGTGATCAGCGACCCAAAAAACCCCCGTGTACCAAATTTGGTAAGAATCGGTTGAATTTTAATTTGAATTCGTTTTTACATTCGAGAAGCACTATATCTGTCTGATTTATTGTGGTTAGAAAGAAAACAGAACTGTATGGCTCAATCCAACCGATGAATATTAGCTTAGCGTGTCCGAATACATATTAATACATCTTTGGATTCATGAAAAAGCTTGAATCAATTTTTTTAGGAGTATATTTTTCTTAATTTTTACTAATTTTTACCTATTTTTTGAGGTTAGAAAAAAATTGAGTTGTGATGGCGATATTCTGACGTCAGATTCATGATCAGCGGGCAAAAATACTACGGATCTGATATATCGCATCAAAAGTATACCCTACTTTTTTTTTGTGGGGCTGTGTTATACTATTTACAAAAATTTATTTTCGAAAATTCCTTTTTATTTTTTTTTTAGAGACTTTATCTCTCTCCTTTTTCTTTCTGAGTCAAAACACCGAGTCGAATTAAAAATGTAAAATAATTACTTGTTACTGCTGTGTCCAAAAATGGAACACCAAGAGTTAGTAAAATAGACTGCTAGTTTTCAACATAAACTGATAAAATTCAAATAAACCGTAAAAACAAATGCTAAACTCAGCTACTATAAAGCATTATGTGTTATAACGTGCTAATATTTACGGAGACTGCTACTTTGCTCCTCTGGCAGTAAATTACAGTTGTTCTTGCCATGAAAGCTTGAGAAAATGTTTTTAGTTCCACAACTGATAGACACTGAAATATTTTGGTCATTGCAGCACGTTATATTACCATGGAATAAAAAAAGTTAAGTAGTTTTTAAGAAATATCAGAATTGTTTAGAGCAGTAGTAAAATTAAATATTAAGACTTATGTAGTATCATTTCAAGAACATCTTAGTCACCAAAATAGCCTTCTCGGTGGCATCGTAACCTCATCTAAATAACCTTCGCATATCGAAGAGGAGAAATTTTCTTTAACACATAAACCTCATATAAGCTAGGGAAATAGTAGTAAAAAAACGTATAATACTTTACAGATGGTCATTTATATCTGCATATCGGTTTACAACGTTCTCCGATATTTTCCCACTTCCAATCTCCATCTATTTCGGTCGTTTCATAGATTAATCCAGGTTTCCATCATCAATTTCCCTGTCTATCCCCTCTCTCCAACTTGTTCTAGGTCAACCTTGTTTTTTCTTGTCTTCTAGTTGCATTTTAGTATTTGTTTTGGGATCCGATCTTCGTCCATCCTTTGAGCCAGATAAGTTGTTGATTAGAATGTCGCCTGTAATACTGTGTTTGAGTCTCATGATTTCTTTAATACTTTCGTTGGTGACTCTTTCTCTTCTGGATATTCCTGCTGCTTCTCCAGAAGTCCATTTCCGTTGTTCTTAGCGTGGCTAATACTCTTTCCTTCAAGGGCCATACTTCATATTATGATACTTTTCACTATGGTTTCATATATCCTCTTTTTGTTGGTTCTATTTATAGACTTATTCCATAGGATAATGTTTAGAATTTTAATGGCCTTTCTTCCTGCCGTATTCCTCTCTCTTATTGCTCTGTCCAGTTTTCCATCCTCCGAAATTTTTATACCCAGATACTTGTAGTCACCACATCTTGATTCGATCGTCCAGTATAAGATCTTTTTGCTACCCTTTAATACACAGATATTCTGTTTTCTTTATACTGACTTTGTATTCGACAAATAGTTTTCCCGTTATGTAGTTCAGGTCGTAGCGATCTTGCGTCATTACCACTTCGTCATCCGCAAAGCATAGCGTATACAACATGGCGTTAATTAATATTATCCCTATTGGTCTACATTTCTGCTTCCACCTTTTTAGTACACTTTCCAGATATATCTTAAAAAGGATTGGTGATAAACAGCATCCTTACGTCAGATCTTGTGATGTAATAAATCCTGGTGTTATTCGTGTTCCTATTCTAATTTTTGTGTTGTGGGCTCGTCGTATAGTATTTTGACAGCTTTAATGATTCTATGTTAATATTCATACTTTCCAATGATTGTCATAATTTCTGCGAAGGAACGCTATCATATGCTTTTCTAAAGTCAACACAGTAAGTGAACTTCTTGGCTTCGTGCCATCTTTTTTTTATTAGTTGAATTAAGGAGAAAATTAGTCTATTGTAGGTCGTCCCGTACAAAAGCCTGCTTGTTCTTCTACTTCAAAATCTGGACATTCCTTCCCGTTTTGTTCTTTAAAACCTTTCCATAGATTCTACTCATGAATGCAGTAACTGCTAGTCCTCGGTAATTATCGCAATTGTTTTTGCCCCTTTTTTTGTATATAATGATTAGGTATGACACTTTCCATTCCTTCGGGATTCCATTTGTACTTATACATTTCTGAAAGAGTTGTCCAATTCGGGGATATCCTCAGCTCCGAGTGATTTCTTATTCTTTAGCGCTTTACATACGGTTTTTATTTCTTCTACGGTTATTCTTACTGGTGAACCTAGTACTGTATTTTTTCATTCATTTGGGTTTTTGTCCTCTTGAAATTTTTCTCTATCCTTTATTAATAGCTTTCCGAAGTATTCCTCCCAATTTTAAGGTTTTATAATTGCTATAATTTCTTTGTTCTTATCACCTCTTAGATTTTTTATTATTTTCCAGCGTTCCGTGTTTCTGGTTCCTCCTAAATAGGTATGTATTCTCTGACAATTTCTTTGCCAAGAGTAGTTCTTTTCCTTAGATATTTTTCTTCTTACTACCTCTTCCATTTCTTCGTACTATATTTATTTTATCTTCCAATTTTTTGGTATTTAAATATTTTTGATGCAGATTTCTTTTGAGTTCATTATCTTTTTCAATTTCAGTGTCCCACCGATACATTTCATACTTCAAATTTCCAGGTTCTTATACATAATTTTTTCATATGAACACGTGCAGAGTAGATTTTTTTTTCTACTCACACGTTGTTCCACTAATTGGGAACACAGTGAGTTCCATAATTGTGCAAAAGAGACTTTTTAAAAAAAATCTTCCTAAATATCATTTTAACCAAACACAAACGTCCTATTTTAACACCATAAAAAAATTCATTAAAAATGTTACAACTTTATTTAGCAACCCCTTGTACCTGTCAAAACTCATAAACTTCATATCACCTTAGTCATTTTTCTTTCTTAAACCTTTTTTTAATTTTTAAATTAAATTTTCCAAATATTTAAACATCTATCATGAATAATGTTGAAAATACGCCACCTATAAAACTTTTCTTAACTGAGACTTCTTACCAGCAGTTCTTTTTTGTCTAACATGGCTTTGGAGCCAATTTAAATTTAAATCAGTTCTTTTACATTCAAATGAAGTGTGGGACATTTTTATGACCATGCAAGGAAAACGGTAAAGTCAGATCTAAAGAATAAAAAGCGATGGAATTTTTGTCAGATTTGCTGTAATTTATGGAAGGTTATTTACGTGGGATTGAAAATTCCTTGCGGAAAATTTATACAAGGAAAAAACCAAACAAAAATGGTGGATATTACGTGAGTTATATTTTGCAGTGCATTACGTTACATACGTGTAGTACAACTGCAAATACAATGAATTAATTTAAATAATTTTCAATTTACTATTTAAATTTGTATCCAGCTGTCTTAAATTGCATATATATATATATATATATATATATATATATATATATATATATATATATATATATATACACATATATATATATATATATATATATATATATATATATATATATATATATGTATATATATGTATATATATATATATATATATATATATATATATATATATATATATATATATATATATATAGATGTTTAAAAACTAAACACTTTCTGGCTTGAATCTCATCAAAAACTGCTATAGACTGTTAAGTATAACCTGTTCATGCCAGACTGAAGATTCCTATACTCCACCGACAAAACCCTGGTTTGATAATGCAGCTAAGAATCTTCTGTCACTACTCTTAGTCTTTCCCTAGTGTCCTCACAAGGGACACAGAACTGACCAAGGACAAACACTATTACCAGTAAATACGCTTATTCTGGAAACTGTATCTGATATATGTTTATATCTACAATAGCTAAATGAAACAGTTTATTCAGCCAGAAAGGATTCTACTGGTCTAAGAGCTACCAAGTCTAGTCTGTCCGTAGAACCTTTTTGCTAGCTCATGCTCAAGGTAGATTCGTTCTTCTCGTCTTCCCAACCAGTTGGTTTAGTCTTTGTCACCATTAACAGAATTGTCACAATCAAATAGGCACAACAAAATTTTATTTTATTATAAAACTACCCTGCGAGCTGTTAGAGTATTTCAAAGAGATAAAAAAAATAACCTGTCAAGGGCAAGTTGAAATTGCACAATTAGTGTTCCGTGCGTTGATTGCTTTTGATATAAAAATTTTTGTTATGGAGGTATAAAATGATCAATGACTTCATAAAACACACCCCAAATAAGTTTTCAACAAAGCTTTCTTCCGATCTTTACTGAATTCTGATAACCTACACCTCCGCTAGCGTGAACTTGATTCACTATTATCGTCACTGCTTATTCCTTATGTTTCCTAACGTAATAAAATATATCTTATAACCTATATATCTTTTTTTTTCATTTCTATAGAACGCTCGTAATAATTATAAGTATTCCTTCCACCTTCACAAACAATGGCGCTACTGGCAGTTTTTTACAAAACTGAAAACTAGAATTTTTTTTTAAAAAAATTGAAATATTAGAAAAACTACTAACTTTAGGTATATAACATTATTAATAAAAAAGTTATAAAATTTTACGCAGAATTTAAAAATAAATTAGAAAATAGGTTGTTCCATTTAAAAGAAACATATCTTATATCTGCCACACTTTTTTGAACTGTGCACCTTACCATTCCCTAAAACTATTGTATTTAACATTTTTTCTTCATTCCCGAAACAAATGAGATAATAAACTTTAATCTATCGTGGATTCACCCTGTACAATGTTAATATTTTATGTGAGAGGACAAAATTATGAGTTTTTTCAAGCCAAAGAAACGAATAATTAACTAATTAGTAAAAAATCATGATAATCATGTTAAATTAAAAAATATATATATTTATGCACCCTCTGCGGCAATATTTTCCTTCAAAGGAAATTTCACATGAACTTTATCTTTAACCACAAGTATAACCTTACAGGAGCCCAGATTCCATTACACGAAATATGCATGCAGTTTTATAATAACGACAGGATATTTAAAACTTATCTCGGTACCTCAGATGGTAGTACCTCTCCAACACAAATGTATTAAACCATACTAACAGTAAATTACTACATATTCAGTGATCACCTAGATGAAGGAAATATATGAAAACTCAGTTTCCGAAAATCTGTGGTGCCTCAATAAAAATTCAAAATAAAAATAAGCCAAGCAACATTTAATATTGAAAATTTGAATACATAGAGATTTTGAAATCATAGGGATTACCTTAAATTTATTTTCTTTCTACACACCGGTATTTGGTATTGACTGATAACTTTTGTTTAGACTATATAATACGTTATTTACACATCTTAGAAAGAGAAGCCTGACTCTTCAATTACAATATGCAAAGTTTTGTTAGTTAAATGTTTATCTATACCAAAATAGTTTTAATATACCAGTTTCAACATATTAAGTGATTTTCCTAACAACCGGTATATATATATATATATATATATATATATATATATATATATATATATATTATATATATATACGAAAGAGGAAGGACAGTAACAGGGCACTGGCAAACAAACAATCCTAAGTTTAACTACTGGGAAACGCCCTTATAAGGAGAAGAGATGAGCAATCAAAGATCATTTTGTTGGACAATTACTATCCTAAAGCTCTAATTGAAAAGAATTTTCAAAGACCCCCCCTTCAAATTAATCCAACTGTCACCACTAATGTCGATATTAAAGTAGGAAAGTTACAATACATTGAAGGCCTTTCCCAGTCCTTGTCTTCCCTTTTTAAAAATACAAACATTAAAATTGCCAATTACAACATAAAAAGAATGAATTGTTTTTATACCAATTTAAAAGATAAAACCGATACTTTACAAAGATCTAATATAATCTATGGCATTCCCTGTCAATGTGGTTTGGTCTACGTTGGACAAACTTCACAAAAGCTCTCTAAGAGATTAGCGTTACACAAAAGTGATAGTAAACACAAACCTAACGCAACTAGCTTGAGCTTACACGTAAATAATACAGATCACAGAGTACAATATAACAACAGCTTCATTCTGGATGTTGAGACTAATTATTTCAGAAGAAGTTTCTTGGAAATGTGTTACATAAAAACCTGTAAAAATAATCTCAATCACAAAAAAGACATAGAAGGATTGAGCTCCATGTATACTTATTTACTAACACAAAACTATACCAAACCAATAAAAAAGAACGATCTTTATGAAAAAATTAGTTTCTAGTAAAGTTGACGTTTCTTTTCTCTTTCTGTTATTTTTACTATTTATTACCAGTTACTTTTCTATGTCTTCTTGTTAAAATTAAATAATTAAAAAATTAAATATGACAAATAAGAAATAACGTCCAGTATTAATTTTCTCTTTCAAATTTTTAAATTTGTCTATGAATCTCTTGATTATAAAATTAAAGAATTAATTTAATTAATAATAAATAACTCGTCGAAGAGTAACATTCATCAAATTTAAGTCCCCTTTTTTTATAAAATTAAAACTAAAAAATAGATATCATTAATAATAAATAATTTATCTAAAATTAGCATCCACCTTTTTGTCGACCTGATGACGACATAGACTACCAACGATGTCCGTTTCGGACTCAAATATCACTAAATAGTTACTAAACTCGACGTCAAAAAATTTTAAAATGGAGTACCATTTCAACATCATGGTGTTCTTGCAGTTATGTTTCGGTTTTAAAAAAGTGTTTTTAACTAATGTTTATTGACAAAGTTTTATTTTCAATATTTGTGTAACTCTCTGAGTGTCTTTTAATCATGTTTGTGAATCACTCATACTACCTGGCCAACAAAAATGCAAATTTCATTGTCTTCACCAGAGATGAACTAACTGCTAAAATTTTTGTAAGTAATTTCACATACAGTCGTACAATTCATTTAATCACATTTTAAAAAACGAACGTTTTGGTTTATTTTCTGTACCTTGTTTGCATTTTTAGAATCCAGAAGAAGCTACCATTAGGCAGCGAAGGCTCGATAATAAAAATAAAAAGCAGATACTAGAGCCTTTAGATCTTTGATTGCTCATCTCTTCTCCTTATAAGGGCGTTTACCAGTAGTTAAACTTAGAATTGTTTATATATATACATATATATATATATATATATATATATATATATATATATATATATATATATATATATATATATATATATATGACAGTATGTTATGTTTTGGACAGAGAATCTTTTTTAATGTTCCGTATGGAATAATGGGATCATTTCGGTGTCCCTCTGTCTACCCGTCTATCACGCCGGATTTTCTCGGAAACTATTTGACATAGAAAGTTGAAAAGCGGCATAAATATAGGAATTGATGCTCCAATCAGAGCGACGTAATTTTGAAAGTTAAATTTTGCTTCGGAGGTTAATTAAGTTAAACCGGAAGTGAAAAAATTTTTTTTTTACCAGGTCATCGAGTGGTGTATCAAACGAAAGCTTGTGAAAACATGAGTTCAAAATATATATGATACTTGCGCACACTTTTCTTTATATTATTTTAAAAAAATGGCTGCCCCCCCCCCTTATCTCTAAAAGTACTGATCACAAAATTTTGAAAAAATTCCGGAATATTCTTCATAAAGTGGAGACTGAGCGAAAATTATCACGAATGTATTACACGTGATAATTTATCTGGTGTAAACAAAAAAAAATATGGAAACTATGTTTCTTGACGTATGGTGAATATTTTTGTAATATTTAAGTGTACATTAGTGTAATCGAGTGGCGAGTCGTTCTTGTCCTAGATATAATTTTATTTTATTTGTTTACAATTAATCAAATATTTAGGTAGTAAATATTTGTTTTACACTTTTATTACTACATTCTAGACTGAGCTAGATTGATTTAGGTAGCTAGCTAGATTAATTTAGGTAGCTAGCTCACTAGGCTGTTAGGTAGCTAAGATCCTGTAACCATTATACAATATTAACTACGAAAAAACATGAAAATATATATTGGATCTTAAGATGTCATGGACCTACTTAACTTAGCCTAGGTAAGGATTTTATTTTGGTTTAAAAGTAATCACGGTACGGAACACTAATTGTGCAAGTCCATTCGCACTTGACCGGTTATTATAAATTTAAAAAAATACATACTTTCCTTAAAATATTTCCAGTGCTCGTGTACGTAAGTGTAAATATGTCCAGTTATAACTCAATTTTCAACCAAATATTCTAGTGGAAGTCAGTTGTCCCACTAGGCTTTAGTTCATATTTCTTAAAGTTGATATGGTAGTTTCAGAGAACTAACAATTTTTATCGACGCTGGATATATATGAGAGAGGCATCAGGAGTAAAACAATAGCTCCGTAAATGGAAGTTCTACAAATTTATCTACGTTCTTTTTTATTTAAATGATGTAGCAATGAAGTTCGCAAACGTAAAATTCGAAGCACAATATGAACTAATTTCCCGGATCCGCTACTGAATCTAGCTACTCTTGACAAACACTACTATTTTAAACTTTCAGTAGTGAACTTTCAAAATATATCCAACTAATTTTGCAAGTCACAAAGGTACGTAAACTTCGTGAATATCTGAATGCCTAACTAAATAAATTAGCGAATGCATTCGTGTATGTTACTTTAACGTCGACGCCATCTTAATTTACACTGTGATAACATAGACTTTGCAGTGGTTGTATAGAGTTAGCACTTTCAGTTTATTTAACTCAATTTTATTACGTTTCAATTTTAAGAAGTTATACTACACCACTCAGGGTTGCCAACTTGACTGAATTTTCGTAAACTGTGCGATAAAAAAAAACCGAAATATGACTAATTATAAACATTACTCTAAACTGATCTATAGTTTTTCCGCCAGATATGCGAATTTTCGTTTTAGTTATCCCAGAGAGCGAGGTACTTATATCTGTGGTTTCGGCATTTCATGCCATGGCAACTTAAGACCGACAAACTGAAAAAAAGAACCATGGTCGCTGAACCCTGAATTTTGCGAGTAATTTTGCTCCATTCGTTCTTTATAACTAATTAATAATAATGAAAAGAATGAGAATACTGTACAATTCTGTACCTCAGAGGTAAACTGTCGTAACTACAAAATTTGTAATTTCGGGTTACAGATGCATCTAGCCTGAAAATGTCCACATTTTCGAGTGGTAAGCCGGAAAAACGTCAAAACATTGAATATAGAAATCCTTAATCTTATATAGAAATGCACATCATATACGAAAAAGTAGTGTAATAACAATTTTGAAAAGTCGTGCCTCTAAAATTACACACAGGCAGTTACGACATTTTACCTCTGGGGTACAGAATTAAGTATGAGAAAGTACGCATTCAGATTTAAGAATATATATATATATATATATATATATATATATATATATATATATATATATATATATATATATATATATATATATATACATATACATATGTATATATATATATATATATATATATATATATATATATATATATATATATATATAATAAGATCGGTTAATAATGTCGATTTTGCTAAGAGATGGCGTTACTAATACACTTGTTGGTATAGACTAGTGATAGACATCTATGGCGTTTTGGAAGGCGCTATCAAAAGCCAGTTCGTTATTAACAGTCATTGTGCGAAAAACATAGTTTTTTCATAGCTTTGAATATGTCGTATTTCGTACCAGAAAAAGACGTTTTGCGGGGAAGTTTAATAACCTTCTTTCATTTGAAAAAAAAAACGGCTGCTGAAAGTTATCGATTGTTGGCCAGCCTTCAACACCACAACCGGTGCACAATATACAGGAGCTGTGTATTACAAACTGCTCAAACCTGATGAAACGATTTCTGCCGATCGATACCGACAACAATTGATAAAGTTGAACCGAGCATTGAAGGAAAAACGACCAGAATACGCCCAAAGACACGATAAAGTCATTTTTCAACATGGCAATGCTCCGCCCCATGTTGCAAAATGTGTTAAAAACTATTTCGAAAACATCAAATGGGACGTTCTACCCACCCGCCGTATTCACCGGACTTAGCCCCTTCAGACTACTACTTATTTCAATCAATGCAGCACGGACTTTCAGAACAACACTTACATTCTTACAATGAAGTGAAAATTTGGCTTGATGAGTGGTTGGCGTCAAAAGATGAAAAGTTCTTCTGGTGCGGAATCCATTCTTTGACAGAAAGATGGGAAAAAGTCCTAGCCAACGATGGGCAATACTTTGATTATTAAGGTAATTCATTTTGTGATGGAAAACGCTTAAATGTTGCGAAAAAATCGACATTATTAATATATATATATATATATATATATATATATATATATATATATATATATATATATATATATATATATATACAAAAATAAATAAATATATAGAATCTGTCAAGTAGGAACGTGTCAGCGATAATTCATTTTTGATAAGTACTATTCTAGCAAAAAAAAAACAAAAAATCAGTAGAGACCACCTTTGCCTACGATGCATTTTAGTAAAAGTAGCAGTCGATTCCGAACTTTCGTCGAAATAACGTACAAACCACTTGTAAGCGCGTCGGTTTGAGGAAGTCTTTCTTTGTTCCCATCCAAAGGGGCCTAAAATAACGCATTCCTCAGCCGCTAAATATATTAAAAAGCTGGTATTGTTTGTGAAGTAGTATTAACGAGTAGAAAAAGTTCGACGACTTGCCAAAACGTCGCTCGGTAAGCAAAGTTGAAACGCAAACGTCGAAAAACCAATCGTATTTTTTTTTTCACGGGATTTAAAATTGATGTTGCGTCAAGGAACGGCAAAATTAATAAAATCGGGTTTGAATGTGTCCCATTCGATAACATCTTCGTGCTCATTATGTCAAATTCCAAAGCGCGTTGAAGAAATCTTTGCTGGGCGAAAATCCCGTCGCGAAGCGGCTCGCTTGGGCCCACGATAAGATACTAAAGTAGCCCTCACAATCGCCAGATCCCAG
Source organism: Pachyrhynchus sulphureomaculatus (assembly GCA_019049505.1). Taxonomy (NCBI): domain Eukaryota; kingdom Metazoa; phylum Arthropoda; class Insecta; order Coleoptera; family Curculionidae; genus Pachyrhynchus; species Pachyrhynchus sulphureomaculatus. The sequence goes on along the minus strand of CM032453.1, from coordinate 108,740,464 downwards.
CCCTATTGAAGACGTTTGGTCCCTCGTAAAGAGAAAGCTCAGAGAAAAGACTCTGAGAATTTGCAGAGTATGCAGAAAATCTTGTCGATAGCATGCCTCGACGATGCCAGGCGATTATTGATGCAGGAGAGGCGATTGAACGACGTACTAAGGTTATTGCGCTGTTGTTAGCATATCAAAGAATACATTGATGGCAAGAAATGTTCTCGAAACATATTTTTTCAAGAATATGAGCGGTCACGTTCTTACTTGAGAAACTGTATATTAAATAATAATAGAAGAATGCAATTTTAAATAAATTAAAAATTGGTCAGCCTGTGGGAATATTAAAACAGTCTGTAGGATCTAACAATATGATTAAATATTCTTGAATCCCACTATAAGCTGCTTAGCCCAAGTATAGTTTTTTGGCAGGCGATCTGACTGAATAAATCCGGTCAAATTATTTTTTTTTCGTTTCTGCATAATATTTTGTACTGATGTATAATAATAATCTATTTTTTTAATTATTAGTTCTGAAATATTTTATGTATTTTTTCTATATACTTTTTGCTAGCGATGTTTAAATTCATATAACAGAATTCGAGGAAACTAAAGTGAAATTTCATAGAGCTGTTTAATTAACATATTTTTTTTTTCTTTTGGCTAATATAGATTTAATAGGTTTGTTTCAAGACGACAGTTCGGAATAAGTTAAGAATTTTACATACACAGCTTACATAGTTCCAAATTGACGCCCCAGGATTCTAATATATAAATTGAGTAAATTTTAGGGTTGATTCTGAATTGGAGTGATGTATAAGGTATTTCTTTCTAAGAAGTGTCAAAGAAAGACACGAAATATTTGGTTTTCAGAGTATAATGAATGTGGCAACGTAGCTTCTCACTTGCGAGGCACGCGTTTATTCTAGTATCTTTTGAAAAAAAAAGTCCGATTAGTGTAAGGTACATAAGTGATTCAAAATTCGAAAGCTACATACGTTGCCACAGCGAAAATTCACTTCATAAAATACGTGAAAAAGTAATATTTATCTAATATTTGTGCAACAACTAGGAGATGCCTGCCTTCATATTTTAACGAACGAAAGCAAAGTAATTTTTTTATTTATTTATATTTTTTGTGACTTTTTACTTTTTAATGCACATACGGCAACAAAAATTGTAAAAAATGCATGCTTTTGATCGAAGAAAAAATATGGATTCCTATCTTTTACATATTAAATATCTGAAACTCAGTTACTCCTAAGAAATACCTTAAAAAAAAAACAGAAAATTTAATTTGAGGAATTAATTCATTACACAAGTTCACAAAATTTAATTTTAGTTTTCTTTTTTGCTTCCCGAAGTCTCACATATTCACAGTTAACAGCAAAGGACAAATGTTTTTCTTACAAAAGCATTGAAACGCTGTACTTATATAATTCCTTAAGGATTAAATATTTTTAAATGTATTAATTATATAATCTTTATTTTTAATTTAGAAGCCTAGGATAAAGTAACTTTATTCTAGTGCCTAAGTGTGTGAAACATATATTGTGGTAATATATTACGAGTATATGTTAAATATTCTGAAGGTTGCGATTGATATATCCAAGGCATTCGATCGTATTTAGAATGATTAATTGTGAATCTGCCATACAACTAACAACTACATGGAATAAGCTCATTGGCAGCAATAACTATATTGCGGCTGCTTTTCTAGATTTTCGCCGTGCTTTTGAAACTGTTGACCATAGCACTTTGATTTATAAACTAAAGTATTACGGTGTTGGTGGTGTTGTTCTGCACTGGTGTATGAATTACTTATTAAATCGTAAACAGATGACGAAGATTAATAGTTGCAAGTCAATGAAAATTCCAAATAACTTTGGTGTCCCACAGGGGAGCGTCCTTGGACCACTTCTTTTTGTGGCGTATCTAAATGACATTAATCATTTTATCGACTCTGAATTCATAAGCCTTTTTGCCGATGACACTTTAATTTCGACTTGTGACAAACTATTAAATGCCGCTATCTGCAAGCTCAATTTGCAGCTAAGAAAAATTGACTCATACTTAAATGTCAATAGATTAAAACTATATGTCAATAAAACTAAAGCAATGATTCTAACTACTAAATATCGATTTTCACAAATCAATTTCAAAAATGTGAATATTTTTATTAATAACCAAAAACTAGGAGTTCATTCAGAAGTAAAATACTTGGGCTTTTTTATTGATTCTTGCCTAACATATAAAAGTCACTTTTCATATATTTATAGGAAAATTGCTACGAAAGTTTTCTTCTTTTCACGAGTGTCAAATAGCCTTTCTTTTCATTCAAGGTTGACTGTTTATCAAAGTATTATACAGCCTCGCTTTACTTACTGCGCAAGCCTCTTATATTTTCTTAATAACAATAATAAATGTGCCTTAAAAAATTGCAAAATAGGAGTATGAGAATTATCTGAAAGTGCAATAGATATACGCCAATGGCTTTAATGCAGGATTGTTTAAATTGGTGATCACTTGATCTTCACTTTAAATACATTACCATGATATTCATTTTTGTTACCTACCTATCTACATAACTATATTAAATATTCTTATGAAATACATGATTATCAAACACGATCACGAAATGATTTCTACATAGTACGAACAAATTACAACAAAACCATGAACTCACTATTTTTCAAAGGACCGAATGACTTTAATAACTTGCCTATACATGTTAAGGAGTGTACCAGTTTGAGTTTTCAGAAATAATCGCAATAACTTTATGAAAAACGGTTTATTATTATTCTTAAAATCTTCTTAAAATGAAAAAATTAATATTCCAAAATATCTTGCCTTGTATTACTTTAAAATTATTGTATATATTATTCATATGTGGGAATGAAATTATTTTGTAAATCTGTTACTTGTAAGACATCAAATTGTATTTGAAGAATTATATTAGGAGTTTCTATTTAATATTAAATATTTATTTAATTGTTAACTAAAGGTCGTTCTTACGTCATGTTTGACACGTTTTGTTCGTGACTCTCGCGTTTTCACACCGATTGATGAATTTTTTTTTCCGACGTCTTCACGATGAACGCCGAGGTATATTATCTTCTGCTATATTTCTTGTTTATATTAATGATAACAAAATGCGTGTTACTTAATTTGGTTTGGTTCGACGACCACTGCCAATACAAATACCCGCAGGCAGCAAGAAGTCCTAGAACTTAAAAATTGCTAGGCTTGGGAACAAATATATTTTGGCATTACCAAAAATATAGCAAAAAGAGTTCTCAATGGCTCATTATTTCGTGCTAAAAAGGTGTATACTCCAGAACAGCTTCGAATTCTATACAAAGCTCAAATTTGACCCTCGATGGAATACTGTTACCATGTTCTCTGCTCTCAAATATTATCTATATCGGCTAGAATGAATCAAAAAAAGAGCTGTTTGAATGATTGAGAACCCAAAGCTAACCAGAAAGGTTTACTATTTGAAATATTGAAGAAAGGTTGGTGACTTGGAAATCTTTCGTAAATAGTTTAAGCTGCAACCCAATTGATTCCTCCCAGACTAGTGCTGAAATACACAGCGCCTGCGTATGAGATTCAGCTTTTTTACTTCTTGCATCACCTTCTTCGAGAACTCAATTGCTCAAGGCTTGTGATGTTAACAAAACTATAAAAAAATCTTCAATTAAATTTGACCGTTGAAGATGGAAAGAAAGGAAACATATCTAGGTAGTACATATTAGATTCAAAACTTTAACACTCTGAGCTGATATTAGAAATTATATTCACCATATAAAAAAAAACATATGTTCTTAAATTATTAATTTTCTTTTCTCCAGCAATATTTCGAAAAAATACAAAAACTCCACTTTAAAGGTAAATTTTTCTTAAAAGCAATCGCGTCAAAACACGTAGCTGGTAATTAATCCTGCCAGCCAGTTTCCTAAAAGACTTAAATCTCCCGTTTAGTAGGATTATTAAAAGATAAGCTGATGAAACATCTTTTGATCTAAAAGTCTTTGTTATTTGACGTGTTATGTAAAAGCAATTTAACTTAATTTAACCCTGATATAAGGTTAATTGTATCTTGAAAAAATATATTCAGACCTTTATTATTTAATCTACAAAACATGATCGGAATAAACTATAAAATAGTAGGAATTATTAGCCAATAGTGTTTTTAGTGTTCTGTACAAAATACTTCGGTGTCTGTCTGTCTGTCTATCTGTCACACCCGATTTTCTCCGAGACTATTTGACATAGAAAGTGGAAATTTGGCATAAATATAGGAAGTGATTGCCCAATCAGAACCGTATAGTTTTGAAAGTTAAATTTTGACTAAAGGGGGGGTAAAATCGGTAGTGAAAAAAAGAGTTTGCAAAGCCTTCGAGTGGGGTGTCAAATGAAAACTTGCGAAAACACGACTAAAAAATGTATATGACGTAATACTCGCGCAAACTTTTCTTTATATTATTTTTAAAAAATGGCCAAAAATCAATGTCCCCCCATCCTATCTGAGAGTACTGATCAGAAAATTTCGAAAAAGTTCTAGAATATTCTTCATAAAGTGTAGATCGAGCGAAAATTATCACGAATGAATTACATTTGATACTTTCTCTAGTATAAAAAAAAAATATTTGACTGGACTATATGATGGAGATTTTTTTCGTGAAAAGTTGGAGATTTAACTGGGTCTAAGAGCTACGGAATATCAATACGTATTCGGTGCAATCAGTTATATACTAATATACTGTTTAGTATATTACTGCTTTAAACATTTGGCCAATCACAGATAAAATAAAATTCCATGATAACCAACGGATAGGTACCGAGACAAAATAATTTTATTTTATTTGTTTTTAATTCATAAATATTTAGATAGTAATTGTTTGTTTTAAACTTTTACTACAAAGATGTCTCATTTTTTATATATTCTTAGGAATTCTTATATCGAAGATGAATGTATGACTGAATTTCATAGAATACTTCAGCAATCACGGTACGAAACACGACTTAACGTTTGGCCATTTTTTTTTAATCGGTGTGTCATGTGAACTAAAGTTCTTGTATTCTTATATTAAACGGGTTATACGTAAGTAAATAATGTTTGTTTAGTGGTTGAATCAGATTAGATAAGAATTTAATCAAATTAAATAGTATTAAAACCTTAAACATACCATATTCTATTGAAGCTAATAATCAGTATCACAGTTAAGTTATCTGCGTATTGATACGTAATATTCTAAAAGCTTCAAATAATTAAGTGAATTTGTATTGGATCTTTATTAATAAAAATAAAATGATCCTTTAAAATATTTTAGAGTTGAATATTTCCACAGTTTCATTCCTTTTATCGATAACTATGGTAAATCTCTGATGGTGGATATTGAATTAGGAACTGCATTTGACACAAATGGCATATTATGTGAACGTTATCAATTACCAGTTATCCTAAAGCCTGTAAAAAAATGATGTTTGAATAATGTGACAACATTGTTTGTTCACATTTTTTTACTTCTACTGAAGAGAAGTAATAGATTTTTTCTTTCCTTCACATATCTGTCACTTGATGACGAAAATTAGTTTGTCTGCTGGTACGATAATTCTCGAACGACATGAGATGTCGAATTGTCGAAATAGTGCAGTAAAAAAAAGCAACGAAATTGAAATTTCAATCTAGATACAGCAATATTATGATTTTATCCTCTTTGGAGTATTATGTTGGATATTGTCCTGAATTTTGGATCTCGAAAAACTTGTACTTTATAAATGTGAATAACTCCGATTATATAAGTCGGATCGAGACGAAAAAAAAAAACCAAACTCTTCGTAATGAAATTTTCAATAAATCCTTGTTAGTTTTAAGTCGCTGAGGTGCGTACATAACCTACAAAATTAAAAAAAAAAACGGCAAGAAACCATTTTTTTTTCATTTTATTGCACAGGTCGACTAAGTGAGAGCCGATCGGCTTGAAACTTTCAGAAAATATTCCTTTTGTTATAGCAAAAATATGCTGAAATTTTGGTGCAAAAATATTGAACTGATGGACACAATTGAATTTGTTATTTAAAATTTGAATTGCCCGCCATTTTATGCCATTTTTCAAGATTTAGGTCTCAACGTCAGCTTTCCGATGCCATTAAAAAATTTTTTTGGAGTTATTTTAACCATTTTTTTACATCTGTTTATTAATCAACTAAAAACAAATGCGTTTTTTCGACATTAAAAAAAAAAAATGAAAAATAGTAGAGAATCGCGAGACCTTTATTAAAAAAAATTCATCTTTCTTACCAATTTTTTTTCAAAATGACCGAAAAAACGCAATTGTTGTTATTTGATTATTTAAAAAAAGGCTAAAATGACTCCAAATTTTTTTTTTTAAAATGGCATCGGAAAGCTGACGTCGAGACCTAAATTTTGAAAAAAAAAATCCATTTTGGACCAAGTGACATAAAATGGCGGGCAATTCAAATTTTAAATAACAAATTCACTTGAGCCCACTGGGTTCAATATTTTTGTGCCAAAATTCCAGGGTTTTTTGCTATAACAAAAGGCGATCGATTAACTCAGTCGACCTGTACAATAAAATGAAAAAAAAAACAATTTTTTATCGATTTTTTCCATTTTGTAGGTTATGTACGCACTTGAACAACTTAAAACTAACAAGGATTTGACTTGTTGGAAATTTCATTATGAAGAGTTTGTTTTTTTTTTTTGTCTCGATTCGATTTATATAACCGGAGTTATTCACATTTTAAGCTCAAAAACGCGTTTTGAAAACTTCAATTATTTATAAACAAAAGGGTGATACCTCAGAGAGAGTAAAATCATAGTATTGCTATATCTAAACTGTACCTATCTCATCATGATTTTGACCTTTTTTTAGTGTTCCGTACGGAACACTTATAAGATCACTTCGGTGTTTGTTTGTCTGTCTGTCTGTCTGTTTGTCACACCCGATTTTCTCCAAAATGATTTGTCATAGAAAGTTGAAATTTAGTAATAATATAGGAATTGATGACCTCATCAGAGCCATGTAGTTTTGAATGTTACATTTTGACTTAAGGGTTTAGTTTTGGGGGGTGAAATCGGAAGTGAAAAAAAATTTTTTTTACTAGGTCATCGAGTGTGGTGTCAAATGAAAGGTTGTGAAAACACGAGTAAAAAATATATATATAATGTAATACTTGCGCGCACTTTTCTTTGTATTATTTTTAAAAAATCGCGAAAAATCGCTGTCTACCCGCCTTATCTCGAAAAGTACATATCAAAAAATTTTGAAAAAATTCTGGAATATTCTCCACGGGGTATAGATTGAACGAAAATTATCACGAGTGCATTACCTTTAATAATTTATCTGGTATATAAAAAAAACAAAAATTTCAAGGTCATCAATTTTCAGTAAAGATTGGCAACAAACTTGGTTGAAAACTCATTTAGCGTGTGTTTTGTGAAGTCACTGATCATTTTATACCTTCGTAACAAAATTTTTTTTTTTATAAGCAATCAACGTACGGAACAGTAATTGCGCAAGTGCAACTTGCACTTGACCGGTTTTTACTGTACTAAAATTGCTACACTTATTACTTGAAGTAGGAAAGAAAACTAAATTTTTAAATGATATCACTTGAGGGCAGGAAGGGCTGAAGTTTTAATAGTACCATTATAATTTGTCCTGGTTTTTGATTGTGATAATAAACAAATTTGAAATGTAAATACGTATGCATACATATAAAGAGGAGGAGATTAAAAAAGTTGTTTGGAATATGTTATGCCATTTTAGGATTTTTGAAGTTGAGGAATCTGAAAATTATGTTATTTTTTCATCATTTTTTATTTAACGGAAATAGTCTGCGGAAGAAAATGTCAGTTTTTAGTGTTCCGTACGGAACACTTATAAGATGACTTCGGTGTCTGTCTGTCCGTCTGTCTGTCCGTCTGTCTGTCCGTCTGTCTGTCCGTCTGTCTGTCCGTCTGTCTGTCCGTCTGTGTGTCCGTCTGTGTGTCCGTCTGTCTGTCCGTCTGTCTGTCACACGATTTTCTCCGAAACTATTTGTCATAGAAAGTTGAAATTTGGTAATAATATAGAAATTGATGGCCTCATCAGAGCCATGTAGTTTTGAAAGTTAAATTTTGACTTAAGGGTTAGTTTTGGGGGGTAAAATCGGAAGTGAAAAAAAAAATTTTTTACTAGGTAATCGAGTATGATGTCAAATGAAAGCTTGTGAAAACACGAGTAAAAAAAAAAAAAATATATATATATATATATATATATATATATATATATATATATATATATATATATATATATATATATATATATATAATGTAATACTTGCGCGCACTTTTCTTTGTATTGTTTTTAAAAAATCACGAAAAATCGCTGTTCACCCGCCTTATCTCGAAAAGTACTTATCAAAAAATTTTGAAAAACATTCTGGAATATTCTCCAAGGGGTGTAGATTGAACGAAAATTATCACGAGTGCATTACCTTTAATAATTTATCTGGTATATAAAAAAAAACAAAAATTTCAAGGTCATCAACTTTCAGTAAAGATGGGAAACAAACTTTGTTGAAAACTCATTTGGGGTGTGTTTTGTGAAGTCACTGATCATTTTATACCACCGTAACAACATTTTTTATTTTAAAAGCAATCAACGTACGGAACACTAATTGTGCAAGTTCAACTTGCACTTGACCGGTTATTTTCAATAGTTTTCAAGTCACAGAGACCGACTGGCCGTCATATGGTGTGAGGAAAGTGCAATTTTTTGGACAAAAATCTATTGACAGTCGGCATTTTATCAGATTTGAACAAATCAAACGGGAAAAATACTTGTACTTTAAGATAGTACTACGGCGAAGAAGGTTAAAATTAATATAACCTATAAAAAATTCCCTTAGAATACACATATTCGTGATTATAAAAAAAAGAGTTATGAACAAAACGAGGACAATATTTTACGAGTATTTTCCCGTTCGATTTATTCAAATCGGATAAAATACCGACTATCAACAGATTTTTGTCCAAAAAATGGCACTTTTCTCACACTATGCGTCAGATCGACGGAAATTGGAAATCACATTTCTAGTGATCCAAGGAGACTGAAACCTAAAGAAATTCAAAAATATCTTAATATGCTTTTCTTCACGAATACAATACTTTCCGTAGAGAGAAAAGTAAAACGGTTAAATTAACATTGTTAATGAAGTACAAGAAAAGTTAAAAATTCTGTCGGGTACAAATTTTACTTAAAACTCTAATAAATGTAGAGTCTTAAATTTGGCTAGTAAGTCCATTCTAAAAAATTGCACTAAATAAAAAGTTTAAAGCTTAAAAGTTACACTTTAATTTCCTTAATTTGGTAAAACATATTCAAAAGTGATTTAAAAAGGTTTACATAAAAAGTCTTGGATATTCATAAACTTTTAAAACTACAAAGAAAGTCTTTTCTTTATCACAATTTAAAGGAGAAAACGTATTTTATAAGGAGCTGAAACCACTTTCTAATATTAAATTTTTCACGTCCGAAACGTATAAATCGATGCATAAAATATTTTATAGCCCTTGATATAGGAATAAAATATTATAGCTACGATACGATTTACACATAACATAGTTTCCGTATTTATATAAGTAACAGTAGAAAAAAGATATTAAAAAAAAAACAGTGCTAATTGGGTTTTCCACTAAATTTTATATTATTTACACACACACCATTAATTGTAATTCCAATTTTTCTTATCAGAAAGTGCTTTATTGAAGATTTCCTCCGAATAGACATTGAATAACAGGGGTGACAAAATACAACCCTGACGTACGCCTTTCTTTAGTTTTATTTCTTGGGACATGCGATTCTCAACTTTTATTTTGGCAGTCTGGTTCCAGGATAAACTTGATATTATTTGTAAGTCTTTGTCATCAATGTTACACGATTGTAGTATTTCCATCATTTTCTCATGATTTACCATTTCAAAGGCCTTTTGGAAATCTATGAAGCATAAATAAACATCGGACTTGACATCCCTACGTCTTTCAATCAGAACGCGGATGGAGAATAGTGCTTCCCTCGTTTCTAGTCCGTTCCTAAGGCCGAGCTGTGGTTGTCCAGTACTAGTCTGTATACTCTTTGGTGGATTATTTTAAGGAAGAGTTTCAAGATGTGGTTCAGTAGACTTATATTCCGGTATTCCTCGCACTTTCTAGGGTTATTCGTTTTTTGGTAATGGTATAAAAATCGCGAGGTGCATCACCTGTGTTGTATACGCTGTTGAAGAGGTCCTGTATAATGTCCATATGTTTTTTCAGCTTGTTTGCAGCTGCTAATATTTCGTCTTTATTTATGGGGGGGGGGGGCGTTGTATTGTATTATGTTGTCTGGTTATGTCACTATACATTTCCTTTATATATTCTTCCCATCTATCTATTCTTTCTTGTATGTTCAGTAGTAGTTTACCTTCTTTATCCTCTATTACTTGTGGTTGCCTATGAAGCTTTAGTTCAGCAGGTTTTTTGATTTTCTTATGTAAATTAAGTATTTCTTTTCTAATACTTCTATTTCTGTGCATTTTTCATTTAACCACATGTCTTTGCCTCCTTTATCTTTCTTTTTATTAGTTTGTGCGTTTCTATATATGTATATATATATATATATATATATATATATATATATATATATATATATATATATGAGAGTAAAGGCCGGAATTGGAATATTAGTAAAAAAGAAGTGGAAAAAGAAAATAACGTCTTGGGAACTCATCAATGAAAGAATCATAAAACTAAATATAACAATGCTAGGAAAAGAGATGGTAATATTAGGAGTATACGGCCCAACAGAAGACAGCACTATAAGAGAAAAAGATGATTTCATGGAAACACTAGAAATAGAAACACAAAAAGTAAAGAAAAACCAAGAATTAATAATAATGGGAGATCTGAATGGGAGAACAGGAAGGAAAACAAAGGACAATACCGTAGGACCATTCGGAGAAGACATTACTAAGGACAACGGAGGAGACTAATAAAGCTGTGTGAACTAAACGGCCTCAAAATAACAAACGGATTCTACAAACACAAAGACATCCACAAATATACTTGGATGCAAGAAACACGAAACTTAAAATCAATAATAGACTACATTATAATTAAAAACGATACCACTATCAAAATAAAAGACGTAAGAGTAAAGAGAGGGGCAGAATGTGGAACAGACCATAGACTATTAATAGCAAATATAAAAGTACCGTGGTACAAGACAATAAAGTAAAAAGAAACAATAGATAAAGAAAACAGAAATACTAATGAGATAACAGAAAAAACAGACAAAGAAATAAAATACAAAATACATGTAGAACAGTATATAGGAGGAACTAGAAGTAGAGAGTCATGGAGAATAATTAAAGCATTAAGGACTAACAATAGAGAGAAGACGTATATAGAGTACATCCCAGAAAGCGAGTGGGAAGAATATTATAAGAAGCTGCTAACAGAAGATAGACAAGAATTTCAAGAAGAGAACCCTGAAGAAGAACAGAATAAGGAAATAAAAAGAGATAGAACTAAGCTATGAAGAAGTAAAGAAGACAATAAAAACACTCAAAAATAATAAATCTGCAGGGCCTGGGAGTGTGGTGAATGAAATGATTAAGTACGGGTCTAATAAATTACATCGAATACTGAGAAACATGTTCCACAGAGGAGAAAAAATACCAGAGGAATGGTCAAAAGCTTATATAGTATCTATATTTAAAAAGAGAGACCGCAGAAAATGCACAAACTATAGAGGCCTAAGCATAATATCGAGTATGGGACTTTTGTATGGAAAAATTATTAAAAATATCATGGAGGAAAATATAAAAGGAAAAATTGGAGAAGACCAAGCAGGCTTTATGTATAGACCACATATACACTATAAAACAAACAATGGAAAAAAAACTGGCAAAGAATAGAGAAGTTCATCTAGCCTTCATAGACATTAGAAAGGCCTATGACTCAGTACCAAGACAAAGATTATGGAACGCAATGAAAGAAATAGGCATTGACAAAGAACTAATATACGCAGTAAAAGCTCTCTACGAAAATAACACAGTGAACATAAAAATAGGACATAAAATAGGAAACAGACTCCAAGTCATTTTAACCGTTCTTTTTATTAATCAAATAACAATAAATGCGTTTTTTTTTTTTTTTTTTCGGTCATTTTTAAAAAAATAGTGTTGAATTTTTTTTAACCAGATGTAATAAAAATTTTCCAATATTTTTTTTTCAAAATAACCGAAAAAACGTATTTGTTATTTTGGTAAAAAAAATTTATCATTTTGGACCAAATGGCATAAAATGGCGGACAATTCAAATTCTAAATAACAAATTCAATTGTGCCCACTGGATTCAATATTTTTGTACCAACATTTCAGGGTATTTTTCCTATAACAAAAGGCATATTTTTTGAATGTTTCAAGCCGATCGGTTCACTTAGTCGACCTGTACAATAAAATAAAAAAAAAAACACAATTTTTACTGTACTAGTAAGAGAAAGGAAAAATTAAATAAATTTTAAGTGTAAGAATTAAATTTATTGTTAAAAACCAAAATCAATATTTTTTATTACCACTCCTAGCCCTTATTACCGATTCCAAGCGGTTTTGTATGAAAAGGGTGAGCTTTTTGAGCACTCTATGGGATTTGTCCCCATTCTTCCGCCATCGCAACCTTTAAGTCCCTCAGCGATGCAGGGGCTGGATCTCTGGCTCTAACCCTTCCTTTGAGCTCATCCCACATGTGCTCGATTGGATTGAGGTCAGCACTCTGCACAGGCCAGTCTAATGTGGGTATTTCGCACCGATCCAGGAGCATGTGGCCTCACATTGTAGTGCAGTAGGACGACGCTATCGTCAACAAACCCAGCGCAAGAAACAACGTGTTCCTGCAGGATCTCCTTAATGTACCGGTACGAGTCACGAAAACCAAATCGGTTTTCACATCCAGTGAGATGCCTCCCCACACCAATGCAAAACCTTCTCCGTAGGCGAGCGTTTCCGTAAGATAGTACTGCGCATATCATTCCCCAGGCCTCCTATATACTCATCTTCTTCTATTGTTGCCATGTAGGCACATTCGGGACTCGTCGGAGAATAAAACGGGCTCTAAGGTCCAGTCAACATGTTCTCGGACAAATCTGAGTCGCGCTTGTCGATGGGCTGCTGTCCATTAGCTGGTCTCTTCGGAATTAGGTTAACTTCTTTAAGTCTTCTTCTGACTGTCCAATGACTGACAGCCCGACCACGAACTTATCAAAGTTTCTACCGTTTCTTGGTAACGTCCGTAGACTCTGGACAGTTCTATAGAGTAATACCGTTTTAATCAGTAAAACTTTTTGGAAATGCAAATGTTTTTGGTATTATTGGAAAGAGTAGACAATTGGCATCCTAATGATACAAAAAAACACTGAAAATTAAATTCAAGGTATTAAATGAAGCAAAATCGATTGAGAAGATTTTTTTTGCACACCAGTGTAGTTTAAATAGTATTATGGGAATATTTTCTCGTTTTAAATTGGGATAATGGAAATATTCGAAGCATAAATATATAATACAAAAGAATAAAACTTATGAAGGGTTATAAGAGTGTGAGTATGGAGAGGCACCTTTATTCGTATCGTGGTCCTTTGCAAAATTCTTAGAGTTACAGAATCCAAAAAAATTTGACAAGGTTGGGGACCGTTCAATACTGAATGGTGTCAGTAATATTAGAAGATTTGTCCTGGTTTTTGGTTGAGGTATTGATCAAGATTTTTAATATAGTAAAAATATGTGGTGTTAAAGGAATGTGGTGAGGGTTAGAGGTACCTATTGTTTAAAAACACAGAGTAGTAATGCTTGGATTAAGTTATTTTTTGTGACGGTCCAATTTAGAATTGCGTACACTGGCTAAATAACTGAACCAATTATTTTGTTAAGCTTAGCTGCGTAAAAAAGTAACCAACATTTTAGTATGCTGGGAGTAGATAATACCTATTTTATTTCAAGCAGCCCTAGTTTCAATAAAACTTTAAATTTCATTGGAAAACTTTTCAATATAAAATTTCCAATCGATATCGTTACGGCATTATCTAAATTGCAGATTTTAATACCTACGATTTTTTGTTGGTCCTTACAGAAAGTAGTTTCAATAGTACTATTGAAAGATTTATTTCTTATTAAAAAGTTTAAAGTGTTTTGAAAGTTAAAAGATATTTGGGTAGATTAAAAGAAGAATATTACTCCAGTATTCGTATTTATATTATAAACGTACGAGGGTTCTATGATAAGTAGCTGGCCTCAGCCAGAGATGGTACTACTACAAAAATCCTGTTAAATTTTCAAGTTGCTGCGTCATTTAGTTTGTGAGTGGTGACCATTTACGAGGCTGGTTTGAAAAGTCCGTGCAAAAATAAAAACTACTTATATGTTTGGGGTAAACCTTTTTTATTTTTCGACATAGTCTCCTTTTAGGCTTATACACTTCGTCCAACGATGTTCTAGTTTGTTGATCCCTTCCGAATAATAGGATTTGTCCAAGTCTGCAAAATATCCATTAGTGTCTGCAATCACCTCTTCGTTTGAATAAAATCTTTGTCCCGCCAGCCATTTCTTCAAATTGGGGAACAAATAGTAGTCCGAGGGAGCCAAGTCTGGAGAACAGGGGGGATGTAAAACGAGTTGGAATCCTATTTCCATTAATTTTGCGACCACAACTGCTGAGGTGTGTGCTGGTGCGTTGTCGTGATGGAAAAGGACTTTCTTGTGGGCCAATCGCGGGCGTTTTTTCTTGCAGCTCGGTTTTCAAACGGTCCAATAACGATGAATAATATTCACCTGTAATAGTTTTACCCTTTTCCAGATAGTCGATGAGGATTATCCCTTGCGAATCCCAAAAGACAGTCGCCATAACCTTTCCGGCCGAAGGAACGGTCTTCGCCTTTTTTGGTGCAGATTCCCCCTTGGTAACCCATTGTTTAGATTGTTGTTTGGTCTCAGGAGTATAGTAATGTATCCATGTTTCATCCACAGTGACGAAACAACGCTTAAAGTCCTCCGGATTCTTCTGGAACAGCTGCAAACCATCCTTGCAACACTTCACACGATTCCGTTTTTGGTCAAGCGTGAGCAATCGCGGCACCCATCTTGCGGATAGCTTTCTCATGTCCAAATGTTTATGCAAAATATTATGTACCCGTTCAGTCGAGATGCTCACAGCACTAGCAATCTCACGCACCTTAACTCTTCTGTCATCCATCACCATATCATGGATTTGATCAATGATTTCTGGAGTCGTAACCTCCACAGGCCGTCCAGAACGTTCAGCGTCACTTGTGCCCATATGGAGAGTCCGAAAATTTTGAAACCACTTATAAACTGTTCTAATCGAAGATGCAGAGTCACCATAATGTTTATCAAGCTTCTCTTTAGTCTCCTGAGGCGTTTTGCCTTTCATAAAGTAATGTTTAATCACCACACACCATTTCTTGAAAATCACTCGACTTCCTTGATTCACACGAATGCCAAACACAAAGAAATAGACCAATGTGGCTGAAACTTGGTGTGCGTTCATTCAAGAGATGCTACTAACTAAACATGACCTCGGACTTTGCACGGACTTTTCAAACCACCCTCGTAAATAGAACAACGAATTAACAAAGGAAATAAATATAAAAAGTAGGAATAAGACAGGGAGATAACTTAAACTCCTTACTATTCTGCCTAATAATGAACAAAATCATTGAGGAAGTAAAACTAGTTAACGATGGATACGAACTAGGAGATAAACAAATAAAGATACTGGGATATGTATATCTAATATCACAATCGAAACACGGCCTACAAAGACTGCTCTATAAATTCAAAAAAGTAGCAGAAAGATACAACATGGAAGTCAATACCGACAAAACAAAATGCATCACAGTAGCTAAAGAACCAGTACGGCGTAAATTAGAAATAATAAAGCAAGTAATGAAATTCCCATATCTTGGAGTACTAATTACTAGCTACGGAGATATACCAAAAGAAGTGAGACAACAAACAAATAAAGCAGTAGCAATATCAGGGGCCCTCAGAGATGTAGTTTGGAAAAACAAAGATTTAAGTGTAGAAGCAAAAACAAGAACATGTAGAACTTGCGTTAGACCCACTGGCTTATAGCATAGAAACACGGGAAGACACAAACAAAACCAAACAGCTACTAAGAACAAATCAAATGAAAACACTGAGGTCAATAACAGGAAAAAGTTTATTAGACAGAGTGAGTAACAACACCATAAGAGAACAATGCAAGGTAGAAGATATAGACAGATGGGGAAGAAAGAGAAAAAAGAGAGTGGCGAGAACATGTACAAAGGATGGAAGATACGAAAATAATAAAAATATGTATGAACAAAATACCACATGAAACAAAACCAAAAGGACGACCACCAAAGAGATGGAGAGACAGCTGGATATCCGAATAACAAGAGGCTTAATAACGAAGTAGAAAGGTCTGTGACCTACTCAGAAGAGAAAGTAAGTAAGTAAGTAAGTTTTGTGAATTTACAATGGAAAAAATTAAATATCCAGCAGTAATAAAATATTTGTTTTTGAAAACGAACGATGAGATAAAAGCGGAACTTCACGAAGGTTATGAGGACTCTGCAGTTTCGTTTACGACTATAAAATATTGGAGACCTGAATTCAAACGCGGCCTTACAAGTATTTCTGATGAAGAACGTCCACAAGTCGTCCAAATGAGGTCACCACATCAGAAATGATTGAAAAAATCCACGATATAGTGATAAATGATCAAAGGGTGAAAGTGCGTGAGATTGTTGAGACTACAGGCATCTCAATTGAACGGGTGCAGAACATTTTAACAACTCATTTGGAGATGAGTAAGCTTTCCGCAAGATGGGTGCCACGATTGCCCACTATTGACAATAAACATGCACGTGTATCAACTTCAAAACAATGTGTGTTTATGTTAAGGCGCCTTTAAAATAATTTTTGGCGTCGAATCATAACTGTCGACGAAACATAGGATCATTACAGCACACCAGAGACCAAAGAACAGTCCAAACAGTGGGTTTTCCGTGGCGAATCGGCGCACAGTGGACCAGGAATCTGATTTTTCGTTCAAAATTGTCTAGAGACCTCAATTATTAATGAAATGAGACAATTTTTTTAAAAATACTCGTAAGCAAATTCCGATCAAACGTAAGAAAGCCGATTTGCAAAATATAACCTCAAAAATTTTTTAAAATTGCAAAAAGCAGCGCCGAACACGTGATTTTAAGTTAATTCGTTCAAAACTGGTTCATCGGGGGTTTCTGAGGTCGCTGAATCTATTTTTCGGGGTCATTTTTATCATAAACACCCTTTTGAGATGTGAAAATGGGAGTTGAAGGGGGAGACAATATGATATTCATCTGAGTTAGAGTTTCAAACTGGTTCCTCGGGAGTTTCTGGGTTCGCTGAATCTATTTTCGGGGTCATTTTGAGCATATGCACTCCTTTGAGGGGTGAAAAATAGGGATTGGAAAATAGATTCACCGTTCCCAGAAACAACTAATGAGCCAGTTTTGAATGAAAACTCTAATTCAGGAGAATATCGTAATTTTCCCCCTCCATCCCCCATTTTCACCACTCAAAGGGGTGCATATGATCAAAATGACCCTGAAAATAGATTCAGCGACCCCAAAAAAATCCCCGAGGAACCAATTTCGAACGCGAAACTGTAATTCAGGTGAATGTTATAATTTCTTCCCATCCAACCCCCATTTTTACCCCTTAAAACGAAACCTCCGATGAACCAGTTTAAAACGCATAAACTTAGAATCACGTGAACTTGGAAATTTCAACTTCTGGTTTCGTGCTGCTTTTTGCAATTTAAAAAAATTTTGAGGTTACAATTTGCAAATCGACTTCCTTACGTTTGTCCGGAATTCGCTTACGAGTATTTAAGGAAAAAATTGTCTGATTTCGTTAATAATTAAGGTCTCTAGACAATTTTAAACGAAAAATCAAATGCCTGGCCCACTGTGCGGCGCCAAAGAAGAGATGCGACTTTGTGGACCAACAAAGTCATTGCCACAGTGTTTTGGAATGCACGCGGCATAATCCACGTCGATAACCTTGAAAGGGTGTCAACTTATGGGATCGTTTCAACCGTGCTGTGAAAGAAAAACGTCCGCATTTGGCGAAGAAAAAATTCTCTTGCATTAAGACAATGCACGCGTGCACACTTATGTCATCGCCATAGCAAAATTCCATTAGTTAGGATACGAATTACTTCGGCATCCACCATATTCGCCAGATTTATTCGTCAGCGATTAATTCCTATATCAGAATATGAAAAAATGACTCGGCAAAAAAAAATTTGGCTTAAACGATGAGGTGATTGCAATCGCCTATTTTGAAGGGTTGGAGAAATCGTATTTTTTAGATATAATACAGAAGATAGAAAAATCTCAAACATTTCTGTTAAATGTATCATTATGATATTACGCTCAAATTGCAGTTTCACAAAATGCAGCAATAAACGTTTTCGTCAATAAATCATTTTTGACTCGTTAAGTCGTTATCTGACAGTAAATGTTTAACACAAGCCAGCTTAATTCTTTTTTTTTAATTTGATCTCCTTAATTTCAAATATCAATAATTCCAAAACGGTTCAATTTAGACATATGTTGTATTAGACAAATCATATCTAGAATTTTTAGTAGGACTCAAAAATAAAATAATATACTGGGCTTTCCATTTAAAAAAATTTAAGATAGCGTAATTTCTTCGAACTGACAGTTCAAAACATTTTATTGTCAATGTCAGCAGCCAATAAATTGAAATAAAATAAAATCCTTTACAGATATAATCTTAGACGAATTGTCACACGCAGTTGAATTCTAATATTATTACTCAGCTAGTCCTGGAAGATCTTGAAAAATTAGTAATACAAAATTAAGATTTTATTTTGCACGTTTTCTGTAGATATGTAGCCGGCTGCGTAACAACAGTACCTACGAGGCTGATTTGAAAAGTCCGTGCAAAGTCCGAGAGATGGCACCACCGGCGCGGATCGAGGTCATGTTTAGTTAGTAGCATCTCTTGAATGAACGCACACCAAGTTTCAGCCATATTGGTCTATTTCTTTGTGTTTGGCATTCGTGTGAATCAAGGAAGTCGAGTGATTTTCAAGAAATGGACGAAAAAGAATTTCGTGTGGTGATTAAACATTACTTTATGAAAGGCAAAACGCCTCAGGAGACTAAAGAGAAGCTTGATAAACATTATGGTGACTCTGCACCTTCGATTATAACAGTTTATAAGTGGTTTCAAAATTTTCGGACTGGCCATATGGGCACAAGTGACGCTGAAGTTCTGGACGGACTGTGGAGGTTACGACTCCAGAAATCATTGATCAAATCCATGATATGGTGATGGATAACAGAAGAGTTAAGGTGCGTGAGATTGCTAGTGCTGTGGGCATCTTGACTGAACGGGTACATAATATTTTGCATAAACATTTGGACATGAGAAAGCTATCCGCAAGATGGGTGCCGCGATTGCTCACGCTTGACCAAAAACGGAATCGTGTGAAGTGTTGCAAGGATGGTTTGCAGCTATTCCAGAAGAATCCGGAGGACTTTAAGCGTCGTTTCGTCACTGTGGATGAAACATGGATACATTACTATACTCCTGAGACCAAACAACAATCTAAACAATGGGTTACCAAGGGGGAATCTGCACCAAAAAAAGCGAAGACCGTTCCTTCGGCCGGAAAGGTTATGGCGACTGTCTTTTGAGATTCGCAAGGGATAATCTTCATCGACTATCTGGAAAAGGGTAAAAATTATTAGTTTTTTGTTTTAAAACTATTACAGGTGAATATTATTCATCGTTATTGGACCGTTTGAAAACCGAGCTGCAAGAAAAACGCCCGCAATTGGCCCACAAGTCCTTTTCCATCACGACAACACACCAGCACACACCTCAGCAGTTGTGGTCGCAAAATTAATGGAAATAGGATTCCAACTCGTTTCGCATCCCCCCTATTCTCCAGACTTGACTCCCTCGGACTACTATTTGTTCCCCAATTTGAAGAAATGGCTGGCGGGACAAAGATTTTATTCAAACGAGGAGGTGATTGCAGACACTAATGGATATTTTGCAGACTTGGACAAATCCTATTATTCGGAAGGGATCAACAAACTAGAACATCGTTGGACGAAGTGTATAAGCCTAAAAGGAGACTATGTCGAAAAATAAAAAAGGTTTACCCCAAACATATAAGTAGTTTTTTATTTTTGCACGGACTTTTCAAACCAGCCTCGTACTACCATAATAACTAAATGTGTCTTAATCTTAAACAAAAATAGTCACAATCCAAAATTACAATAAACAATAAAAACGAAAAAACAACTAAATAAATTTTCTGGACTTAACACTATACCACACGAATAATACAGTTAAAACCGAATAGTACACAAAAATACATAGCTATCTAGATATTTATACTTTAATTCCCAACAACCATTACTTCAAAAAAAATCAGTAATTATGGGACCCAGAATTTCTGAAACAAGCAATTGACAAAGCAAAAATAACCTTAAAACAAAACATATATCTAGACAATCTGATAAATAGCCTCTTCAAGAACGAACCCACAAATATGATTATAACAGTAACCAAACATGTAACAATAATCAAAAGAACCAAACCAAAAATAGAAATTTTATGTCACCACCTTACATCCCAACGCTCTCCAAAAAAAAATATATTTTTAAAAAATCGGTCAAGTGCAAGGTGGACTTGCGCAATTAGTGTTCCGCCCCGTGATTGCCTTTAAAATAAAATAAAATCCTCACCTAGGCTCAGTTAATTAGTCCGCTAACATATATATATATATATATATATATATATATATATATATATATATATATATATATATATATATATATATATATATATATATATATCTTAAGATACAATATGCCTTTTTACATTTTTTCTTAGTCAATAATGTATAGTAGTTATAGCACCTTAGCTATCTAATAGCCAATAAAAGTCTAGCTTAGAATCAGCTAGAATATAGTAATAAAAGTCTAAAACAAATATTTACTACCTAAATATTGATTTAATATTATAAACAAATAAAATAAAAGTCTCGGTACAAACGCGCGAGCAGTAATATACTGTAAAACAGGGGTGCTCAAACGGTCGATCTCGAGAAAAAAATTCCGATATAGAACTATTCACAGATTTTGTTTTAGGTAACTAAAACAAAATGTAATGAATAAACTACTAAAATTTATTCGATCCACAATTAGGCCAGAATAACCCCCTCATCACTTTCTTTTATCGTAATAACCCCCTGCTAGCGGCAAAAGGCGGCTTTATCAAAGGAACGCGCGGTACTTGTCAAAGAAAAGCCGCGTTTTTGATTCCCGCCGATTTTTCTAGAAACTTCGGGCGGCGTGTTTGACGGGAATATTCGAGACTTCGTTCGCGCCGATATAAATGTTGCGCCTGCAGGAATAGGAGTCAGTTTGAGTTGTAACTTGAAGGCGATACATCGATACAAAGTTTATTAATAAATAGTCCAAAATGAGTGCGGCGAAGAAAAGTAAAACTTATCATTTTAAAAACGATTGGGAGGAAGAATTTTTCTTTTGTATGGTAAAGGATAAGTTCATTTGTCTCATTTGCCGTGCGTCAGTTGCAATACCTAAGCGTGGGAACTTAGAGAGGCATCATAAAACGGTTCAAAAAAACTATGAAAAGGATTTTCCGTCACAGAGTGAATTAAGAAAACGAAAAGTACGTGATTTGATAACTTGTTTGAAAAAAAGAATAAACCATGTTCACAAGACCAGCCAAACAATCAAAAGCTGCAACGATCGCGTCATTTAAAATATCTCATATATTGGCGAAACACAAGAAACCATTTGATGATGGATTGGTTGTGAAGGAAGCATTTATTGAAGCGGGTGAGACTTTATTTGGAGATTTTAAAAATAAAACAGAGATTATGTCTGCTATTAGAGAACTTCAGTTATCTCGTTCGACTGTCACAAGGCGTGGGACATGGCAGATAAACTAAAACATGATATCATGGAATGTACATACTTTTCTTTACAGTTCGACGAATCCACCGATATGACAGACACTGCCCAGCTGTGTATTTTTATTCGAATGGTATTCAATGACATGTCGGCTAAGGAAAAGTTTTTGACAATGATTCCTCTGAAAGGAAAGACCCGTGGCGAAGATATATATGACGTTTTCTTCAATTTTGTAACAAACTACAAGCTACCAATATATAAACTAGTGTGCCTTACAACCGATGGAGCACCAGCAATGACTGGAAACAAAAACGGTTTTGTGGCATTGTGTCGAGCTAATGATGATTTCCCTTCATTTTTCTCCTTCCATTGCGTTATACATGAACAAGTTTTGTGTTCAAAAGTTCTAAACATGGAGGAGATTATGGGCATTGCAATAAAAATTGTGAATTCACACGGACGGACGTCAGGTGGTTGAGTCGCGGAAAATTCCTAGAAAGGTTTCAAGAATTATTGCCCGAAATAACAGCTTTTTCTGGACGAAAGAGGTGATGACACTCAGATGCTGAAAAACGGAAAATGGCTGACTGATTTGGCATTTTTGACAGACATCACAATGCATTTAAACACCATTAATTTGGAGCTTCAAGGTAAAGGAAAAACTATTATTGAGATGATTAGCGCAATAAACGCATTCAAAAGTAAATTGCAACTTATGATAGATCAACTGAAAAGAAAAGATCTGAAAAATTTTCCTCAGTTGAATTATGATATTTATGAGGCAGAAGTATCAAATATTTTGGGCCAATTCGAAATACGTTTTTATGATTTCAGTAAATTGGCAAATATCGTATCGTTTATGAGTTATCCTTTTTCGTGTAAAAACATTGAGGAATTAGCTACTGAAATAGCAAGTCAGTTTAACATGGACTCATGTTCTGTTGAAAAATGAGTTAGTGCAGATTATATCAGATATACATCTCAAAGCCACAGTATCTGATACAAAATTCTGGTGTTTTTATATCTGAAGATAAATATCCGAATCTAAGGCAAATCGCCCTTCAACTGACGGCAATGTTTGGGTCAACTTACTTGTGCGAGTCTGCATTTTCTGAAATGAAGATAATTAAGTCAAAATATCGCAATCGACTAACTGACGAACATATGTCATCATGCTTGCGATTAGCACTCGGTAATTACGTACCATCTTATAAAAAGTATGCTGAGGACATGCCGTGCCACGCTTCAACATCCAAAGTCACTCTTTAGTTAAGTTTAGACACTAGAACTTGTTTGTTTTGTAAGAACAAATAAACTCGCAATTTTGAATAAATATGAGTTTTTTCATTGACATTTTAGAGCAGACCTACACTTACCTTGACTAAAAAAATGCATATTGTGCGGAAAACTAATATCTATGCCACGATACACCCTACCTAGACGACAATCCTGCATCACACTTACTTGCAGCCTCTCAGAGTCGATCGATCGTAGTCTAACAATATTGAGGTAGATCACCAGCAGTTCAAGTTTGAGCACCCCTGCTGTAAAGTATATTAACAAGAACTCCACCATACTGTCAAGCAAAACTAGAAAAACTATGTTTTCATAGTTTTTTTTATACCAGTTAAATTATCAAAAGTAATGCCCTCAAGATAATTTTCGCGCAATGTACTCTGTGGAGGCTATTCCAGAATTTTTTCAAAATTTTTACGTCAGTAATTTTCGAAATAGGTTGGGCGGACAAGGGCTCTTTGGCCATTTATTAAAAATAATGTACAGAAAAGTATGCGCAAGTATTACATCATATATATTTTTAAACACGTATTTTCACAAGCTTTCATTTGACATCCCACTCGATGACCTGGTAATATTTTTTCACTTCCAATTTCACCCCCAAAACTAGCCCCTTAAGTCAAAATTTAACTTTCAAAACTACGCGGCTTTGATTGGGCCATCAATTCCTATATTTGAACCAAATATCCACTTTCTGTGTCAAATAGTTTCGTAAAAATGAGCTGTGACAGTGCGGAACACTGAAACTATTACACATAACTGTTACATACAGGTTACAACCTCCTTACTAACAATTTCAGCAAATTAAAATCAGGGATACCTAAAATACAGAGCCTATCGGATTATACTCTTTTTTAATGAAAAGGAAAATCATTTCTCGTAGTTTCTACATGAGAAAGCAGTCATTTTACATTTTTTCTTAGTCAATAATGTATAGTAGTTATAGCATCTTAGCTATCTAAGAGCCAATAAATCAATCTAGCTCAGAATCAGCTAGAATATAGTAATAAAACTGTAAAACAAATATTTACTACCTAAATATTGATTTAATTATAAACAAATGAAATAAAATTCTCGGTACAAACGCACGAGCAGTAATATACTGTAAAGCAGGGATGTCAAAGATACGGCCCGCGGGCCGCATCCTGCCCCCGGGACGTATCAATAAGGCCCGCGATCGCAATGTGTCACAGAAAGAAGAATCATGTTTTTTAGAGCTTTTAGACTTTATAATTTTTAACAACCGTATATTATATACTACAGAGGTGTCAAACTCAATTTTGCAGAGGGCCATATATTAAATTTAGATTGTGTAGGCGGGCCAGATTCAAATAAAAAAAATGTACTGAATTATTTAATTATATAGTATATAATATACGGCTCTAAAAAACATGATTCTTCTTTCTGTGACACATTGCGATCGCGGACCTTATTGATACGTCCCGGGGGCCGGATGCGGCCCGCGGGCCGTATCTTTGACATCCCTGATATACTATATAATTAAATAAATAAAATGTTATAATAATTCAGTACATTTTTTTTATTTAAATCTGGCCCGCCTACACATTCTAAATTTAATATATGGCCCTCTGCAAAATTGAGTTTGACACCTCTGCTGTAAAGTTTATTAACAAAAACTCCACCATATTGTCAAGCAAAACTATAAAAACTATGTTTTCATAGTTTTTTTTTATACCGGTTAAATTACCAAACGTAATGCCCTCAAGACAATTTTCGCGCAATGTACACTCTGTGGAGACTATTCCAGAATTTTTTTCAAAATTTTTACGTCAGTACTTTTCGAGATAGGTTGGACGGACAAGGGGTCTTTGGCCATTTTTTAAAAATAATGTAAAGGAAAGTGTGCGCAAGTATTACATCATATATCGTTTTAAAACGCGTATTTTCAGAAGCTTTCATTTGACATCCCACTCGATGTTCTGGTAATTTTTTTTCACTTCGGATTTCACCCCCAAAACTAACCCATTAAGTCAAAATTTAACTTTCAAAACTACGCGGCTTTGATTGGGCCATCAATTCCTATATTTGAGCCAAATATCCACTTTCTGTATCAAATAGTTTCGTAAAAATGGGCTGTGACAGTGCGGAACTCTGAAAATGTTGCACATAACTGTTACATAAAGGTTATAACGTCCTTACTAACAATTTCAGCAAATTAAAATCAGGGATACCTAAAATACAGAGCCTAGTGCATTATACTCTTTTTTAATGAAAAGGAAAATTATTTCTCGTAGTTTCTACATGAGAAAGCAGTCATTTTGAAATATATTTAATACATAATTTTTAGTGTTCCGTACGGAACACTTATAAGATCACTTCGGTGTCCGTTCGTCTGTCTGCTTGTCACACCCAATTTTCTCCGAAACTATTTGACATAGAAAGTTGATATTTGGCACTATTATAGGAATTGATGGCCTCATCAGAGCCGTGTAGTTTTAAAAGTTAAATTTTGACTTAGGCTGGGTTACCTTTGGGGGGTGAAACTGGAAGTGAAAAAAAAATTATTAGGTCATCGAGTGGGGTGTCAAATGAAAACTTGTAAAAACACGAGTTCAAAATATGTATAATATCATACTTGCGCACAGTTTCTTTATGATATTTTTAAAAAAATTGTGAAAAATCGCTATCCCTCCCCGTTATCCCGAAAAGTACCGATCAAAAAATTTTGAAGAAATTCTGGAATATTCTCCACAGGATGTATATTGAACGAAAATTATCACTAGTGCATTAATAATTTATCTGGTATTAAAAAAAAATTCAAGGTCATCACTTTTCAGTAAAAAGCGGAAAAAAAATTTTTGTTGAAAACTCATTTTGGATATGTTTTGTGAAGTTATTGATCATTTTATACATCCGTAACAAAATTTTTTTTTAAAGTAGTCAACGTACGGAACACTAATTGCGCAAGTCCAACTTGCACTTGACCGGTTATTTTAAATAGACTTGGCTTATATAACTACCGGTTACCTGCATTCCAAAAAATGTTACTATTTTATAAAATTTTCAATATTTTTTTTATTTCAAATACTTTGTAAAAGAACACAAACTTCTGAACTAAGAGCATACAAATAAAGTATCTGTACACGTTGTAGTTTCCTTTTAAACCAACTTCTTTAGATAAACAAGCCATCCATTTTGCAATTTACCTACTTTACGGTTAAGTTAAATGTAAAAAGTTTTCTGATAATCTACTTGTAAAACATGCCGATAATACACTACACTTTTCCAGGCAAAACTTTGTAAAACTGTGAAGTAAAGTTTTAGAAACCATTTTTCTCAATAAATGCTAACGTATGCAATAAAATTCAGATCCACGATATTTTAAAATTTTATAAAGTTTGTCAGTAAAATGCATAAGACCAAATCATCTATAATTACGTCACAGCTCTGGGAGTGCATACAACGCAATAGAAGCAAGTTTATTTATTTTTGTAAATGACAGTCAGTTAGGTCCAAGGGACAAGTTGGATCCAAACTGCATTCTTTTAAAAAACAAAAGGTATCAGTATACAATGGAACTTCTTTAAATTCTTACACTCAGTTTAAAAATGGCTAAACAGGAGGGGGGAGATTTTTTACAATAAAATCTTTTTAAACTGTAGAACTAAAATTTAAACCCAATTTAAATATCAATGACTGAGAAATTTAGCCTGTCCCAAAATCTTGATTTTTGCCGTTTTAAGTGGACATTATAAAAATTCTGACCTTTTGTTTATGATAGGTTACAGAGATGGACTTAAGAATTTTATTCATTAATGCAAATAAATAAAATTATAAGTTTTTTTGTAGATGTTTATTTATAGATGCATGTAAAAACCAATGGATAAGAAGTACAAATATACAGTTTGAATGGATGGGGTTTACAAGAGGGGACATATCGTATAAATAAAAATATATTTTAACTTAAGCCTAATTCGGTTTCACTATCACTGTCATCAGCTGAGGTAATTATCAGTGGTTTTATATTATTTACATAAATATATGAACCTTCAACTTTAACAACGTGCTGAATGGAATTATTCCGGCTTTCATAAGGTATATAATTTTTTTAACTTTTTTTTACTAATTCAATCACTGACACGTTTTAAAGTAGGAGAAACATTTTGTGCCTTTATTTTTGATTTAACTTGATGCCAGATATGTTCAATTGGATTAAACATATAATAATACGGAGGAAGCTGCAAAACAGTGTGTCCCATTTTTTCATCCATACTATCACAAACATATTTCTTTTTCAATTTATAGTCTTTCAAAACTTCCAAAAGATCACTTTTTTCTAACTAAAGTCAAAATACATGTCATTTTCTAACATATATTTCTGTATTTCCGATTTGGTGTTGGCTGCATTAGGAACCTTATTTAGTAGGCGACTATGGTAACTTGCATTGTCCGTAACTATAACACTCTGTTCGGGAACATTTGGCAAAAGGGAATTTTGAAACCAATTTTCAAAAAGTTCTGCGGTCGTGTTTTCATGATAGTACAAACTAGAATATTTTATGTTTTTTGCAGATAATAGTGGACAGTTTGAAACCCAGCCCTTTTCAGATCCAGCATGCAAAATGGTTATTCGTTTACCTTTATTTGAAGGTACGTTAGTCTGACATTTTGTACTGCTGCCAACCCACCCTTTTTGCACAGTGTCATGGGTATCGAACCATGTTTCGTCAAGGTAAATTATTGGCCAATTCTCTGATCGATACTTTTTAATTTCTTGTAAAAGAGTATGTCGCAATATTCGTAATCTTTGTGACTCTTGCCTTTTGTTGATTTTTCGGAACGTGAATCCCATTCTTAAGAGAATCCTGTGAAGGGTTGATCGGCCACAATGTATATTGGTCTCGTCCTGCACCAGTCTTAATTTTATTTTGTCTAGTGTCGGCACCAACTGCTCTTCATACATAGAATATATTTTTCTCCCGATGACGTCTTTTTCACAATCGTTTACATGATGCATTTGAAAATCTTTCCGTTTTTTCCTGTTCCTGAGTGATGGTTTTCCTACAATACCCCTAATCGTAGAAATTGGGGTTTTTGTTAGTTCACTGGTTTCTTGCAAAGCACTTTGTTTATTCAAATTTTTATTTACCAAACTGTCGTAAACATTTTTCACTATTGCAGTTTTCCCACGGACGCCACATAATTAAAATAGAACCGTTACCTTGTAAGTTGTAAGTAAAACTAAAAATAAAAATAATAAAAAGTATCATTCGAATCTTAATGGGGACCTGTGGTCATTAGGCCTATATTATCAAATACTTAAAGGGCTTCAAACCGGGTTGCCAGGTAGTAAAACATATAGGTAAAAATAGATCCAATATGATTGCAGATGCAAGTGAGGGCGGCATACAAAGCAGGTAAAATAAAAATACGTTTGTCGTGATACCTGGCAACTATGCACAAAACCTTAATAGGATCATTTATTGCTCCATTGAAAGAGCAAAAAGGCAGGATTTTATATCTTGGGATTTACTATAAAAAAATTTCACAAAAAAGAAGCCTTTCATTGAATAAAACTTTAAAAGCTGATACCCAGTTTAAAACACGACTACGGGAGGGAGGAAATTTTTCACTCAAACCCAATTTAAAGGTCAACTACCGGAAAGTCAAGATTTCTCATAAAAAAGATCCTCTTCATACAGTGGGACTTTAGAAGCTTTCGCCCAAATCGATAACCGTGGAGAGGGCAAAGAAACTTTTTCACAAAATGGAACCCTTTCATACAGTGTAACATAAATCCAGTTTCAAAGTTGATACCATATAGTATCCATCTTTTTACAAAAAAAGAAATTCATACAATAGAACCTTAAAAGTTTTCCTCGGTAAAAAAACGTCTTTTTTCTAAATGAACCCTATCGGCTTGTGGCTATTGCATTTTCATTTTCCCGACCGAGGGCTTTGCTCTTGGATTCAGAAATTCGACGGTTTCACATCAAATGACACTAAAGCTTATTGGCTACTAATATCTTCTGATATATGGTTTGCTGGTGTCGTAAGATAGCAAACACTGCCGTATTTAAATCGCCTAGCTTACGAGTCCTGCAATAGAGCAAAGCATGACTTATCCTTGCTTAATGAATGATAGGTGGCATGCCCAGATTGTCCATTTTTCCACACCTCCAGTACTTTTAATGAAAGGGCAAAACTTACTGACGGTAGTTAGTTCGGCCGCATAGTTAAGTGTTTTAAAGTTCCACCTCAAATTGTACCTAGTTAACATCGAGGTGCCACGGTGTATGTTTTACCAAAATAATTTTTATCAGAAACATAGGTGTAAACCAAACTTTAAAGGGAAATATCGTAACACTACTAAGAATTTATCAGAGTTGAAATTGCAGACTAAAATAATATTAATTCGAAATTAAAATCTAGAGGCTGTATTTTCTTCGTTAGGTGACTTTTGTAATGATTTCTGAGTGACAACTACTAACACGTAGGCTGAAAAGTTTTTAGTCTAGCTACTTAAAACACATTTTTTTTTTTGTAAAATTCGATTTTATTCATCAATATAGTCTCCTTCAAGGCCGATACAATCAGTCCAACGCTTTTCTAACATTTCTATACCTTTCTTGTAGAAGGATTTGTCTTTGCCTTCAAAATAGGCCCCAGTTTCGGCGAAAAACTTCGTCATTGGAGCCAAATCTCTTTCCCGCGAGAATTTTTTTGAGGTCTGCAAATAGATAATAGTCGCTGGGGGCCAAATCTGGAGAATACGGGGGATGAGGAAGCAATTCGAACTTCAATTCATGCAATTTTGCCATCGTAACTATTGACTTGAGACACGGTGCATTGTCTTGATGAAAGAGCACTTTTTTCTTGTTTATTTGAGGCGCAATTTCTGCCTTCAAACGCACAAATAACTTAATATGATATTCACTATTGATGGTTTTTCCCTTCTCAGCATAGTCGATGGAAATTATTCCATGCGCATCCCAAAATACAGAGGTCAAAACCTTCCGAGCCGACTGTTGTATCTTTGGTCGCTTCGGGCGGCTTTCACCGGCTCCTGTCCACTCAGCTGAGTGACCATTTGATTCCGGAGTATAGGGATGGATCCATGTTTCATCCGTTGTCACATATCGCATGACAAAATCCTTTTTACGGCGCTTAAACAGGTCCAAACAACGCTCAGAATCATCAACACGTTGTTATTGTTGGTCCACTATGGGCAAATGCGGTACCCATTTCGAACAGAGCTTTCTCATGCCTAAATGTTCATGCAAAATATGATCAACACGTTATTTTGATGTGTGATGTGAGGTACCTCACGCAATTTCACTTTACGGTCATCCAAAACAATTTTGTTAATTTTTTTGATGTTTTCCGGTGTAACCACCTCATGTGGACATCCAGAGCGTTCAGCATCATTTGTATCTGTACGACCGCGTTTAAATTCAGCATACCAGTAAATGATGAGTGATTTTCCAGGGGCAGAGTCCCCGTAATACTTATCAAGCCATTGCTTTGCTTGAACGGTATTGTTTCCCATCAAGAACCAGTGTTTAATCAATACACGAAATTCAATTTTTTCCATTGTTTTGAAAATATCAAAACCACTGTAACTTGTAAACTAATCGTCGAAATGTCATGAAATTTTAACACGTATCGTTTGAAGGTTGGTACTTCCTAAAAATCATATGGATTTTTTGAAAAGACGACATCTATGTGTCAGACCAAAAACTTTTCAGCCTACGTGTTATATAGCCTGTAAAAAATTCCAACCCTAAAATTAAATCTATGATTGTAACTTCAATAGTGTATAATATATCCTTTTTTTACTTGTAATTTATAAAAAAATAACCGGCCAAGTGTAAGTTGGAAATAAAATTTTTTGTTTACGGAGGTATAAAATAATCAATGACTTCACACCCCAAATGAGTTTTCAACAAAGTTTTGTTCCGATCTTTACTGAAAACTGATGACCTTGAAATTTTTGTTTTTTTTATATATCAGATAAATTATTAAAGGTACTGCACTCGTGATAATTTTCGTTCAAACTACACCTTGTGGAGAATATTCCAGAATTTTTGCAAAATTTTTTGATCAGTACTTTTCGAGATAAGGGAGGACATCAATTTTTCGCAAGTTTTTTAAAAATAATACAAAGAAAAGAGTGCGCAAGTATTACATTATATATATTTTTGAAAGATTTTCATTTGATGACCTGGTAATTTTTTTTCACTTCCGATTTGACCCCCAAAACTAACCCCCAAACATGGGAGCAGTATGCCATAGTTGGTCGAATTTGAGCTTTGAAAAGAATTAACAGTTGTGAGTGTAAAGTTTTCTGGTTCGAAATAATATTCCTAACTTTTGAGAAGCTCTCCTTGTTATGCCTGCAACATGTTCATGCCAGGACATATTTGCTCCCAAACAAATTGAGCGACGATGCTAGGGGAATGGAGTGCCCCGACATAACTATGTCGGGTTCAGCAACGTTAACTTTTTTAGAAAAAACTGCCGCCTGGGTTTTTGTAGCGTTAAATTCCACTTGGTTACTGTCACCCCAAGATAGAATTTCTTCCAGGTTGTTGAAAGTTGAAAGACCTCCTGCTGTCTGAGGATATTCGCCTGAGCCGATGTCCGAGCGTTTAAAGTGAATGAAGAGATAAGCGTACTGTCATCTGCAAAGCTGTAGATTGGATTCCCGGTCTTTTCCAGCAGATCATTAATGTAAATGAGAAAGAGAGTAGGAGACAGTATGGAGCCTTGGGGCACACCAGCGTTGATTGTAAAGGTGTTAAAAAGAAATCCGTCGACCACTACTCGTAAAGAACGCTCTCTGAGGAAACATGAGAGCCACAAACAGAACTTTTAAGACATACCACAAGAGCGTATCTTAGCCAACAGTGCATCGTGCCAAACATGGTCGAATGCCTTGGATATGTCAAGAGCAACCGCTCCAAATTCTCCAAAGTGTTCCATTGCGTTGTTCCAAACATGTGTTACATAAGTCAGAAGATCTCCTGTTGATCTATGTTTACGAAAGCCATATTGGTGATCGCTAATAATATTGAGTCGTTCAAGATATTTTAGAAGATGCTGATTGATAACCTTTTCCATGACCTTCGATATTATTGAAAGCAGTGCGACTGGTCGATAGTTATTTGGCAAGGTCTTCTTGCCTTTTTTAGGTATCGGCTGAACCGTGGCACATTTCCGGCAGGACGGAAATATTCCCTTTCTGTAGGATAGGTTAAAAAAGTATACAGAAAACTGGTGTTAGTTCCCTTGTACAGTTTTTGAGAACTATGTCAGGTATTGGGTCAGCGCCAGAAGCCTTTTTGGTGTCTACCTTCATTAAAATACGCTTTATGATACGCTGTCTGAAGACATCATCGGGCATCTTTGACTGCAATATGGGAATAATAGGTGGTGTTTTTCCTTGGAAATCGACAGTAGAATGTGAAGCAAAGAGTTCAGCCAACAAGTTCGCTCTCTCAACAGGTGTAGTTGCAATGGAATTATCTGGCGGGGTGGTAAAGTGGATTTGGTGAAATTTTGACTAACTGCCTTAGCGACTGCCCAAAAGGACCTGGAATTGTTGGGAAAAGCGAGAAGTTTGTTTCTAATTCGCTGATTGTGTGCCTCCTTGGTTTCGTCGATAATTCCTTTGCATCTGTTCCGGGCACGAACAAAGGTGTTACGATTTATGTTGTTAGGATTTTCACGCCATTGTCGGTAGGCAATATGTTTAAAAGCAACAGCTTCTTTGCATTTTCGGTCAAACCAAGGCTTGCCGTTGGAAGGGCATTTCTTCGAAAAAGGGATGTAAGCTTCCATACCAGCCAAAATAACATCAGAGACCTCCCTGGCGCAGTCAGATGGGTTACCGGATCGAAAACAAACGTCCATCCAAGGGAAAGTTCGAAAATATTCCATGATATCTTCCCATTTAGCAGATTTGTAGTGCCGATCTTGCGCGGCCCAGGCGCCTCTCTGTCACTGATTGGCAGGATAGTCGATGTCGAAAGCAGTTTATGGTCGGAAGAACCTAACGGCGAATTTACGGTGACCGTATAAATCTTCAGATTGGTGGTTAAAAAACAGATCAAGAAGACTGGCGAACTCCCCGTCTCGATCAGGGATCCGTGTTGGTTCGTCAGTAAGCTGAGTTAAGCCCCAACTGATTGAGAATGATTCAGCTTCACGACCTTGTTCGTCGGTAGTATTTGAATATTTAAGCCAGTTGAAGCGAAAAGTGTTCGAAAATTGGTATCACTTGGTGGTCGATACAGGATACAGATGAACCTTGTGGTTTGTTGAGTCTGATAACATCAGTTTGGGGGCTCCAGAGCCTCTTCTCGTTGGCAAGAGAGGTCGCTTCTGACAAAAAGATAGATTCCAAAGTTATGCCTAAATCGGGAATGGCAGTCGTACCCAGGGTAAAGATAGTTGACCGTGCTGGTCGATGGACTGACCTTGGTTTCACATAGAGCGAGTACATGAGGTTTATTTGATTGCAGGTGGTGATGCACTGAATTTATGTTCGAGTTTAAACCTCGTATGTTGCAAAAATCTATTTTAAAGTTATGATGTCTGCATGTCGACGCTCCCGAACCAGCCCCCACCCGGAGATCCGAACGGGGGGCTATTTTACCTCCGGAATTTTTTATATCCAGGTGCCTCATCATGGTCTTTGGTCCCACAGTAGTTAATGTGGAATTTTTCTGTTTTGTCACATGTTTATGTTTGTCTTCTTCGGCTTTGCTCCAGGGGGCGTTATTATTGGGTAGTTTGGGTTCTGACCAGATACTTTTCCCATGATCTGTGAGTTCTTGTTTGTTTGGTGGTTCGGTCACTGCTGTCTGTTTGTTGTACATAGATTTCAGGTAGAAACTGTTTTTTCGCTTCTTCGGAAGAGGTTGTTGGTGTCTTTCCTCTCGTTTGGTTCTTTGTATCTACGGAGTCTTGCGGCATATACAGATAATTTTTGTTGTGTCAAGGGTTTCTGGTAGTGTTCTGTTGGGAGACCTGGATTTGATCTTATCTATACCCTGTGTGACTCGTTTGGACGCGTTCCCGTTCATAAACTGGGTAAGGTGTCCTAGATCTCTTCTGATGTTGTTGATTTTGTTTTCTATTCTTATTTGCCATTTGAATTTTGATTTTGTGCTGTTGGGATTTCTTTGTCGTTGCGGGAGTTTTTGATTAATTACTTCGTCGGTTGCGCTTGGTGGTGGATCCAGGCGGCAAGTGATTCTCTTCTCAGTGATTTCTTTATCAGGACTTGTGATTTTATTATATTATATATTACACATGGTGTGTTTGTTGATTCCTGTAGTGTAACTCATGCGTTGCTGTGATTTTTCCGCCTTGGTGGGTGTCGGCTTACTCGTCGGCACAACACTTTTGGCAAGTCCATTTTCAGTTGCCAGGTCTTCATCGTTTTGGTCGAGCTGCCATTTCCCGCGACGTCCTCGACCGTTACGTCGCTCCCCTGATGCTTCTTTTATTGGTCTACTGTTGTTTGGGATGTTTTTAGAGTTTTGTGGTGTCAGAAGCTCAAAGTGTCCTGACATTGAGTTGCCTGTTAGTAGAATGTAAATAGTTTCAGTGTGTTTTTCTTGTGCTTATTATTGTTGGTCTGTCCCTAAAAGTTATTTTTGTATCTCTTGTTCTTCGTTGTTTTGAGAGGATATGAAAGTTACTATTCTGGGTTTCCGAGAGGGCAAGTATCTTTAGGCTCGTTCCATAGGTGCCATTTTTCTTCATATAGTTATAGTAGTTATTGAAGTCTTTCATATCGTCGTCCCCAATTAATGAAAATGTGTGAAGTTCCGACCAATTTTGTTGTATATATCTTAGAGCAACCTCTCGGAGTCTTTCATGATGGTTTTGGTGGCCATATAAGTGTAGGCTAACTGCACGGAAAAGGCAATTTCCATCACCTACAATGTCGGATCTGGTAAAACTATCGGAAGTAGTTTCAGCTGAGGCGGTTGTTTGGATCGTCTGTGGTTGTTGTTGTGGTGGTGTTGTAGCTATTTGTACGACAGGGGTCCGCCTCCTCAACATCCTGCCATTATCACTATTATAATTATTATTATTCGACATAGTGTCTCCACGAGTATCCTAGGAAAGAAGGGTCGACTGTGGCAGAGCCTGGATGCTATAGCAAGGTTACTTACTCCCGGAGGGCGCTCGGTATCCGGGGGAACCGTTTGCGACTCATAAACACTGAGCCATTCATCTTCTCGACACAGTAAACACCTTAAGATTGCGTTTTTGTTACACATAATCTGGACAACACAAGACAGCACAACATGTCTCAGGTGCCTCGGGATCGTCAATGCCCGTACTAGGAGATTCCCCTAGCCCCTGAGGGGAATCCCAGGATATATACATATACATACATACATATATATATATATATATATATATATATATATATATATATATATATATATATATATATGTATATATATATATATATATATATATATATATATATATATATATATATATATATATATATACGAGGCATGTTTTTTTAAGTAAGTACCGTTTTGCGATTCCGCCGCCGCAGCGATACGGTCGGCGTTCCGCGCATGCGCGCTGGTAACCTACATCTCATGTCTACGCACTGACGCCATTACAGTCTGATTCTTCATTGTATACGTTGTTTACTGAGTGTTTAAGATGCCTCCGACAATCGTGAGTCCCGCCGATTGTGAAGTACGGACTGTTATACGATTTCTTAGTGCTAAAGGCGTAAAACCGATCGATATTCATCGTGAGATCTGTGAAGTTTACGGACAAAACATTATGAGTGATGGAATGGTAAGGAAATGGGTGAGAGCATTTAAAGATGGCCGCACAAATGTGCATGATGAAGAACGGAGTGGGCGTCCTTCGGTCGTTAATGAAGATTTGGTGCAGAAAGTGGACGAAAAGGTGAGAGAAAAACAGACCCTTTACAATTTCATCATTGTGCGACTGCTTTCCTCAATATTCTCGTAGTGTTTTGTATCGCATTGTGACCGAGAACTTGAATTACCGGAAATTGTGTTCACGTTGGGTTCCAAAAATGTTGACGGATTTGCACAAAACCCAACGTTTAGGCAGTGCATTGACTTTCCTTGAGCGGTACCACAATGAAGGTGAACATTTTTTAGACCAAATTGTTACTGATGACGAAACATGGGTGGCCAACGTCACACCAGAATCGAAACAACAATTCATGGAATGGCGACATTCATCATCACCCAAAAAGTGAAGTTTAAGCAAACAATTTCTGCCCGCAAAATCATGTGCACAGTTTTTTGGGACAGAAAAGGAGTATTGCTAGTGGAGTTTCTGCCTCGTAATGAGACAATCAATGCAGCGTCTTATTGTGAGACATTGAACAATCTGCGTCGTGCAATCCAGAACAAAAAGACGTGGCAAGTTGAGTAAGGGTATCGTTTTGCTGCATGACAATGCCCGTCCACATGTGGCTAATCGGACCAAAGATCTCATCAAATCTTTTAAATGGGAAACTCTAGATCATCCTCCATACAGCCCTGATCTGGCGCCCAGCGACTACCATTTGTTCCTGCACTTGAAGAAGCACCTGGGTGGTCAGCGTCTTCAAGACGATAACGAAGTCAAAACATTTGTGATACAGTGGTTTACAAGTCAGGCGGCAGAATTTTATGAGGAGGGTATTCAAAAACTGGTGCCACGTTATGACAAGTGCCTCAATATTCACGGAAATTATGTAGAAAAGTAGATTAAGGTACAGGCTTTCATGTAAAAATAAAATTATAGCGATATCTTTGCACGTCTTTTTTTAATTCCAAAACGGTACTTACTTAAAAAAAACATGCCTCGTATATATATATATATATATATACATATATATATATATATATATATATATATATATATATATATATATATATATATATATATATATATATATATATATATATATATATATATATATATATATATATATATATATATATATATATATATATATATATATATATATATATATATATACATACATACATACATACATATATATATATATATATATATATATATATATATATATATATATATATACATACATACATACATATATATATATATATATATATATATATATATATATATATATATATATATATATATATATATATATACATACACACACACATATATATATACACATGATTAATAAAAAAAATCCTTATATTTTCTTTCATCTTATTGTATATTTAGCTAATTATTTAAGTGTTTTAATGGGGATTAGGATGTTTGAAATTTTCAATTTGCTTCGTTACGATTCGCATTTTATTTTATATTTCTTGAATGACAAGCCAATTCATTCATTATTCCAAAATTTACTATGCGGGGGCGTCACAGTACTACAAGTGAAGGACGTAGTAAAAGGTCATTGTAACATGAATGGGTGTTCATTCATAAATTAGGAAATCATGTTGACCGCTCGTTCCTTTGACATGATACCCACGAAGACGCTCGATAAACCGTTCGGCATATTTCGCAAAATTCAAGATGGCTTTCTAAGACTTTGTTTACAGATGGTTGGTCTTTATTTTTGTGATTCTTTAGACTTTTTGAATAATAATTTGTTATATAGTGTTGTGACAAGGTGAAAGGCTGTTTTGGTCGAAGTTTGGAGTCAGTTTTTACTTTGTATAATGTAAGTTAGCACCTGTATAACTTAAATATTTACCGGTATGACACCTTGAAAATGTTTACTGTTTTACTATTATTTTTAAAAGCGGACCAACAGCGTTGAGGAAACAAGAATTTAATTGTACTTTTCATAAAAGAAACTGCGGGTTATATTAGTTTTTAAACCAGTTTACACATTTCCAGTCTAAGTTAACTTCAACTTTGACAACAACTACCGTCTGAAAGTTGTGCCTGCTGTGAGTCGTTTGTAAATATAAAATTGTTATTTTTCAAGATTAAATTTTTAATATTTATTATTCTTACAAACTTTTTGCAATAAATTCAATATATTTTAGAAGACCCACTAGCAATTTAGTTACAGAAATGTGAAAAAGCAGGTGCCTCTTAAACCTAACCAAAAAAAAAATTAATGTCAAAAAAGTCTCTATACACTTAACAATTACCAATAATAGTTTGACGGAGTTAACGGGAAATAACAACTTCGTTTCAACTAGTATTTAATGGGACCGCCGTTGACCTTGATAATCTCCTGTAACCTGTTTGTCATGCTTGCAACCAGCTTTCTAGTAACTACTGCTGGCATGTTCTCT
The DNA here is from genome assembly GCA_019049505.1 of Pachyrhynchus sulphureomaculatus. Classification (NCBI taxonomy): domain Eukaryota; kingdom Metazoa; phylum Arthropoda; class Insecta; order Coleoptera; family Curculionidae; genus Pachyrhynchus; species Pachyrhynchus sulphureomaculatus. Next base: position 108,701,838 of record CM032453.1, on the reverse strand, counting down.
CATTCGTTCAATAATCTGTTTTTTAATTCTTCTCTATTTGAAACATTATGTTTGCGAACGCGCCGTTTAAGTTCCTCCCATGGGGTTAACATCGGGTGATTGCGGGGGTGTATGAAGCCGCTGTCGCACATTATGGATCATCCATTCTCGCACCAAGTTTTCAGTATGTTTCGGATCACTGTCCTATTGGAAAATGTATCTTTTTTCGAGTGCCAATTTTTAGACACTTTCTCTTAGATTGTCTCTCTAAATGTTCAGATAAACATGCTGATCCATGGTACTATTAATAAAATGTAAATTTCTAAACTCTCCAGCGGACATGCATCCCAAAGCAGAACACTGCCACCCCCTTATCTTATCTTCTTTCTCCAAACTTTAGTTCTGCCATCAGACCCAAAAAGGTTTTTTTTTTTAGTTTTATCACTAAAGATTACGGATTCTAACCGCTTTTTACGATTAACTTCCGTTATTAACGGCTTCTTCCTGGCTGCACACCCCTTATAGCCTGCCCTGTGTCAACAATTTCTCACTAGCTGTGAACAAACATTTTTCAAAAATAGTTTCCGTGCTTCTTCTTTTAATTTTGGTGCACTTTTCTTGAGATCTATAATTATTTCTCTAACAACACTGGCCTCTTCACGTGGAGTCAGTTTCTTGGGACGACCGGAGCGTGGTCGAATTTTATAGGAACCTGTTGATTTATACTGGTTTGCAATGTACTGAACAGTAGCATGCGACTTTTTAACAATTTTTGCTATATTTCTGTAATATTTTCCATCTTTCCACAAATCAATTATGATCTTTCGAACTTGAAATGGAATTTCACAATTTCTCTCGCTCATTTTTAATACTATTTTGAAAACACACTGCAAAATTACTAGCAACAAGTGGCAGATTATAAAGTATTCATTTGTTTTCAGTTTAGCAAGCAATAGATAGCTTGATAAAATGCTGCTGATTATAACGTGTTTTTTTCAGTGCTGTTCATGCTGATGGAGATTTTTTTGTTTACATTTTTATAACAATCATATAGCTTCTAAATAAAATGTTCCGTCATTGCTTTTAATACTAATCCTCGTTGGTTAAGTTTCAAATATTAATTTAAACATGTTTTCTCGTAGTTCCAGTTAATTAGTTAAACATAACAGAAAAATAGTATAGAAAGCAGGTGGCGTATGGAGACTTGTTGGACTGACTGTATATTGAATTTATAAAGGGAGGTATTGAGTAAATAACTATGTTTTTTCTTCGTTATAGGCATGTAAGTAAATAAATCTGAAGGATGTTTTAAACAATAGGAACGTTCTATTAGGCGATTTACAAAGACAGACATTTTTTTAGATTTATAGGAGTGGGGAGACAGCATATGCCTCTTCGGGCCCTCTGTCTACATGAGTCACATATCGAATTTTTTGTATAATTATGTAGCAACTCCCAAAATCTTGGTAAATCTTTTGAACTGATGATGATGTTTGGGGGATCGGGCGCGTCGACATCTTAGGTCATTTCGCGCCCTATCTTTTGAACTGGTATTTATTAAAATCCACCAGATAGTTTAGGCTCTACGAGAAAATAAAGACACATACGAATATGCGTCCGAGGTTTGGTTCAAAAAATTTACCGGTATGACCCTCCAAAATTACTTATAACTTACTTCTCTGAATTACTAATTACAATACTACACGGCCTCTGTTTAATAAGGCTTGAATTAATTCCACTGTGTACATTCTCAAACATACATTTTTGAAACCGCAACTTCTTTTTGAAGTAATTAAATCTATATTAAGCGATGTTCAGTTGAAATTACAAACTATTGTCTGAAACACAGCTGTGTTAATTTCACTCAGCGTTTCCTCATTGACTTGGAACAGGGAATATTTTAGGTTTTCCAAGGCAAACAGGGCCCGAAGGCGGATTATTTAGTTCTCAATATGTACGAATAAGGCACAGCAATATGTAAATTAAGTTGGCTTCCATTTAAAAGGATTAAAGCTGGAAATTATGTGATACATTGTATGAGAATTCCTTAATTATAGGGTTAGAGAGGCGAATGTTATAAATGTAGATGTTATAAATCCCTTTCGTATTTGATATCATATGAGATTAAATTATGTGCAGGTAATTTTACATTCCTTGTTTATATTTTACTGAAATGAACTAAATGCCCTTTGGCTCGGCTATCATTTAAAAAAATAAATCTGGTTAGTCAAAAATTGTCTAATTCCAATCTTACGTTCATTAAATGCCATAACAAATTTTCTAAAATAATAAAATTGGCTATAGAAAAAATTAAAAGGATGTGTATTGAAGAGGAAATGATAATGCCAAAAAATTAGAGATGATCGATATTATCATATCTGTGACTTTTACCTGTGACTTAGATAGTCACAGGTAATACCTGCCACCCAATTCTTCGCAAAGCAGCAGCTCTAGTCGCTGTTTTAAATACTCGCTGCAGACGCAGATGTCGCAGATAGTCTCAGACAGAGGGCCAATTTTTGGCTGAGGCCGAAGCCGATTGTTCGGCGCCTGTCATAACCTTCGGCCGAAGCTGTAGCCGAAAGTTCAATAATACTTAGAAATCTTAGAATTATGGCTAAAAGGTATACAGCACATACAAGGTATGTATTGTATTGTTATTTTGTATTATGTGGTGTTGATAATAATTGTAAATATATAGGTACTTTAAATAAATAAATTACACCTGTTCAAAAATGCTAAACTTTTATTCATATTTATTTATTGAAATATGATATAACAGTACCAAACCAGGTTTTGAACAATGCAATTTAGCTAAAGCAAATAATATTATTTAGCAACATTAAAAAGAATATGTAAGAAAATTTACAGTAACAGCCTTAATTAGATTAGAATCTGTCTCACAGAGTAAATTATTAATTAAGTATGTAGAGTTATAGCTTTGGTCAATCAAAAACACATTATTGTTATCTTACGTTAGCTTATATATAGTAATACTGTCAATTTTATTTAACTTCATAAAAACTAGCTTTAATCATCTTATATAACATAAAATAATCTAGAGTTTTTCAAATAAGTGATCTGCTGCGCTGACGTCATTCGTAATAGTTCGTTAGTTTTCGTCTTTTCGGCGGCCGGATGCAAAATTTCGGCTTCGGCTGATTTTTGGCGGAAGCCGAATGTGTGGCGAAAGATGCTTTTTTTGACCGAAGGTAGCCGAAGCTTCGGACGGACATTAGTCGTAGATCCGCCCGACCTGAATTTAATGATCGGCGACGGCGCCTTTCGTCACGTTACAGATAACGGTCGCAGTCGGCCGACGACTCACAGGTACACAATATTGGACTGTCGCGTCGCCGTTGGAAGGTGAAACGCTGTTAGCTCAAATAACTACAAAGTAAAATTTTGTTGTAACTCATTATTAAAAGAAACTGTGACTTATAAATCAGCCTCACAGCTCATCACTACAAAAAATACTTCTAAAACTAAAAATATATCACCCCAAACGTCCTAAAAACTGCATACTATGAGTACTTTCCCTTAAAAGTTGTATATATGGTTGAGTTTAATCATAGTAAGGCCGAAAGTTTAAGCTTTTCTTGTGCTCAGGGCTGTGTCTAAGGGCTGTAAACAATTTAAAACCAAGAAGTAGTTTTCAGGTTTGTAAAAAATTGCCAGTAGCGCCATTGTTTCTGAAGGTGGAATACTCATAATTGGTATTAGCGTTCTATAGAGTATTTTTTTTAAAAAAATTGAAATATTAGAAAAACTACTAGGTTTAGATATATAACATTATTAATAAAAAAAAGTTATAAAATTTTACGCAGAATTTAAAAAAACAAATTAGAAAATAGGATGTCCCATTTAATATATATATATATATATATATATATATATATATATATATATATATATATATATATATATATATATATATATATATATATGTTATATCGGCCACACTTTTTTGAAGTACCCTGTATACTCAAAAGTAATTTTAAACTGTGCACCTTAACATTTCCTAAAACTATCGTATTTAATATTTTTTCGTCATTCCCGAAACAAATGAGATAATGAACTTTACTTTATCGTTGACCCTGTACAATCAACCACTGACCGGTGCACAATGATGCCAAATCAAGATGTCGTGGCCAAAAATCGAAAACCCGTGAAAATGGTTTAGAAAATGGGTACATTAAGGTTTTTGAGGTCCGTGATTTCAAATTTATTGGAAAAAACAAAATGGCGGATCCAATATGGCGGACCAAAAGTTAAAAACTCTTTAAATTCGTCAAAATGGTTTAGAAAATGGGTACATTAAAGTTTTTTAGGTCCCTGATTTTAAATTTGATATTTTTTCGAAAAACAAAATGGCGGATCCAATATGGCGGACCATAATTTAAAAATCATTGTAAATTTGGCAAAATGGTTAAAAAAATGAGTACATTACAATTTTGGGTTTTATTATAAGAAAGTACAAATTTTATTCAAAAACCACTTAATACTAGAGCTTTGACATATTGGAAATTCAATTTGCGAATTGATACTTGGTGGTTTGAGTAATTCAATCGCTTGAGGATCTAACGCTTTGAATTTTCGAATTGGTAATTTACGTACGCCAGATATTAGTGGGTCCGAGGATACCAAAAGTCGCAAAAAAACGTCTTGCATATTTTCAATTCGACTTGTTTTGCGCGCAAAGTCTTGCCGATATTTTTTTATTAATTTGTTGCAAGACTCTTGGGCTTCCTCGGACATTTGTCCAATTCGCAAAAGCGATGACTCAATAATTTGTGCACTGTGAATCAACAATTTATGCACAGTTGTAGGCGTGTAAAACCATGAGTACAATTCTACAAACAACCGAGCAGTTTCTAAGCAGTATTCTTTATACTTAGGCACATCGATTTCAAAACCCGATAAAATAACCTGCAAAATAATGTGAAACCGTTTTAGTAAATCCTCATTTATTCCGGTTATTGTGGCAGAAATTTTCGAATTTTCAAAAAAACGTCGCGCAGTGTTATCATCGTTTGTACTTCCAAAACTTTGTTTCGGCATATCTATCAAGAGTCCTAATTGCTGACGAAAACCTTTCTGAATATTTTGTTTTCAATTTTGGATCTTATCTTTATCTTCACCGCGATTTTGCCATTTCTTGACTTCTAATTTGTAAGAAACGTGCAAAAGGCACTCGAAAAAACGAATCCAGGCATGTAAAGATGATATACCGAACTGCAAAATTTTCTTCCTTGATTGGTTTTTTAAGTATTTCATCAATATTGTTAAATTGTTTTGAAGTACATTGGCAAATGTAGTACCTTTGACTAGAAGATGTGTCTGTCAAAGAATAGCAAACTTTACCATCAACCATAGTTAATGCTAATTTGTAAGTTACTGTCACTTGTTTTCCGTCAACAATTGTTTCGTAAGGAATGACATTTTGCTGCTGTTCAACAATATAATCAACTTGTTGTTTTGTATTTTCAACAGTTTCATGCAAAAATTCAATTTTGATTGGCCGACAAAATCGGGTGGAAGAAGTTCGAGGATTTTTCCAAACAATTTTTTGCTCACCTGTGCTTTCATCTAAATATAAAATTTGAAGTGGTACAAGCGAGGTAAAAAAAAATACTCTAGTCACTTTTGTCAGTGTCACTTTGAAATTTTTGTTGTCCGGATGTTCTAACCCCCACTTACACATTAACGTTAAACTTAAAGCATCATTCTTAGTGAGGCTACTTACAACGTCGTTTTCAACTAGCAGTATTCGCTGTGTAGTGTGGTCTAACAAACTCTGTAATTTAACTTCGGCGCTGGATTCAGTAATTCACATATCTGAAGCGGGAGGGTAGCATTATTTTTTTTTGCTTGTAAAACGCATTTATAAGACGAATACAATTTACAGTTATGTTTTATGCTATTCGCTCGAATATTGTTATACATAGTTTGAGACATTTTATTTTCAACAAATAATGAAAGCGCCTCTTCTTTGGTCATCTGTCTTTCGCGATCATCACATAGTGACGCTCTATAGGCCTTCGCCTTTGTTGGACTCCCTTCTGAAACGTCTTGCACAACTTTTGCTGCATCAATATTTCCTCTAGCACGCAAACTCATTTGCGTTGCATAGGCCAATTCTTCCGCGCTGTGCTGTTCTCTTATATCCTGGGCTCGTCTGCGTTTACTCCGTTCACTAGATTCACTGAAAGAAATAGATGGACGTCCCCTCTTGCTTATTTTACTACTAGTCGATGGCGTAACGGGCTCCAGTTGTGTATTGGTCGGGTTATCAAAGTATAACTCGATATTTAACCAGGATTCATTTTTGGAACAAAAGCGTGAGTAGGTTCTTTTGCTTTCTTGATATTTAGTTCTCATCTTACTAATTAATAGTCCCAAACTTTCTCTTAGTTCATCTGACAAATCGAACGGTTGTTCATTTATTTGTATTAAATGGTCTTCAATTATAGGTAACAAATTTTTATTCTCTTCATTTAAGCGATGACGGATAACATCAAAAATTTCTTTTCTTGTCAGTGTTTTTTTCATTGTTTCTGTAAAGTACATAATTATAAAACATTATTGAATATTAAAAATTTAAAGTATAAAATTTTTTAATAAAATTCATTTTTAAGACTAATCCAATATTTTAATTAATTTGTCGTACATATTGTAAACATCAAAATTTGATAAATTTAAAAATGTTGAAATTGAAAATGTTGTAAAACTTAAAGATTTGAGAAATTTGAAAGTTTGAAAACATTTGGATAATTGGAAAATTTAAAACAATTTAAAAATAATCGAAAATTATAAAAATTTAAAAATATTTTAACAATTTAAAAATATTTTAAAAAATTTCATTAATTTAAAAATATATAAAATTTTAATATTTTAAAAATTGTTAATAAACAATTCAAAATATTATATTTATTCATTAATATGTAATGAGAACAGTTAGTATTATATGATACTAAATATATATTTTATAATTATTATATCTATATTACTTTAATCACTTGTTTAAATTCAAATTTACCGCCTAAATAGCATTTAAAAATGGCGGCGCGCAAAGTATGAACACTTTTCATGTGTCCGCAACAAGTCGTATAATGTTTCCGTAGGTATTAAACCAACCAAAAATTAAAGTGAACAATGCTTGCATTATCACAAAACTATGCATTATTGTAGACAAAGTGTAATTTAAAAAAATGGGGTCCTCGTAGCGGTGATTCCTAGCGCTTGAGGTACCAACCTAACTATTGAGAAACTCAACTACCCCTAAATTGAAACTTCGATTTTTCGATTTTTGGCCACGAAATCTTGATTTGGCATCACTGTGCGGTGTACACAGTTTCACGAAAAACTAACCTTATTATCAACAGTATAGGAGGAAATTAGTATTTTGTTCATATTAATTTATGAAATGTTCACATGTGACAGTGGTAGAGATACTTGTCAATAAAAAGCAAATTTTAAATTTTTAATGAAATATATTTTTAATAATCAAAAAACGGCAACAAAAAACAAAAAAAAAATCAGTGTGTAGTCTGCAGATATTTTTCAGAAGACGAATTTTTTAAAGATTTCTGGTCTACTTTTCAGGAAAGAATACAATTGCTGTCAAAATTACTTAGTATTAACTTTGGTAATCAATATTCCTTTTAGTGTTGGAACTAGCAACTGCGTTTTCTTACTAGTCCAGATTTTATTCATTATTGAAAACACTGTTTCTACAGGTGCGTTACTACAGGTAACCATAGAATGTATTCGACGATAATACAAAAGTTCATATATTTGACATTATTGGCTTCAAAGTGTCTGAATATTTCTACCCAACGATTTTCTGTGGAAATATTTTCATTGTTCCATTCTTCCACTTTTTGAGCAGTAATGAAAATTTAAAATTGATTTCCATCCATTACTCTCTACACCTCATCCCACGCGATCGTCCTTGTTACGTTTGCCCATTCAAATATTTCTTATTCTACACTAAACTGACACCACTGCTTGAAATACTCTCTGCTTGTTTTAGAAAATTCGGCCGCCATTGTTTTCACATGTACTTCATCGATGTTATTGCAGCTGTCAAATTCTCGTAATTTTATCATTAAATTACGGACGGTGTAAGAAAGAAATAGTCTTTAAGGCGATTAATTTCCTTTATTGCTTCAGTGGCGGAAACATTGATGAAACGTAGGTGGTTGTGCGTGCATAACAAAGAGCCACAATTCTGAATTAGGGTTTTCAAAAAATACTTTTAATATATTTGGGCATTTGGCAATGCTCAAAAGTAGTGTTTTAAAGGCTGATACAATTTTAAAATCCTCCCAATAGCGGGCACAAAGCTGGCCACCTAGTTTGGCTGTAGACTAGCAGTTTTTGATATTCTTTGTTAGCTTCATCACAGAGTTCTTTGATAGTTTCAACACGAATACTGTGAATGTAAAAAAATGAATAAATCTTCACAATGATACATCCGAAGTCAACAGGCAGACAATCTGCGGCTGTTTTAATTACCTTGTGGATAATGTGCACTCGACATCCAATTCTTATTATATATCTTCCAAGCGCCGTATTTAATTTTGCGTAAACATTATTAATTCCGTTTCTATTTTTCCCTCCAATATTGTAGTTTGTATTGTCTCCACAAAACGCGACCATTTTCTAAGTCAAATAATTGACTGCCAAAACATGTTTCAAATATTTCTCAATAATACTGAATGTCTTGCCTGGTTTATCTTGAAATTCTAAAATCGTGACCTGTATGCCCTCGTGTGTGGGTAAAAAGTAGCAGACTAAAACTGGGAATAATTTCATCGACCCATAATTTGACGCATCGGTTAACAATGTCACACATTTGGATTCGCGAAAGCGCATTTTTTATTCATCTATTATTGCCAAAGGTACCAACACATTTACAATAGCCTCAGATTTAGTACGTGTACAGGGTGAGTCCACGATAGAATAAAGTTCATTATCTCATTTGTTTCGGGAATGACGAAAAAAAAATGTTAAATACAATAGTTTTAGGGAATGTTAAGGTGCACAGTTTAAAATTATTTTTTAAGTAAATAGGGTACTTCAAAAAAGTGTGGCCAATATAACATATTTTTTTTTAAATGGAACATCCTATTTTCTAATTTATTTTTAAATTCTGCGTAAAATTTTATAACATTTTTATTAATAATGTTACATACCTAAACCTAGTAGTTTTTCTAATATTTCAATTTTTTTTTAAAAATACTAGTTTTCAGTTTCGTAAAAAATTGCTAGTAACGCCATTGTTTCTGAAGGTACGAGCATCTAAAAAAAAAGATATATGTAAAGAAATTTAAGTTAGATGCTACAGGGTGTTCAAAATAAATTTATACATTTCGACTATTTTAAATGAAAAATCTAAAATTTTTTAAATCGCACACCCTGTATATTATTATTTTTTCTGATAGATTTTACAAAACCCTCCAACTTTTATTAAGTACCATATGTCATATACCTATTTCTAATAGTTTTCGATTTATTTTCAATTTTTACCCTTGTTTTTAATACACTTACGCTATAACATAGTTGCCAAGACAAAACAAAAATGTAGGCATTGTCAAATTTTGACATGTCTATTAAGCAAATAAAAATAGTTTAATTTCTTGTAGTAAGTGACGTATAAAGGTAATAGTTATGGATTTTCCTAAAAATGAATTAATTGATATGATTTATATACTGAGCGAGACGGGAAAAAAATTGTCTTTTGGCAGTAAGGCTTTACGGAAAGAAATACTCTAACAGCCGTATACCATCTAGAAAATCTTTTCGGTGGTTAATGGAACGGTTTGATGGTAGTGGTAGCGTTAAGAATACGAAACGGAAAGTAGTAAACTATAATGCTACCAGTGAGGAAAAAAAAATGGAGATTTTAATTCATGTTGAAGATAATCCCTAGGTCACCAGATGTCAACTAGCTGACTTATCTGACACATCCCAATCTGCGGCTAATCCACGAGACAATACAAGTATTATCCCTTTCATATGGAACTACACCAAGAACTTTAAGACCGTGATTTTGAACGACTAGTAAACCCAGTTAACATCCATAACAAGCATTATTATTCAACAGTTAAGCCATTTTGGGTCCGGGAAATTCAAAACCAAAACCATTGGTCGCTTAATGTATGGTGTTGAATATTAAATTTTCGAATTATTGGTCCATATTTTTTCGGCGAACCGCTTACCGGCCTAGATATCTAAATTTTTTGCAAAGCGGATTACCCCAGCTTCTTGAAGAAGTTGATAACTTTGAAAGGGAACAAATGTGTATTCAACAAGATGGAGCTCCTGCTCATTACCACTGGAAAGTTCGGAGAATTTTTAAACGATCGTTACCCACAAAAATGGATCGGTAGGGATGGATTCATTCAGTGGCCCCCCCATTGATCATGTGACTTAGCACCTTCAGATTTCTTTTTGTGGGGCTACATTAAAGATCGTGTTTATGTGAATCCCCCTACGACACCAGTAGATATGGAAATAGGATACGGGATGCGTGCACGACAATATCGCCCTTTATTCTAAGGAAAGTAAAGGAAAATATAGTGAAACGACTAAACATGTGTATTCAAGTAAACGGGCATATTTTTGAACATTTATTACGTCATAATAATTAATCATTAGATAAGTTAAACTATATTAAAATTATTATTAACTAAGATGTATTAAAAACAAGGGTAAAAATTGAAAAATTCAAAAATAAATCGAAAACTACTATTAGAAATAGGTATATAACATACTCAATAAAAGTTGGAGGGTTTTGTAAAGTCTATCAGAGAAAATAATAATATACAGGGTGTGTCACTTAAAAAAATTTGAGATTTTTCAATTTAAAATAATCGAAATGTATAAATTTATTTTGAACACTCTGTAACATTTAACTCAAATTTCTTTACATATATATTTTTTTTCATCTCTATAGAACTCTCGTACCAATTATGAGTATTCCACCTTCAGAAACACATGGCACTATTGGCATTTTTACAAAACTGAAAACCAGTATTTTTTAAAAAAAGTTGAAATATTAGAAAAACTACTAGGATTAGGTATATAATATTATTAATAAAAAAGTTATAAGATTTTACGCAGAATTTAAAAATAAATTAGAAAATAGGATGTTCCATTTAAAAAAATATATGTTATATCGGCCACACTTTTTTGAAGTACCCTGTATACTCAAAAATAATTTTAAACTGTGCACCTTAATATTCCCTAAAACTATTGTATTTAAGATTTTTTCGTCATTCGAAACAAATGAGATAATGAACTTTACTCTATCGTTAACTCACCCTGTATATTTGAATTTGCTCGTATTAAATGTCTATGTCTTTATGGGTAGGTGAATTAGTTTTCTTAAAGAAATTCGGCATCGATGATCTTGAAGCTACAGCTCGATCGGATAGTTTGTGTTTTTCAGATTTTAAATGTTGTTCAGTGTCACTAGCACCACCATGGGCTACACTGAAATCTGTACGACAGTTTTCACATGTGACGTCTGACGGAGCAGTCCTTTGTTTTATAAATGGATACTTAGTTTGTAAGTTAAAATTAAAAGTACGTTTAGTCATTTTACTAAAATATCATTCTCTCACGTAGATAATTATGCAAATGAACGCAACACAAAATAGACAATAGTAGTTACGTTCTTTACGTTCGTAACAGCAAAAATCACTGTGGGCTGTGATTGGTTGCCTTATATCATCTGACCCCCCCCCCCCCCCCCCGGCTTATCGGGTGTTATATAGTGCTCGGTATCCTGCTTACCCACACGGACTATATTTTTCATGATTTAGAAACCCTGAAGCGTGAAAAAAATGCACGAATGCGATACTTTCTCTTGGCAAGGGAAGTACAAGGAAAAACTTTTTTTTAAATTATTTTTTGTATGATAAAGTTAACCATTTTCTTAAATTTAACCCTTATCACGCCTACTTAACACGATTTCTTTACAATATAATTTTTAAACTCCTATATAACACATGGGCCAAAAAGTTCTTAGTCTGACACATAGATGTGACCCTTTTCAAAAAATCCATATATTTTAGGAAGTACCAACCCTCAAACGATATGTGTCAAAATATCATGACATTTTGACGATTAGTTTACAAGTTACAGTGGTTTTAGTGGGGACTCTGCCGCTGGAAAATCACTTATCATTTACTGGTATGCTGAATTTAAACGTGGTCGTACACAGTTACAAATGATGCTGAACACTCTGGATGCCCAAATGAGGTGGTTACACTGGAAAAGATCAAAAAAATCTACGAAATTGTTTTGGATGACCGTAAAGTGAAATTGCGTGACATAGCTGACACCCTAAAGATATCAAAATAACGTGTTGGTCATATTTTCCATGAACATTTGGACATGAGAAAGCTCTTTTCGAAATGGGTACCGCGTTTGCTCTGGACCAAAAATGACAACTCATTGATGATTCTGAACGCTGTTTAGACCTGTTTAGGCGCAATAAAAAGGATTTTTTCATGCGATATGTGACAATGGATGAAACATGGATCCACCACTACATACCGGAATCAAATCGACAGTCAGCTGAGTGGACAGCAGGCCGAACCGACCAAAGACACAACAGTCGGCTGGAAAGGTTTTGGCCTCTGTATTTTGGGATGCGCATGGAATAATTTTCATCGATTATACCGAGAAGGGAAAAACCATCAATAGCAAATATTACCTAAAGTTATTGGTGCGTTTAAGGGCAGAAATCGCAAAGAAACGGCCCCAAATGAGCAAAAAAAGTGCTCTTTCATCAAGACAATGCACCATGTCATAAGTTAATGGTTACGATGGCAAAATTGCATGAACTGAAATTCGAATTGCTTCCTCATCCACCGTATTCTCTAGATTTGGCCCTCAGCGACTATTATCTATTTGCAACCTAAATAAAATGCTCACGGGAAAGAGATTTGGCTCTAGTGAAGAAGTTATCGCCGAAAACTGAGGCCTATTTTGAAGGCAAAGACAAATCCTTCTACAATAAAGGGATAGAAATGTTAGAAAAGCGTTGGGACCGATTGTATCGCTCTGGAAGGAGACTATATTGATAAATAAAGTCGAATTTTGCAAAAAAAAATGTGTTTTAAGTAGCTAGACCAAAAACGTTTTTAGCCTACGTGTTATGTAGTACATTTTTGAAATAATATTTTTTAATTGAAACAACTTAATTAACATTTCGTTGCCTCTAATATTCTCTTACTGAAAACTTTATATAATCTTCCACTAAACTTCGTTTTGCTTAAGAAAACAGTGTCTTGTTCGCAAACTTTGAATCACCCCTACTCAAACCAATTTGGATAACCCATCTCTTCAGTATTCTGTAGAGACAGTTAGTCTTTGAATATTAGTTATGGAAAAGTTTCGTGTACTGAGAACGAAACTTTATTACTAGGAAGTAGTCGTGTCGCGACAAGATGCTGGCTTATTTCGAGATAAGAGAGACGATTCAAAATAAACAGAATTTAGGTAGTGATAGTAGTAGTGGTATTTTATACAGCGGCGGACCCGGAAAATCCAAGTGCCATGGATTTCGGTTTGGACGCATGAGGCTTCAGTTTAAACAGATAGGTTTGTTTACATTATTTGTTTGTAGCCAACATAAAATACATATTCTAAACGACCAAAACCACAGTTACCAAATTTACACATTATTAACATTTATGATGAACGTTTCTAATGAATATAATTGTATTCAATGGT
>CM032453.1:108337696-108688007 GCA_019049505.1 Pachyrhynchus sulphureomaculatus | reverse complement strand
ACCTGGTCAGAGAACATATGTATGAATTTAAAAAATCATGTAAATCGGATAAGTAATTCTCTAGGGATAAGCGCACTAACGGACAAACAGACAGACAGAGAGACGTTGCATTTTATATATATTATAGATATACATTATTATTATTATTATATAACCTGGCCAAAGAATATATGTATGAATTTAAAAAAAGACACGTAAATCGGATAAGTGGTTCTCGCGTGATAAACGCACTAATGGGCAGACGGACAGACAGAGAGACATTGCATTTTATATATATTATAGATTATAGATCATAGATAATCTCTGCTACATAATATTGTTCCATATTTTATTGGTTTAGGCTGTATATTGCAAAGGAACGCGCTAGCGGCAAACTTTTTTCCGACTTCATTCACTATTTTACGTCACTGCTCATTCCTTTTGCTACCTATCGTAATAAAATATAGCCTATAACCTGGCCAGAGAACATATATATGTTTTAAAAAAAAAAGTACGTGAATCGGATCAGTGGTTCCCCAGTGATAAGCGCACTAACGGACAGACAGACAGACAGACAGACAGAGAGACGTTGCATTTTATATATATTATAGACTACCCTGCGAGCTGGTTAGAGTATGTCAAAGAGATAAAAAAATAACCGGTCAAGGGCAAGTTGAACTTGCACAATTAGTGTTCCGTGCGTTGATTGCTTTTGATATAAAAATTGTTGTTATGGAGGTATAAAATGATCAATGACTTCATAAAACACACCCCAAATGAGTTTTCAACAAAGCTTTCTTCCGATCTTTACTGAATTCTGATAACCTACACCTCCGCTAGCGTGAACTTGATTCACTATTATCGGCACCGCTTATTCCTTATGTTTCCTAACGTAATAAAATATATCTTATAACCTATATATCTTTTTTTTCATTTCTATAGAACGCTCGTACCAATTATAAGTATTCCTTCCACCTTCACAAACAATGGCGCTACTGGCAGTTTTTTACAAAACTGAAAACTAGTATTTTTTAAAAAAAAAATGAAATATTAGAAAAACTACTAACTTTAGGTATATAACATTATTAATAAAAAAGTTATAAAATTTTACGCAGAATTTAAAAATAAATTAGAAAATAGGTTGTTCCATTTAAAAAAAACATATGTTATATCTGCCACACTTTTTTGAACTGTGCACCTTACCATTCCCTAAAACTATTGTATTTAACATTTTTTCATTCCCGAAACAAATGAGATAATAAACTTTACTCTATCGTTGATTCACCCTGTACAATGTTAATATTTTATGTGAGAGGACAAAATTATGAGTTTTTTCATGCCAAAGAAACGAATAATTAACTAATTAGTAAAAAATCATGATAATTATGTTAAATTAAAAAATATATATATTTATGCACCCTCTGCGGCAATATTTTCCTTCAAAGGAAATTTCACATGAACTTTATCTTTAACCACAAGTATAACCTTACAGGAGCCCAGATTCCATTACACGAAATATGCATGCAGTTTTATAATAACGACAAGATATTTAAAACTTATCTCGGTACCTCAGATGGCAGTACATCTCCAACAAAAATGAATTAAACCATACTAACAGTAAATTACTACATACTCAGTGATCACCTAGATGAAGGAAATATATGAAAACTCAGTTTCCGAAAATCTGTGGTGCCTCAATAAAAATTCAAAATAAAAATAAGCCAAGCAACATTTAATATTGAAAATTTGAAAACATAGAGATTTTGAAATCATAGGATTACCTTAAATTTATTTTCTTTCTACACGCCGGTATTTGGTATTGACTGATACCTTTGTTTAGACCATATAATACGTTATTTACACATCTTAGAAAGAGAAGCCTGACTCTTCAATTACAATATGCAAAGTTTTGATAGTTAAATGTTTATCTATACCAAAATAGTTTTAATATACCAGTTTCAACATATTAAGTGATTTTCCTAACAACCGGTATATATATATATATATATATATATATATATATATATATATATATATATATATATATATATATTTATATATATATATATATATATATATATATATATATATATATATATATATATATATATATATATATGTATATATATATATATACGAAAGAGGAAGGACAGTAACAGGGCACTGGCAAACAAACAATTCTAAGTTTAACTACTGGGAAAGGCCCTTATAAGGAGAAGAGATGAGCAATCAGAGATCATTTTGTTGGACAATTTCTATCCTAAAAGCTCTAATTAAAAAGAATTTTCAAAGACCCCCCCTTGAAATTAATCCAACTGTCACCACTAATGTCGATATTAAAGTAGGAAAGTTACAATACATTGAAGGCCTTTCCCAGTCCTTGTCTTCCCTTTTTAAAAATACAAACATTAAAATTGCCAATTACAACATAAAAAGAATGAATTGTTTTTATACCAATTTAAAAGATAAAACCGATACTTTACAAAGATCTAATATAATCTATGGCATTCCCTATCAGTGTGGTTTGGTCTACGTTGGACAAACTTCACAAAAGCTCTCTAAGAGATTAGCGTTACACAAAAGTGATAGTAAACACAAACCTAACGCAACTAGCTTGGCTTACACGTAAATAATACAGATCACAGAGTACAATATAACAACAACTTCATTCTGGATGTTGAGACTAATTATTTCAGAAGAAGTTTCTTGAAATGTGTTACATAAAAACCTGTAAAAATAATCTCAATCACAAAAAAGACATAGAAGGATTGAGCTCCATGTATACTTATTTACTAATACAAAACTATACCAAACCAATAAAAAAGAACGATCTTTATGAAAAAATTAGTTTCTAATAAAGTTGACGTTTCTTTTCTCTTTCTGTCATTTTCGCTATTTATTACCAGTTACTTTTCTATGTCTTCTTGTTAAAATTAAATAATTAAAAAATTAAATATGACAAATAAGAAATAAAGTCCAGTATTAATTTTCTCTTTCAAATTTTTAAATTTTTAAATTAGCCTATGAATCTCTTGATTATAAAATTAAAGAATTAATATAATTAATAATAAATAACTCGTAGAAGAGTAACATTCATCAAATTTAAGTCCCCCTTTTTTATAAAATTAAAACTAGAAAATAGATATCATTAATAATAAATACTTTATCTAAAATTAGCATCCACCTAAAAAATTTACCACATCCCTAACTTCAATGCTTTTTAGGGTTTTTTGTCGACCTGATGACGACATAGACTACCAACAATGTCCGTTTCGGACTCAAATATCACTAAATAGTTACTAAACTCGACGTCAAAAAATTTTAAAATGGAATACCATTTCAACATCATGGTGTTCTTGCAGTTATGTTTCGGTCTTAAAAAAGTGTTTTTAACTAATGTTTATTGACAAAGTTTTATTTTCACTATTTGTGTAACTCTCTAAGTGTCTTTTAATCATGTTTGTGTAATCATTCATACTACCTGGCCAACAAAAATGCAAATTTCATTGTCTTCACCAGAGATGAACTAACTGCTAAAATTTTTGTAAGTAATTTCACATACTGTCGTACAATTCATTTAAATCACATTTTAAAAAACGAACGTTTTGGTTTATTTTCTGTACCTTGTTTGCATTTTTAGAATCCAGAAGAAGCTACCCTTAGGCAGCGAAAGCTCGATAATAAAAATAAAAAGCAGATACTAGAGCCTTTAGATCTTTGATTGCTCATCTCTTCTCCTTATAAGGGCGTTTCCCAGTAGTTAAAGGATTGTTATATATGTATATATATATATATATATATATATATATATATATAATATATATATATATATATATATATATATATATATATATATGTAATATATATATATATATATATATATATATATATATATATATATATATATGTATATATATATATATATATATATATATATATATATATATATAATATATATATATATATATATATATATATATATATAGACAATATGTTATGTTTTGGACAGAGAATCTTTCTGTTCCGTATAGAATAATGGGATCATTTCTGTGTCCCTCTGTCTGCCCGTCTGTCACGCCGGATTTACTCGGAAACTGTTTGACATAGAAAGTTGAAAAGCGGCATAAATATAGGAATTGATGCTCCAATCAGAGCGATGTAGTTTTGAAAGTTAAATTTTGCTTCGGAGGTTAATTCTGAGAAGTTAAACCGGAAGTGAAAAATTTTTTTTTTACCAGGTCATCGAGTGGTGTATCAAACGAAAGCTTATGAAAACATGAGTTCAAAAATATATATGATACTTGCGCACACTTTTCTTTATATTATTTTAAAAAAATGGCTGCCCCCCTCTTATCTCTAAAAGTACTGATCACAAAATTTTGAAAAAATTCCGGAATATTCTTCATAAAGTGGAGATTGAGCGAAAATTATCACGAATGTATTACATGTGATAATTTATCTGGTATAAACAAAAAAAATATGGAAACTATGTTTCTTGACGTATTGTGAATATTGTTGTAATATTTAAGTGTACATTAGTGTAATCGAGTGGCGAGTCGTTCTTGTCCGAGATATAATTTTATTTTATTTGTTTACAATTAAACAAATATTTAGGTAGTAAATATTTGTTTTAAACTTTTATTACTACATTCTAGACTGAGCTAGATTGATTTAGGTAGCTAGCGAGATTAATTTAGGTAGCTAGCTCACTAGGCTATTAGGTAGCTAAGATCCTGTAACCATTATACAATATTAACTACGAAAAAACGTGAAAATATATATTGGATCTTAAGATGTCATGGACCTAATTAACTTAGCATAGGTAAGGATTTTATTTTGGTTTAAAAGTAATCACGGTACGGAACACTAATTGTGCAAGTCCATTCGCACTTGACCGGTTATTATAAATTTAAAAAAATACATACTTTTCTTAAAATATTTCCAGTGCTCGTGTACGTAAGTGTAAATATGTCCAGTTATAACTTGAGAAAGACTGACTCAATTTTCAACCAAATATTCTGGTGGAAGTCAGTTGTCCCACTAGGCTTTAGTTCATATTTCTTAAAGTTGATATGGTAGTTTCAGAGAACTAACAATTTTTATCGACGCTGGATATATATGAGAGAGGCATCAGGAGTAAAACAATAGCTCCGTAAATGGAGTTCTACAAATTTATCTACGTTCTGTAGCAATGAAATTCGCAAACGTAAAATCCGAAGCACAATATGAACTAATTTCCCGGATCCGCTACTGAATCTAGCTACTCTTGACAAACACTACTATTTTAAACTTTCAGTAGTGAACTTTCAAAATATATCCAACTAATTTTGCAAGTCACAAAGGTACGTAAACTTCGTGAATATCTGAATGCCTAACTAAATAAATTAGCGAATGCATTCGTGTATGTTACTTTAACGTCGACGCCATCTTAATTTACACTGTGATAACATAGACTTTGCAGTGGTTGTATAGAGTTAGCACTTTCAGTTTATTTAACTCAATTTTAATTTTATATTACGTTTCAATTTTAAGAAGTTATACTACACCACCCAGGGTTGCCAACTTGACTGAATTTTCGTAAACTGTGCGATAAAAAAAACCGTAATATGACTAAATATAAACATTACTCTAAACTGATCTATAGTTTTTTTTTCCGCCAGATATGCGAATTTTCGTTTTAGTTATCCCAGAGAGCGAGGTACTTATACCTGTGGTTTCGGCATTTCATGCCATGGCAACTTAAGACCGACAAACTGAAAAAAAGAAACCATGGTCGCTGAACCCTGAATTTTGCGAGTAGTTTTGCTCCATTCGTTCTTTATAACTAATTAATAGTAATGAAAAGAATGAGAATTCTGTACAATTCTGTACCTCAGAGGTAAACTGTCGTAACTACAAAATTTGTAATTTCGGGTTACAGATGCATCTAGCCTGAAAATGTCCACATTTTCGAGTGGTAAGCCGGAAAAAGTCAAAACATTGAATATAGAAATCCGTAATCTTATATAGAAATGCCCATCATATACGAAAAAGTAGTGTAATAACAATTTTGAAAAGTCGTGCCTCTAAAATTACACACAGGCAGTTACGACATTTTACCTCTGGGGTACAGAATTAAGTATGAGAAAGTACGCATTCAGATTTAAGAATATGTATATATATATATATATATATATATATATATATATATATATATAGATATATATATATATATATATATATATATATATATATATATATATATATATATATATATATAATATATATATATATATATATATATATATATATATATATATATATATATATATATATATATATGTATATATATATGTATATATATATATATATATATATATATATATATATATATATATATGTATATATATATGTATATATATATATATATATATGTATATATATATATATATATATATATATATAATATATATATATGTATATATATATATATATATATATATATATATATATATATATATATATATATATTTATATATATATATATATAGTGTTTCGGTTAATAATGTCGATTTTGCTAAGAGATGGCGTTACTAATACACTTGTTGGTATAGACTAGTGATAGATAGGCGTTTGGAAGGCGCTATCAAAAGCCAGTTCGTTATTAACAGTCATTGTGCGAAAAACATAGTTTTTCATAGCTTTGAATATGTCGTATTTCGTACCAGAAAAAGACGTTTTGCGGGGAAGTTTAATAACCTTCTTTCATTGGAAAAAAACGGCTGCTGAAAGTTATCGGTTATTGGCCAGCCTTCAACACCACAACCGGTGCACAATATACAGGAGCTGTATGCTGCTCAAACCTGATGAAACGATTTCTGCCGATCGATACCGACAACAATTGATAAAGTTGAACCGAGCATTGAAGGAAAAACGACCAGAATACGCCCAAAGACACGATAAAGTCATTTTTCAACATGGCAATGCTCGGCCCCATGTTGCAAAATGTGTTAAAAACTATTTCAAAAACATCAAATAGGACGTTCTACCCACCCGCCGTATTCACCGGACTTAGCCCCTTCAAGCTACTACTTATTTCAATCAATGCAGCACGGACTTTCAGAACAACACTTACATTCTTACAAAGAAGTGAAAATTTGGCTTGATGAGTGGTTGGCGTCAAAAGATGAAAAGTTCTTCTGGTGCGGAATCCATTCTTTGACAGAAAGATGGGAAAAAGTCCTAGCCAACGATGGGCAATACTTTGAATATTAAGGTAATTCATTTTGTGATGGAAAACGCTTAAATGTTGCGAAAAAATCGAGATTATTAATATATATATATATATATATATATATATATATATATATATATATATATATATATATATATATATATATATATATACAAAAATAAATAAATAAATAGAATCTGTCAAGTAGGAACGTGTCAGCGATAATTCATTTTTGATAAGTACTATTCTAGCAATTTAACAAAAAATCAGTAGAGACCACCTTTGTCTACGAAGCATTTTAGTAAAAGTATCAGTCGATTCCCAACTTTCGTCGAAATAACGTAAAAACCACTTGTTAGCGCGTCGGTTTGAGGAAGTCTTTCTTTGTTCCCATCCAAAGGGGCCTAAAATAACGCATTCCTCAGCCACTAGATATATTAAAAAGCTGGTATCGTTTGTGAAGTAGTATTAACGAGTAGAAAAAGTTCGACGACTTGCCAAAACGTCGCTCGGTAAACAAAGTTGAAACGCAAACGTCGAAAAACCAATCGTATTTTTGTTTTCACGGGATTCAAAATTGACGCTGCGTCAAGGAACGGCAAAATTAATTCGATAACATCTTCGTGCTCATTATGTCAAATTCCAAAGCACGTTGAAGAAATCTTTGCTGGGCGAAAATCCCGTCGCGAAGCGGCTCGCTTGGGCCCACGATAAGATACTAAAGTAGCCCTCACAATCGCCGGATTGTGAGGGACCCTATTGACCCTATTGAAGACGTTTGGTCCCTCGTAAAGATAAAGAGAAAGCTCAGAGAAAAGACTCTGAGAATTTGCAGAGTATGCAGAAAATCTCGTCGATAGCATGCCTCGACGATGCCAGGCGATTATTGGTGCAGGAGAGGCGATTGAACGACGTACTAAGGTAATTGCGCCGTTGTTAGCATATCAAAGAATACATTGATGGCAAGAAATGTTCTCGAAACATATTTTTTCAAGAATATGAGCGGTCACGTTCTTACTTGAGAAACTGTATATTAAATAATAATAGAAGAATGCAATTTTAAATAAATTAAAAATTGGTCAGCCTGTGGGAATATTAAAATAGTCTGTAGAATCTAACAATATGATTAAATATTCTTGAATGCCACTATAAGATCTGACTGATTAAATCCGGTCAAATTATTTTTTTTTTTCGTTTCTGCATAATATATTTTGTACTAATATATAATAATAATCTATTTTTTTAATTATTAGTTCTGAAATATTTTATGTATTTTTTCTATATACTTTTTGCTAGCGATGTTTAAATTCATATAACAGAATTCGAGGAAACTAAAGTGAAATTTCATAGAGCTGTTTAATTAACATAATTTTTTTTTCTTTTGGCTAATATAGATTTAATAGGTTTGTTTCAAGACGACAGTTCGGAATAAGTTAAGAATTTTACATACACAGCTTACATAGTCCCAAATTGACGCCCCAGGATTCTAATATACAAATTGAGTAAATTTTAGGGTTGATTCTGAATTGGAGTGATGTATAAGGTATTTCTTCCTAAGAAGTGTCAAAGAAAGACACGAAATAATTTGGTTTTCAGAGTATAATGAATGTGGCAACGTAGCTTCTCACTTGCGAGGCACGCGTTTATTCTAGTATCTTTTGAAAAAAAAAGTCCGATAAGTGATTCAAAATTCGAAAGCTACATACGTTGCCACAGCGAAAATTCACTTCATAAAATACGTGAAAAAGTAATATTTATCTAATATTTGTGCAACAACTAGAAGATGCCTGCCTTCATATTTTAACAAACGACAGCAAAGTAATTTTTTTATTTATTTATATTTTTTGACTTTTTACTTTTTAATGCACATACGACAACAAAAATTGTAAAAAATGCATGCTTTTGATCGAAGAAAAAATATGGATTCCTATCTTTTACATATTAAATATCTGAAACTCAGTTACTCCTAAGAAATACCTTAAAAAAAAAACAGAAAATTTAATTTGAGGAATTAATTTATTACACAAGTTCACAAAATTTAATTTTAGTTTTCTTTTTTGCTTCCCGAAGTCTCACATATGCAAAGGACCAATGTTTTTCTTACAAAAGCATTGAAACGCTGTACTTATATAATTCCTTAAGGATTAAATATTTTTAAATGTATTAATTATATAATCTTTATTTCTAATTTAGAACCCTAGGATAAAGTAACTTTATTCTAGTGCCTAAGTGTGTGAAACATATATTCTGGTAATATATTACGAGTATATGTTAAATATTCTGAAGGTTGCGATTGATATGTCCAAGGCATTCGATCGTATTTAGAATGATTAAATGTGAATCTGCCATACAACTAACAACTACATGGAATAAGCTCATTGGCAGCAATAACTATATTGCGGCTGCTTTTCTAGATTTTCGCCGTGCTTTTGAAACTGTTGACCATAGCACTTTGATTTATAAACTAAAGTATTACGGTGCTGGTGGTGTTGTTCTGCACTGGTGTATGAATTACTTAATAAATCGTAAACAGATGACAAAGAGTAATATTTGCAAGTCAATGAAAATTCCAAATAACTTTGGTGTCCCACAGGGGAGCGTCCTTGGACCACTTCTTTTTGTGGCGTATCTAAATGACATTAATCATTTTATCGACTCTGAATTCATAAGCCTTTTTGCCGATGACACTTTAATCTCGACAAACTATTAAATGCCGCTATCTGCAAGCTCAATTTGCAGCTAAGAAAAATTGACTCATACTTAAATGTCAATAGATTAAAACTATATGTCAATAAAACTAAAGCAATGATTCTAACTACTAAATATCGATTTTCACAAATCAATTTCAAAAATGTGAATATTTTTATTAATAACCAAAAACTAGGAGTTCATTCAGAAGTAAAATACTTGGGCTTTTTTATTGATTCTTGCCTAACATATAAAAGTCACTTTTCATATATTTATAGGAAAAATTGCTACGAAAGTTTTCTTCTTTTCACGAGTGTCAAATAACCTTTCTTTTCATTCAAGGTTGACTGTTTATCAAAGTATTATACAGCCTCGCTCTACTTACTGCGCAAGCCTCTTATATTTTCTTAATAACAATAATAAATGTGCCTTAAAAAATTGCAAAATAGGAGTATGAGAATTATCTGAAAGTGCAATAGATATACGCCAATCGCTTTAATGCAGGATTGTTTAAATTGGTGATCACTTGATCTTCACTTTAAATACATTACCATGATATTCATTTTTGTTACCTACCTATCTACATAACTATATTAAATATTCTTATGAAATACATGATTATCAAACACGATCACGAAATGATTTCTACATAGTACGAACAAATTACAACAAAACCATAAACTCACTATTTTTCAAAGGACCGAATGACTTTAATAACTTGCCTATACATGTTAAGGAGTGTACCAGTTTGAGTTTTCAGAAATAATCGCAATAACTTTATGAAAAACGGTTTATTATTATTCTTAAAATCTTCTTAAAATGAAAAAATTAATATTCCAAAATATCTTGCCTTGTATTACTTTAAAATTATTGTATATATTATTCATATGTGGGAATGAAATTATTTTGTAAATCTGTTACTTGTAAGACATCAAATTGTATTTGAAGAATTATATTAGGAGTTTCTATTTAATATTAAATATTTATTTAATTGTTAACTAAACGTCGTTCTTACGTCATGTTTGACACGTTTTGTTCGTGACTCTCGCGTTTTCACACCGATTGATGAATTTTTTTTCCGACGTCTTCACGATGAACGCCGAGGTAGATAATCTTCTGCTATATTTCTTGTTTATATTAATGATAACAAAATGCGTGTTACTTAATTTGGTTTGGTTCGACGACCACTGCCAATACAAATACCCGCAGGCAGCAAGAAGTCCTAGAACTTAAAAATTGCTAGGCACGGGAACAAATATATTTTGACATTACCAAAAATATAGCAAAAAGAGTTCTCAATGGCTCATTATTTCGTGCTAAAAAGGTGTAGTTATACTCCAGAACAGCTTCGAATGCTATACGAAGCTCAAATTTGACCCTCGATGGAATACTGTTACCATGTTCTCTGCTCTCAAATATTATCTATATCGGCTAGAATCAATCAAAAAAAGAGCTGTTTGAATGATTTAGAACCCAAAGCTAACCAGAAAGGTTTACTATTTAAAATATTGAAGAAAGGTTGGTGACTTGGAAAATCTTTCGTAAATAGTTTAAGCTATTCGATTGATGCAACCCAATTGATTCCTCCCAGACTAGTGCTGGAATACACAGCGCCTGCGTATGAGATTCAGCTTTTTTACTTCTTGCATCACCTTCTTCGAGAACTCAATTGCTCAAGGCTTGTGATGTTAACAAAACTATAAAAAAATCTTCAATTAAATTTGACCGTTGGAGATGGAAAGAAAGGCCTAGGTAGTACATATTAGATTCAAAACTTTAACACTCTGAGCTGATATTAGAAATTATATTCACCATATAAAAAAAAAACATATATTCTTAAATTATTAATTTTCTTTTCTCCAGCAATATTTCGAAAAAATACAAAAACTCCACTTTAAAGGTAAATTTTTCTTAAAAGCAATCGCGTCAAAACACGTAGCTGGTAATTAATCCTGCCAGCCAGTTTCCTAAAAGACTTAAATCTCCCGTTTAGTAGGATTATTAAAAGATAAGCTGATGAAACATCTTTTGATCTAAAAGTCTTTGTTATTTGACGTGTTATGTAAAAGCAATTTAACTTAATTTAACCCTGATATAAGGTTAATTGTATCTTGAAAAAATATATTCAGACCTTTATTATTTAATCTACAAAACATGATCGGAATAAACTATAAAATAGCCAATAGCGTTTTTTAGTGTTCTGTACAAAATACTTCGGTGTCTGTCTGTCTGTCTGTCTATCTGTCACACCCCGATTTTCTCCGAGACTATTTGACATAGAAAGTGGAAATTTGGCATAAATATAGGAAGTGATTGCCCAATCAGAACCGTATAGTTTTGAAAGTTAAATTTTGACTAAAGGGGGGGGTGAAATCGGTAGTGAAAAAAAGAGTTTGCAAAGCCTTCGAGTCGGGTGTCAAATGAAAACTTGCGAAAACACGACTAAAAAATGTATATGACGTAATACTCGCGCAAACTTTTCTTTATATTATTTTTAAAAAATAGCCAAAAAATCAATGTCCCCCCCATTCTATCTGAGAGTACTGATCAGAAAATTTCGAAAAAGTTCTAGAATATTCTTCATAAAGTGTAGATCGAGCGAAAATTATCACGAATGCATTACATTTGATACTTTCTCTAGTATAAAAAAAAATATTTGACTGGACTATATGATGGAGATTTTTTCGTGAAAAGTTGGAGATTTAACTGGGTCTAAGAGCTACGGAATATCAATACGTATTCGGTGCAATCAGTTATATACTAATATACTGTTTAGTATATTACTGCTTTAAACATTTGGCCAATCACAGATAAAATAAAATTCCATGATAACCAACGGATAGGTACCGAGACAAAATAATTTTATTTTATTTGTTTTTTAATTCATAAATATTTAGATAGTAATTGTTTGTTTTAAACTTTTACTACAAAGATGTCTCATTTTTTATATATTCTTAGGAATTCTTATATCGAAGATGAATGTATGACTGAATTTCATAGAATACTTCAGCAATCACGGTACGAAACACGACTTAACGTTTGGCCATTTTTTTTTAATCGGTGTGTCATGTGAACTAAAGTTCTTGTATTCTTATATTAAACGGGTTATACGTAAGTAAATAATGTTTGTTTAGTGGTTGAATCAGATTAGATAAGAATTTAATCAAATTAAATAGTATTAAAACCTTAAACATACCATATTCTATTGAAGCTAATAATCAGTATCACAGTTAAGTTATCTGCGTATTGATACGTAATATTCTAAAAGCTTCAAATAATTAAGTGAATTTGTATTGGATCTTTATTAATAAAAATAAAATGATCCTTTAAAATATTTTAGAGTTGAATATTTCCACAGTTTCATTCCTTTTATCGATAACTATGGTAAATCTCTGATGGTGGATATTGAATTAGGAACTGCATTTGACACAAATGGCATATTATGTGAACGTTATCAATTACCAGTTATCCTAAAGCCTGTAAAAAAATGATTTTTGAATAATGTGACAACATTGTTTGTTCACATTTGTTTACTTCTACTGAAGAGAAGTAATAGATTTTTTCTTTCCTTCACATATCTGTCACTTGATGACGAAAATTAGTTTGTCTGCTGGTACGATAATTCTCGAACGACATGAGATGTCGAATTGTCGAAATAGTGCAGTAAAAAAAGCAACGACATTGAAATTTCAATCTAGATACAGCAATATTATGATTTTATCCTCTTTGGAGTATTATGTTGGATATTGTCCTGAATTTTGGATCTCGAAAAACTTGTACTTTATAAATGTGAATAACTCCGATTATATAAGTCGGATCGAGACGAAAAAAAAACCAAACTCTTCGTAATGAAATTTTCAATAAATCCTTGTTAGTTTTAAGTCGCTGAGGTGCGTACATAACCTACAAAATTAAAAAAAAAACGGCAAGAAACCATTTTTTTCATTTTATTGCACAGGTCGACTAAGTGATCGGCTTGAAACTTTCAGAAAATATTCCTTTTGTTATAGCAAAAATATGCTGAAATTTTGGTGCAAAAATATTGAACTGATGGACACAATTGAATTTGTTATTTAAAATTTGAATTGCCCGCCATTTTATGCCATTTTTCAAGATTTAGGTCTCAACGTCAGCTTTCCGATGCCATTAAAAAAATTTTTTTGGAGTTATTTTAACCATTTTTTTACATCTGTTTATTAATCAACTAAAAACAAATGCGTTTTTTCGACATTTAAAAAAAAATTGAAAAATAGTAGAGAATCGCGAGACCTTATTAAAAAAAATTCATCTTTCTTACCAATTTTTTTTCAAAATGACCGAAAAAACGCAATTGTTGTTATTTGATTATTTAAAAAAAGGCTAAAATGACTCCAAATTTTTTTTTTAACATGGCATCGGAAAGCTGACGTCGAGACCTCAATTTTGAAAAAAAAAATCCATTTTGGATCAAGTGACATAAAATGGCGGGCAATTCAAATTTTAAATAACAAATTCACTTGAGCCCACTGGGTTCAATATTTTTTGTGCCAAAATTCCAGGGTTTTTGCTATAACAAAAGGCGATCGATTAACTCAGTCGACCTGTACAATAAAATGAAAAAAAAAAAACAATTTTTTACCGATTTTTTTCCATTTTGTAGGTTATGTACGCACTTGAACAACTTAAAACTAACAAGGATTTGACTTGTTGGAAATTTCATTATGAAGAGTTTGTTTTTTTTTTTTTGTCTCGATTCGATTTATATAACCGGAGTTATTCACATTTTAAGCTCAAAAACGCGTTTTGAAAACTTCAATTATTTATAAACAAAAGGGTGATACCTCAGAGAGGGTAAAATCATAGTATTGCTATATCTAAACTGTACCTATCTCATCATGATTTTGACCTTTTTTTAGTGTTCCGTACGGAACACTTATAAGATCACTTCGGTGTTTGTTTGTCTGTCTGTCTGTCTGTTTGTCACACCCGATTTTCTCCAAAATGATTTGTCATAGAAAGTTGAAATTTAGTAATAATATAGGAATTGATGACCTCATCAGAGCCATGTAGTTTTGAATGTTACATTTTGACTTAAGGGTTTAGTTTTGGGGGGTGAAATCGGAAGTGTGTGGCGTCAAATGAAAGGTTGTGAAAACACGAGTAAAAAATATATATATAATGTAATACTTGCGCGCACTTTTCTTTGTATTATTTTTAAAAAATCGCGAAAAATCGCTGTCTACCCGCCTTATCTCAAAAAGTACTTATCAAAAAATTTTGAAAAAATTCTGGAATATTCTCCACGGGGTATAGATTGAACGAAAATTATCACGAGTGCATTACCTTTAATAATTTATCTGGTATATAAAAAAAACAAAAATTTCAAGGTCATCAATTTTCAGTAAAGATTGGCAACAAACTTGGTTGAAAACTCATTTAGCGTGTGTTTTGTGAAGTCACTGATCATTTTATACCTTCGTAACAAAATTTTTTATTTTAAAAGCAATCAACGTACGGAACAGTAATTGCGCAAGTGCAACTTGCACTTGACCGGTTTTTACTGTACTAAAATTGCTACACTTATTACTTGAAGTAGGAAAGAAAACTAAATTTTTAAATGATATCACTTGAGGGCAGGAAGGGCTGAAGTTTTAATAGTACCATTATAATTTGTCCTGGTTTTTGATTGTGATAATAAACAAATTTGAAATGTAAATACGTATGCATACATATAAAGAGGAGGAGATTAAAAAAGTTGTTTGGAATATGTTATGCCATTTTAGGATTTTTGAAGTTGAGGAATCTGAAAATTATGTTATTTTTTCATCATTTTTTATTTAACGGAAATAGTCTGCGGAAGAAAATGTCAGTTTTTAGTGTTCCGTACGGAACACTTATAAGATGACTTCGGTGTCTGTCTGTCCGTCTGTCCTGTCCGTCTCTCTGTCCGTCTGTCTGTCCGTCTGTCTGTCCGTCTGTCTGTCCGTCTGTCTGTCCGTCTGTCTGTCACACGATTTTTCTCCGAAACTATTTGTCGTAGAAAGTTGAAATTTGGTAATAATATAGAAATTGATGGCCTCATCAGAGCCATGTAGTTTTGAAAGTTAAATTTTGACTTAAGGGGTTAGTTTTGGGGGGTAAAATCGGAAGTGAAAAAAAATTTTTTTTACTAGGTAATCGAGTATGATGTCAAATGAAAGCTTGTGAAAACACGAGTAAAATATATATATATATATATATATATATATATATATATATATATATATATATATATATATATATAATGTAATACTTGCGCGCACTTTTCTTTGTATTGTTTTTAAAAAATCACGAAAAATCGCTGTTCACCCGCCTTATCTCGAAAAGTACGTATCAAAAAATTTTGAAAAACATTCTGGAATATTCTCCAAGGGGTGTAGATTGAACGAAAATTATCACGAGTGCATTATCTTTAATAATTTATCTGGTATATAAAAAAAACAAAAATTTCAAGGTCATCAATTTTCAGTAAAGATGGAAAACAAACTTTGTTGAAAACTCATTTGGGGTGTGTTTTGTGAAGTCACTCATCATTTTATACTTCCGTTACAAAATTTTTTATTTTAAAAGCAATCAACGTACGTAACACTAATTGCGCAAGTTCAACTTGCACTTGACCAGTTTTATTAGTTTTAAATAGCTTCACACCATGAAAAATAAAGTGTTACCTCATCCAGTTAATTTTATTTTATTCTATTTCATTCAAGGTTTCAGATTAAGTCGTTTAGTCTCTAATGGTCACAAATAGCCCGTCTAATAAATCTGTTATTTATTATTAGCAAAATTATCTTTCGAAAAGTTTTAAAATTTACTCAAAAACTTTTGTGTACTTAATGGTCGTACATTGTTTGATATTTGTGTATCTAAACTGTCATAAATTAATCTGTTTTTGACCGGCTTTTGTTGATAATTTCCATCCGATAATGGATAGTAATTTGCATTACTATCCATCACATATATGGTACATAGAGACTGTTGCAAAAAACTAACTTCTTGATTGTATATCGATTCAAAATAAATATAATTAAAATAATAATCAAACCACTAATTATAAAAAGTGAATTTTTAATTATACGTTATTATCATACTAGAACATTTGTTATTTATATGGTGAACAGTTCAGGTTAGTCAGCCTATACTTATGAGTTTAATATACGCACGAATTTCATTCATATATCTCATACTGAAGAATAAATCCAAGCATAAGAATATTGATTGATTAAATAGTAATCACAAAAATGTTGAACAGCGGAAGGATTTCAGAGACATTTACAACTGAAACTTGATATTCCTCTCCAGCTACTATATAATGAAATAATAACAGAATTTTCAAATTCCTCTAGCTCCAACCTAAAAATTATCATACATATTACCTGATATATTAGAAACAACTCCTGTTACCCCCATCCCCCCTTTACCCCTTTATACGCTTGACTATAAATAATTATGCTTAAAATTTGGCTTTATTATAACCAAAAAAAATCTCATATTACCATTAATACTCTACAAAATCTATTGGTCTTGACTACTTCCCGTCTTTTTTTATGGGCGTAACAAGTGTGCTGCAGGGAAATCTCCAAAGCACTACAGAAGTGACACATGCGAGAAAAAAGTGATTCACCTCGGTGGGAAACACAGTCCTGGGCAAAATCATTTCAAATGGATGAGATTCTCCATAAAAAAAACTGACAAAAGCAAAGGCCAATCATTCCAAACCGATGATATAAAAGACTGCTTGAAAAGTGTTATACGAAGAGTGGCAAGCTAAACCTCATACTCCCCACCGTGGGAGGAATTAAGCGGGCTACATTCATCAAACACTTTCCACTTGTAGAATAAAGTCAGGTCACCAATCGTTTTTCGATGTTCCATGGAATCAAGGTTGCTGATAAGTTCTAAGACTCCAATCAGGTGAACAGCTCTCTTCTGAATAGAGAATAGAATCCAACAAATGCAGTGTATGTTTGGGAGCAGAGCTCCAAACATACACTGCACAAACAACACAAATTTAAGCTTTGTACAGAATGAAAGGTGTTGTGATGTGTAAAGCTTTCTAGTTCGAGATGTTATTCCCAGCTTTTTAGAAAAAACTGGCACAAGCGTTTTTATTGCGTTAAATTGTACTTGGTTACATCACCCTAAGATGGAATTTCTTCTCAGTCTTGAACGAGTTCCCGCTATCTGCAGATGTTTTCATGTTCGAGCGTTCAAAAGAAATGAAGAAATAAGTTTACTATAGCTTCCTGTGGATTCCTGGTCCTTTTTAATGCAAAGGAGAAAGAGAGTGGGAGATAGCTTCGAGCACACTAGCGTTGATAATCTCTTGAGGCAATATCGTTCAAACTTATACATTCCTCTCCTTTAAGCGCTATATATAATAACAAATTTTAAATCGATATCTCGTTTTTTAGTGTTCCATACGGAACACTAATAAAATGATTAGGTGTCTGTCTGTCTGTCTGTCCGTCCGTCTGTCTGTCTGTCACACCCGATTTTCTCTAAAACTATTTGTCATAGAAAATTGAAATTTGGTAATAATATAGGAATTGATGGCCTGATCAAATTCGTGGAGTGTTGAAAGTCAAATTTTGACTTAAGCGGGGTAAAATCGGAAGTGAAAAAAAATTTTTTTAGTAGGTCATCGAGTGTGGTGTTAAATGAAAGCTTGTGAAAACACGAGTATATATATATATATATATATATATATATATATATATATATATATTGTATATATATATATATATACATATATATATAATATATATATATATATATATATATATATATATATATATATATATATATAAATATATATATATATATATATATATATATATATATATATATATATATATATATATATATATATATATATATATATATATATATATATATGTATATATATATATATATATATATATATGTATATATATATATATATATATATATATATATATATAATACTTGCGAAGACTTTTCTTTGTATTATTTTTAAAAAAATTGCGGAAAATCGCTGTCCCCCCACCTTATCTCAAAAATATACTGATCAAGAAATTTTTGGGAGGTGAAATCGGAAGTGAAAAAAAATTTTTTAGTAGGTCATTGAGTGTGGTGTTAAATGAAAGCTTGTGAAAATATATGTATATATATATATATATATATATATATATATATATATATATATATATATATATATATATGTATATATATATATATATATATATATATATATATATATATATATATATACGTATATATATATATATATATATATATATATATATATATATATATATATATATATATAATATTTGCGAACACTTTTCTTTGTATTATTTTTAAAAAATCGCGAAAAATCACTGTCCCGCCACCTTATCTCGAAAAATACTGATCAAGAAATTTTGAAAAAATTCTGGAATATTCTCCAGGGGATGTAGATTGAATGAAAATTATCACGGGTGCATTGCCTTTAATTTTAATTTAATTATCTGGTATATAAAAAAAAAACAAAAATTTCAAGGTCATCAACTTTCAGTAAAGATGGGAAACAAACTTTGTTGAAAACTCATTTGGGGTGTGTTTTTGTGAAGTCACTGATCATTTTATACCACCGTAACAACATTTTTTATTTTAAAAGCAATCAACGTACGGAACACTAATTGTGCAAGTTCAACTTGCACTTGACCGGTTATTTTTAATAGTTTTCAAGTCACAAAGAGACCGACTGGCCGTCATATGGTGTGAGAAAAGTGCAATTTTTTGGACAAAAATCTATTGACAGTCGGCATTTTATCAGATTTGAACAAATCAAACGGGAAAAATACTTGTACTTTAAGATAGTACTACGGCGAAGAAGGTTAAAATTAATATAACCTATAAAAAATTCCCTTAGAATACACATATTCGTGATTATAAAAAAAGAGTTATGAACAAAACGAGGACAATATTTTACGAGTGTTTTCCCGTTCGATTTATTCAAATCGGATAAAATTACCGACTATCAACAGATTTTTGTCCAAAAAATGGCACTTTTCTCACACTATGCGTCAGATCGACGGAAATTGGAAATCACATTTCTAGTGATCCAAGGAGACTGAAACCTAAAGAAATTCAAAAATATCTTAATATGCTTTTTTTCACGAATACAATACTTTCCGTAGAGAGAAAAGTAAAACGGTTAAATTAACATTGTTAATGAAGTACAAGAAAAGTTAAAAATTCTGTCGGGTATACATTTTACTTAAAACTCTAATAAATGTAGAGTCTTAAATTTGGCTAGTAAGTCCATTCTAAAAAATTGCACTAAATAAAAAGTTTAAAGCTTAAAAGTTACACTTTAATTTTAGACAAGGCGAAATCGGCGCCATCGTTGAAAAAAATTTTCTAATTGAATTTTTTTTCATAACCTTCTCCAGGAGATGCCCCTGAAAGAGGATCAACATGTTTCCGGGCGGTAACCTGGTCCGAATTTGTTTAAACAAATTTTTTTTAAACAAAGTCCAAAAATTGAAATTTTCGCCCCGGAACAAGTTTTTTTAGGTAAATTGGACCATTTTGAACAAAAAATGTCTCTTGTGAATTTTCTCTAAAATGCGCCGTTTTCGAGATATCGGCGATTTTAGGTGCGAGAAAAAACGCGAAAATGGCCACTTTCACCTCCCAATATTGGGGTCAAAAATTAAAATTTTCAATGTTGCCAAGTGTCCAAATTAAAGTTTGAGATCTCTTCTACAAATTACCGTAGGAAATATTGCAATATCTTTATTTTTAAACATTGTTTTTTAACAGTTAACAAATTGCGTTCGAGCGCCCGCGGCCGCATCGAAACTGTATACATAGATATATACGCAACGCCCGTACGTAGGCGCGAATATATTTATTCAAAACTATGATACAAAAATTCCAAAAAATATTAAAACTTTAATGATGAATACAAATAATAAGTTTCAATTGGTTCAATATTTATCTAATAATGCTGTAAATTACGTTGCATTAAGTCACACTCAACAATTAATAATATCAGGTGGATTCTATAACATTGAATGGGCGGGGGGGGGGTGAAGAGTGCTATTGTATACAGGGAAATAATATACATGAAATTATTGAGTTAGAAAACAATCACTTAGAGGCTGATACAAGGATATTTTGTCATGCTCGATATATGTTACCTTATAATTCTGAAATAATAATTCATTCCGTTGATACCGACGTTTTTATATTAGCAATTCATTATTGGAGCTTTTTCAAATTAATTGGTTGTACAGGATTGTATTTTAAAGTAGTTGGTCAGAAGCCAAGATTATTGTCTTGTAATGTAGCTGCTGAATATTTAACTAGTCAAGTTTGTCAAGTTTTGCCTGCTTTACATGCGTTTACAGGCTGTGATACTACTAGTAAAGTAGGTACTAAAAATAAAGCTTTAGATTTAGTCTTTGATTTAGATACTCAAAATGCATTAACCCCACTTGGTACTGGCTTACAATTAAATGCCATGGAATTCAATGCATTAGAAAAATTGTATTTGAAAATTTTGAATAAAGCTGGAGAAACAGCAGATAATGCTAGACAAATAATTTTAGAACGTTCTTGTGGGATGGGTATTAATTTTGGAAAAATTCCATGTACATCCGATGCTTTAAAATTGCACATTTCACGAGCTTCACTACAAACGTACATATGGAAAATGTCATTGTATTCTCGGTATCGACATTTAGATGCAACAGAATTTGGTTACACTATAGAAAACAGGTGAATTGTTACCCAAATTCATGTTAAAAAATTCGATACCAGATTCGTTAATTAGGCAATGTAAATGTACAAAAAATTGTAAAACTAATGCATGTAATTGCAAAAGCAACAACGTAAGTTGTATACTCA
Organism: Pachyrhynchus sulphureomaculatus; assembly: GCA_019049505.1. NCBI lineage: Eukaryota > Metazoa > Arthropoda > Insecta > Coleoptera > Curculionidae > Pachyrhynchus > Pachyrhynchus sulphureomaculatus. The sequence continues at coordinate 108,666,232 of CM032453.1, read as the reverse complement.
TGTGTGGGTGTAATTTAAATATTTGCGAAAATTCTATTAAATATATATAAGTTATATTTCATAAAATTGTTTTAATTCTTCTACCATCCTAATCGAATATTGAATTTTTATTTATATTCATTTGTTATAATAATTAAATTTGATATAACAATTACTCTTTAATAAATAAATATTTTTTACATACTTTTCAAATATATTAATTTTAATAAGAAATCAAGAAATAAAGCTATATAGAGCATCGCAGTGCGTATACAGTTCCGTGCGCCTACGTACGGGCGTTGCGTATATATCTATGTATACAGTTTCGATGCAGCCGCGGGCGCTCGAACGCAATTTGTTAACTGTTAAAAAACAATATTTAAAAATGAAGATATTGCAATATTTCCTACGGTAATTTGTAGAGGAGATCTCAAACTTTAATTTGGACACTTGGCAACATTGAAAATTTTAATTTTTGACCCCCCGATATTGGGAGGTGAAAGTGGCCATTTTCGCGTTTTCTCGCACCTAAAATCGCCGATATCTCGAAAACGGCGCATTTTAGAGAAAATTCACAAGAGACATTTTTTGTTCAAAATGGTCCAATTTACCTAAAAAAACTTCCGGGGCGAAAATTTCAATTTTTGGACTTTGTTTACAAAAAATTTGTTTAAACAAATTCGGACCAGGTTACCGCCCGGCAACATGTTGATCCTCTTTCAGGGGCATCTCCTGGAGAAGGTTATGAAAAAAATTCAATTAGAAAATTTTTTCCAACGATGGCGCCGATTTCGCCTTGTCTATTTCCTTAATTTGGTAAAACATATTCAAAAGTGATTTAAAAAGGTTTTACATAAAAAGTCTTGGATATTCATAAACTTTTAAAACTACAAAGAAAGTATTTTCTTTATCACAATTTAAAGGAGAAAACGTATTTTATAAGGAGCTGAAACCACTTTCTAATATTAAATTTTTCACGTCCGAAACGTATAAATCGATGCATAAAATATTTTTTATAGCCCTTGATATAGGAATAAAATATTATAGCTACGATACGATTTACACATAACATAGTGTCCGTATTTATATAAGTAACAGTAGAAAAAAGATGTTAAAAAAAAAAAACAGTGCTAATTGGATTTTCCACTAAATTTTATATTATTATTTACACACACACACCATTAATTGTAATTCCAATTTTTCTTATCAGAAAGTGCTTTATTGAAGATTTCCTCCGAATAGACATTGAATAACAGGGGTGACAAAATACAACCCTGACGTACGCCTTTCTTTAGTTTTATTTCTTGGGACATGCGATTCTCAACTTTTATTTTGGCAGTCTGGTTCCAGGATAAACTTGATATTATTTGTAAGTCTTTGTCATCAATGTTACACGATTGTAGTATTTCCATCATTTTCTCATGATTTACCATTTCAAAGGCCTTTTGGAAATCTATGAAGCATAAATAAACATCGGACTTGACATCCCTACGTCTTTCAATCAGAACGCGGATGGAGAATAGTGCTTCCCTCGTTTCTACTCCGTTCCTAAGGCCGAGCTGTGGTTGTCCAGTACTAGTCTGTATACTCTTTGGTGGATTATTTTAAGGAAGAGTTTCAAGATGTGGTTCAGTAGACTTATATTCCGGTATTCCTCGCACTTTCTAGGGTTATTCGTTTTTTGGTAATGGTATAAAAATCGCGAGGTGCATCACCTGTGTTGTATACGCTGTTGAAGAGGTCCTGTATAATGTCCATATGTTATTCAGCTTGTTTGCAGCTGCTAATATTTCGTCTTTATTTATGGGGGGGGGGGGCGTTGTATTGTATTATGTTGTCTGGTTATGTCACTATACATTTCCTTTATATATTCTTCCCATCTATCTATTCTTTCTTGTATGTTCAGTAGTAGTTTACCTTCTTTATCCTCTATTACTTGTGGTTGCCTATGAAGCTTTAGTTCAGCAGGTTTTTTGATTTTCTTATGTAAATTAAGTATTTCTTTTCTAATACTTCTATTTCTGTGCATTTTTCATTTAACCACATGTCTTTGCCTCCTTTATCTTTCTTTTTATTAGTTTGTGCGTTTCTATATATGTATATATATATATATATATATATATATATATATATATATATATATATATATATATATATATATATATTATATATGAGAGTAAAGGCCGGAATTGGAATATTAGTAAAAAAGAAGTGGAAAAAGAAAATAACGTCTTGGGAACTCATCAATGAAAGAATCATAAAACTAAATATAACAATGCTAGGAAAAGAGATGGTAATATTAGGAGTATACGGCCCAACAGAAGACAGCACTATAAGAGAAAAAGATGATTTCATGGAAACACTAGAAATAGAAACACAAAAAGTAAAGAAAAACCAAGAATTAATAATAATGGGAGATCTGAATGGGAGAACAGGAAGGAAAACAAAGGACAATACCGTAGGACCATTCGGAGAAGACATTACTAAGGACAACGGAGGAGACTAATAAAGCTGTGTGAACTAAACGGCCTCAAAATAACAAACGGATTCTACAAACACAAAGACATCCACAAATATACTTGGATGCAAGAAACACGAAACTTAAAATCAATAATAGACTACATTATAATTAAAAAAAACGATACCACTATCAAAATAAAAGACGTAAGAGTAAAGAGAGGGGCAGAATGTGGAACAGACCATAGACTATTAATAGCAAATATAAAAGTACCGTGGTACAAGACAATAAAGTAAAAAGAAACAATAGATAAAGAAAACAGAAATACTAATGAGATAACAGAAAAAACAGACAAAGAAATAAAATACAAAATACACTTACTGCAAGACGAAACGATAAGAGACCTCTATAGACGACGATTAGATCAAAAATTAAATGAATTTAACTACGACAACCTCCAACAGATGTATGACCACATAAAAGAATGCATCAAACAGGCATCCCTCGAAGCATTAGGTAAAGAAGAGAACGAGAATGAGAAACATAAAATTAGAATCTGTGAAAAAACCAATCTATAAAGGAGAAAAAAAGACTATACGAAAAATGGCTGAATACAAAATCAGAAGAAGATCTACAGAAATATAAAGAGAAAAATGCAGAAACGAGGAGGATGATAAACAAAGAAAAGAACGAGAGATGGGAAAAATCGTGCGAACATGTAGAACAGTATATAGGAGGAACTAGAAGTAGAGAGTCATGGAGAATAATTAAAGCATTAAGGACTAACAATAGAGAGAAGACGTATATAGAGTACATCCCAGAAAGCGAGTGGGAAGAATATTATAAGAAGCTGCTAACAGAAGATAGACAAGAATTTCAAGAAGAGAACCCTGAAGAAGAACAGAATAAGGAAATAAAAGAGATAGAACTAAGCTATGAAGAAGTAAAGAAGACAATAAAAAACACTCAAAAATAATAAATCTGCAGGGCCCTGGGAGTGTGGTGAATGAAATGATTAAGTACGGGTCTAATAAATTACATCGAATACTGAGAAACATGTTCCACAGAGCGATAAATGGAGAAAAAATACCAGAGGAATGGTCAAAAGCTTATATAGTATCTATATTTAAAAAGAGAGAGACCGCAGAAAATGCACAAACTATAGAGGCCTAAGCATAATATCGAGTATGGGACGAGATGGAAAAATTATTAAAAATATCATGGAGGAAAATATAAAAGGAAAAATTGGAGAAGAGGAAAGAGGGAGAAGAGTAGAAGGGAGAGAGAAAAAAGGAAAGAAGAGATGAGACCAAGCAGGCTTTATGTATAGACCACATATACACTATAAAACAAACAATGGAAAAAAAAAACTGGCAAAGAATAGAGAAGTTCATCTAGCCTTCATAGACATTAGAAAGGCCTATGACTCAGTACCAAGACAAAAATTATGGAACGCAATGAAAGAAATAGGCATTGACAAAGAACTAATATACGCAGTAAAAGCTCTCTACGAAAATAACACAGTGAACATAAAAATAGGACATAAAATAGGAAACAGACTCCAAGTCATTTTAACCGTTCTTTTTATTAATCAAATAACAATAAATGCGTGCGTTTTTTCGGTCATTTTTAAAAAAATAGTGTTGAATTTTTTTTTAACCAGATGTAATAAAAATTTTCCAATATTTTTTTTTTTCAAAATAACCGAAAAAAAACGTATTTGTTATTTTGGTAAAAAAAATTAATCATTTTGGACCAAATGGCATAAAATGGCGGACAATTCAAATTCTAAATAACAAATTCAATTGTGCCCACTGGATTCAATATTTTTGTACCAACATTTCAGGGTATTTTTCCTATAACAAAAGGCATATTTTTTGAATGTTTCAAGCCGATCGGTTCACTTAGTCGACCTGTACAATAAAATAAAAAAAAAACACAATTTTTACTGTACTAGTAAGAGAAAGGAAAAATTAAATAAATTTTAAGTGTAAGAATTAAATTTATTGTTAAAAACCAAAATCAATATTTTTTATTACCACTCCTAGCCCTTATTACCGATTCCAAGCGGTTTTGTATGAAAAGGGTGACCTTTTTCAGCACTCTATGGGATTTGTCCCCATTCTTCCGCCATCGCAACCTTTAAGTCCCTCAGCGATGCAGGGGCTGGATCTCTGGCTCTAACCCTTCCTTTGAGCTCATCCCACATGTGCTCGATTGGATTGAGGTCAGCACTCTGCGCAGGCCAGTCTAATGTGGGTATTTCGCACCGATGCAGGAGCATGTGGCCTGACATTGTAGTGCAGTAGGACGACGCTATCGTCAACAAACCCAGCGCAAGAAACAACGTGTTCCTGCAGGATCTCCTTAATGTACCGGTACGAGTCTCATCAGTCACGAAAACCAAATCAGTTTTCACATCCAGTGAGATGCCTCCCCACACCAATGCAAAACCTTCTCCGTAGGCGAGCGTTTCCGTAAGATAGTACTGCGCATATCACTCCCCAGGCCTCCTATATACTCATCTTCTTCTATTGTTGCCATGTAGGCACATTCGGGACTCGTCGGAGAATAAAAACGGGCTCTAAGGTCCAGTCAACATGTTCTCGGGCAAATCTGAGTCGCGCTTGTCGATGGGCTGCTGTCAATTTGGGTCCATTAGCTGGTCTCTTCGGAATTAGGTTAACTTCTTTAAGTCTTCTTCTGACTGTCCAATGACTGACAGCCCGACCACGAACTTATCAAAGTTTCTGCTGTCTCTTGGTAACGTCTGTAGACTCTAGACGGTTCTATAGAGTAATACCGTTTTAATCAGTAAAACTTTTTGGAAATGCAAATGTTTTTTGGTATTATTGGAAAGAGTAGAAAATTGGCATCCTAATGATACAAAAAAACACTGTTTGAAAATTAAATTCAAGGTGTTAAATGAAGCAAAATCGATTGAGAAGATTTTTTTTGCTCACCAGTGTAGTTTAAATAATATTATGGGAATATTTTCTCGTTTTAAATTGGGATAATGGAAATATTCGAAGCATAAATATATAATACAAAAGAATAAAACTTATGAAGGGTTATAAGAGTGTGAGTATGGAGAGGCACCTTTATTCGTATCGTGGTCCTTTGCAAAATTCTTAGAGTTACAGAATCCAAAAAAATTTGACAAGGTTGGGGACCGTTCAATACTGAATGGTGTCAGTAATATTAGAAGATTTGTCCTGGTTTTTGGTTGAGGTATTGATCAAGATTTTAATATAGTAAAAATATGTGGTGTTAAAGGAATGTGGTGAGGGTTAGAGGTACCTATTGTTTAAAACACAGAGTAGTAATGCTTGGATTAAGTTATTTTTTGTGACGGTCCAATTTAGTCTATTTTAGAATTGCGAACACTGGCTAAATAACTGAACCAATTATTTTGTTAAGCTTAGCTGCGTAAAAAGTAACCAACATTTTAGTATGCTGGGAGTAGATAATACCTATTTTATTTCAAGCAGCCTAGTTTCAATAAAACTTTAAATTTCACTGGAAACTTTTCAATATAAAATTTCCAATCGATATCGTTACGGCATTATCTAAATTGCAGATTTTAATACCTACGATTTTTTGTTTTGTTAATAGACTCTAAGATAAGTAGTTTCAATAGTACTATTGAAAGATTTATTTCTTATTAAAAAGTTTAAAGTGTTTTGAAAGTTAAAAGATATTTGGGTAGATTAAAAGAAGAATATTACTCCAGTATTCGTATTTATATTATAAACGTACGAGGGTTCTATGATAAGTAGCTGGCCTCAGCCAGAGATGGCACTACTACAAAAATCCTGTTAAATTTTTAAGTTGCTGCGTCATTTAGTTTGTGAGTGGTGAACATTGTAACATTCATTTTTTCCTAGATTTTAAGACCATGTAATGTTACTGATTTTTCACTTTAAATTGTACTTCTTTTCATTTTTGTATCGAACGGTATATTAATCAGAAATTCCAAGCCGTTCGGTATATAGTGTGCTGTGCGGGTTGCGACCGAATCTCTCGATAAGCCGGGATTGGTTAAAAATTTGTATCCGGTTTTGGTTCCGGCGTCGCCATATTACAGGCAGAGTTCGCACGGTTTATTTAAGGGTCCGGTGAACGAAAATCTTGGCTAATTTCCACCGAGCCGCCAAGTAGGTTGTTTCGACCAAGCCGCCAAGTAGGCTAATTTTCCATCGAGCCGCAGCGAGGCTTACTTCGACCGAGCCGCAGTAGAGGCTCATAGCAACAATTATGAGAGCTAAGTAAAGTTTTTTTCTAACGTAAAGCTGTAGTGGGCTCTAAGTGTTTCCTACAAAGTGTGAAATCGGTTGTGTTCCATCGAAGGCCTAGAAGCCGAAATAAAAAACCGTAAGTTACCAGAACTACATCAATAAATATATTCCCCGCAAATAAGTGTTTCAACAGCAATTTGAACTGAAAGATCGCGAAGTGAAAATCACGACTTTTCGATTTCGGGTGTAGTCAAAAATTAGAAGTAAAATCTCTGATTTAGGGACTCTAATTTATAAAAAAAACTACATTTAGGCTAGAACTTTTATAATTTTTATAAACAGCAAAGGTTGGAACTTTTATTTTAAATCATGAATAAATTTTCTTTTTTTGTTGATTAAAGCTAGTGTCTCACTGAATACCTATTTTCCTTTCAGGATAAGAAAAGTTGTACTAGTATAATTCTTTTTAGTAATATCCATAAAACACTTCAGTATTTTTTCATTTTTTTAACTGAAGTTAGATCCTTTCTATTTTAAAATGAATGGTGCCCAAAAATTTGTACGACTGAAGCTTTTTTAAAAAAAAATAGAAAATAATTCCAAAAAGACGTAAAACAATTATCTCTTACCCATATTTCTCTACCAAGGAAAACTGAGCTAGTGTGTGTGTTTAATTTCTTTAGTTCTTTTAAAATCAGGATCCACTCAATTCATTATCAGAAATTAAAAAGAGGTTGCAAGAAAATTGCGCCCAAGCGTGGGAAAAACAACTTTTCACAGGGTACAAAAAGTGCGGGCAAGTTCACATGTTACAAAATTACGCCCAAGCTTGGGGCAACATTTTTTCAAACGGTACAAAATAGCGCTGTCAACGCGGGGCTTTTGGAATTTTATTTTTTAAAGGGTTCAGTGTACTAGCTTTCGAACAAAGTAAAAGCTCTAACTTTGCAGATATTTTTATTTCATAATATTTATTAAACGAAACTACATAATAGCAGTAAGACAAAAGCAGGAAATTTGTAGAATTTTTTATTTCAATTTATCTGATGGTGGTATAGATATTTGAATTTTGTTTAATAGACTCTAAGATAAGTGATCCCTGTTTTTTTTCTTAAAAGCTAGCTTTATAGTTCAGATTAGCAGATGTGCTGGTTTACTTTAATTTTTTGCAGTGTTAGATTTATTTTGCGGTTAACTGAACAAAAAACTGTTCTTTTTCTTCTCACCGATGTTTTGCATGAATATTAAAAATACTTAGCTGATACGAAACGATATCTGGAGATTTTTTTTTGTTGAAAATTCTTAACATATTTGGTAAAAGAATTTTAATACAAGGCGATACTTAGAAATTTTTTTTTGAAATTGTCGAAGATTTTTTAAATGTTTGGTAAAGAAGTTTACATATTTTAAGTGCCTTTACATATTTTTTAATTTTTTTTTGACTATTAGGAGCACAGGAGAAATATTTTCAAGACTTTTTAAACAGTTCTTTTAAATTTTATTCATTTATCATGGAAGCCTTCAATTTTAAAGTCAATCACCTACTGGAATATGAGTTAGACTATGAACTGAAAATCCGTCGTACTTTCTCAGAACGTCCGGTCGCGGATAAAAGAAAGATTCTAACGAGGATCTTAAGTAAAGAAATTAATGAGCCCGGAAAAAAAAAAAAAAAACGATAAAAATAGGGGATGACACTCTGTCTTTTAAAGAAGAAACGGCTGGTATCGAAAAGAGTTTAAACTCTATCCAAAACTTAATCGATAGTTATGACGGCGATCCAAATGATTCGCTTGTACACCGGGTTAAGTCACGTTTATCGCATGTAGCGGGTCGCGTACAAAGAATTCCCATGCCGGATGACGAAGAGGAAGCGTCGAAGTTTTCCAAATATGTTCAAGAAACAATAGCTACGTGTGTGCTCATGGAAGCAAATCTTGCAGAAAAGATAGCTCCTGGTCATGAGTTACCACAGTTACCTATTACCACCCCAGTCATAAATGTACCAGCTCCAATCGTGAATTGCGCAGCCAGAAATATTCCTGTCAGCGAATGGCAATTGAAATTTAATGGAGACTCAAAGAGACTCTATCCTTTTTTGGAGAGGCTGACTGAAATAGCACAAGCTAGGAAAGTATCGGAAGATGAACTTTTCAGCTCTGCTGTTGAATTTTTCACTGGCGATGCCTTCATTTGGTTTAGAAGCATAAAATCAAGTGTCAACGACTGGCATTCCTTGGTAGATAGGCTAAAGAAGGACTTCTTGCACTGTGATGATGATGAAGAATTGTGGTCGGAAATAAAGAGGAGGCGACAAAAGAAGAATGAGTCCACTGTGATTTTTATTGCCCACATGGAATCTTTATTTAGTAGGTTGTCCATGAAGCCTTTGGAAAGTACCAAAGTTAAATTTATACGGAGGAATATTCTGCCTAGTTTCGTCAATCGGTTAGCTCTACTAGATATTAATTCGGTAGCCGAACTCGCCGGGTTATGTAGAAAACTTGAAGAGTCCGATTATTTGTTGGAAAAGAGCAGACCAAAAAGCGAAACTAATATACATCAAGTAGAGTATAATCCAAATGGCCGAAGTGGAGTCTCGACAAATAAAGATCGGAATTTAAATCGGAACTCTAGGAGTAACCAGAAAACGGGTAAAAGAAAAGATAATGACTCTAAAATTAGCGACACTGCAGCTAAAGTGAACGACAAGCCGGTTTCACCTAAGGCAATTTTCACGTGTTGGAATTGCACAGGCCCGAATCACACTTACCAAAATTGTACAGCACCAAAGAGGGTATTTTGTTTCAAATGTGGAACAACTGGTGTGAGACTAACATCATGCCCCAAATGTACAAAAAACGAGTAAGGACGGTATATTACCGAGGCGGATACCCTAAGTCCCACAAAAAAGCCTCTAAACATTCGGCTAAGTTACAAGCTCACGTTAGCAGTATAGCCCCTAATCCAAAACGTTCTAGAAACACGGATGGACAAAAATATTCCAATAGATCAGATTGGACTAAATGGTTACAAAAAGTTTCTGATTTTTTTAAGTCTAATAAAAATTCTCCTTCTCAAGTTAAAACTCCTGCTTCTCCAAATGGTCACATGTCTCCTTTATTCGTGCATAAATATTCAGATAACAGACCGCATATCGAGATAAATCTATTAGGTGCCCATTTCTCGGCTTTATTTGACTCTGGTGCAAATGCCTCCATTATAGGTCAGAATGGTATTAAAATTTTAAGTCGTTTAAGTATAAAAATATGCCATGTCAAAAATAGAAGTGTTACCACTGCAGATAGCAGCCGTCTAAAAGTTTTAGGTACAGTTGAGTTGCCGCTAGTCTGCAATGGTCATTGTTTAGTGATCTCTGCTCTAGTAGTACCTTCTCTATCACATACTTTGGTTTTAGGATGTGATTTTGCACAAAAATTCGGAATTTTAGTAAATTTTTAAGATAATTCGTGGTATCCACAGTCCCTAGAAGTCAATCCTCATACAAGTTTTAAAGATTGTTATTCAGAAAGTTCATTAGAAAACCTTTTCTCGCGTCTATGTACCCTAGATGATCTCTCGCGGACGGAACGCTTAAAAGCAGAAAAAGTAATAAGCTCTTTCAATGAAATAAGTAGTAAAGATAGGTTAGGCCGAACGAATAAAATCACCATGTCTATAGATACGGCTGATGCCAGTCCTGTAAAGACAAGGCCCTTCGCCATGTCTCCTTATATGTCAAAAGTATTAAATAAAGAGTTGGACGAAATGTTGAAACTCGGAGTGATTGAAGAATCAAACAGTCCTGGTGTTCTCCAATCTTATTGGTGAAAAAGGCCGATGGACAGTATCGTCTGTGCTTTGACGGAAGAAAGCTCAACGAGGTCAGCAAATTTGATAACTACCCATTACCGAACATCGACAGAATTTTGACATCACTCAGGAATGCTAAGTATGTATCTTCGATAGATCTTAGAAAGGCTTTCTGGCAAATTCCTTTGGACAAATCCTCTAAGGAAAAGACCGCTTTTGCAGTAGTAGGCCGAGGTCTATTTCAGTTCGTCACTATGCCGTTTGGTCTAAAGAACGCTGCTCAAACTCAGCAACGTTTAGTAGACGCTATATTTGGTCCGAAATATGAGCCACATATTTTTACCTATCTCGATGATATTTTAGTAACATCGGAAGACTTCGAATCGCATATTCGCTTACTTAAAGAAGTAAAAGATAAATTGAAAGAGGCCGGACTGACGATAAATTTGAGCAAATGTGATTTTTTTTAAAACTTCTCTAAAGTTTTTAGGCTATATTGTAGGCTCAAATTCCTTGCGTACCGATCCGGATAAAGTAGCAAGCATGGTTAATTATGCGAGACCTACTATTACTACGGAAGTTAAGCGTTTCGTAGGAATGTGTTCATGGTATAGACGTTTTATCGAGAATTTTTCTACCTTGTTGTCGCCTATTAATGATCTTTTGAAAGGACGAAAAAAAGGGACAATCGATAGATTGGACAAAGGCAGCTGAAGAATCTTTTATAAAGATTAAAGAGCTATTGGTTTCAGCTCCAATTTTATCCCCACCAGATTTTTTCCAACAGTTTTATATTTCTAGTGATGCTTCTAATACCGGTTTAGGGGGCGTCCTAACACAGAAAATCAATGGTGAGGAAAGAGTGATAGCGTATGCCAGTAGAACTTTATCAAAGGCTGAACGTAACTATTCGGTTGTTGAAAAAGAATGTTTAGCAGTACTCTTTAACATCGAAAAGTTTCGACCTTACATAGAAGGTGTTCCTTTCACGGTCATAACAGATCATTATAGTTTATAGTGGCTTAATTCTATTAAAAACCCTAGTGGCAAACTAGCGCGTTGGGCGATTAGGCTGAGACAACATACATTTAATTTAATTCATAGAAAAGGAGTCCACAATGTTATTCCTGACGCTTTGTCAAGAATCCCAGATCATACAGTGGACGAAAACAGTCTTAATGCACAAATTGACGTAAGAATAGATACAGTTGATGTAGATCGCATTGATCCATGGTACGATAATTTGCGGCAGCAAATTAAAGAACTTCCTCAAAATTTTCCGCAGTGGAAGGTGGAAAATGATTTCGTGTACAAATTTATCCCAAACCAGTTGCCTTTAAAAGTTAATGTACCCGAGTGGAAAATACTAGTTCCTAAACCGCAGAGAGGGGAAATTATAGACATGTGTCACACACTCCTCCTACTTCTGGTCATTTTGGTTTTTATAAAACTCTTCACAGGGTTCAGGAACAGTATTATTGGCCAAAAAATGCGTTTTGATATCTTAAAGTTTGTGAGGACTTGTGAAGTATGTGGAGCGCAGAAATCTCCAAATGCACTACCTATGGGACTGATGGGAAAAGAGAAAAAAAACGGTTAATTACCCTTTTCAAGTCATAGCAGCTGATCTAGTAGGCCCATTCCCACGTTCAAAAAAGGGAAATAAATGGCTTCTCGTGGTTTCTTGCTGGTTTACAAAGTATACCATGCTATTTCCTTTGAAAAGCTCTAAAGCTGGACATATAGAGAGAATTTTGGAAAATAATGTCTTTCTAATCCACGGTGTTCCATCGCTCTTGATATGCGATAACGGTACTCAGTTTACCTCTAAGAGTTTTAAGAGCCTAAGTGAAACTTATAGTTTTAATATCCGTTTTAATCCCGTGTACTCTCCACAATGTAATTTTGTCGAACGTAATAACCGAACAATCGGGACCACTTTAAGAAGTTACGTTGATTCACATGACACTTGGGATGGCAATATTTCCAAAATCCAACAAGCAATAAATACCGCAAGACACGAAGTAACAGGGTTCACACCGTCTTTCTTAGTTTACGGCAGACATATACCTCTATCCGGATCGTATTATAAAAATTTGGATTTGGATGTCAATGTTGACAGCGAAATAATTCCGGGTAACAGGGGTGCGTATGCCGAAAATTTAAAGGGTTTAAAAGATATTTTCACCGACGTGCGTAGTAAGATACATAAGGCTTATGAACGGGACAGTAAGTCTTACAACCTTAGAAAAAGGGATTTTGCCTTTAATATAGGTGATCACGTTTGGCGAAAAAAATAAAATTCTTTCCAGTGCAGCAGATAAATTCACATCTAAGTTGGTACCTAAGTATGTGCATTGCGTGATTAGAGAAAAGATTTCAGATTTAGTTTATGGTTTAGTTAATTTAGATGGGACTAAAATAGGACGATGGCATATTAAAGACTTAAAACCATTCAACGGACCTAACCCTAGTGAAAGTTTGTCAGAAGAAGAATAATTTATATTTACATTATCTTAATTGCTTAAATTTTTTTTGATGTTGCTCTGTAGAGGTGACGACCTCGTTTTTTTGACTGTTATAAAAGTTGAGCAGAGAATAGCTTACTTTTATTGTTTAATGCTAAGGTTTTGGGTATTGGCCATATCCCAAACTTAGGATGATTGTGGTTGATGTTTAGCATCGGCTCAGTTTTGCGAGCTTGCGAAGGAGTCACACTCAGGATATATCATAAGACTGGTATGTCGGTGGTCGCGGGATTTGATTTGCTTATGACCCCAAATAATATCCAGTTCTTGACACCTGGAAGCGAAATTTTGATTAGAGGCAATCCAAGGTGATCTTGAGTTAGGACAAGCGCAAGATGTAGCTCGCGTGGTATGATGTAGAGTCAAAAATTTTTATGAGCTATTTCAAAGTTTGTTACCCGAGTGGGTGTATTTCTATTACCTTAGTGGTATATGTTGGGTGCAATTAAGAGTAAATTGATTTTGGTTTATCCAGTGAGTCTAAGACTTGGATTATTTTGATTTAGATCTTCTTCTGAATTGACAAACTGAGGGTATACTCTATTCTTTTCAGGGCCGTTTAAACGTTACCTTTGAGTCACAAATTTTTTAAAAATTTTTTCGCATGGACTCATAGGCGTATGTTGAGTTTTTTCGGTATACTATCAGATTGATAGGAAATTGAAGTCCTGCAGGAGAACTAAAGGCTGATCATTTACAAGAGATGAGAGCAGAGTAAGACAGTCGTTTCACAAAGAAATGATCAAAATCTGATACCGAGATGAGAACCTTGTCAAGAGAGGCTAAGCGCAGTGAAGGAAGATTCCTAACCGAATTTTTAGATTTCCAAGAGGTAATCTAGAAGTTTGGGCTGACAGAAAACGGTAATGCCTGATACCTGTAGCAGTTTCTTCTAGAGGCTATTGTCTAGGGAGACGATTAACACCATGATCGAATATTTTAGCTGTCAATGATGTTTTCTTCTTGTTTCTGATTAAGCTGGAAAAGCTCTTGTCGTCTTCAAAAGTTTTGTTGCGTTGCCACCGAAAAATTGAGAAATTTTTACTTCAAGTAGCTTTTTAAGCTCATTTTCGTTTTTTGTAAATTTCCGTTAGAAGCTTGGTTAAGTCAACCTTGTAAACCTTTTAGGTTGTATCCCATGAGTTATCTGTTTTTACAGGCTGTGATGCACCGGGTGCTAACAGATGCCGTTACGACGTTTGGCAGGAAGTTAGTCTTCCTGAGGAACAGACTGATTGGAAGGGTAGTCTATGGGGGGTGAACGTTTGACCTTTGGGACCTTTAGGGGTTTTGTTACCCAATGGTTATTTCTATTTGAACCAAAGGAGAGCCTAGCTACTGTAGTCGACCTCAGCTCCAATTAGCCTATTAGTGGTGACAGGCTGTTGGCAGTAGTGTGTTTCGGAACACCCTACTGATTAAATTTTTTTTGACTTATGGTGGTGTGGTAGACACCGTTTCAGTTTAGTGGATGCTATAATCTACTCCCTTTTGTTGGTGGACACCAGGGTCACCATTTCCGTATTTTATTGTCTCCACCATTCAGTATATCGTGGTGAGGTGTTTGTCTCCTGTTATGTGGGATGGATTGAATGTTTTTCGTTGTTGTTCTAGGGCGAGACCAGTACACGAGGGTTCTTCATGCAACTTGGAGAAGCGCAATGCTGGTTAAGTTTTATATCTCTGTGTAGCCACCCTGAAGAATGACGGAGGGCGTTTTTTCCGGCTCATGTTTCTAGGCAGATTTGTCACTTTGGTGCGATGTGCCGAAGATTTGATTAGCTTTTGCTAAGAGCTTTCACCAAGCTGAGTATGGAGTTATCATAACCAAGAGTTTGGAATTTGAACTCCTGTATGTATTTCTGTATATATTTCTGTACATATTTCTGTATATATTTCGGTGTATGTTGGTTGCCTGAGGGCATGTGCTCAAAATGCGAGATTTTGAGTCGTTTTGCTTATGGACTCCTATATTTAGGATTATGACTTTAGGGAGGTCCTATTTCGAGACTTGCTGTCTCACATAGTTATATTGGGAATGTTTCCTAGAATGTTAGTTGTGTGCAGACTAATCATTCTGTTCTTAGTGAACATTGCTTTTTGAAGCAGGATCATTCAGTTTGGTGAATTTTAGCTTTTATAGCTATTCACTGTGTTTAGGGTGAATTTTAGCTTTTGTAGCTATTCACTGTGCCTATAGTGATATTGTTAGCTTTTATAGCTGCTCACTATGTTAATGGCGAGATTGTTCTTTTAGAACGCAGACTTTGTGTAGTCGAGGACTACTTACAGAGTGTTTTCTTGGCGGGGAGCCGAGGTTTTTTCTGGCGATATACCAGAGTGTTTTCTTGGCGAGGAGCCGAGGTTTTTTCTGGCGATATACCAGAGTGTTTTCTTGGCGAGGAGCCGAGGTTTTTTCTGGCGATATACCAGAGTGTTTTCTTGGCGACGAGCCGAGTTTTTTTCTGGCGATATACCAGAGTGTTTTGTTGGCGATAAGCTGACGTGTTTTCTGGCGATCAACCAGAGCGTTTTCCCTAGCGATTTTAGCATGTCTAGATGTCTTAGGACGTCGACATTGCGCGATAGAGTGCGATTATTTTCCGAGTGCGACTAGTAGTGATACTAGATTTAGGATGTTCTCTTAGCGATGAGCTAGAGCATGGATGGCGATTTTTCCCGAGCGTTTGTCTGGATATTTATCCAGATATTTTTTTTTTTTGGCCTAGTGCTAAATGATCTGACAAGACTTTTTCTTTTTAGTGTAAGTGTTTGCACTAGAATCATTTTTTTATTTTTTTCTTTATTTAAGAATTTTTATAAATTTCTTTTGCTGAAATAGAAAATTTTCAGACAATCCTTAAAATATTTTAAGGGGGGTGTTCATATTTTATTTCAGTTCACTTTTTTTGATTTAGACAAGAGTCTAGACAAAGTTATATTTTTTGTTTTGGTAACAATAACAGAGCTGATTCTCTAATATAAGAAGACCGCGATTGTTATTTTGGAAAGGTATTTCTTATGTTCATGCAAGGATTTTTATTTGCTTTTTGATGTACTTAACCTTAGTGTCTAATTAAGTTAAGTCTAGTTATAAGATTCTTGTGATCATGCAAAGATTTTTATTTGGTTCTCATTGTACTTAATATTAGTGCTTAATTGAGTTAAGTCTAGTAGTAAGGTCCGAAGTTTGTACTTTTGTTTTAAGTTCTGACCTTAGTATTAAGTGATAGTGTACCACTTTGTACCTTTTCATAAGTAGCCTAAGTTTAATAGACTAGTGTAGTCTATTTCTTTTTGGAAGGGGGTAAATGTAACATTCATTTTTTCCTAGATTTTAAGACCATGTAATGTTACTGATTTTTCACTTTAAATTGTACTTCTTTTCATTTTTGTATCGAACGGTATATTAATCAAGAATTCTAAGCCGTTCGGTATATAGTGTGCTGTGCGGGTTGCGACCGAATCTCTCGATAAGCCGGGATTGGTTAAAAATTTGTATCCGGTTTTGGTTCCGGCGTCGCCATATTACAGGCAGAGTTCGCACGGTTTATTTAAGGGTCCGGTGAACGAAAATCTTGGCTAATTTCCACCGAGCCGCCAAGTAGGTTGTTTCGACCAAGCCGCCAAGTAGGCTAATTTTCCATCGAGCCGCAGAGAGGCTTACTTCGACCGAGCCGCAGTAGAGGCTCATAGCAACAATTATGAGAGCTAAGTAAAGCACAAGTTTTTTTCTAACGTAAAGCTGTAGTGGGCTCTAAGTGTTTCCTACAAAGTGTGAAATCGGTTGTGTTCCATCGAAGGCCTAGAAGCCGAAATAAAAACCGTAAGTTACCAGAACTACATCAATAAATATATTCCCCGCAAATAAGTGTTTCAACAGCAATTTGAACTGAAAGATCGCGAAGTGAAAATCACGACTTTTCGATTTCGGGTGTAGTCAAAAATTAGAAGTAAAATCTCTGATTTAGGGACTCTAATTTATAAAAACTACATTTAGGCTAGAACTTTTATAATTTTTATAACAGCAAAGGTTGGAACTTTTATTTTAAATCATGAATAAATTTTCTTTTTTTTGTTGATTAAAGCTAGTGTCTCACTGAATACCTATTTTCCTTTCAGGATAAGAAAAGTTGTACTAGTATAATTCTTTTTAGTAATATCCATAAAACACTTCAGTATTTTTTCATTTTTTTAACTGAAGTTAGATCCTTTCTATTTTAAAATGAATGGTGCCCAAAAATTTGTACGACTGAAGCTTTTTTAAAAAAAAATAGAAAATAATTCCAAAAAGACGTAAAACAATTATCTCTTACCCATATTTCTCTACCAAGGAAAACTGAGCTAGTGTGTGTTTAATTTCTTTAGTTCTTTTAAAATCAGGATCCACTCAATTCATTATCAGAAATTAAAAAGAGGTTGCAAGAAAATTGCGCCCAAGCGTGGGAAAAACAACTTTTCACAGGGTACAAAAAGTGCGGGCAAGTTCACATGTTACAAAATTACGCCCAAGCTTGGGGCAACATTTTTTCAAACGGTACAACATTTACGAGGCTGGTTTGAAAAGTCCGTGCAAAAATAAAAACTACTTATATGTTTGGGGTAAACCTTTTTTATTTTTCGACATAGTCTCCTTTTAGGCTTATACACTTCGTCCAACGATGTTCTAGTTTGTTGATCCCTTCCGAATAATAGGATTTGTCCAAGTCTGCAAAATATCCATTAGTGTCTGCAATCACCTCTTCGTTTGAATAAAATCTTTGTCCCGCCAGCCATTTCTTCAAATTGGGGAACAAATAGTAGTCCGAGGGAGCCAAGTCTGGAGAATAGGGGGGATGTAAAACGAGTTGGAATCCTATTTCCATTAATTTTGCGACCACAACTGCTGAGGTGTGTGCTGGTGCGTTGTCGTGATGGAAAAGAACTTTCTTGTGGGCCAATCGCGGGCGTTTTTCTTGCAGCTCGGTTTTCAAACGGTCCAATAACGATGAATAATATTCACCTGTAATAGTTTTACCCTTTTCCAGATAGTCGATGAGGATTATCCCTTGCGAATCCCAAAAGACAGTCGCCATAACCTTTCCGGCCGAAGGAACGGTCTTCGCCTTTTTTGGTGCAGATTCCCCCTTGGTAACCCATTGTTTAGATTGTTGTTTGGTCTCAGGAGTATAGTAATGTATCCATGTTTCATCCACAGTGACGAAACAACGCTTAAAGTCCTCCGGATTCTTCTGGAACAGCTGCAAACCATCCTTGCAACACTTCACACGATTCCGTTTTTGGTCAAGCGTGAGCAATCGCGACACCCATCTTGCGGATAGCTTTCTCATGTCCAAATGTTTATGCAAAATATTATGTACCCGTTCAGTCGAGATGCCCACAGCACTAGCAATCTCACGCGCACCTTAACTCTTCTGTCATCCATCACCATATCATGGATTTGATCAATGATTTCTGGAGTCGTAACCTCCACAGGCCGTCCAGAACGTTCAGCGTCACTTGTGCCCATATGGCCAGTCCGAAAATTTTGAAACCACTTATAAACTGTTCTAATCGAAGGTGCAGAGTCACCATAATGTTTATCAAGCTTCTCTTTAGTCTCCTGAGGCGTTTTGCCTTTCATAAAGTAATGTTTAATCACCACACACCATTTCTTGAAAATCACTCGACTTCCTTGATTCACACGAATGCCAAACACAAAGAAATAGACCAATGTGGCTGAAACTTGGTGTGCGTTCATTCAAGAGATGCTACTAACTAAACATGACCTCGGACTTTACACGGACTTTTCAAACCACCCTCGTACAACGAATTAACAAAGGAAATAAATATAAAAGTAGGAATAAGACAGGGAGATAACTTAAACTCCTTACTATTCTGCCTAATAATGAACAAAATCATTGAGGAAGTAAAACTAGTTAACGATGGATACGAACTAGGAGATAAACAAATAAAGATACTGGGATATGTATATCTAATATCACAATCGAAACACGGCCTACAAAGACTGCTCTATAAATTCAAAAAAGTAGCAGAAAGATACAACATGGAAGTCAATACCGACAAAACAAAATGCATCACAGTAGCTAAAGAACCAGTACGGCGTAAATTAGAAATAATAAAGCAAGTAATGAAATTCCCATATCTTGGAGTACTAATTACTAGCTACGGAGATATAACAAAAGAAGTGAGACAACAAACAAATAAAGCAGTAGCAATATCAGGAGCCCTCAGAGATGTAGTTTGGAAAAACAAAGATCTAAGTGTAGAAGCAAAAACAAGAACATGTAGAACTTGCGTTAGACCCACTGGCTTAGAGCATAGAAACACGGGAAGACACAAACAAAACCAAATAGCTACTAAGAACAAATCAAATGAAAACACTGAGGTCAATAACAGGAAAAAGTTTATTAGACAGAGTGAGTAACAACACCATAAGAGAACAATGCAAGGTAAAAGATATAGACAGATGGGGAAGAAAGAGAAAAAGAGAGTGGCGAGAACATGTACAAAGGATGGAAGATACGAAAATAATAAAAATATGTATGAACAAAATACCACATGAAACAAAACCAAAAGGACGACCACCAAAGAGATGGAGAGACAGCTGGATATCCGAATAACAAGAGGCTTAATAACGAAGTAGAAAGGTCTGTGACCTACTCAGAAGAGAAAGTAAGTAAGTAAGTAAGTTTTGTGAATTTACAATGGAAAAAATTAAATATCCAGCAGTAATAAAATATTTGTTTTTGAAAACGAACGATGAGATAAAAGCGGAACTTCACGAAGGTTATGAGGACTCTGCAGTTTCGTTTACGACTATAAAATATTGGAGACCTGAATTCAATCGCGGCCTTACAAGTATTTCTGATGAAGAACGTCCACAAGTCGTCCAAATGAGGTCACCACATCAGAAATGATTGAAAAAATCCACGATATAGTGATAAATGATCAAAGGGTGAAAGTGCGTGAGATTGTTGAGACTACAGGCATCTCAATTGAACGGGTGCAGAACATTTTAACAACTCATTTGGAGATGAGTAAGCTTTCCGCAAGATGGGTGCCACGATTGCCCACTATTGACAATAAACATGCACGTGTATCAACTTCAAAACAATGTGTGGTTATGTTAAGGCGCCTTTAAAATAATTTTTGGCGTCGAATCATAACTGTCGACGAAACATAGGATCATTACAGCACACCAGAGACCAAAGAACAGTCCAAACAGTGGGTTTTCCGTGGCGAATCGGCGCACAGTGGACCAGGAATCTGATTTTTCGTTCAAAATTGTCTAGAGACCTCAATTATTAATGAAATGAGACAATTTTTTTAAAAATACTCGTAAGCAAATTCCGATCAAACGTAAGAAAGCCGATTTGCAAAATATAACCTCAAAATTTTTTAAAATTGCAAAAAGCAGCGCCGAACACGTGATTTTAAGTTAATTCGTTCAAAACTGGTTCATCGGGGTTTCTGAGGTCGCTGAATCTATTTTCGGGGTCATTTTGAGCATATGCACTCCTTTGAGGGGTGAAAATAGGGATTGGAAAATAGATTCACCGTTCCCAGAAACAACTAATGAGCCAGTTTTGAATGAAAACTCTAATTCAGGAGAATATCGTAATTTTCCCCCTCCATCCCCCATTTTCACCACTCAAAGGGGTGCATATGATCAAAATGACCCTGAAAATAGATTCAGCGACCCCCCAAAAATCCCCGAGGAACCAATTTCGAACGCGAAACTGTAATTCAGGTGAATGTTATAATTTCTTCCCATCCAACCCCCATTTTTACCCCTTAAAACGAAACCTCCGATGAACCAGTTTAAAACGCATAAACTTAGAATCACGTGAACTTGGAAATTTCACCTTCTGGTTTCGTGCTGCTTTTGGCAATTTAAAAAATTTTGAGGTTACAATTTGCAAATCGACTTCCTTACGTTTGTCCGGAATTCGCTTACGAGTATTTAAGGAAAAAATTGTCTGATTTCGTTAATAATTAAGGTCTCTAGACAATTTTAAACGAAAAATCAAATGCCTGGCCCACTGTGCGGCGCCAAAGAAGACCAAGGCGACTTTGCGGACCAACAAAGTCATTGCCACAGTGTTTTGGAATGCACGCGGCATAATCCACGTCGATAACCTTGAAAGGGTGTCAACTTATGGGATCGTTTCAACCGTGCTGTGAAAGAAAAACGTCCGCATTTGGCGAAGAAAAAATTCTCTTGCATTAAGACAATGCACGCGTGCACACTTATGTCATCGCCATAGCAAAATTCCATTAGTTAGGATACGAATTACTTCGGCATCCACCATATTCGCCAGATTTATTCGTCAGCGATTAATTCCTATATCAGAATATGAAAAAATGACTCGGCAAAAAAAAATTTGGCTTAAACGATGAGGTGATTGCAATCGCCTATTTTCAAGGGTTAGAGAAATCGTATTTTTTAGATGTAATACAGACGATAGAAAAATCTTGGACAGTTTCTGTTAAATGTATCATTATGATATTACGCTCAAATTGCAGATTCACAAAATGCAGCAATAAACGTTTTCGTCAATAAATCATTTTTGACTCATTAAGTCGTTATCTGACAGTAAATGTTTAACACAAGCCAGCTTAATTCTTTTTTTTTTAATTTGATCTCCTTAATTTCAAATATCAATAATTCCAAAACGGTTCAATTTAGACATATGTTGTATTAGACAAATCATATCTAGAATTTTTAGTAGGACTCAAAAATAAAATAGTATACTGGGCTTTCCATTTAAAAAAATTTAAGATAGCGTAATTTCTTCGAACTGACAGTTCAAAACATTTTATTGTCAATGTCAGCAGCCAATAAACTGGAATAAAATAAAATCCTTTACAGATATAATCTTAGACAAATTGTCACACGCAGTTGAATTCTAGTATTATTACTCAGCTGGTCCTAGAAGATCTTGAAAAATTAGTAATACAAAATTAAGATTTTAATTTGCACGTTTTCTGTAGATATGTAGCCGGCTGCGTAACAGCAGTACCTACTACCACAATAACTAAATGTGTCTTAATCTTAAACAAAAATAGTCACAATCCAAAATTACAATAAACAATAAAAACGAAAAAACAACTAAATAAATTTTCTGGACTTAACACTATACCACACGAATAATACAGTTAAAATCGAATAGTAGATAAATATCTAGATATTTATACTTTAATTCCCAACAACCATTACTCCAAAAAAATCAGTAATTATGGGACCCAGAATTTTTGAAACAAGCAATTGACAAAGCAAAAATAACCTTAAAACAAAACATATATCTAGACAATCTGATAAATAGCCTCTTCAAGAACGAACCCACAAATATGATTATAACAGTAACCAAACATGTAACAATAATCAAAAGAACCAAACCAAAAATAGAAATTTTATGTCACCACCTTACATCCCAACGCTCTCCAAAAAACTTCAAAATATTTTTAAAAAATCGGTCAAGTGCAAGGTGGACTTGCGCAATTAGTGTTCCGCCCCGTGATTGCCTTTAAAATAAAATAAAATCCTTACCTAGGCTCAGTTACTTAGTCCGCTAACATATATATATATATATATATATATATATATATATATATATATATATATATATATATATATATATATATATCTTAAGATACAATATGCCTTTTTACATTTTTTCTTAGTCAATAATGTATAGTAGTTATAGCACCTTAGCTATCTAATAGCCAATAAAAGTCTAGCTTAGAATCAGCTAGAATATAGTAATAAAAGTCTAAAACAAATATTTACTACCTAAATATTGATTTAATTATAAACAAATAAAATAAAAGTCTCGGTACAAACGCGCGAGCAGTAATATACTGTAAAACAGGGGTGCTCAAACGGTCGATCGCGATCGACAAGTCGATCGCGAATGCTTTTTGAGTCGATCTCGAGAAAAAAATTCCGATATAGAACTATTCACAGATTTTGTTTTAGATAACTAAAACAAAATGTAATGAATAAACTACTAAAATTTATTCGATCCACAATTAGGCCAGAATAACCCCCTCATCACTTTCTTTTATCGTAATAACCCCCTGCTAGCGGCAAAAGGCGGCTTTATCAAATGAACGCGCGGTACTTGTCAAAGAAAAGCCGCGTTTTTGATTCCCGCCGATTTTTCTAGAAACTTCGGGCGGCGTGTTTGACGGGAACATTCGAGACTTCGTTCGCGCCGATATAAATGTTGCGCTTGCAGGAATAGGAGTCAGTCTGAGTTGTAACTTGAAGGCGATACACCGATACAAAGTTTATTAATAAATAGTCCAAAATGAGTGCGACGAAGAAAAGTAAAACTTATCATTTTAAAAACGAGTGGGAGGAAGAATTTTTCTTTTGTATGGTAAAGGATAAGTTCATTTGTCTCATTTGCCGTGCGTCAGTTGCAATACCTAAGCGTGGGAACTTAGAGAGGCATCATAAAACGGTTCAAAAAAACTATGAAAAGGATTTTCCGTCACAGAGTGAATTAAGAAAACGAAAAGTACGTGATTTGATAACTTGTTTGAAAAAAGAACAAACCATGTTCACAAGACCAGCAAAAGCTGCAACGATCGCGTCATTTAAAATATCTCATATATTGGCGAAACACAACCACAAACCATTTGATGGTTGTGAAGGAAGCATTTATTGAAGCAGGTGCGACTTTATATGGAGATTTTAAAAATAAAACAGAGATTATGTCTGCTATTAGAGAACTTCAGTTATCTCGTCCGACTGTCACAAGGCGTGTTGAAGTTATGAGTCAGGACATGGCAGATAAACTAAAACATGATATCATGGAATGTACATACTTTTCTTTACAGTTCGACGAATCCACCGATATGACAGACACTGCCCAGCTGTGTATTTTTATTCGAATGGTATTCAATGACATGTCGGCTAAGGAAAAGTTTTTGACAATATTCCTCTGAAAGGAAAGACCCGTGGCGAAGATATATATGACGTTTTCTTCAATTTTGTAACAAACTACAAGCTACCAATATACAAACTAGTGTGCATTACAACCGATGGAGCACCAGCAATGACTGGAAACAAAAACGGTTTTGTGGCATTGTGTCGAGCTAATGATGATTTCCCTTCATTTTTCTCCTTCCATTGCATTATACATGAACAAGTTTTGTGTTTCAAAAGTTTTAAACATGGAGGAGATTATGGGCATTGCAATAAAAATTGTGAATTCTATCCGTGCACGTAGCTTGCAACGACGGCTCTTTAAATTGCAGTTGGAAGATAGTGAGTCAGCTGAACACACTGATTTAGCTCTTCACACGGACGTCAGGTGGTTGAGTCGCGGAAAATTCCTAGAAAGGTTTCAAGAATTATTGCTCGAAATAACAGCTTTTCTGGACGAAAGAGGTGATGACACTCAGATGCTGAAAAACGGAAAATGGCTGACTGATTTGGCATTTTTGACAGACATCACAATGCATTTAAACACCATTAATTTGGAGCTTCAAGGTAAAGGAAAAACTATTATTGAGATGATTAGCGCAATAAACGCATTCAAAAGTAAATTGCAACTTATGATAGATCAACTTAAAAGAAAGGATCTGAAAAATTTTCCGTCTTTGAAAGCAAGGATTCCTCAGTTGAATTATGATATTTATGAGGCAGAATTATCAAATATTTTGGGCCAATTCGAAATACGTTTTTATGATTTCAGTAAATTGGCAAATATCGCATCGTTTATGAGTTATCCTTTTTCGTGTAAAAATATTGAGGAATTAGCTACTGAAATAGGAAGTCAGTTTAACATGGACTCATGTTCTGTTGAAAATGAGTTAGTGCAGATTAGATCAGATATTCATCTCAAAGCCACAGCATCTGATACAAAATTCTGGTGTTTTATATCTGAAGATAAATATCCGAATCTAAGGCAAATCGCCCTTCAACTGACGGCAATGTTTGGGTCAACTTACTTGTGCGAGTCTGCATTTTCTGAAATGAAGATAATTAAGTCAAAATATCGCAATCGACTAACTGAGGAACATATGTCATCATGCTTGCGATTAGCACTCGGTAATTACATACCATCTTATGAAAAGTATGCTGAGAACAAGCAGTGCCACGCTTCAACATCCAAAGTCACTCTTTAGTTAAGTTTAGACACTAGAACTGGTTTGTTTTGTAAGAACCAATAAACTCGCAATTTTGAATAAATATGAGTTTTTTCATTGACATTTTAGAGCAGACCTACACTTACCTTGACTAAAAAAATGCATATTGTGCGGAAAACTAATATCTATGCCACGATACACCCTACCTAGACGACAATCCTGCATCACACTTACTTGCAGCCTCTCAGAGTCGATCGATCGTAGTTTAACAATATTGAGGTAGATCGCCAGCAGTTCAAGTTTGAGCACCCCTGCTGTAAAGTATATTAACAAGAACTCCACCATACTGTCAAGCAAAACTATAAAAACTATGTTTTCATAGTTTTTTTATACCAGTTAAATTATCAAAAATTAATGCCCTCAAGATAATTTTCGCGCAATGTACTCTGTGGAGACTATTCCAGAATTTTTTCAAAATTTTTACGTCAGTAATTTTCGAAATAGGTTGGGCGGACAAGGGCTCTTTGGCCATTTATTAAAAATCATGTACAGAAAAGTGTGCGCAAGTATTACATCATATATATTTTTTAAACACGTATTTTCACAAGCTTTCATTTGACATCCCACTCGATGACCTGGTAATATTTTTTCACTTCCGATTTCACCCCCAAAACTTAAAATTTAACTTTCAAAACTACGCGGCTTTGATTAGGCCATCAATTCCTATATTTGAGCCAAATATCCACTTTCTGTGTCAAATAGTTTCGTAAAAATGGGCTGTGACAGTGCGGAACACTGAAACTGTTACACATAACTGTTACATACAGGTTACAACCTCCTTACTAACAATTTCAGCAAATTAAAATTAGGGATACCTAAAATACAGAGCCTATCGGATTATACTCTTTTTTAATGAAAAGGAAAATCATTTCTCGTAGTTTCTACATAAGAAAGCAGTCATTTTACATTTTTTTTGAGTCAATAATGCATAGTAGTTATAGCATCTTAGCTATCTAAGAGCCAATAAATCAATCTAGCTCAGAATCAGGTAGAATATAGTAATAAAACTGTAAAACAAATATTTACTACCTAAATATTGATTTAATTATAAACAAATGAAATAGAATTCTCGGTACAAACGCGCGAGCAGTATTATACTGTAAAGTATATTAACAAAAACTCCACCATATTGTCAAGCAAAACTATAAAAACAATGTTTTCATATATTTTTTTTTATACTAGTTAAAGTACCAAACGTAATGCCCTCAAGACAATTTTCGCGCAATGTACACTCTGTGGAGACTATTCCAGAATTTTTTCAAAATTTTTACGTCAGTACTTTTCGAAATAGGTTGGACGGACAAGGGGTCTTTGGCCATTTTTTAAAAATAATGTAAAGGAAAGTGTGCGCAAGTATTACATCATATATCGTTTAAAACACGTATTTTCACAAGCTTTCATTTGACATCCCACTCGATGACCTGGTAATATTTTTTCACTTCTGATTTCACCCCCAAAACTAACCCCTTAAGTCAAAATTTAACTTTCAAAACTACGCGGCTTTGATTGGGCCATCAATTCCTATATTTGAGCCAAATATCCACTTTCTGGGTCAAATAGTTTCATAAAAATGGGCTGTGACAGTGCGGAACACTGAAAATGTTACACATAACTGTTACATAAAGGTTATAACGTCCTTACTAACAATTTCAGCAAATTAAAATCAGGGATACCTAAAATACAGAGCCTATTGGATTATAATCTTTTTTAATGAAAAGGAAAATTATTTCTCGTAGTTTCTACATGAGAAAGCAGTCATTTTGAAATATATTTAATAAATAATTTTTAGTGTTCCGTACGGAACAGTTATAAGATCACTTCGATGTCCGTCCGTCTGTCTGTCACACCCAATTTTCTCCGAAACTATTTGACATAGAAAGTTGATATTTGGCACTATTATAGGGATTGATGGCCTCATCAGAGCCGTGTAGTTTTAAAAGTTAAATTTTGACTTAGGCTGGGTTAGCTTTGGGGGGTGAAATTGGAAATGAAAAAAAAATTATTAGGTCATCGAGTGGGGTGTCAAATAAAAACTTGTAAAAACACGAGTTCAGAATATGTATAATATCATACTTGCGCACACTTTTCTTTATGATATTTTTAAAAAATTGTGAAAAATCGCTGTCCCTTCCCGTTATCCCGAAAAGTACTGATCAAAAAATTTTGAAAAAATTCTGGAATATTCTCCACAGGATGTATATTGAACGAAAATTATCACTAGTGCATTACCTTTAATAATTTATCTGGTATTAAAAAAAAATTTTAGGTCATCACTTTTCAGTAAAAAGAGGAAAAAATTTTTGTTGAAAACTCATTTTGGATATGTTTTGTGAAGTTATTGATCATTTTATACCTCCGTAACAATTTTTTTTTTTTTTAAAGTAATCAAAAGTCCAACTTGCACTTGACCGGTTATTTTAAATAGACTTAGCTTATAGAACTACCGGTTACCTGCATTCCACAAAAATGTTGCCATTTTATAAAATTTTCAATATTTTTTTTTATTTCAAATACTTTGTAAAAGAACACAAACTTCTGAACTAAGAGCATACAAATAAAGTATCTGTACACGTTGTAGTTTCCTTTTAAACCAACTTCTTTAGATAAACAAGCCATCCATTTTGCAATTTACCTACTTTACGGTTAAGTTAAATGTAAAAAGTTTTCTGATAATCTACTTGTAAAACATGCCGATAATACACTACACTTTTCCAGGCAAAACTTTGTAAAACTGTGAAGTAAAGTTTTAGAAACCATTTTTCTCAATAAATGCTAACGTATGCAATAAAATTCAGATCCACGATATTTTAAAATTTTATAAAGTTTGTCAGTAAAATGCATAAGACCAAATCATCTATAATTACGTCACAGCTCTGGGAGTGCATACAACGCAATAGAAGCAAGTTTATTTATTTTTGTAAATGACAGTCAGTTAGGTCCAAGGAACAAGTTGGATCCAAACTGCATTTCTTTAAAAAACAAAAGGTATCAGTATACAATGGAACTTCTTTAAATTCTTACACTCAGTTTAAAAATGGCTAAACAGGAGGGGGGAGATTTTTTACAATAAAATCTGTAGAACTAAAATTTAAACCCAATTTAAATATCAATGACAGAAATATAGCCTGTCCCAAAATATAAGATCTTGATTTTTGCCGTTTTAAGTGGACATTATAAAAATTCTGACCTTTTGTTTATGATAGGTTACAGAGATGGACTTAAGAATTTTATTCATTAATGCAAATAAATAAAATTATAAGTTTTTTTGTAGATGTTTATTTATAGATGCATGTAAAAACCAATGGATAAGAAGTACAAATATACAGTTTGAATGGATGGGGTTTACAAGAGGGGACATATCGTATAAATAAAAATATATTTTAACTTAAGCCTAATTCGGTTTCACTATCACTGTCATCAGCTGAGGTAATTATCAGTGGTTTTATATTATTTACATAAATATATGAACCTTCAACTTTAACAACGTGCTGAATGGAATTATTCCGGCTTTCATAAGGTATATAATTTTTAACTTTTTTTTACTAATTCAATCACTGACACGTTTAAAGTAGGAGAAACATTTTGTGCCTTTATTTTTGATTTAACTTGATGCCAGATATGTTCAAATGGATTAAACATATAATAATACGGAGGAAGCTGCAAAACAGTGTGTCCCATTTTTTCATCCATACTATCACAAACATATTTCTTTTTCAATTTATAGTCTTTCAAAACTTCCAAAAGATCACTTTTTTCTAACTAAAGTCAAAATACATGTCATTTTCTAACATATATTCCTGTATTTCCGATTTGGTGTTGGCTGCATTAGGAACCTTATTTAGTAGGCGACTATGGTAACTTGCATTGTCCGAAACTATAACACTCTGTTCGGGAACATTTGGCAAAAGGGAATTTTGAAACCAATTTTCAAAAAGTTCTGCAGTCGTGTTTTCATGATAGTACAAACTAGAATCTTTTATGTTTTTTGCAGATAATAGTGGACAGTTTGAAACCCAGCCCTTTTCAGATCCAGCATGCAAAATGGTTATTCGTTTACCTTTATTTGAAGGTACGTTAGTCTGACATTTTGTACTGCTGCCAACCCACCCTTTTTGCACAGTGTCATGGGTATCGAACCATGTTTCGTCAAGGTAAATTATTGGCCAATTCTCTGATCGATACTTTTTAATTTCTTGTAAATGAGTATGTCGCAATATTCGTAATCTTTGTGACTCTTGCCTTTTGTTGATTTTTCGGAACGTGAATCCCATTCTTAAGAGAATCCTGTGAAGGGTTGATCGGCCACAATGTATATTGGTCTCGTCCTGCACCAGTCTTAATTTTATTTTGTCTAGTGTCGGCACCAACTGCTCTTCATACATAGAATATATTTTTCTCCCGATGACGTCTTTTTCACAATCGTTTACATGATGCATTTGAAAATCTTTCCGTTTTTTCCTGTTCCTTCCTGAGTGATGGTTTTCCTACAATACCCCTAATCGTAGAAATTGGGGTTTTTGTTAGTTCACTGGTTTCTTGCAAAACACTTTGTTTGTTCAAATTTTTATTTACCAAACTGTCGTAAACATTTTTCACTATTGCAGTTTCCCACGGACGCCACATAATTAAAATAGAATCGTTACCTTGTAAGTTGTAAGTAAAACTAAAAATAAAAATAATAAAAAGTATCATTCGAATCTTAATAGTGTTCATTAGGCCTATATTATCAAATACTTAAAGGGCTTCAAACCGGGTTGCCAGGTAGTAAACATATAGGTAAAAATAGATCCAATATGATTGCAGGTGCAAGTGAGGGCGGCATACAAAGCAGGTAAAATAAAAATACGTTTATCGTGATACCTGGCAACTATGCACAAAACCTTAATAGGATCATTTATTGCTCCATTGAAAGAGCAAAAAGGCAGGATTTTATATCTTGGGATTTACTATAAAAAATTTTCACAAAAAAGAAGCCTTTCATTCAATAAAACTTTAAAAGCTGATACCCAGTTTAAAACACGACTACGGGAGGGAGGAAATTTTTCACTCAAACCCAATTTAAAGGTCAACTACCGGAAAGTCAAGATTTCTCATAAAAAAGATCCTCTTCATACAGTGGGACTTTAGAAGCTTTCGCCCAAATCGATAACCGTGGAGAGGGCAGAGAAACTTTTTCACAAAATGGAATCCTTTCATACAGTGTAACATAAAAACATAAATCCAGTTTCAAAGTTGATACCGTATAGTATCCATCTTTTTACAAAAAAAGAAATTCATACAATAGAACCTTAAAGGTTTTCCTCGGTAAAAAAACGTCTTTTTTCTAAATGAACCCTATCGGCTTGTGGCTATTGCATTTTCATTTTCCCGACCGAGAGCTTTGCTCTTGGATTCAGAAATTCGACGGTTTCACATCAAATGACACTAAAGCTTATTGGCTACTAATATCTTCTGATATATGGTTTGCTGGTGTCGTAAGATAGCAAACACTGCCGTATTTAAATCGCCTAGCTTACGAGTCCTGCAATAGAGCAAAGCATGACTTATCCTTGCTTAATGAATGATAGGTGGCATGCCCAGATTGTCCATTTTTCCACCCCTCCAGTACTTTTAATGAAAGGGCAAAACTTACTGACGGTAGTTAGTTCGGCCGCATAGTTAAGTGTTTTAAAGTTCCACCTCAAATTGTACCTAGTTAACATCGAGGTGCCACGGTGTATGTTTTACCAAAAGAATTTTTATCAAAAACGTAGGTGTAAACCAAACTTTAAAGGGAAATATCGTAACACTACTAAGAATTTATCAGAGTTGAAATTGCAGATTAAAATAATATTCATTCGAAATTAAAATCTAGAGGCTGTATTTTCTTCGTTAGGTGACTTTTGTAATGATTTCTGAGTGACAACTACTAACACGTAGGCTGAAAAGTTTTTAGTCTAGCTACTTAAAACACATTTTTTTTTGTAAAATTCGATTTTATTCATCAATATAGTCTCCTTCAAGGCCGATACAATCAGTCCAACGCTTTTCTAACATTTATATACCTTTCTTGTAGAAGGATTTGTCTTTGCCTTCAAAATAGGCCCCAGTTTCGGCGAAAACTTCGTCATTGGAGCCAAATCTCTTTCGCGCGAGAATTTTTTTGAGGTCTGCAAATAGATAATAGTCGCTGGGGGCCAAATCTGGAGAATACGGGGGATGAGGAAGCAATTCGAACTTCAATTCATGCAATTTTGCCATCGTAACTATTGACTTGAGACACGGTGCATTGTCTTGATGAAAGAGCACTTTTTTCTTGTTTATTTGAGGCGCAATTTCTGCCTTCAAACGCACAAATAACTTAATATGATATTCACTATTGATGGTTTTTCCCTTCTCAGCATAGTCGATGGAAATTATTCCATGCGCATCCCAAAATACAGAGGTCAAAACCTTCCGAGCCGACTGTTGTATCTTTGGTCGCTTCGGGCGGCTTTCACCGGCTTCTGTCCACTCAGCTGAGTGACCATTTGATTCCGGAGTATAGGGATGGATCCATGTTTCATCCGTTGTCACATATCGCATGACAAAATCCTTTTTACGGCGCTTAAACAGGTCCAAACAACGCTAAGAATCATCAACACGTTGTTATTTTTGGTCCACTATGGGCAAATGCGGTACCCATTTCGAACAGAGCTTTCTCATGCCTAAATGTTCATTCAAAATATGATCAACACGTTATTTTGATGTGTGATGTGAGGTACCTCACGCAATTTCACTTTACGGTCATCCAAAACAATTTTGTTAATTTTTTGATGTTTTCCAGTGTAACCACCTCATGTGGACATCCAGAGCGTTCAGCATCATATGTATCTGTACGACCGCGTTTAAATTCAGCATACCAGTAAATGATGAGTGATTTTCCAGGGGCAGAGTCCCCGTAACACTTATCAAGCCATTGCTTTGCTTGAACCGTATTGTTTCCCATCAAGAACCAGTGTTTAATCAACACACGAAATTCAATTTTTTCCATTGTTTTGAAAATATCAAAACCACTGTAACTTGTAAACTAATCGTCGAAATGTCATGAAATTTTAACACGTATCGTTTGAAGGTTGGTACTTCCTAAAAATCATATGGATTTTTTGAAAAGACGACATCTATGTGTCAGACCAAAAACTTTTCAGCCTACGTGTTATATAGCCTGTGAAAAGTTCCAACTCTAAAATTAAATCTATGATTGTAACTTCAATAGTGTATAATATATCCTTTTTTTACTTGTAATTTATAAAAAAATAACCGGCCAAGTGTAAGTTGGAAATAAAAATTTTTGTTACGGAGGTATAAAATAATCAATGACTTCACACCCCAAATGAGTTTTCAACCGATCTTTACTGAAAACTGATGACCTTAAAATTTTTGTTTTTTTATATATCAGATAAATTATTAAAGGTACTGCACTCGTGATAATTTTCGTTCAAACTACACCTTGTGGAGAATATTCCAGAATTTTTGCAAAATTTTTTGATCAGTACTTTTCGAGATAAGGGAGGACATCAATTTTTCGCAACTTTTTAAAAATAATACAAAGAAAAGAGTGCGCAAGTATTACATTATATATATTTTTGAAACATTTTCATTTGATGACCTGGTAATTTTTTTTCACTTCCGATTTCACCCCCCAAAACTAACCCCCAAACATGGGAGCAGTATTCCATAGTTGGTCGAATTTGAGCTTTGAAAAGAATTAACAGTTGTGAGTGTAAAGCTTTCTGGTTCGAAATAATATTCCTAACTTTTGAGAAGCTCTCCTTGTTATGCCTGCAACATGTTCATGCCAGGACATATTTGCTCCCAAACTAACGCCCAACAAATTGAGTGACGATGCTAGGGGAATGGAGTGCCCCGACATAACTATGTCGGGTTCAGCAACGTTAACTTTTTTAGAAAAAACTGCCGCCTGGGTTTTTGTAGCGTTAAATTCCACTTGGTTACTGTCACCCCAAGATAGAATTTCTTCCAGGTTGTTGAAAGTTGAAAGACCTCCTGCTGTCTGTGGATATTCGCCTGAGCCGATGTCCGAGCGTTTAAAGTGAATGAAGAGATAAGCGTACTGTCATCTGCAAAGCTGTAGATTGGATTCCCGGTCTTTTCCAGCAGATCATTAATGTAAATGAGAAAGAGAGTAGGAGACAGTATGGAGCCTTGGGGCACACCAGCGTTGATTGTAACATGAGAGCCACAAACAGAACTTTTAAGACATACCACAAGAGCGTATCTTAGCCAACAGTGCATCGTGCCAAACATGGTCGAATGCCTTGGATATTCCATTGCGTTGTTCCAAACATGTGTTACATAAGTCAGAAGATCTCCTGTTGATCTATGTTTACGAAAGCCATATTGGTGATCGCTAATAATATTGAATCGTTCAAGATGTTTTAGAAGATGCTGATTGATAACCTTTTCCATGACCTTCGATATTATTGAAAGCAGTGCGACTGGTGGATAGTTATTTGGCAAGGTCTTCTTGCCTTTTTTAGGTATCGGCTGAACCGTGGCACATTTCCGGCAGGACGGAAATATTCCCTTTCTGTAGGATAGGTTAAAAAGTATACAGAAAACTGGTGTTAGTTCCCTTGTACAGTTTTTGAGAACTATGTCAGGTATTGGGTCAGCGCCAGAAGCCTTTTTGGTGTCTACCTTCATTAAAATACGCTTTATGATACGCTGTCTGAAGACAACATCGGGCATCTTTGACTGCAATATGGGAATAATAGGTGGTGTTTTTCCTTGGAAATCGACAGTAGAATGTGAAGCAAAGAGTTCAGCCAACAAGTTCGCTCTCTCAACAGGTGTAGTTGCAATGGAATTATCTGGCGGGGTGGTAAAGTGGATTTGGTGAAATTTTGACTAACTGCCTTAGCGACTCCCCAAAAGGACCTGGAATTGTTGGGAAAAGCGAGAAGTTTGTTTCTAATTCGCTGATTGTGTGCCTCCTTGGTTTCGTCGATAATTCCTTTGCATCTGTTCCGGGCACGAACAAAGGTGTTACGATTTATGGTGTTAGGATTTTCACGCCATTGTCGGTAGGCAATATGTTTAAAAGCAACAGTTTCTTTGCATTTTCGGTCAAACCAAGGCTTGCCGTTGGAAGGGCATTTCTTCGAAAAAGGGATGTAAGCTTCCATACCAGCCAAAATAACATCAGAGGCCTCCCTGGCGCAGTCAGATGGGTTACCGGATCGAAAACAAACGTCCATCCAAGGGAAAGTTCGAAAATATTCCATGAGATCTTCCCATTTAGCAGATTTGTAGTGCCGATCTTGCGCGGCCCAGGCGCCTCTCTGTCACTGATTGGCAGGATACTCGATGTCGAAAGCAGTTTATGGTCGGAAGAACCTAACGGCGAATTTACGGTGACCGTGTAAATCTCCAGATTGGTGGTTAAAAACAGATCAAGAAGACTGGCGAACTCCCCGTCTCGATCAGGGATCCGTGTTGGTTCGTCAGTAAGCTGAGTTAAGCCCCAACTGATTGAGAATGATTCAGCTTCACGACCTTGTTCGTCGGTAGTATTTGAATATTTAAGCCAGTTGATATTATGGACATTAAAGTCGCCCAGGATGGCAATTTCGGCACTTGGATAGTTAATTTGTAAATGATCGATGGTGTCTGCAAGAGAAGCGAAAAGTGTTCGAAAATTGGTATCACTTGGTGGTCGATACAGGATACAGATGAACCTTGTGGTTTGTTGAGTCGTTATTTTTAACCACATAACATCAGTTTGGGGGCTCCAGAGCCTCTTCTCGTTGGCAAGAGAGGTCGCTTCTGACAAAAAGATAGATTCCAAAGTTATGCCTAAATCGGGAATGGCAGTCGTACCCAGGGTAAAGATAATTGACCGTGCTGGTCGATGGACTGACCTTGGTTTCACATAGAGGGAGTACATGAGGTTTATTTGATTGCAGGTGGTGATGCACTGAATTTATGTTCGAGTTTAAACCTCGTATGTTGCAAAAATCTATTTTAAAGTTATGATGTCTGCATGTCGACGCTCCCGAACCAGCCCCCACCCGGAGATCCGAACGGGGGGCTATTTTACCTCCGGAATTTTTTATATCCAGGTGGCTCATCATGGTCTTTGGTCCCACAGTAGTTAATGTGGAATTTTTCTGTTCTGTCACATGTTTATGTTTGTCTTCTTCGGCTTTGCTCCAGGGGGCGTTATTATTGGGTAGTTTGGGTTCTGACCAGATACTTTTCCCATGATCTGTGAGTTCTTGTTTGTTTGGTGGTTCGGTCACTGCTGTCTGTTTGTTGTACATAGTTTTCAGGTAGAACTGTTTTTCGCTTCTTCGGAAGAGGTTGTTGGTGTCTTTCCTCTCGTTTGGTTCTTTGTATCTACGGAGTCTTGAGGCATATACAGATAATTTTTGTTGTGTCAAGGGTTTCTGGTAGTGTTCTGTTGGGAGACCTGGATTTGATCTTGTCTATACCCTGTGTGACTCGTTTGGATGCGTTCCCGTTCATAAACTGGGTAAGGTGTCCTAGATCTCTTCTGATGTTGTTGATTTTGTTTTCTATTCTTATTTGCCATTTGAATTTTGATTTTGTGCTGTTGGGATTTCTTTGTCGTTGCGGGAGTTTTTGATTAATTACTTCGTCGGTTGCGCTTGGTGGTGGATCCAGGCGGCAAGTGATTCTCTTCTCAGTGATTTCTTTATCAGGACTTGTGATTTTATTATATTATATATTACACATGGTGTGTTTGTTGATTCCTGTAGTGTAACTCATGCGTTGCTTTGATTTTCCCGCCTTGGTGGGTGGCGGCTTACTCGTCGGCACAACACTTTTGGCAAGTCCATTTTCAGTTGCCAGGTCTTCATCGTTTTGGTCGAGCTGCCATTTCCCGCGACGTCCTCGACCGTTACGTCGCTCCCCTGATGCTTCTTTTATTGGTCTACTGTTGTTTGGGATGTTTTTAGAGTTTTGTGGTGTCAGAAGCTCAAAGTGTCCTGACATTGAGTTGCCTGTTAGTAGAAGGTAAATAGTTTCAGTGTATTTTCTTGTGCTTATTATTGTTGGTCTGTCCCTAAAAGTTATTTTTGTATCTCTTGTTCTTCGTTGTTTTGAGAGGATATGAAAGTTACTATTCTGGGTTTCCGAGAGGGCAAGTATCTTTAGGCTCGTTCCATAGGAGCCATTTTTCTTCATATAGTTATAGTAGTTATTGAAGTCTTTCATATCGTCGTCCCCAATTAATGAAAATGTGTGAAGTTCCGACCAATTTTGTTGTATATATCTTAGAGCAGCCTCTCGGAGTCTTTCATGACGGTTTTGGTGGCCATATAAGTGTAGGCTAACTGCACGGAAAAGGCAATTTCCATCACCTACAATGTCGGATCTGGTAAAACTATCGGAAGTAGTTTCAGCTGAGGCTGTTGTTTGGATCGTCTGTGGTTGTTGTTGTGGTGGTGTTGTAGCTATTTGTACGACAGGGGTCCGCCTCCTCAACATCCTGCCATTATCACTATTATAATTATTATTATTCGACATAGTGTCGCCACGAGTATCCTAGGAAAGAAGGGTCGACTGTGGCAGAGCCTGGATGCTATAGCAAGGTTACTTACTCCCGGAGGGCGCTCGGTATCCGGGGGAACCGTTTGCGACTCATAAACATTGAGCCATTCATCTTCTCGACACAGTAAACACCTTAAGATTGCGTTTTTGTTACACATAATCTGGACAACACAAGACAGCACAACATATCTCAGGTGCCTCGGGATCGTCAATGCCCGTACTAGGAGATTCCCCTAGCCCCTGAGGGAAATCCCAGGATATATACATATACATACATACATATATATATATATATATATATATATATATATATATACATATATATATATATATATATATATATATACATATATATATATATATATATATATATATATATATATATATATATATATATATATATATATATATATATATATATATATATATATATATACATATATATATATATATATATATATATATATATATATATATATATATATATATATATATATATATACATACATACATACATATATATATATATATATATATATATATATATATATATATATATATATATATATATATATATATATATACATACACATACACACACACATATATATATATATATATATATATATATATACACATGATTAATAAAAAAAATCCTTATATTTTCTTTCATCTTATTGTATATTTAGCTAATTATTTAAGTGTTTTAATGGGGATTAGGATGTTTGAAATTTTCAATTTGCTTCGTTACGATTCGCATTTTATTTTATATTTCTTGAATGACAAGCCAATTCATTCATTATTCCAAAATTTACTATGCGGGGGCGTCACAGTACTACAAGTGAAGGACGTAGTAAAAGGTCATTGTAACATGAATGGGTGTTCATTCGTAAATTAGGAAATCATGTTGGCCGCTCGTTCCTTTGACATGATACCCACGAAAACGCTCGATAAACCGTTCGGCATATTTCGCAAAATTCAAGATGGCTTTCTAAGACTTTGTTTACAGATGGTTGGTCTTTATTTTTGTGATTCTTTAGACTTTTTGAATAATAATTTGTTATATAGTGTTGTGACAAGGTGAAAGGCTGTTTTGGTCGAAGTTTGGAGTCAGTTTTTACTTTGTATAATGTAAGTTAGCACCTGTACAACTTAAATATTTACCGGTATGACACCTTGAAAATGTTTACTGTTTTACTATTATTTTTAAAAGCGGACCAACAGCGTTGAGGAAACAAGAATTTAATTGTACTTTTCATAAAAGAAACTGCGGGTTTATATTAGTTTTTAAACCAGTTTACACATTTCCAGTCTAAGTTAACTTCAACTTTGGCAACAACTACCGTCTGAAGGTTGTGCCTGCTGTGAGTCGTTTGTAAATATAAAATTGTTATTTTTCAAGATTAAATTTTTAATATTTATTATTCTTACAAACTTTTTGCAATAAATTCAATATATTTTAGAAGACCCACTAGCAATTTAGTTACAGAAATGTGAAAAAGCAGGTGCCTCTTAAACCCAACCAAAAAAAAAAATTAATGTCAAAAAAGTCTCTATACACTTAACAATTACCAATAATAGTTTGACGGAGTTAACGGGAAATAACAACTTCGTTTCAACTAGTACTTAATGGGGCCGCCGTTGACCTTGATAATCTCCTGTAACTTGCTTGCTTGCCACCAGCTTTCTAGTAACTACTGCTGGCATGTTCTCTCATTCGTTCAATAATCTGTTTTTTAATTCTTCTCTATTTGAAACATTATGTTTGCGAACGCGCCGTTTAAGTTCCTCCCACAAATGCTCCATGGGGTTAACATCGGGTGATTGCGGGGGTGTATGAAGCCGCTGTCGCACATTATGGATCATCCATTCTCGCACCAAGTTTTCAGTATGTTTCGGATCACTGTCCTATTGGAAAATGTATCTTTTTTCGAGTGCCAATTTTTAGACACTTTCTCTTAGATTGTCTCTCCAAATGTTCAGATAAACATGCTGATCCATGGTACTATTAATAAAATGTAAATTTCTAAACTCTCCAGCGGACATGCATCCCCAAAGCAGAACACTGCCACCCCCTTATCTTATCTTCTTTCTCCAAACTTTAGTTCTGCCATCAGACCCAAAAAGGTTAGTTTTAGTTTTATCACTAAAGATTACGGATTCTAACCGCTTTTTACGATTAACTTCCGTTATTAACGGCTTCTTCCTGGCTGCACACCCCTTATAGCCTGCCCTGTGTCAACAATTTCTCACTGGCTGTGAACAAACATTTTTCAAAAATAGTTTCCGTGCTTCTTCTTTTAATTTTGGTGCACTTTTCTTGAGATCTATAATTATTTCTCTAACAACACTGGCCTCTTCACGTGGAGTCAGTTTCTTGGGACGACCGGAGCGTGGTCGAATTTTATAGGAACCCGTTGATTTATACTGGTTTGCAATGTACTGAACAGTAGCATCCACTTTTTAACAATTTTTGCTATATTTCTGTAATGTTTTCCATCTTTCCACAAATCAATTATGATCCTTCGAACTTGAAATCGAATTTCACAATTTCTCTCGCTCATTTTTAATACTATTTTGAAAACACACTGCAAAATTACTAGCAACAAGTGGCAGATTATAAAGTATTCATTTGTTTTCAGTTTAGCAAGCAATAGATAGCTTGATAAAATGCTGCTGATTATAACGTGTTTTTTTCAGTGCTGTTCATGAGTGTATGGAGATTTTTTTGTTTACATTTTTATAACAATCATATAGCTTCTAAATAAAATGTTCCGTAATTGCTTTTAATACTAATCCTCGTTGGTTAAGTTTCAAATATTAATTTAAACATGTTTTCTCGTAGTTCCAGTTAATTAGTTAAATATAACAGAAAAATAGTATAGAAAGAAGGTGGAGTATGGAGACTTGTTGGACTGACTGTATATTGAATTTATAAAGGGAGGTATTGAGTAAATAACTATGTTTTTTCTTCGTTATAGGCATGTAAGTAAATGAATCTGAACGATATTTTAAACAATAGGAATGTTCTATTAGGCGATTTACATAGACAGACATTTTTTTAGATTTATAGGAGTGGGGAGAGAGCATATGCCTCTTCGGGCCCTCTGTCTACATGAGTCACGTATCGAATTTTTTGTATAATTATGTAGCAACTCCCAAAATCATGGTAAATCTTTTGAACTGATGATGATGATGTTTGGGGGGATCGGGCGCGTCGACATCTTAGGTCATTTCGCGCCCTTTTGAACTGGTATTTATTAAAATCCACCAGATAGTTTAGGCTCTACGAGCAAATAAAGACACATACGAATATGCGTCCGAGGTTTGGTTCAAAAAATTACCGGTATGACCCTCCAAAATTACTTATAACTTACTTCTCTGAATTACTAATTACAATACTACACGGCCTCTGTTTAATAAGGCTTGAATTAATTCCACTGTGTACATTCTCAAACATACATTTTTGAAACCGCAACTTCTTTTTGAAATAATTAAATCTATATTAAGCGATGTTCAGTTGAAATTACAAACTATTGTCTGAAACACAGCTGTGTTAATTTCACTCAGCGTTTCCTCATTGACTTGGAACAGGGAATATTTTAGGTTTTCCAAGGCAAACAGGGCCTGAAGGCGGATTATTTAGTTCTCAATATGTACGAATAAGGCACAGCAATATGTAAATTAAGTTGGCTTCCATTTAAAAGGATTAAAGCTGGAAATTATGTGATACATTGTATGAGAATTCCTTAATTATAGGGTTAGAGAGGCGAATGTTATAAATGTAGATGTTATAAATCCCTTTCGTATTTGATATCATATGAGATTAAATTATGTGCAGGTAATTTTAAATTCCTTGTTTATATTTTACTGAAATGAACTAAATGCCCTTTGGCTCGGCTATCATTTAAAAAAATAAATCTGGTTAGTCAAAAATTGTCTAATTCCAATCTTACGTTTATTAAATGCCATAACAAATTTTCTAAAATAATAAAATTGGCTATAGAAAAAATTAAAAGGATGTGTATTGAAGAGAAAATGATGATGCCAAAAAATTAGAGATGATCGATATTATCATATCTGTGACTTTTACCTGTGACTTAGATAGTCACATGTAATACCTGCCACCCAATTCTTCGTAAAGCAGCAGCTCTAGTCGCTGTTTTAAATACTCGCTGCAGACGCAGATGTCGCAGATAGTCTCAGACCGAGGGCCAATTTTTGGCTGAGCCTGTCATAACCTTCGGCCGAAGCTGAAGCCGAAAGTTCAATAATACTTAGAAATCTTAGAATAATGGCTAAAAGGTATACAACACATACAAGGTATCTACTGTACTGTTATTTTGTATTATGTGATGTTGATAATAATTGTAAATATATAGGTTCTTTAAATAAATAAATTACACCTGTTCAAAAATGCTAAACTGTTATTCATATTTATTTATTGAAATAAGATATAACAGTACCATAGTACCAAACCAGGTTTTGAACAGTGCAATTTAGCTAAAGCAAATAATATTATTTAGCAACATTAAAAATAATATGTAAGAAAATTTACAGTAACAGCCTTAATTAGATTAGAATCTGTCTCACAGAGTAAATTATTAATTACGTATGTAGAGTTATAGCTTTGGTCAATCGAACATATTATTTTTGTCTTACGTTAGCTTATATATAGTAATACTGTCAATTTTATTTAAATTCATAAAAACAAGCTTTAAACATCTTATATAACATAAAATAATTTACAGTTTTTCAAATAAGAGATCTGCTGCGCTGACGTCATTCGTAATAGTTCGTTAGTTTTCGTCTTTTCAACGGCCGGATGCCAAATTTCGGCTTCGGCTAAACCTTCGGCTGGTTTTTAGCGGAAGCCGAATATGTGGCGAAAGATGCTTTTTTGACCGAACGTAGCCAAAGCTTCGGTCGGACATTAGTCGTAGATCCGCCCGACCTGAATTTAATGATCGGCGACGGCGCCTATCGTCACGTTATAGATAACGGTCGCAGTCGGCAGACGACTTACAGGTACACAATATTGGACTGTCGCGTTGGAAGGTGAAACGCTGTTAGCTCAAATAACTACAAAGTAAAATTTTGTTGTATAAATTTATTTGTAAATTATTTGGTAAATATTTATATACATATATTTAGGCAGAAAAATGATAATAAAAAAAACTAATAAAAAAATTGTTAAATAACAGTATTCATACATCAAAATATCACAAATAATAGGTTATAAAAATGGCTGACTATGTCAGGCGCCATTGTCGATCATTAAGCAGCAATAGTTTCGTTTTTTTGGAGATTTCGACGGAGTAACGCAGCGGCCTAACTCGCTATTGAAAGAAGCTATGACTTATAAATCACCCTCACAGGTATACCTGTGACCTAAAAGTCGCTGTTAAGCTCATCACTACAAAAAATACTTCTAAAACTAAAAATATAATCACCCCAAACATCCTAAAAACTGCATATTATGAGTACTTTCCCTTAAAAGTTTTGTATACGGTTGAGTTTAATCATAGTAAGGCTTCCCTCTTGCTCAGAAAAGGTGTCTAAGGGCTTTAAACAATTTAAAACCAAGAAGTAGTTTTCAGTTTTGTAAAAAATTGCCAGTAGCGCCATTGTGTCTGAAGGTGGAATATTCATAATTGGTATTAGCGTTCTATAGAGTATTTTTTTTTTAAATTGAAATATTAGAAAAACTACTAGGTTTAGGTATTTAACATTATTAATAAAAAAATTACAAAATTTTACGCAGAATTTAAAAATAAATTAGAAAATAGGATGTTCCATTTAAAAAAAATATATGTTATATCGGCCACACTTTTTTGAAGTACCCCGTATACTCAAAAATAATTTTAAACTGTGCACCTTAACATTTTCTAAAACTATCGTATTTAACATTTTTTCGTCATTCCCGAAACAAATGAGATAATGAACTTCACTTTATCGTTGACTTGCCCTGTACAATCAACCATTGACCGGTGTATACAGTTTCACGAAAAACTAACCTTATTATCAACAGTATAGGAGGAAATTAGTATTTTGTTCATATTAATTTATTAAATGTTCTCATTTGACAGTGGTAGAGATACTTGTCAATAAAAAGCAAATTTTAAATTTTTGATGAAATATATTTTTAATAATCAAAAAAGGCAACAAAAAACAAAAAAAAAAAATCAGTGTTTAGTCTGCAGATATTTTTCAGAAGACCAATTTTTTTAAGATATCTGGTCTAGTTTTTAGGAAAGAATACAATTGTTGTCAAGATTTGTTGGTATTAATTTTGGTAATCAATATTGCTTTTAGTGTTGGAACTAGCAACTGCGTTTTCTTACTAGTCCAGATTTTATTCATTATTCAAAACACTCTTTCTACAGGTGCGTTACTACCAAGTAAGCATAGAATGTATTCGACGATAATACAAAAGTTCATATATTTGACATTACGGGCTGCAAAGTGTCTGAATATTTCTACCCAACGATTTTCTGTGGAAATATTTTCATTGTTCCATTCTTCCACTTTTTGAGCAGTAATGTAATTTAAAATTGATTTCCATCCATTACTCTCTACACCTCATCTCACGCGATCGTCCTTGTTACGTTTGCCCATTCAAATATTTCTTATTCCACACTAAACTGACACCACTGCTTAAAATACTCTCTGCCTGTTTTAGAAAATTCGGCCGCCATTGTTTTCACATGTACTTCATCGATGTTATTGCAGCTGTCAGTTTCTCGTAATTTTATCATGAAATTACGGACGGTGTAAGAAAGAAATAGTCTTTAAGACGATTAATTTCCTTTATTGCTTCAGTGGCGGAAACATTTATGGTGGTTGTGTGTGCATAACAAAGAGCCACGATTCTGAATTAGGGTTTTCAAAAAATACTTTTAATATATTTGGGCCTTTGGCAATGCTCGAAAAGTAATGTTTTAAAGGCTGATACAATTTTAAAATCCTCCCAATAGCGAGCATCAAAGCTAGCCACCTGGTTTGGCTGTAGACTAGCAGTTTTTGATATTCTTTGTTAGCTTCATCACAGAGTTCTTTGAGAGTTTCAACACGAATACTGTGGATGTAAAAAAATGAATAAATCTTCACAATGATACATCCGAAATCAACAGGCAGACAATCTGCGGCTGTTTTAATTACCTTGTGGATAATGTGCACTCTACATCCAATTCCTATTATATATCTTCCAAGCGTCGTATTTAATTTTGCATAAACATTATTAATTCCTTTTCTATGTTTTCCTCCAAAATTGCAGTTTGTATTGTCTCTACAAAACGCGACCATTTTCAAAGTCAAATAATTGACTGTCAAAAAATATTTTTCAATATTATCGAATGTCTTGCCTAATTTATCTTGAAACTCTAAAATCGTGACCTGTATGCCTTTGTGTGGTAAAAAGTAGCAGACTATAACTGGGAATAATTTTATCGACTCATGATTTGACGCATCGGTTCCCAATGTCACACATTTGGATTCTCGAAAGTGCATTTTTAATTCATCTATTGCCAAAGGTACCAACACATTTACACCAATAGCCTCAGATTTAGTACGTGTACA
The DNA here is from genome assembly GCA_019049505.1 of Pachyrhynchus sulphureomaculatus. Taxonomy (NCBI): domain Eukaryota; kingdom Metazoa; phylum Arthropoda; class Insecta; order Coleoptera; family Curculionidae; genus Pachyrhynchus; species Pachyrhynchus sulphureomaculatus. Next base: position 108,621,914 of record CM032453.1, on the reverse strand, counting down.
GGGTGAGTCAACGATAGAGTAAAGTTCATTATCTGATTTGTTTCGGGAATGACGAAAAAATGTTAAACAGAATAATTTTAGGGAATATTAAGGTGCACAGTTTAAAATTATTTTTGAGTATACAGGTTACCTCAAAAAAGTGTGGCCGATATAACATATGTTTTTTAAAATGGAACATCCTATTTTCTAATTTATTTTTAAATTCTGCGGAAAATGTTATAACTTTTTCATAAATAATGTTATATACCTAAACCTAGTAGTTTTTCTAATATTTCATTTTTTAAAAAAAAAATACTAGTTTTCAGTTTTGTAAAAAATTGCCAATAGCGCCATTGTTTCTGAAGGTGGAATACTCATAATTGGTATGAGCGTTCTATAGAGATGAAAAAACGATATATGTAAAGAAATTTGAGTTAGATGCTACAGGATGTTCAAAATAAATTTATACATTTCGACTATTTTAAATTGAAAAAATCTCAATTTTTTTAAATTGCACACCCTGTATATTATTATTTTTTCTGATAGATTTTACAAAACCCTCCAACTTTTATTAAGTACCATATGTCATATACCTATTTCTAATAGTTTACGATTTATTTTCAATTTTTACCCTTGTTGTTTAATACACTTACGCTATAACATAGTTGCCAAGACAAAACAAAAATGTAGGCATGGTCAAATTTTGACATGTCTATTAAGCAAATAAAAATAGTTTAATTTCTTGTAGTAAGTGACGTATAAAGGTAATAGAATGATAATGAATTAATGGATACGATTTATATACTAGGCGAGGCGGGAAAAATTGTCTTTTGGCAGTAAGGCTTTACGGAGCGAAATACCCTAACAGCCATATACCATCTAGAAAATCTTTTCGGTGCTTAATGGAACAGTTTGATGGTAGTGGTAGCGTTGAGAATACGAAACGGAAAGTAGTAAACTATAGTGCTACCAATGTGGAAAAAGAAATGGAGATTTTACTTCATGTTGAAGATAATTCCTAGGTCAGCAGACGTCAACTGGCTGACTTATCTGACACATCCCAATCTGCGGCTAATCTACGGGAAAACACAAGTATCATTCTTTCATATGGAACTACACCAAGAACTTCAAGACCGTGATTTTGAACGACTAGTAAACCTTTGTACCATCATGAATGGAGCAATAGAGGCCGATCCAAATTTTTTATCCAAAATTATGTTTTCTGATGGAGCTATTTTTCGCAGTAATGGAGCAGTTAACATCCATAACATGCATTATTATTCAACAGTTAAGCCATTTTGGGTCCGAGAAATTCAAAACCAAAACCATTGGCCGCTTAATCTATGGTGTCGAATATTAAATTTTCGAATTATTGGTCCATATTTTTTCTGCAAACCGCTTACCGGGCCTAGATATCTAAATTTTTTGCAAAACGAATTACCCCAGCTTCTTGAAGAAGTTGATAACTTTGAAAGGTAACAAATGTGTATTAAGCAAGATGGAGCTCCTGCTCATTACCACTGGGAAGTTCGAGAATTTTTAAACGATCGTTACCCACAAAAATGGATCGATAGGGATGGATTCATTCAGTGGCCCCCTTGATCATGTGACTTAGCACCTTTAGACTTCTTTTTGTGGAGCTACATTAAAGATCGTGTTTATGTGAATCCCCCTGCGACACCAGTAGATATGGAAAATAGGATACGGGATGCGTGCACGACAATAACGCCCTTTATTCTAAATAAAGTAAAGGAAAATATAGTAAAACTACTAAACATGTGTATTCAAGTAAACGAGCATATTTTTGAACATTTATTACGTCATAATAATTATTCATTAGATAAGTTAAACTATATTAAAATTATTATTAACTAAGGTGTATTAAAAACAAGGGTAAAAATTGAAAAATTCAGAATAAATTGAAAACTATTAGAAATAGGTATATGACATACTCAATAAAAGTTGGAGGGTTTTGTAAAGTCTATCAGAAAAAATAATAATATACAGGATGTGTCACTTAAAAAATTTGAGATTTTTCAATTTAAAATAATCGAAATGCATAAATTTATTTTGAACACCCTGTAACATTTAACTCAAATTTCTTTACATATATCTTTTTTTCATCTCTATAGAACGCTCGTACCAATCATGAGTATTCCACCATCAGAAACAATGGCGCTACTGGTAATTTTTTACAAAACTGAAAACTACTTCTTGGCTTTAAATTGTTTACAGCCCTTAGACACCTTTTCTGAGCACGAGAGAAGCTTACACTTTCAACCTTACTATGATTAAACTCAACCGTATACGCATTTATAAAAAAATGCCAGTAGCGGCATTTTTTTACAAAACTGAAAACTAGTATTTTTAAAAAAAAAATTGAAATATTAGAAAAACTACTAGGTTTAGTTAAAACTTTAATAAAGAAAGGAATCGTATTAGAAATATAACTAGAGTTAATGGTTATGACGATGACTTAGTAAATAAGCTAATAAATAGACATAAGTTTAGGTTTAATATTCAGAATTCCACCTTTTTTACACGCGAAGAAAATAACACCAAGTATGTCTCCATACCATAAAATCCGAAATATAGTAAGGTACTCAATAAGGTATTTAATAAGGTAGGCCTCACCTTAGTCTATAAGTCATCAGACAATCTGAGGAATATCTTAGGAAATCCCAAAGATAAGATTCCTAATTGTGAGAAAAGTGGAATTTATGAAATTAGTTGTAATGATTGTGACAAAAAATATGTTGGGCAAACTAAAAGGTCAATTAAAACAAGATTTAAAGAACACTTAGCACACTTAAAATACAATAGAACAGACAAGTCTAGCATTGCCGAACATGCCCTTGAAGCTGATCATACTGTAACATTAGATAATCTAAGATTGGTGAGATGTATCTGATAGGAGATTGTTGAACGCATACGAAAGTATGGAAATCTTTAAATGTAAAAGTAGTTTAAATAAAGACAGAGGGCCTATTCCTTATAGTCCCCTCTACTGGTTACTTGACCGGAACTGATGACCTTGTCTATGTCATTAGTTCCGCTTGAGTAATTCAAGGGTTAGGCTAAGTATAAATAGGGTAGATTTGTAGCTTTAGTCAATCATCGCTCCTGATGAAGCTAACATGGTTAGCGAAACGCGCGTCTAGTGCAAAAATAAAGTGTTTGGTGTAGTGGTGATATATACTGAGTAGTACTAGGTTTAGATATATAGTATTATTAATAAAAAAAAAATATAAGATTTTACGCAGAATTTAAAAATAAATTAGAAAATAGGATGTCCCATTTAAAAAACCATGTGTTATATCGGCCACAGTTTTTTGAAGTACCCTGTATTCTCAAAAATAATTTTAAACTGTGCATCTTAATATTCCCTAAAACTATCGTACTATGTCTTTATGGGTAGATGAATTAGTTTTCTTAAAGAAATTCAACATCGATGATCTTGAAGCTGCAGCTTGATCGGATAGTTTGTGTTTTTCAGATTTTAAATGTTGTTCAGTGTCACTAGCACCACCATGGGCTACACTGAAATCTGTACGACAATTTTCACATGTGACATCTGACGGAGACGTCCTTTGTTTTATAAATGGATACTTAGTTTGTAAGTTAAATTTAAAAGTACCCTTACGTTTAGTCATTTTACTAAAATATCATTCTCTCACGTAGATAATTATGCAAATGAACGCAACACAAAATAGACAATAATAGGTACGTTCATAACAGCAAAAATCACTGTGGGCTGTGATTGGTTGACGTCCCCCCCCCCCCCCCCCCCCCCCCCACGACTTATCGGGCGCTGTATAGTGCTTGATATCCTGCCTACCCACACCACGATTGTTTTCGCGGGTTTTTTCGAGTCTCGGGAGCTAAATTTTGTCAAAACGGGACATTTTTGCGTCCTAACAACTTCGTTGGGAATAACGGGACACATTTCCTAAAAGACGTTTGATCACTCATTACTATAAATCACATTCTCGCTTCAAGAATCATATGTCTAACCAAGCTTGAAATCAATATTTTATTTCGTTAGAGAGTTATCGTGCAAAAATACAGTTAACGGACTATGTTTTTCATGATCTATAGACCCTGAAGCGTGAAAAAAATGCACGAATGCGATACTTTCTGTTGGCAAGGGAAGTAAAAGGGAAAACATTTTGTTTAATTATTTTTTATGTGATATGGTTAACCACTTTCTTAAATTTAACTATTATGACGCCTACTTAGACATAACACGATTTCTTTACAATATAATTTCTAAACTTCTATATAACACTTGGGCTGAAAAGTTCTTAGTCTGACACATAGATGTCGCCCCTTTTAAAAAATCGTTATATTTTAGGAAGTACTAACCCTCAAACGATACGTGTCCAAATGTCATGACATTTCAACGATTAGTTTACAAATTACAGTGACGCTACTTTTGATATTTTCAAAACAATGGAAAAATTCGAATTTCGTGTGTTGATTAAACACTGTTTTTTGATGGAAAAAAATACCGTTCAAGCAAAGCAATGGCTTAATAAGTGTTACGGGGATTCTGGTGCGTTTGAAGGCAGAAATCTCAAAGAAACGGCCCCAAATGAGCAAACAAAAAGTGCTCTTTCGTCAAGACACCATGTTACAAATCAATGGTTACGATGGCAAAATTGCTTGAATTGAAGTTTAAATTGCTTCCTCATCCACCATATTCTCCAGATTTGACCCCCAGCGACAATTATCTATTCGCAGACCTAAATAAAATGCTCGCAGGAATGAGATTTGTCTCCAATGAAGAAGTTATCGCCGAAACTGAGGCCTATTTTGAAGGCAAAGACAAATCCTTCTACAATAAAGGTATAGAAATGTTAAAAAAGCGTTGGACCGATTATGTTGCTCTGGAAGGAGACTATATTGATAAATAAAGTCAAATTTTGCAAAGAAAATGTGTTTTAAGTAGCTAGACCAAGAACGTTTCAACTTACGTATTATGTAGTACATTTTGAAATATCACTTTTTAATTTATTTTTTTAATTGAAACAACTTAATTAACATTTCGTTACCTCTAATATTCTCTTACTGAAAACTTTATATAATCTTCCACTAAACTTCGTTTTGCTTAAGAAAACAGTGTCTTGTTCGCAAACTTTGAATCACCCCTACTCAAACCAATTTGGATAACTCAACTCTTCAGTATTCTGTAGAGACAGTAAGTCTTTGAATATTAGTTATGGAAAAGTTTCGTGTACTGAGAACGAAACTTTATTACTAGGAAGTAGTCGTGTCGCGACAAGATGCTGGCTTATTTCGAGATAAGAGACGATTCAAATAAACAGAATTTAGGTAGTGATAGTAGTAGTGGTATTTTACACAGCGGCGGACCCAGAAAATCCAAGTGCCATGGATTTCGGTTTGAACGCATGGGACTTCAGTTTAACAGATAGGTTTATTTACATTATTTGTTTGTAGCCAACATAAAATACATATTCTAAATGACCAAAACCACAGTGGCCAAATTTACACGTTATTAACATTTATGATTAACGTTGTTGTACGTAATTGTATTCAGTGGTAAATAATTTAAAACGTTAAGCATATTATCTTATACATCAAAATAAATAAATAAATACATATATATATATATATATATATATATATATATATATATATATATATATACACTCCTGAACAAAATTAACGCAACAATATATTAAATCATACAAATCTCTATAATGAATTAATTTTAATAATTTTTGATGAGCATTAGTTACACTAAAAGTTAGAAAAAACTTATTCGGATACTTTAAAAGTGAATTAGCTACCAAATTTCTCTATAAGATTCGAATTAAAATTATTCTTAAGACCTAATAACAAAATCGTTGAAATTATGTAATAATGAAAAAAATTAACTGGGACACTAGTAGCAAAATTAATGGTGTAACTGGGACACTAGTAGCGTGTGTTGCCTCCTCTATTTCGGATAACAGCGTTTATGCTCCTAGGCATGCTTCTAATTAAGTTTTGGATAAAATCTTGAGGAATTTGCTCCCATTCTGTGATAACTGCATTTTGAAGTTCCCTCAAGTTTCTAGGTGCAGGTAAATGACGTTTCACATTTTTCTTAAGATGATCTCATACATGTTCTATCAGATTCAGATCCGGGCTTTTTGGTGGTCATTGCATAATCGGTATGTCAACTTGATTAAGATAATCGAGTACCTCTCTAGCCACGTGAGGTCGAGCGTTGTCCTGCATAAACAGGAAATTGGGCCCCACAAAATGACCGAAAGGCATCACATGTTCTATTACAATATTCTCAAGATAGTAGTCAGCATTCATGGATCTCGTACGGACAGGGACTAACTCTGTGCGAGCATCAAAGCAGATGCCACCCCAGAACATGACAGAGCCACCGCTGAATGGAATCCTTGCAGAGATATTGCAAGGAGCAAACCTCTCTCCTGGTCTTCGCCATACTCGCTCACGACCATCTGGATGTTTTAAACTAACCCTAGTTTAATCTGTGAAGAAAACTTGTTTCCAATCATCCACAGACCAGATTTCGAGCAAAATGTAACCTGGCAACTCTGTTCTCCCTAGTAAGCAAGGGCGCAGTGGCTGGTCTCCTACTGTTTAATCCAGCTTCATTTAACCGTCTTCTAACTGTTTTAGAAGAAATTGTGACATTGCGAACAGCTTCGAGTTCGTTTCTTATTATAGAACTAGTGACAGTCCTGTTTCTTAAAGCATATTGTCTTATAAAACGTTCATCTAGGTCGCTAGTGCATCGTTTTCGCCCCTTGCCCTAGCCTTCTAGAATAAGTTCCTACTTCATTCAAGCGTCTTACCATACGACTTATTGTGGAACGATGTTTGCCTAACAAATTGGCAACATAACTCTGACAATATCCCTCGTCCAATAAAACTGAGGCTCGCACTACCTCGTGTTCAGTTAAATTCCTTGTTCGATTCATTTTTCTAATTCTTCGGGTCAAAAATAAAACAGTCTACCACAAAAACGTATTACTTTGAAAAAGGGAACAATTTATAAGCTTACTTTTAAAGAAAATCTATCGCATTATTACAGAAAATTGTTTATCTTCTAAAAAATTCTTTAAAACTGACATAAGAAAAAAAATTTCAGATTTTGTCCAGGAGTTTATATATATATATATATATATATATATATATATATATTATATATATATATATATATATATATATATATATATATATATACGTTTATATATATATATATATATATATATATATATATATATATATATATATATATATATATATATATATATATATACGTTTATATATATATATATATATATATATATATATATATATATATATATATATATATATACGTATATATATATATATATATATATATATATATATATATATATATATATATATATATATATATATATATATATATATACATATATGTAAACACAGGGTTCCCCATATGTATAGAGTTATGATTCCACAGTGTACCAAAAAAGTTTTAAATAAAAGTTATAGGGTGTTATACGGCGCACATGCTGGTGTTGTCAATGAAATGTTTTGAACTGTCAGAAATTACGCCATTTAATTTTTTTTTTTTTTAATGGAAAGCCCTTGTATATAATTTTATTTTTGAATCCTACTAAAAATTCGAGATGTTATTTATCCAAGCCATATGTCTAAATTGAACTGTTTTAGAAGTACTGTCATTCGAAATTTAAAATAAAAAAAATACAAAAAAAACTATTAATAAATACTCTAGGTTTATTTTTAAAGTAACAATTCCTCAAAATGGCTACCGTTAACAGCGAGGCAATTACCCAATCTGTCAAAACATTAAAGCGATTTAAACAATCAGGTCATATTAAGGATCGTTTTAAAGCTGGACCTCCAAATGTTAAGACAAGCGATTATAAAAAGCTAGGTATTTTATTGGAAATTACAAAAAATCCTATACAGCCACTCGTCAGCTTTGCCTAGACCACAACATAAGTAAAGGTACCTTAAGTCATATAATCAATGAAGAAAAATTGCATTGCAAGAATTATCTGAAGATGACTACGATATAAGCGTTGAATTTGCGAGGTCATGATGGAACGAATCAATAATGATCCTAACCTAATTTATAATATTGTTTTTTCTGACGAGGCCACATTTTGTCTTAACGGGTAACTGTCAGTACTGGTCTATTGGGAATTTCCACTGGATAATCGACAGTCATTCTTAAAGACCACAAAAGATAAACGTGTGGGCAGGGATTTGTGGACGTCATATCATTGGTCCCTTTTTTATGGAAATCTTACAGGGCAGTGGTATTTGCAGTTACTCCAAGAGCAAGTTATTCCAACTTAGGCAGGTCTTTTTCCCGATGAAAATAATTTGGATACCCCTAACAGGAATCTCTGGTATCAACAGGATGGAGCACCTCCTCACTATAAAATCAATGTTCATAGATATTTGGATGCGATTTTTCCTAATGTGGATAGGCAGAAGCGGTGCTGTAGAATGGCCTGTAAGGAGTCCCGACCTTACGCCACTCGATTTTTTTTATGGAGTCATTTGAAAACCAAAGTTTACCGAAGTTGACCTGAAACTGTAGAAGATTTACAACAAAGAATTGAATATGAAGTAGCACAGATCACCCTGGATTCTCTACAAATCACTGTTCAGGTTGTTTATGACAGATTGAGTCATTGCCTCGCTGTTAACGGTAGGCATTTTGGGCTATTGTTACCTTAAAAGTAAACATAGAGTATTTATTAACAGGTTTTTGTCTTTTTTTTATTTTAAATTTCCGATGACAATAATTCCGAAACAGTTCAATTTTGACATTTGGTATGTTAGACAAATATTATCTACAATTTTTAGTAGGACTCAAAATAAAACAATATACAGGGCTTTCTATTTAAAAAAAAATCAAGATTTAATTTCTTCGAATTGACAGTTCAAAACATTTTATTGTCAACGTCAGCATGTGTGCCGTATAACAAGCTATAACTTTGATTTAAACCTTTTTTTGATATATTGATTAATAAATGCTGTGGAATCGTTATTCCATACATATTGGGCACCCTGTATATATATATATATATATATATATATATATATATATATATATATATATATATATATATATATATATATATATAGGGATAGCACTGAGGATTACAGAGTGAACAAAAAGGTCTTAAAGTTCTTAGTAACTGTAGTTTTATTCTAACATCGAGCTTCCGATGCAAAATCGTACATCATCTTCAGGACCTGAAAGCTACAGAAAAGAAATCTCATAAATCAGAGCACTGTACTGTCAAAAAGAAGAATAGTAGGAAACACCACCATAATTTTTTTAAATCCGAGTTATTAGCTTAAAGAGTACTTACTGAATATATACAGATGGCTCTCTGTTGAATGAGAGTCTGACATATCAATTGCAGAAAAGGAAGTGTTAACACATGATGTTAAACAATAATTAATGCAGAACTTATTTATATATATATATATATATATATATATATATATATATATATATATATATATATATATATATATATATATATATATATATATATATATATATATATATATATATATATATATATATATATATATATATATATATATATATATATATATTCACACAATGGGTCACAACTTTATTTATTTAATTATTAGAATATAAGAGAATCATAATTAGCAATTATTAAAACCTTAAAATTGATATAAATTAAAATTAGCGAAGAAAACGTGTTTTAGCTATTTTGAAGTCTAACAAAAGTGATTTTAAATTTTAGTGATTTTTAGTTTATATAAATATATAAACTGCTCACTGCTCTCAAAACGTGGACCTGTCTATCAAGGAAAGGTTTTTAAAAAGCCTACTTAAGGTCGTTAATTCGGATTAAAAATGAACCAGCGGGTATCAATAATTTATGAAGCAACAAAATAAAAAAAAACTCTGGTGCAAGCATCACTGGTTCTTATTTTTTTTAGTATATATACACATTTTTTATTGTCTCAAGAACATGCCAAAATAAACGATCAAGTGCAGGTTGAACTCGCGCAATTAGTGTTCCGTAGTTGATTGCTTTTAAATCAAAATATGTTCTTACGGAGGTATAAAATGATCAATGACTTCACAAAACACACCCCAAATAAGTTTTCAACCGAATTTTTTCCGATCTTTACTGAAAACTGATGACCTTGAAATTTTTTTTTACACCATATAAATTATTATAGGTAATGCACTCGTGATAATTTTCTTTCAATCTACACCCTGTGGAGAATATTTCAAAAATAATGGTATGACTACATAGTACGGTGGGATATACTAAAAATCGTTTTAAAAATGCAAAAACGCACAAAAACAAATAAAACAATCCGAGAGTCATTACAAATGCGAGAGAAGACCGGCAGTCTGGCCGGTAATAACTATCGACCAGTTGCACTGCATTCAATAATATTAAAAGTCATCGAAAAGGCTATCAATCAGCATCGTCTAAAATATCTCGAAAGATTCAACATTATTAGCGATCACCAATATGGCTTTCGTAAAAATAGATCAACAGGAGATCTTCTGACTTATGTAACACACGTTTGGAACAACGCAATTAAGCACCTTGGAGAGTCTCGAGCTCTTGACATATTCAAGGCATTCGACCGTGTTTGGCACGATGGATTGTTGGCTAAGCTACGCTCTTATGGTATGTCTGAGAAGTTCTGTTTGTGGCTCTCATGTTTCCTCAGAGAGCGTTCTTTACGAGTAGCAGTCGACGGATTTCTTTCTAACACCTTCACTATCAACGCCGGTGTACCTCAAGGCTCCATACTGTCTCCTATTCTCTTTCTCATTTACATTAACGATCAGCTGGAAAAGACAGAAAATCCAATCTACAGCTTTGTAGATGACAGTACGCTTATCTCTTCATTCACTTTGAATGCTCGGACATCGGCTACTCAGACGAATATCCACAGACAGCAGGAAGTCATTCAACTTAACAAAGACCTGGAAGAAAGTCTATCTTGGGGTGACAGTAACCAAGTGGAATTTAACGCTACAAAAATCCAGACGGAAGTTTTTTCTAAAAAAGTTAATGTTGCTAAACCCGACATAGTTATGTCAGGGCACTCCATTCCTCTAACATCCTTACTCAATTTTCTGGGCGATAATTTGGGAGCAAATATGTCCTGGTATGAATATGTTGCAGGCATAGCAAGGAGAACTTCTCAAAAGTTGGGAATATTATTTAGAACCAGAAAGCTTTACACTCCACAACAGCTGTTAATTTTTTACAAAGCTTAAATTCGACCAACTATGGAATACTGCTCCCATATTTGGGGCTCCGCTCCCAAACATACACTGCATTTGTTAGATTCTACTCAGAGAAGAGCTGTTTGTCTGATTGGAGACCCGGAACTGAATGTGTTCGACGGATGTGGCCCGCTAAATTCCTCCCAGAGTGGTGCATCTTAGAAGTACACGTCACGCTAATAGTTCACAGCCGTATGAAGTTCAGCTTGTTACTCCTCTTACGTTTTTCAAGCAGTCTTTTATATGAAGAACATCATCTCTTTGGAATAATTTACCCAGGACTGTGTTTTCCACCGAGTACAATTTGCAGGGATTCAAGAACAACGTGAATCGCTTTCTCCGCAGACGTGTCGCTCCTGTAGCGCTTTAGGGACTTCCCTGCAGCACGTGTGTTAGATCCATAAAAAAAAAAATAAATAAATAAAAAGTTGACATATGCGTCTTTCAAAAAACGCAAAAATATCTTCTGAGCTATGTGCTACTCGCACGGTTTCTAGGGTTTTTACTGGACCCGAAATTGACGCTGCGTGGAGAAGCGGCAAAATTTAAAAAATCAGATTTGAATATTTCCCATGAGACCATTCGACAACATCTTCGTGCCCATGATGTTAAATTCCGAAGCACGTTGAAGAGGCTTTGCTGGGCGAAAATTACGTCGCGAAGCGACTCGCTTAGGTCCACGATAAGATACTAGAGTGGCCCTCACATTCGCCGAACGCCAACCCTGTTGAAAACGTTTAGTCCCTTGTAAAGAGAAAGGTCAGAGAAAAGACTATGAAGACTTTGACTCAGTTGTCCCGCGAGATTCGAAAAATTTGCAGAGCGTGCAGAAAATCTCGTCGACAGCATATCTCGAAGATGCCAGGCGATTATTGATGCAGGAGGCGACTGGACAACTTAGTAAGGTAACTGTGCCGTTGTTAACACATCAAAAAATACATTGATGGCAAAAAGGATCTCGAAACACATTTTTTCAAGAATACGAGAGATCATGTTCTTACCTGGTAGACTGCAGAAATGAAATATACTACTTATACTGTACTATATAGGACCCATCTAGCAATAGCTTTATCTTGCTTGAAATCAATTTAAACCTTTTTATACACATAAATTGTTTATTATTAACATAATTATTATTTGTTAACATTAATCGACAAGTAGTTGCTGAAAACATTGTTTTATTAAAGGCAGTGTAAAAGCAAAAAATATTTCCAAGGATTTTCCAACATTTTTTAATATTTTATCATAAGGTTTTGTAAGTAAAAATTAGTGAAATTTGAATTTTTTCGTTCATACACTCTCAAAAACGATACTAAAAATTAAAATATAAAATATAGAGTGTTATAAAAATCATAGTACATTCAAACTGGTAAATCCTTGAACCAAGAAAATGTTGATAATATTGAGAGATCAGCCCTGATGATTTGTAATTTCTCGGTATGTACGGTTGCAGTAAACGGGCACGTCATAAATAACTGGCTCGCACCTGAGCAGTTACAATGTTATTTTGCGTAAAATCAAAATTGTTCCTTAGACGGCTTGAAGGTGGCACTTGATACTGCAGAATTAAACTATAGATAAATGTCAGTGTTTTAAAAGAAATTATTCAGTAAACTCAAATCTTACTTACATATATATATATATATATATATATATATATATATATATATATATATATATATATATATACTTAAAAAAATATTATTTTAAATAATAATACTATATAGGCAGACTCATGTTAAACCGGTGTTTTTAAAAGGATTCAATATAGAACATAAACAGTGTTAACTTATCAAAATATCCACTTTTTATTACAAAATTGGTTGACGCGTTTCGTTACATGGTAACTTCTTCTGATGCTTTTTGCAACTAACAAACATTTAGGTTTTGTTCCACCTTATTATTTATATATTATATTTACAATTAGTCAAAGCGTATTTTTGCAATTCATACTGAACCTTTAAAGGTATAAGTCTATAAGTAGTCTGAGGAAAATCTTAGGAAATCTCAAACTTAAAGCTCAATTAAAAAACAATTTAAAGAACATTTAGCACCTTTAAAATACAGTAGAACAGAAAAGTCTAGCATTGCCGAACATGCCCTTGAAGCTGATCATACTGCAACATTAGATAATCTAAGATTAATTAAAAATGTATTTGATAGTAGATTGTTGGGTGCATACAAAAGTATGGAAATTATAAAATGTAAAAGTAGTTTAAATAAAAACAGAGGGCCTATTCCTTACAGCCCCTTCTACTGGTTACTTGACCGGAACTGATGGCCCCGCCTATGTCATTATTTCCGCCTGAGTAATTCAAGTATTAGGCTAAGTATAAATGGGGTAGATTTGTAGTTTAGCTTTAGTCAATCATCGCTCCTGATGACGCTAATATATTTAGCGAATCGCGCGTCAAGTGCAGAAATAAAGTGTTTGGTGTAGTGGTGATATATACTGAATAGTGTCACTGTGCAAAAGATTCCACATTTCCTACAAAATAGTACATGAGACTATCATTCTTATATAAATTACATAAAACTCCAATAAAATATCTTTTCTACAATTTCAGTTCCAGTACTGGCAATACATTAGTGCGTTTTCTCAAAATACTCACAATTGTGCTTTGGATTATGTACTTTGATTGATTGATTCTAAGTACTTTCGAATAAAAATAATTTTTAGCATCACGCATTGATAAGGCTTCTCATTAAAGAGGAAAATGGACCGAACGTTATTCATGAAAGGATATTCCAGGTGAACGGCAATAACTACCCATCTTTTTTTCAAGTAAAATTTTCTTAGACAGTTCCGGTAGGGGAGAGACTCAATACAAGATGACCGCAAATCAGGAAGACTGCTTGAGACAAGAAATGAAGACACTATCAGAAATGTTGAGGATATTTCTCCAAAACTACAATTTTCGTGATTGTGCACCAAGATAGGAATGAAAAAGATTTCTGGACGATGAATTTCCAAACTCCTTAAAGATCAGAAACTATCAAAGAAAGTAGTTTTTTAAGTATATCTGGAAGCTTTAGAGATCAACGAAAGTTATTTGTTCTGAAATGTTACAGAAGACGAGACTTGTTGGTTTCTTGTAATACTCTCACGAAGCAGAACTCAATCGTCGTCTGAAAAGTTGATTGGAACCGGTTTTTGAGACTGCAAACGAATTTTCTTTTTAAATACACTGGTGAGCGATTTTGCTTCATTAAAACCGATCCTTGAATTTAATTTTCAAACAGTGGTATTATTTTTGATATCATTAAAATGCTGAATTTCCAATAATACCAAAAACATTTGGATTTCCAAAAAGTTTTACTGATTGAAACGGGTTTACTCAATAAAACCGTTTTTCCTCGCTCAGCAACATACTTATTGCGCGGTATTCATCCCTATAAAAATACATGCAACTGCATTTTCCTATCATTCCTTTATCGGAATTTGAACCGTCAACATCTCTGCTGTACCTGCTCCCTAATTACGTCATCGAAAAGTGGATACCATCCGAGAAGAAACGGCACAAGTCATTACCCTCTTGCAAGAAGGGTATTGCCAACTGCACCTGAGCCAGTCGGCTGTCTCCGGAATATACAGACATTACCAAGAGACTGGCGCCTTTACACGAGACCAGGATCAGGAAGAAGAAGGTGTACCTTGGAGCGAGACGACTCTAAGAAATCGTCACTTGACCGGCGTTGAGGTCCAACAGGAGCTCCGTGGTCGGGCTGTCAGTCATTGGACAGTCAGAAGAAGACTTAAAGAAGCTAACCTAACTCCGAAAAGACCAGCTAACGGGCCCAAATTGACAGCAGCTCATCGACAAGCGCTATCTCAGATATGACCTAGAACATGTCTACTGGGCGAGTCTCTAGAAGGCCTGGGGAGCGCTATGCGCAGTGCTGCATTACTGAAACGGTCGCCTAGGGAGGAGGTTCTGTCATGGTGTGGGCAGGCATCTCACTGGATGTGAAAACCGATTTGATTTACGTGACTGATGAGACTCGTTGCTGTGGATTAACTGCTCACCGGTACATTGAGGAGATCCTGCAGGAATACGTCGTTCCTTACGCGCGGGGTTGTTGGCGATAGCTTCGTGCTAATGCACAACAATACTAGGTCACATGCTGCTACGTCGGTCCTGGCGGAAGTGGGAATACCCACATTAGACTGGCCTGCGCGAAGTACTGA
The DNA here is from genome assembly GCA_019049505.1 of Pachyrhynchus sulphureomaculatus. NCBI lineage: Eukaryota > Metazoa > Arthropoda > Insecta > Coleoptera > Curculionidae > Pachyrhynchus > Pachyrhynchus sulphureomaculatus. Next base: position 108,606,429 of record CM032453.1, on the reverse strand, counting down.
CCTCAATCCAATCAAGCACATGTGGGACGAGCTCATAATCAGGATTCGCGCCAGAAGTCCAGCCCCTGCATCACTGAGGGACTTAAAGGTTACGTTGACGGAAGAGTGGGTAAGAATCCCACAGACAGTGATGAAAAAGCTCACCCGCTCCATGAGAAACCGGCTGGAAGCAGTAATAAGGGTTAGGGGTGTAATACAAAATACTTATTTTGGTTTTTATCAATAAATTTAATTGTTAAATTTATAATTTGTTTAATTTTTCCATTCTCTTATCCCTATTTTCAATCCTTGTTCCCCTAGTTCCCCCTTTCAATCATTTTAATCAGTAAAAAGAATGAGATATGCTTTGGAATTTGGTATCATTAGAAACAGAATAGAATGGACTTCCAAATGATACGAAAATCAGTAAAAACGAACACTAAATTCTAGGATCTGTGTTAAATGAAGCCAAATAGTTTGAGTCAATTTTTTGGCTCACCAGTGTATATAGCAGAACGGTTCACAATTAATAGACGATCCAATACCTTAAGCAGACCGAGAAAAATGTCCGGATATAGAACCAAGACTTTGTTGCAGGACATTTGCGGAGTTCGGAAAGCTCCCACAGTTCAGGCCATTACCGCTGGATTGCAACTTATTTTTTCTAAAAAATCTGAAGAAAAACCCCTGGTGCCGAAATTTTTTAGCATTTGCGATTTCTTGTTATATTTGGCTCATCAGAGGATCTTGAAAAGCAGAAGGACTACATATATTATAGTAAGTATTTCTGCATATATACTGTTACATTAATATCCAACAATAATATACGAAGTTATATTACACACATGCGCCTAACACAATATTTATCGTGTAGTCTCGTCCAAATGGTATGTGCATTTAGAAGTCAATTGAAAGAGCCAATAAACTGGATCGTTCCAGCCCCACAAAATTTATGTTTTATTTTCAACTTTTCCCAATTCATCCAACAATTGTAGGTAAGTTTCTAAAAATCTCGAGGGTAGGTAAGTATTCTGAAGCAAAAACGGTGCCGGTGAAACGTTTTTTCCGTGTCTTTTTTGCTTTAGTTTTATCTTGCATTTCTACTATAGCTGCAGCCAATTTCGGTCCAAGTAATATGGTTTTACAGGGCATATTAAGCAGAAGGGGCGGGGGGTGCACACATATACACATAGATGCCTTCGAAAAAAAAATGCTGCCTAACACATTAATGTTAACTCCAACAAGAGGGACCGAAAATAATATCGAATTTGGCTCTTCACTGCCATTAGCCTACACAACATGCGCCTTTGTGGTAACACATTATAAGGCATTCTTTTGTTTACGCGCCGTATGTGCATTGCCTAAAATAAACTGGATAAAATAATATCAAATCAAAATACCGGCAAAAATAATAAACAACAGATATATAGATCTACCGTTATTTGGTAACACTACTAAAAACCAAAATATTGCACAATGTACAGGATGTATTTTACGCTGGGTAATTATATTTACCCCTTATGGAAGGGGTTCCCAACCTTTTTTTTTACTGCGATTTCCTTTACAGGTCGCAATTTTTTTGCGACGCCCTTCTAAAAGAAGTTACCTGAGTGTAGCTCTAGCAGACAATAAAATTACTTTATTATTCAAAGAAAACTCCAAAGAATGTAGAATCCTAATTAGTCATTATTAGAAAACTTAAAAAAAAAACTACAAACAATACAAAGAATGAGAAGGATGAGCTTGCTTTTCTGAGCATAACTTCTCAAATCGGGGCTGAAGTTTTAAAATTGCTACTCTCATTTCTTTTTCTAAACTTATTTGTGACCTGTACTTTAATTTGATTACTGCAACTGCAGAAAAGTCAGTTTCACACAAGTACGACGTAGCAAATGGTAAAAGAACCCTCAGAGCCGTAGTGTTGATAGTAGGATATTCTTAGAATGCATTGCTCCAAAATTCAAACAGTTTGTCTTTATCGAATCATAGTTTTAGGCTCGTAAGAGATAGATAGTTCTAACAGCTGTTCTTCCTCGACTGTTGAAAGTGTAGATGGTCGATTGGAATAGGTTTCTAATCCAGTCGTATTGATTCAGTTTCTCTGAACATATTTATTAAAATGGGTGTTTAACGTTGATAAGTGTTGGATAAATATCAATTGCAAACCTGGCTCCAGATTTTGAATAAATTTTCCTTTCAGAAAGCCTTTCAAAACAGGAAAATAGTATTTCCTTGCTCCTCTTCGATTTTTCTTTTCCACAACAGCAACTTCTTTTTGAAACGCTGCAATTTTATTAGTCAGACGCAGTAATATGCGTTTCGTTTCCCTGCAACGATTTATTAAGGAGATTTAATTTCTCAAATATTGTACAACTCATTTTTTAATTCGTGTACACGTGAGAGTACATTACCTCTCGACAACCAACGAAAGTTACAGTAATAAAGTAAAGATGTATGCTCGGCACCCAAATCTTCACAAAGCTATTGAAAAATCTTGCCTTCACGGGTCTTGTTTTAATAACGTTCACCACTTTCATAATTATCTCCATCACAAAATTTAATTCAGGTGAAATGAACCAGGGCCTCCCTATGTATGATGCAGTGTGTCCATTTTACATTTGGAGCCTTGGTTTTAATGAGAGCTTGAAGTCCTCCATACTGCTCTGACATCGTGCGAGCTCCATCCGTACACACACCGACACACCCTATTGAATGTTATTATCTTCCATGTATGAATCTCATACAAATCGCTAGCCTTACCAGTATCAGTCATTTTTTTACAAAATAACAAATCCTCACGTACATTTATTTCTTCTGTCACTTCAAACGAGAAAGATTTTCCACAATTTGCTCATTAATGTCTTCAGCTATGTCATGAATGCGACGACTAATCGTTAGAAAAAGGAATATTTTTTTATTTCTTTAGCCGCCGATTCTCCAATCATAATTGATACCATGTCAATCGCTGCAGGTAAAATAAGATCTTCAGCAGTCGTATGTGATTTCTTACATTTAGCAATATGGTAAGCGACCTTGTAAGAGGAGAACAGTGCTTTGGAAGGAATAGATGCTCTGGAAAACAAGGATGTCGACTGATGTTTCAGTTCTCGCAATTTTCTTGCAAAAAAATTTCGCGGCTTTCCTTGTAAATTACTGTGAGTTGTTTCTAAATGACGTTTCAATTTATTAGGAAGCATACTTTCAGCTGCCAGCTCCTTATGACAAGCAACACATTGGGGAAGTTCCATATTTCCTTTGCTATCCTAAGTAAATTCGAAATCTAAATATTGGTCATTATATTTTCTATACTTTTTTCGTTTTTCTACAGTTTCTTTTCTACTCTCTCCTGCGCCTTCAACCCATTTTCTATTTATTTGAATAAAGTCGTCCATTTTAAGTAATGAATACACGCGCATAAATTAAATACAACACACTCAAATCAAAACACTGCATTCATCAGCGCTTGTAATCGACGAATAAATAATACGCCGAAACAAAAGACCGAACGCGGAACGAACGAAAGCGCGGGGAAATGGAGGGGCGAGCTTACTGAGTCGCTCATTACGTCGCGTCCAGGCGACCTGTGCGTATCGTCTTGCGACTCCCCTACGATAGCGCCGCGACGCCCTAGGGACAGTTTCAGAAAAACCTCAAAATCGTCATTAATTCAGCCTTTAAAAAGTCTCCATAATAGTTATCACTGTCAAACACTTTATTTTTGCACTCGAGGTACGTTTCTCTAATTACGTTAAAATCATCAGGAGCAATGATTAACTGCAAAATTGAATACTAGACTAGGATACTAAGATCGTGTTTACTCAAGAGGAGCCAACCAATTAAAGCCGTCGGCTGAGTTCCGATCAAATAACCAGTACTGTAAGAAATTATTATGTTCAAGGGAAGCAGCAGTGCTTAATTTTCTGATTTACTGTGGGGCTAAGTATCTTTAAAATCTTGTGTGAATATGTTTTTCCGACAACTTCTTGTCACAGTCAACTTATCTCGTATATTTTACTTTTATTCATGTCCGTGAATTTTGTTCCTCGGTCTATTTAATATATTATTGTTGCCTAGTTAAAGACTAATGTGAGACCTACCTTATTAAATACTTTATTGAGTTTAGAGAAAGAGAGAGAGAAGTTAAAATATATTTTTCCTTATTTTGTTTTCGTGTAAAAAAGCTGGAGTTATGGTGGTCTATTTAATAACTTATTTTTTACCTTTATATTATCACCATTGATTTTAACTATATTCCTGATACGATTCCTTTTATTTTTAAATCTTACTTCACTTAAAGGAAGCAGACTAAACAATAAACCAAAAAGTACTATGCGAAAAGTTTATGTTATTGTTATATCTGTCTCTTACTGTAGATGTCATATTCTAACTTATTAGGTTAATTTTGAAAGCGACACCTATGGAGTATCACTTGAACCAAATATTGAACACCATTTTAAAGCTTCATTTGTCACATGAATAGACTCTAAATTTCAAACCGATCTGTCAAATCATTTATTGTTTATCATCTGGTTAAAGTAGACAGGTTTAAGTAGTTTTTAAAAATGGAATTTTCTTAATTGTTTAGCTTCAGTATTATTGCAATCTTTTGATCGGTTTGATGAAGAAAAAAATCATTTTTCGTCATGACTAAGGAAACCCAAATATGCAAGTGAAAAAACTTTAAAATATGTACATAAATATGCAAATAATTTTCTCAAAATATGCACATACATGTTGTCAATATGCAGTAAAAAAAATCGAAATAGACTTGAAAAATGTAAATTTATTGTTTCACATTAAATGATACGAGACTATACAAATGTAGCAATAAAAAACCCATTTTAAATTTTCAACATACAGGGCGAACTAAATGAACTAAATCTAAATATAATATTATACAAAGTAAAAAATAAATATAAATAATAATGTATTTTATTACTTACTTAAAGATGAACATATAATAATAATAATGTAGGTACATATTATAAAAATTTATATACGTAGTAAACAGCATAATAAAACATACATTTTAAATTTGATACATACAGGGCGATGCAACTAAGTAAGCGAAAATATGCAAATATTGCAAAAGACAGGGTCGCTGTTAGTTATAAAAACAATAAACTACTAAATGTTTCTCAAAATTCTCCATTAAAAAGTTTTGTCTACTATGGTTGTATAAAAATTTATAAACTGAGAAACTCCTTTCCACATCGACTGATGTAATAGGGGCGTTTTTAAAATTATTTAATAGCATCAATGGAATCAGTAAAATCCCCCTTTAAAACATTAGCTACTTGGCTGACAAATTGAAACCCACTATTTTTTTCCATAACATTCCGAAATTTTTGAAAAATTTTGCTCCCAATTTTACCTGCGACATTTTCAAAAGCGACCTCACATTGTTTTATTAGTTGAACACTTCGGATTAATGGCAAATTAGATTCCTCCATTTGAGTTATGGTTTTAGAAACAAAGCTATAATTTGTTTTAAGAAAGGAAAGTTGTTGTTTTATCTCCTTGTTTTTGAATAATCGTTTAAGTTCTGTAAGGGATTGGGAAGATTCGTCTGATAATTCTGCAATTAGTTGACAAAAGTTGTCGCAATAAAAAAATGTTGCTTCCAACCAAGTGCCCCATCTTGTAATAACAGGCTGAGGTAGAAGAGGAGTGTTTGGAAGTTTTTCTTTGTAGAAATGGATCCTTAAAGGCGCTGTAAGGAAGATTTTCTTCATGTTAGAAATTAAGCTATTCAGAAGCGGAAAATGATTCCTAATTTCTCAGCAACCCTATTTAAAGCATAAGCGAGACATGTTACACATATTAAGTTTGGATAAAAAATTTTCAAATTTTGCCCGGCCTTTATCATGTACGGTGCTGCATCTGACAAAATAAACAAAAAATTATCTCCTGGAACAGGCGTAGGAAGAAAAAACTTCGATTTGAACAAATCTGGCCACTGTCAATGCATTTGTTTTTTCTAACTGTTTGAAAGCAATCAGATAAGATTTTGGCAAAATATCATCGCTAAGAACTCCAATCAATAAATGCGCAATATACCGTCCTCTTGAATCGGTGGTTTCATTAATACATATGTAAAAATGTTCGTTGCGAATTTTACCTTTAATTTCCTCAATTACCTGAGAATACAAGGAGCTTACGTCATTTCTCCGTATTGTTGTTTCACCTAGGATATTAAATTTGCAATACTTCTGGAGGAAGGAAGTAAAGTTTTGATTACGTAGCTTCGATAATGGAATGTTTGATGTCATCATTACACGGCATAGATCTCGGTTAAAGATGTCTTGTTCATTTATCTCTTTATTTTTGTACGTTGGTTGGAAACATTGCATTAATATGTGTTGTGGCCTATCTCCAGGTTTCGTCTTACTCAATTTGGCAATATGGCAAGCAGTTTTCACATGTTGCTCTATTTGAAATTTTTTATCGCATGGTATCTGCAATAAAAAAAAGAAAATTTAATTAAAATCCCAAGGAAAAAATTCGTTAAATAGAAAACTAGGTCCTTAGGGCAGGCAAAAATTAAAATTTTGCTTCGTACCTTTTTTATTAGATTACCTAGAAATACATACGTTTACGTATGTATTTCTATTTCGTGGTTTCGTTAAATAGAAATTTTGTTCATTAAATGGAACAAAAATAACTTAAATAACATTGAAAATAGCATCAACGGCAAAATCCTGACAAAAATTTCGTTATGTTTAAATATTAAACGAAAAATGAAATACCCTGTATATTTAATAGGTATTCAAAAATTATACTTACAATTTTAACACATGCAGAACAGTAGATTTTTCCCATATCTATTCTTAATTCTTTGTATGGTTTAATCCACACTGACACACTACTGGCTTTGGGCATTTCACTGTAGTAAAATACGACTCACAAGATAAAAAGCACAAATCGACGTAACCACTTTAAAAGCACAACCAAAAATGAAATCTAATAAATTAATAATACAAGTATGCTCTGATGGCCGTGTGGGGTTTACTGACTGGTTTTTACTGACCATAAAATAATAAAATTTATTTGGTGAAAACCACCGGCGCGGCGGCGGCGGCCTAAACATTGACCCTTATTCCGAAAAATGAATGAAAAGACCTACATTATTATAAATTCCTTCAAATATGCACATATATGCTACTTTTAAAGCATTTATGCAAATATTTAGAAAAATGCATATAATATGCAAAATATGCAATATATGCGCTTTGCATATTTGGGTGTCCTTAATCATGACAATGCACCCGCTCACAGAGGTGCTTTGGAAACGGCAAAACTAGTTCGATTAAAGTACGAATTGTTGGAACATCCACCCTATTCACCAAATCTGGCTCCGTCTGACTTCTATCTGTTTCCAAACCTCCAAATATTTCTACGTGGGAAGCGCTTTTTAACAAATGACGAGGTGATAGCATCCGTAGATCGGTATTTTGAAGGTGTGCAGAAAAACCACTTCACAGGTGGAGTAAATGAATTGGAAAATCGCTAGAAAAATGTATTGAGGTTAAGGAGATTAGACTGAAGAATAAATGTACTTCATTAATTCATCTAGTTTCATTTCCGAATGGAAATGGTAATTATTCTTCGTTCTCAATTTTACAAGTAAATTTAAAAAAGTAGTATCGACTATTTAACTTTAAGCCATGTATCCACTAGGCAACAATTGACGCGCACACGTGACGCTCAACATGTTCGGCAACGTGACGCGCTGCTTGTTTGTTTCCGTGCAACATGCAGTTGCGTATCAAATGTTGTCATGTGTAGACGTATGCGCAACAATAACCCACCACCGTGGTTTTTTCCTTTTTTTAATCGATGAAATTATAAACATCGCCGCTGAAATCAACAGTAGCTCCTCTGGCGACATATTGTCGATGACTGATCGATCGTGTGGACAGACAACGTTGCGAAACAAAAGTTCCGCGTTGACGTTCAACATGATGAGCAACATGTTGTGCAACATGTTGCGTGTCAATTGTGGTCTAGTGGATACAAGGCTTTAAAACAATATAATCTAAATTTGATTTTTTTATATCAAAAATCACGAATACATCATCCACGTAGCTGTTTCGCAATCTAGGAAAGTACTTAAATTCGTGACTGATCTCGATTTTAAATTTATTCATGAATAAATTGACCAAAGGGCACTAAGCAATTACCCATAGCTTTGCAAATAATTTTCCATACTAAGTTTGGTCAAAATTAGGTGTTCATGAATAATTTCTTTCTCGAGGTCAGTCATGCTAGGCATGCTGGAGGAACAGCCAGGTTTGTAGTATATACAGCTTTGGCCAAAAGTATTAGGCATCCTACAATTTACTTCATTTCTTGTGTTTCAGGGTAAAAAATTAAATTTCGTATGTTTTGTAAAATTGTATATTGAGGTAAAATTATGAATTAAATTAATATTTGGTGTGTCCGCCCTTGGCTTTAATTACAGCAGCAATTCTTTGGGCATGCTGAGTACAAGTCTAGTACATTCAGTTGTACTTATGGCATCCCACTCATCCATTAAAGCGATTTTTAGCGCTGCTTTTGATGTTATGCTATGCTCCCGTATCTTACGCTTCAAAATACCCCAAAGATGCTCGATAGGGTTTAGAGCTAGAGACTGCGCCGGCCAATCCAACAAGACAATGTTATTGTCTCTAAACTAGCGCATCATAGCTGCTGATTTATGACAAGATGCATTATCTTGCTAGAATTTGTTGTCGTCTAAATTAGTGTCGCCAAAAATGAGCGTTAGCGAAGGCATCAGCACAGTTTCTAGTACATTTATGTTCTTTTGGCTGTTCCTGCGGCCTTCACAAACGAACATTTCGCCGACACCTTTAGCAGCCATGCAGCCCCAGATCATAATGCTGCCTGATCCTGTATTTTACAGTAGGTACCACGCAATTTGGATGGGATTCCGCGCCGACACGCCACCTCACGAATGTCACACCTGACGTTCCGAATAGCTGTAAGAATAGAAAAAATACTCAATTAAAAAATTAGTTATTATTTTGACTAAAACGGATTAAATCAAGAGTAATTGTATGTAGTTATTTGTTAAAACAAATCATATAAAAACTTACCTCAAAGTTGGATTCGTCGGACCAAACAACATTAGACTCTTCGCTAAATTGTTGGTGCTTCAGAGCCCACTCTAAGCGTTTCTTCCTATTGGTCTCTGAAACTCAAGGCTTCTTTCTAGCTTTGCACCCTCTTACTCCAGCTTCTGTCAGTCTTCTCCTTGCCGTTCGAGAACTAATCGGCATCCCAATCTCTTCCGACAGAGTTTTGCAGCGAGCTCAGATGATGTTTTTTTTTTTTTTTAATCGATTTTTAATAGACTCGCGGATGAGTTTTCTGTCCTGTCGCTCATTAGTGTTACGTTTTCTGCCCGTTCTTATTTTTTTGGCATGGGAGCAGTCTCCACAAACCTTTTAATAGCACATTGCACTGCGCACCGAGAACATTTCACTAACTTGGCTATTTCTACTTGGGACTTGCCTTGTTCATGTAGGGTTGGAATTTTAATTCGTTTTTCGATACCAAGCTCACTTTTCTTAGGCATTTTTCAAATATAAGAATGTTCAGTTCACAAATAAAACACTCACGGAAGCTTCTTGACACTACAAGTAGTAAAAAGAGACTGATAAATAATATTTTTCAAAAAACCTCATTATCGTAATTTGTGGGCCAGGTGTTTTATGGACCTGTAAAAGAGATTATCTACTGTTTAATTTAGCTTTTGACAGCGCCGCCTATAGTATTGTTAAAACAATTAGTCTTTTTTTAATATTTTATGAGTTTCACCTGTTTATTAGGGGTGCCTCATACTTTTGGCCAAGGCTGTATACCTATACACTGGGGCAAAAAGAACTTCTGTCCAAAAATAGTAAAATTTCACCATCGTTGAGAACTAGATCTTTCGTTTTGTTAAGGATTTTTTTCTTCCATGTTCCTCTGGTTTTGAACTGGATCTAAATATGTGGGTGATTCTTGGACAAACAATAGAACTAGACTAAGATCAATTACTTATGTTTATTTTGAAAGTTTAACTAGTCGAAGTTTCGAAGAGTTTTTACTTCTGCTGTGATTTTAGGCAATTGATTTTTTTATCCAAGTCTTTTTTATAACAACAACATTATTTCTTTGTCCGCTTTTATATAGAAAAGATCCTGTAATAATTTTATTTTTATGAATTTGAATTTGTATAATTAATTATATTTTTGATATTTTAGTTACGGCGTGCGCCTTTAACTAATATTTGCTACTTTCGCTAAGCCTACTAAAAGGGTGTGGTATCAAAGATTCCAAAATCGTAACCTCCTTAAGAAAATCTTATATATATATATATATATATATATATATATATATATATATATATATATATATTATATTCTTTCTGTAGGTGTCCACTGTAGGATTTGTTTTGGGATTCTATGGTGTTGCATTCTTTGGACATGGCCGTACCACTTTAATTGTCTCTCCTGTACGTCCTCTATCAGTGTTCTTTCCATTTTCATTTTTGACCGGACCCTTTCATTTGATATCCTATCGAGCTTGGGGAATTCTCGCCAGTCTTCGTCAAAAATCCATTTCCAGAGCATTTAACCTTCTTTCAAGAGTTTTGTTTAGTTGCCATGTTTCGCACCCATATAGAACTACACTTTTGAAGATGACGTTGTAAATCTGTTGCTTTCTTTGCCTACTGACATTTTTTGACCACAAAATGGAATTCATGGCACCGATCAGTCCTTTCCCATTTGCTATCCTCTCTTCTCCCACTTCATTTTCTGTTCTTCCAGTGCTGTCTCTTCTAGTTCCCAGGTAAGAATATTGGTCGCATGCTTCAATTTCGATGTTATTAGTTTCAGGTTCGGCCTATCCCCACCGATCCGCAAGTACTTTGTTTTGCTTATGTTTACTGTGAGTCCCCAATTGTTATATTAGTCTATGAGGTTCCTTGTCATATATTCCAGATCTTCTGGATCTTGGGCGATAACCAGCTGATCATCGGTAAAACATAGCGTATAGAGTGTTGTCTCATCGTCTATTTCGATACCCATTCCTCGACAACTCTTCCTCCAATGATCAAGGGCCGCATCAATATATACTTTGAATAACGTTGGGGACAAGCAACACCCTTGTCTAATACCTTTTGTGATGTGAAAGCTTTCAGATATTTCTTTATCAATCTTTATTCTTGATTGACAATTTGAATATAGTTGTTTTATCGCTTGTATGGCGGTAACGTTAGTAGATGTTCTTTCCAATACCTGCCACAGTTTCTTTATTGGTACATTATCGTAGGCCTTTGTTAAATCAATAAAGATTAGATGGACTTCTCTGTTGGTTGCTACTTTCTTTTCGGTTAGTTGATTAAGGCTAAAAATGTTATCCATACAAGTTCTTCGTGCTCTGAATTCCGCTTGCTTCTTGTTCAATTATTGCTCTAATCAGTTTTCCATAAAGTCTGCTTAAGGAGCTGGTGACTGATATGCACCAGAAAATCTTATTATCCTATGTAATTAACATCTCGGCAGCACAATATCATTACCACAGTAATATGACTTTTCTTGTGCGTTTTTCCTTTGGGCTATATGCCTATATCCTTTATTATTCAACTTTCACGTATGTTATATTGGGCGAATTAACCTATTTTAGTAAATACTAAACCCTTCTAAATGTTCTTCTGTATGACGTAATTTTCAACATTTTACTAATAACTCGCTGGAGTCATAAGACGTCTGATAGTATAACGCTACAGTATTGCCATGTTATCGCTACAGAACGCGCAACCCTGCTTACCCTAGATCTAGCTGATGAAATCCTACAGATTGAATATTATAAATTGTCACTTGGTTAGAGATTGCTACCAGGTGAGTCAGGCTGCGTTTCATCATGTTCTAGGTCTTTTTAAGGAGCCTTGGAGCCAAGAAATCTACACATTAACTTATTTTTTCGTTATTTTTCAATTTTACCAGGAAAGGAATGCAAAAAGGTTTAGAGTCGTTAAATATTATAATTTTTTTTCAATGGTATTATGAGATTTTTTTTGGTTTTTTGGTGAAGATAATGAATAAGTTTATTTCTTTTGTTCTTCTTCTTCTTCTTTCTTATGTGGAAGTCCACATAAGTAGGCTAATGCCTGTTTTTTTTTCTTTTATGCCTCCTCCGAGGTGGCTATCCAGCACTCTTTTCACTGTTTCGGAGATCTGCCTTGAGCTGTTCTACCGACGGGTGTGTTAAGTTTTGCTTTCTTCACTAGGGTGTTGTCATTCATTCTATTTACGTATTTGTCCCACTGTTTCCTTCTCTCTCTTGCCCACTTGGAGACATCTGGGATGTAACTTAATTCTCGCAGTTCTTCACTTCTGACTCAATCGTATAACGTTTTTCCGTGTATGTCTATGATTACTTTCATCTCCGTGATCCTCATCATTTGTATTGTTCTGCATGTGTCCGCTTTGGTTTTTAGTGAAGATAATTAATAAGTTTATTTTTTTTGTTCTTCTTCTTCTTTCTTATGTGGGAGTCCACATAAGTAAGCTAATGTCTGTTTTTCCCTTTTATGCCTCCTCTGAGGTGGATGTCCAGCTCTCTTTCCACCATTTCGGGGGTCTGCCTTAAGCTCTTCTGCCGACGAGTTTGTTAAGTTTTGCTTTCTTCACTAGGGTGTTGTCATCCATTCTATTTACTGTTTCCTTCTCTCTCTTGCCCACTTGGTTACATCTGGGATGTTACTTAATTCTCGCCGTTCTTCGCTTCTGACTCTATCGTATAACGTTTTTAGGTATATGTCTCTGATTACTTTCATCTCTGTGGACATCATTATTATCGTTCTGCATGTGTCCGCTCTGGTTTTTAGTGAAGATAATGAATAAGTTTATTTTTTTTGTTATTCTTCTTTCTTATGTGGGAGTCCACATAAGTAAGTTAATGCCTGTTTTTTCCCTTTTATGCCTCCTCTGAGGTGGATGTCCAGCACTTTTTCCACCATTTCGGGGGTCTGCCTTAAGCTCTTCTGCCGACGGGTTTGTTAAGTTTTGCTTTCTTCACTAGGGTGTTGTCATCCATTCTATTTACTGTTTCCTTCTCTCTCTTGCCCACTTGGTTACATCTGGGATGTTGCTTAATTCTCGCTGTTCTTCGCTTCTGACTCTATCGTATAACGTTTTTAGGTGTATGTCTCTGATTACTTTCATCTCTGTGGACATCATTATTATCGTTCTGCATGTGTCCGCTCTGGTTTTTAGTGAAGATAATGAATAAGTATATTTTTTTTTGTTATTCTTCTTTCTTATGTGGGAGGCCACATAAGTAAGTTAATGCCTGTTTTTCCCTTTTATGCCTCCTCTGAGGTGGTTGTCCAGCACTTTTTCCACCATTTCGGGGGTCTGCCTTAAGCTCTTCTGCCGACGGGTTTGTTAAGTTTTGCTTTCTTCACTAGGGTGTTGTCATCCATTCTATTTACGTGTTTGTCCCACTGTTTCCTTCTCTCTCTTGCCCACTTGGTTACATCTGGGATGTTACTTAATTCTCGCAGTTCTTCGCTTCTGACTCTATCGTATAACGTTTTTCCGTGTATGTCTCTGATTACTTTCATCTCTGTAGTCCTCATCATTTGTATCATTCTGCATGTGTCCGCTCTTGCTTCCACTGCGTATGTTAGAATGGGCCTCACTGCTGTTTTATAAATTTTTGTTTTGCTTTCAGTTGTAAAGTATTTGTTTTTCGATATTATATCTTTTAACCGTCTTGCTATTTGTGAGGCTTTCATAGTTTGCTGTTTTACTTCCAGTTTAAATCTCCATGGCTAGTTACTGTTGTTCCCAAGTAGTTGAAGATGCCAACTTGTTCTATTATTTTTCCTTCTACTTCCAACTTGCATCTTATAGGTTCATTTTGTTTTGTGTTAATAATCATGTTTAGTTTCTTTGCTTCCTGATCGAAGGTGTAGAGGAGCCTTTGCAAGTTATCTCCTGAGTCAGCGATTAATACAGCGTCGTCAGCATAGCAAACTGTGTGAAAGTATGTATTTCCCACCTAATGTTCTAGGTAGATTTTCCATTATTCTGTCCGTAATGAGGTTGAAAATAATAATAATAATAATAATAATATATATAGACCTTGCAACGGAAATAAAAAGGCTATGGAGACAGGAAAAAGTCAACATTGTCCCCCTCATTATATCAGCCGCAGGCCTTACACCAATAACATTCACACCACATTTAGTGCAATTGGGACTCAACACGGACATACACAGAAACATTCAGAAGTCAGTGATTTTGAAAACATGTAACATTGTCAGGTCATTCCTTAATACGGAATGGTAATAGCGTTTGTGCTGACTTGGTTTTGGCCCGTCAGCCAAACATGGAACCACATTGATCAAATGTGAGAAAGAAAACTTTTTGTAATAATATTAATTTTATTTTCTCTTTTCTGCAAAACAACATTAATATTACACTTTACATTATACATTTCAATATTTCTGCTACAAAAAGAAGAAAAAGGAGCTGAAAACAATTAAAACTGTTCAAAGTTCAACCTCATGTACACTACATCATCTAGTATAAATGTTCATGAATTAAAGAAAATAATAAAACTAAACGAGATAGAGAGAGGGAGAGAAAAAGAGAGAAATGCGATAAAAATTAACTAATTGGTTTAAAATACTCTTTACCCGCTTTCTAAATATCTCAGGTTTAAGAGTTTTTAAAGCAACAGGTACGGTATTATAGAGTTTAAAAATATTTATAGGAAAAGCTTCTTTTAAAAGGAGCCGTTCGGTGAGGTGGTAGAGATATAAGTCCACCAAATCTTAAATTTAACCTATAAAAGTCTGTTCTATAAATAATTTTATTTGTTAGGTATGGTGGGCAGTTATTAACAACAAAAACATGAAACATTACCAAAGAATGTAGTCTACGTCTATCCTGCATATTCAACCACTTAGCATCCTCTAATTTGTGCGACACGGACTGAAATTTTCTTATACCATAAATGAAACGTAAGCAGCTTCTTTGCACTTTTTCAATTCTATTTAAGTTTACTTTATCTAAACACGGTCCATACATAATATCACAATAATTAAAGTGACTTAAAACAAGGGAATCTGCCAATTTTACCTTGAGAGATTCTTCCAAAAGATGTCGATGTGGGTAAAGCATTTTCAGTGACATATAGGCTCTTTGTATAATATGCCCTACGTGTTCTATTATAACACCTAAATTTTTTGAACTATTTTGCAATTCCAAACGTTGACCAGCAATGTTTATACTGATATCATGCAAACGGTCCCTATGTTTACCAAAAATCATAACAAATGATTTATCAGGGTTAATTAGCAAACCATGGCGCTCCGAAAACTCCACCAAAGCACTTAAATCATTATTTACCATTGCTTCCGCCATTCTCCAATCACTAGACAAAAAGGAGTACAACAGTTGAGTGTCATCGGCATAGAGATATGACTTGACATGCTTCAAACAAGAAATAAAATTATTCGTATAAATTGTAAAAAGTAGAGGTCCCAATATGGAGCCCTGTGGCACGCCACACTTCACCAATTCCCTCGATGACTGTCCCATGGACGTTTCAACGTACTGAAGTCTGTTGCTCAAATAATTTCCAACAAACCCGATAACACTATTCGAAAAACCAACAAAATTTAGAATAGCTAACAGTAGGTCATGGCATACCATATCAAACGCCTTGGAATAGTCCAAAAGCACCAATTTCCCAACGTCCAAGGCTCTAAATATGTCATCCGTCAGACCTAATAAAGTTGTTGTACAGCTGTACCCCTTTCTGAAACCCGACTGATTCATGGGTAAAACAGTTATTTTCTAAGAAAAATCTTATTTGCTTATCCATTATTTTTTCCAAAATTTTTGAAAGACAAGGTAGGATACTTATAGGACGTAGTTCATTAAAAGTTTTAATATCATTATTTTTTGGTAAGGGTGTAACACGAGCTATTTTCCAGGTATCTGGAAATATCCCCTACAAAATGCAACAATTCATTATATTAGTAAGGAAAGGTAAAATCCTGTGACAACATAAGCACAACATTTCCAAACCTACGGAGTCCGAACCTGTAGCTAGTGATTTTATACTAAGTAATTGAGATTTTACTTCATCTGTAGTGACAGTAAAAAACTCAAATTTTTCTCCTATGTTTGTTTTCATATTATTTAAATAAATGAAGGGGTTAAGGGAATCGCCTTGTCTTATTCCGGTGTTTATTTATACGTCTTCTCTCAGTTGTGCCCTGCTTTGATGTTCGTTTTACATTGCGTATTCATTTCGTATATGAGGTTAATTAGTTTCTGGTTTACATGCTTTTCTTTTATTATTTGGATGACATCTTGTAATTGTACTCTGTCAAAAGCCTTACTCATATCTACGAAGCACATTTTTTTTCTGATATTTTTTTTAATTATAAATATGGCGTCGATAGTGGACCTGTATTTCCTGAAACCTTACTGTTCGTTTCGTATTTGGATGTCTTCACTTAGTAGTTGTAGCATGATTTTTGTGAGTGCTTTTAGGGTACTATTTAGAAGCGTTATTCCTCCATAGTTTTCTGGGGATGCTTTTTGACCTTTTTTGAATATTAAAATTGTGGTACTGTTCTTCCAGTCTTTAGATACTTGTCCTTTCTTTATTTTTTTTTATGGGTTTAGCACACGTGCTGCAGGGAAGTCCCTAAAGCGCTTCAGGAGCGGTACATGTGCGGAAAAAGCAATTCACGTTATTCTTGAATCGCTGTAAATTATACTCGGTGGGAAACACAGTCCTGGGCAAATTATTTCAAAGGGATGATAATCTGCTTGAAAAGCATACGGATGTGAAGTATCAGCGCCACGTGTATTTCTAACATGCAACGCTCTGAGAGGAATTAAACGGGCCACATCCTCCGAACACTTTCCATGGAAATACTTGTAGAATAGGCTCAAGTCGTCAACCGTTCTTCGATGTTCCAGCCAATCAAGACTTTCTTTATTATGTTTGTGAAAAATTTTGTCAGTTTTTGATATAAGTAGCTTCCTCTATACTTTAACATCTCGTTTGTGATGTCGTCCGGTCCGGGACTTTTTGGGTTTTTTAGCTGTTTTACAATGTTTGATGTTTATTCAACTGTTATTTCAATGTTTTGTTCTTCTACCTCTTCCAACTCAGGTTGGGGATTTTGTTCTTCTCCATTATACATATTTTTAACATGCATTTGCCACTCCTTGACTATAATTTTGTTGATTTGTACCGTATCTTTTATTTCTTGCTTATTTCGTCTTAGCATTCCCCAGACTTTTTTTGTGCTCCATATAGATCGCTTTGTATTCTCTTCATAAATTTCTCCCAATGGTCTTGTTTGATTTGTCTCTTTCTTGTGTTGACTAGGTTTCGTTCACTAACATACGCGTTCCAGTTGTCTTGTGTTTTATTATGTACTGTATATATGCTTTTTTCTTTTTTTTTTGGTAACTCCTTTATTTCTGCTGAGAACCGTGTTTTGTTGGTTTTATTGACATTTATTCGTCTTTGACCTGGAATTTCTTTGGCTGCCTTAACAATATTTCGTTTTATAGTTGTCCACTGTTAGTCTATGGTTTCTCGTTCATTGATTAGATATTGGCTAATTTTTTTTTTTAGACGACTTTCATACAATTGTTTTGTGCTTCCGTTCTCAAGGGATTCCACATTAAACTTATTTACGTAGCCAGGTTTCCGTTTTGGTGTTGTTTGTATATTACGTCTGAGTTTGCATAGTATTAGTTTGTGATTACTCCCCACATTGGCAAAGTTCAGTGTTCTGTTATTGTTTGTGGCTCAAATTTTCTGTTAGTTATAAAATAATCTTTTACTGATTGTTGACCTCTCCTATATTGCCATGTATTTGTATTTCATTTTGTGATTGTAGAATGTGTTGTTTATTCCTAAGGCGTTCAGAGCACAGAAAGTCTTTAGCATGTCATCATTATCATTTATATCTTCTTCATTAAATATTTGCGTTACTCCTGTCAATACGCTTTTGCCTATTCTAGCGTTAAGATCTCCCATCAGCAGTATCTTGTCTTGTGATCTTATTATATCTATTTGTGCTTGTAATTGTTTATAAAATTGTACGTGTTCCTTCTTATTTTTTTTCGTGTCTGGTGCATATAGACTTATCAAGTGTATTCTTTCACCTTTTATGTTCAGAGTTACCTGGACTATTCTGTCATTAACGTATTTCTCCTCTGTGATGTTATTTTCGTATTTCTTATGTAGTATTATTCCTACTCCCGAGTGTCCTCTTTTATTTCGGGATACACCGCTGTATATAAGTATATAAATCGTCGGTTTTGATTTTCCCTTTTTCGTTTCGCCGACAGCAGCTATATCAATTTTGTAATTCTTTAGTTCTTCTATTATTTCTTTCTCTTTTGATGTCCAAGACATAACGTTCCATTCCGATTCTGGTTATTTCTTTTTTCCATTATTTTCCTTTTCGTAGCAGGGGTCGTTTTCTGTGAGTTCCGTCCTTGTTCCGAGGCTTATATGGGTCTGTGCGCTATGATTCATTTTTACGGCAGGTAGGCTGCTAACCTGTTCCACCAACCCTCTTCCTTTACCCGGGCTTGATACCGGCAGTGGCGGCCACTGGGCTGCTCAAGCCACCCAGCGCCTACCCCAAGCGGAGTTTTTTTGTTGTTTTTTTATTAATATGTCACTTAGGGCCAGGAAACCAAATTCAGTGTTTGTTTAAGAACTGTATTTTTGCAAGGGAAGAATTGGGTAAATCACTTTATCTTTTTTTACTTTCGACTATTAATGATAACATTTCGTTACTCAGTGTGGTAACAAATTGCCAAATAGCATTTCTGCAATTATTATTCACTTTTTCGGTTGCAATAGGACTTTTCTCACTATTCTACACACTATTTTCATTTCTTTTGTTTCAAGTATCGTTTTGTTGTTGATGTTTGGAGTCAAATTTCCGCTAGGTACATTGATCTAATTGCCATAAATTCAACATTTTGTTTCAGTTGTTAGGTGTTTGTTTCACTATATTGCATCATTTCAGTATGCCGCTGTTTTCTTCATCTTTGCGACAACGTTTTTCACTTTTGATGTAACAAAGCCGACTTCATTTGTTATAGCACGCTTTTTAATCGGCAATAATTTAATTGCATTTTACATATTATAATGCAATATGGGTTTACTACCGACATTCTTTTTAGTTGTTAAATTTTCCAACGTCTATAACTTACAGAATTTGGTTAGAAAATGTAGTAAAATTTAGTAAAATTATATGGAAAATAAATTTAATATCATTATTTAGCGAACTTAAAACATAAATTTTTTCCGCAAATTTAAAGGTTTTTTTTTACTCAAAATAATTCTATATTTTATTTGGTGTGGATCCAGAAATTATTCTTCCTGTTCTTAAACTTTGTATAGATCTGATGATCTAATAATTCCGAGGTTGTGAGATTTCTTGAGAAGTAGATTGCCAACAATCTTTATATCTTTTTGGTGGTCTCTCCGGTGGATGTTTGCTTGCTTGGTTTTCCTTCCAGAGCGATTCTTGGTAGTCTGTGCTCCTCCATTCTTTTTACGAGGTTGTGCTACTGGCTTCTTCTTTGTCTTCTCCATCTTATCACGTCTTGCACAGTAGTCTGAAACCCGAAAAGCTGGCCATAATGTAAGAAACAAAAGATTCTATTTAAAAATGTTTACCTGTTTGAATACTTTTGCCAATTCATCTACTGTAATTCACTACCACTCAGGTGCATCTTTCGCTTGCACTTGTCTCATAACTTTCATTTTATTTGGAAGCGTCGAGTGCCACGCAGCATCTCTCTCGTGAAGCACGTCAGACGTCATCAAGTTTAAACCATTATAGCAAGTGCAAAAGTGAACGAATTTTAATTGTGTAAAATGAATTCTGTCCCTGAAGGTGAGTACAATTTCATTGTGTTTCTGGAATTTCATATTTACTTAATGTTAAGTGAGTAATTAACTGTTCAATTATCGAATTTTTTAAGAAAATATTTCTCGAAAATCTTTAAAGAACAAGCAATAAGTTAAAAACTCCATTGAACTCTAACGTGAAATGAGTTGGGGGTTATTTATCAGACATTTTTGGCCCAAATATCGAAAAACTGAGTGTTAGATGTCGAAAGTTTGGTGTCTGTGTCAGTTTTTGTGCGAAGGTGTCATGCACACCATGAACTCGTTTTTCTTAAAATTCGAGAATGTGTTAGAAAAAAATTGTTAAAAAATTTGGAATGATGATTCAGAATTTAAGTAATTGTTTAAAAATTCGGAAAAAATTGTTGCAAAAACATTAAAAAGAGTTAACAAATTCGGGTAGATGTTGTACAATGGGAATAATACTTTAAAAGTTCTATAATATTACAACATATAGCAAATTGTTTACAAGTTCGGGAAATTGTTGCTAAAATTGAAAAATACTTGAAAATTTCAATAAAATATTGCTAAATTGGGAAAATAATTTTTAAAATTCTGGAAATTGTTGCACAATGTAGCAATTTGTTTAAAAATCCATAAAAAGTTTCATAAAAACAACTCACTTTTTTTCACAAATAGTTGGCCATTTTGGAGTCGCCATTGTGTTTCTTGAAATTTGAACTTCATATCCGTAATCAGCGACCCCAAAAACCCATGTACACAAAGTCTCATAAAAATAACTCATGTTTAACCAAAAATAGTTCGCCATTTTGTTTTTTGAAAATTCGACTACATATTCGTGATCAGCGGTACCGAAAACTCCGATATACCGAGTTTTGTGGAAATCGAATAATACCTTCATATTTTGGCCAGGCTTCCTCGCACAATCTCTGCTACAAAACATGTTAAAGAATGTCTTTTTGTATAACCCTGTTCAAACTGCATGTCGCTAACTGCTAAGGAATTTTATTTTTGGTCTTTAAGGCTTCACAATACACATGAAATCACCGAAATTTTAAAATAAATTAAAAATTAAAATATTTTTATACAAGAACCAGGCTTCCTCGCACAATCTCTGCTACAAAACATGTTAAAGAATGTCTTTTTGTATAAACCCTGTTCAAACTGCATGTCGCTAACTGCTAAGGAATTTTATTTTTGGTCTTTAAGGCTTCGCAATACACATGAAATCATTGAAATTTTAAAATAAATTAAAAATTTAAATATTTTTATACAAGAACCAGGCTTCCTCGCACAACCTCTGCTACAAAACATGTTAAAGAATGACATTTTTCTTCTGTGCGCCGCATTATTCCCTGATATCAGTATTTCGTATCCCATCCCTCCTTGTTTTACCAACTATTGTTCTTAGGGTTTTCATTTCGACGATACGTATCATACTTTTTATGTGGGGAATGTGGAATCTTTGGCACAACGACACTACTATGTATATATCACCACTACACCGAACACTTTATTTTTTCACTCGACTCGCGTTTTGCTAACCATGTGAGCTTCATGAAGAGCAATGATTGACTCCTGATGAAGCTAACATGATTAGCGAAGCGCGCGTCGAGTGCAAAAATAAAGTGTTTGGTGTAGTGGTGATATATACTGAGTAACATACTTTTTGTTTTAATAATATCTTCTCGCGATTCTATACCGTAAGTCATCATGGGTCTGACGCAAATCTTTTATATTTTAACCTTGTTGCCTGTTCGCATGTATTAATTGGTCCATAAAACATCTTTTAAGCTGCCTGAGAACTGCTGCTTTACTAATTAATCCTGTAAGGTCTCTGATTGGGTCGTGATAGCTCGATAGGTCCACACCAAGTTATTTGAACTGGGTTAACTATTCTATGGATTTATCTTGTACTACCTGATGGGACCTTTGGCAATAGTGATGTTTTTGGTCTTTTCAGTAAATATGTTCATATTAAGCTGTGGACAGACTTGGCATTATTTAAAAAGTTATTTCTGAAAATCGTTTTCTTTTTCGGCGATCAGCACCGCGTCGCCTACGTAACAAACCAGACTAATTATATTGTTACTCAGTCAGTATCCCATTCCTAGTAACTCACCTTCTATTATTTTGTTCATTAAAGGATTGAAGAAAAACGGACTAAGACTGTGTTCTTGTCCAATTTCTCCTGGGGCTGGTATATCTCCTATAGGGTTTTCACTTGTTTTAATTTTCGTCTTATTGCTCATATTCAAGTTCTTTATGACTTTCAGAAAGCTTGCCGGTGTCTTTTTCTGCATCAACATCTGTATTACGTCATTGAGTCTGACTTTGTCGAAGGCTGTAGTTAAGTCTTTGAAGCATATGTATTGCTGTATTGTACTCTGTGGTTTTTTCTGTAATTTGCTTCATAATGAATATTGCGTCTGTGGTAGATCTATCTTTCAGGAACCCCCATTGTTCCTCTCAATTTTTTTATCTGTGATTCTTCAACAGGCCTGTGAACAACTTTATTATTTTATTTGATCCAGAAATTGCTTATTTTAATTTCTTTGATCTGGAATTGTACAAATAATTCGTTAACCCTAGCTATAACGGAACCTTATGTTGACACTGTACAGTATTTTTCTGGAAATCTTACATTACCATGATAAGAGGGATTTATTCTACATTTTTGCTTCATATTTAATATTATAAGGCTTCTGCTACTACTTCTACTTATGTTCAGAAATTTAACAGCCATGCGTTCTTATTTTTAAAATCACCTATTAAATTTCCATGTCCCTAGGTTATCTTAAAAAGAACTCCATGGAGAAATCGAAGTTATCAAGCTGACACGACGATCTGCAGGCGACATTTATGAGAATTGATTACGGCCATATTCCACGCTCTGTTCTCCTTATTTCGTGTAGTAGGTTGTTTATTGCCGGAACCAATAATGTACGGGGACCGAATGAAAACTGCCGAATTGATACTAACAATTTAAGTACTAATTTATTTAGAAAATGAGAATAAAATTCAATTATTAAATGTCATTAATTGAAAATATGAACAACCGATCAGATTACAAAATGCAGTGCATCTCGAACATCATTCTTAATATTCTCGAAAAGTAAACTTCCCAATCTTTAAAATAGAAACCGTTTTTTTTTTCACCTAATCCCAACTTATAATTGTCAGCTAAATTCACATCGATTTTAAAAAACAATACTCTTGTTGATGAGACCTTCGTATTTTTTGTGATTTTCCCAAGCCGCCCTTGGTAGCGTAGCGGGTTAAAACCACAGGAAAATAAATAGTTAGTGACAACTTACAACCGTCTATTTTGAGCGAAACAACAGCCATCTATGAGCCATCTGCGTTACTCATTTAAGGATGTTTGATATGTATCGATAATTAGAAATATCAATGTATAGACATTTCGACATTCTTTTTATCGATTATTCGATCATAATAGAGAAAAAATTTTATTTGCCAGATTCTAAAAAAAACTATAAAAAATTTGTACATGATAAACAGTTTTAACAGCATTGATAAAACTAATGCGTACTAAAAGAAATAAAGCACAAATGTACTAAGTTTTTCCAGTGAAAAATGGGATAAAACAAACAGTAACAAAAAAACTTTTTAGTTGTCACAAAATCAACTTCCTCTTTACACAAACTTTAATAAGAGTAATTTTTTAGAAATCAATAAATAAAAGTTTTTCTAGGATAATGTGTATTTCCGATAATCACTGCTTACTGATTTTCAGGCCTTAATACTAAATTGTTAGACTAATACTAATAAAATAAAAAATACTAAAATAAATATTTATTAAAATTCAAAAATCACATTATATAAACATTATATATATATATATATATATATATATATATATATATATATATATATATATATATATATACATACTAGCCGGGCCCGCGGCTCCGCTCGCGTGGACTTGATTCACTACTGTCGTCACTGCTTTTTCCTTATGTTACCCAACGTAATAAAATATCTCCCATTATTTCCCCTTATCTCCCAATATTTCTCCTTATCTCCCATTATCTCTACATAATTTCCATTATCTAGGCTTATCTCTGCTCATCTCATATTATTTCTCCTTATCTCCCATTATTTCTCCTTATCTCCCATTATTTCTCCTTATTTCCCATTATCTCACCTTATTTCCCATTATCTAGGCTTATCTCGACTTATCTCACAATATTTCTCCTTATTTCCCATTATTTCTCCTTATCTCCCATTATCTCACCATAACTCCCATTATCTAGACTTATCTCTGCTTATCTCCCATTATTTCTCCTTATCTGCCATTATTTATACTTATCTCCCATTATCTCACCTTATCTCCCATTATCGAGGCTTATCTCGACTTATCTTCCTTTATTTCTCCTTATCTCCCACTATCTCACCTTATCTCCCATTATCTAGGCATATATCGAATTATATAGAACATATGTATAAAGTTATAAAAACACGTAAATCGGATAAGTGGAGTGATAAGCGCACTAACAGACAGACAGACAGATAGACGTTGCATTTTATATATATATATATATATATATATATATATATATATATATATATATATATATATATATATATATATATTATATTATATTCTTTGCTACATGATATTGTTCCATATTTAATGCTTTAGGCAGTGTATTGCAAGAGAACGCGCTAGCGGCAAACTTTTCTCTGACTTGATTCACTATTATCGTCACTGCTTATTCCTTATGTCAGCTAACGTAATAAAATATATTCTATAAGCTGGCCAGAGAACATATGTATGTTTAAAAAAAAAAAAGCAAGTAAATCGGATAAGTGGTTCTCCAGTGATAAGCGCACTAACAAACAGACAGAGAGACGTTGCATTTTATATATATTATAGGTATTCTTTGCTCCTTGATATTGTTCCATATTTAATGGTATATTTAGCATGTTTAAAAAAAAAAAGCACGTAAATCGGATAAGTGGTTCTCCCGTGATAAGCGCACAAACGGACAGACAGAGAGACGTTGCATTTAATATATATTATAGATATCCTTTGCTACATGATATCGTTCCATATTTAGTGGTTTAGGCAGTGCATTGCAAGAGAACGCGCCAGTGGCAAACTTTTTTCCGATTTGATTCACTATTATCGTCACTGCTTATTCCTCATGTTACCTAACGTGATAAAATATAGTCTATAACCTGGCCAGAGAACATATGTATGTTTTAAAAAAAAAAGCACGTAAATCGGATAAGTGGTTCTCAGGTGATAAGCGCACTAACGGACGGACAGACATGCAGACGGACAGAGAGACGTTGCATTTTATGTATATTATAGATATAGATTATTATTATTATTATTATATAACCTGGGCCAAAGAATATATGTATGAATTTAAAAAAAGACACGTAAATCGGATAAGTGGTTCTCGCGTGATAAACGCACTAATGGACAGACAGACAGACAGAGAGACATTGCATTTTTATATATATTATAGATTTTAAATATTCTCTGCTACATAATATTGTTCTATATTTAATGGTTTAGACTGTGTATTGCAAGAGAACGCGCTACCCGGCAAACTTTTTTCCGATTTCATTCACTATTATCGTCACTGCTCATTCCTTATGCTACCTATCGTAATAAAATATATCCTATAACCTGGCCGGAGAACATATGTAGGTTTTCAAAAACAAAATACGAAAATCGGATAAGTGGTTCTCCAGTGATAAGCGCACTAACGGACAGACAGATAGACAAACAGGCAGAGATGCGTTGCATTTTATATATATTATGGATGTAATAAAATATATATCTATAACCTGGTCAGAGAACATATGTATGAATTTAAAAAATCACCTAACTCGGATAAGAGCTTCTCGATGAATAAGCGGACTAACGGACAGACAGACAGAGAGACGTTGCATTTTATATATATTATAGATATAGATTATTATTATTATATTACAATAAAGTTCTTCTTTCTCACATTTGGTCAATGTGGTTCCATGTTTGGCTGACGGGCGCAAACCAAGTCAGCACAAACGCATTACCATTGTGTATTAAGGAATGACCTGACAATGTTACATGTTTTCAAAATCACTGACTTCTGAATGTTTTTATGTATGTTTGTGTTGAGTCCTAATTGTACTAAGTGTAGTGTGAATGTTATTGGTGTAAGGCCTGTGGCTGACATAATGGGGGGACAATGATAACTTTTTCTTGTTTCCATAGCCTTTTTATTTCCGTTGCAAGGTCTGTGTATTTGGAAATTTTTTCTGTGTATTTCGTTTGGATGTTTGTGTCGTTGGGGACAGCTATGTCAATTAGATAGGTGACTTTTTCTTTTTTGCACTGGAAAGTAATATCGGGTCTATTGGCGGAGACTGTTTTATCTGTATGGATACTGATGTCCCAGTAGAGTTTGTAATCTTTATTTTCAAGTACGGATGTTGGTGTGTATTTGTAGTAGGGATCTGTGTTTTCTATGAGCTTGTATGTGGTGGCCAGTGCTTGGTGAACTACTTTTGCCGCTGAGTCATGTCTGGCTGTGTATTCCGTACCGGCTAATATTTTACATCCGCTTGTTATGTGTTCGATCGTTTCTTTCTGCTGGTGGCATTTTCTGCATCTGTCTTCTGTAATAGTTGGGTCTTATTGTGGTTGGTAATTATTATTATTATTATTATATAACCTGGCCAAAGAATATATGTATGAATTTAAAAAAAGACAGGTAAATCAGATAAGTGGTTCTCGCGTGATAAACGCACTAATGGACAGACAGACAGACAGAGAGACATTGCATTTTATAAATATTATAGATTATAGATTATAGATATTCTCTGCTACATAATATTGTTCCATATTTAATGGTTTAGGCTGGGTATTGCAAGGGAACGCGCTAGCGTCAAACTTTTTTCCGACTTTATTCACTATTTTACGTCACTGCTCATTCCATATGCTACCTATCGTAATAAAATATAGCCTATAACCTGGCCAGAGAACATATGTATGTTTAAAAAAAAAAAGTATGTAAATCGGATTAGTGGTTCTCCAGTGATAAGCGCACTAACGGACGGACAGACAGACAGACAGAGAGACATTGCATTTTATATATATATATATATATATATATATATATATATATATATATATATATATATATATATATATATATATATATATATATATATATATATATATATATATATATATATATATATATATATATACAGTGTGTCCTAAAAAGCGTTATACAAATGGAGAAAAAGTTTATCTTACAGATTACAAAAAAATTTATTCTTGATAAAAAGTTCTGCATCACATGGTAATCCATAATCAAGCATCAAAAGTTTAAAATATTTGATGGTATACAGGAAAAATAAAAAATAATAATTTATAATGAAGAGTAAAGTGTGTTTAAATTTAAATACAAAGCAAAATATTAATTGAAAATGTTAATAGCAACTAAAAAATTATGCTCACTTTTAGATTTGTGGTCTATCTAGTTAAAAATTCAAGAAAACTCCAGTAAGTACGGCACTAATTGTTGTATTATTTATTGAATAAAAGAAAACGAAATCACTACAAATTTTAGACTGAACATAAATGAACATATCTGTAGAAATACCTTACAACTGTCAATAAACTTCAATGCTAAAGTCAGTTCGTATTTGCAATAATTAGAAATGCCAGTAAAATTGAGTGTTGAAGATAAAATTGAAATTGTTCTCTTAGTTGGAGATAATTACAAAACGTTTAGAGAAGCAGCAGAAATCTTTAATAATAGACACCCTGATAAAACCCTATACTTCACAACTGTAGGATATCTAATAAATAAATTCAAGATTTATGAAAGTATTGAAAATAAATTTAAGATGAATTATCGGGCATGGGTTTTAAATGAAGATAATTAAAATCAAATAATGCTGTCGGTAGTAGAAAAGTCAAAAGACTCACTTTGGAAAAGATCAGGATTATTGATTATGAGTAAAACTACAGTCGCGAGAATTTTAAGATCAAATAAATTTAAACCATACAAACCCCAATTTACCCATACTTTAAAAGCAGAAGATTTTGAACAAAGATTTAAATTTTGTGCTTGGTTTGAAGGAGAGTTGGAGGATAACAGGTTTAGGGCAAGACAAATACTTTTTTCTGACGAGCGACATTTACGTCTAATGGGTAAGTTCTCATAACTATCGCTGGTGGAGCGATGTTAATCCTAACTTCCATATCCAAACTTGAGATTAATACTCGTTTAAAACCAATGCATGGTGTGGAATTTTTAAAGATAAAATAGTTGGACCATTCTTTTTTCGAAATAATATGAATGCTGAACGTTACCTATAATTTTTAAATAATGCGTTCCCTAAGTTTCTTAATCGCCTACCAGTAATTGAAAGACAACGTATATGGTACCAACATGATGGTGCATTATGTCACAGTACGAGAAATGTTCGAGATTGTCTCCTCCACATTTTTAACGGTAGAGTAATAGGGAGGTATGTGCAGTTTACTTGGCCCCCAAGGTCTCTGGACATCACCCCTCTAGACTTTCTTTATGGGGCTACTTAAAAAAAAAAGGTTTACCTTAAAAGGCCATTTCAAGATGGTGATCATCTTAAGAGAGTCATTAGGGAAACATATAAAGCTATAACTCCTGATGTAATTAGAAATGTAATAAAAGATTTTTCTCGAAGAACAATCACCTGTTTAGAAAGGAACGATGGATACATTGAAGCACTTGTGCAATAAAGTTAGAATTAATCCATATGTTTAGTTGTTATGTTATGTACGTAGTAATTAAGTATTGTTGCAATATCAAAATAAAATGACATTAGCACAAATTTATTATGGATGTAATTGTTGCAAAGCAGATAAAAAGGTTATCAAATATTTAACAAAAATATAATACAATCAAAATCAGTGCACTAGTTTTTAATTAATTTCGTTTTCCTTTATTCAGTAAATAATCCGACAATTACTGACGTGTTTACTGGAGGTTTTTTGAATTTTTAACTAGGAAGGCTAGGATTTAGCACGATAGACCATCTCTACACAATACGTACTGTTATAGAGAAATGTACAGAATACAAGGCACCGATACATTTGATCTTTATCGAATTTTATAAGACATTTGATAACTGTTGAAATCTTCTCAGTTCTAAAATTCCTAGCGGGTGCAGATATATAAAAATAATAGACAACATCTATAAAAAAGCGTTTGTACACATTAAAATTGACGAAACAATTGTCACTAACAGCATACCATTAGAAAAAGGAATGTGACAAGGAGATACTATCTCACCTAAATTATTTACGATTGCTCTTGAAGAGCTGTTTAAGGAGTTCAAATTGGATTGACAAGGCCATCAACATCGACAGCACTAGACTTTAGGTTAACAGACGACATAGTAGTGATAGCTAATATCACCAATGAGCTACAGGAAATGCTAAACTAGCTCAATGTGGTCTCTGCAAGGTAGGTCTTAAAATGAATTTTCAAAAAACTAAATTAATGAGCCCTGAAGAGTTACACATAGAAAATAACTCCATAGAATGCATTTCCGAGTATATTTATTCAGGTCACACTATTAAGATCGGAAAGGAGAACCAGCATGCAGAAATTACCAGGCGAATAAGGCTGGGATGGGCAGTTTTTGGGAAACTACGAGATATCTTAAAAAGTAACAATATGAACTTAAAAAGTAAAGTCTACAATACCTGTGTTCTACCTATCAGCATATATGAACTAGAAGCTCGTAACTTCATAAAGGGTTATGGAGAGAAGTATGCTTGCTATCTTCCCTTAGGGATAGGATTCATAACGAGCAGATAAGGAGACGAGCCAAAATCACTGACATAACTCTGGAGGCGGCAAGGATAAAGTGGCGATGGGTGGGTCACATGGCTAGGTCATCTGGAGACAGATGGGTGTACAGAAATTGGAACTAAAATAAGAGACCTGATTACTTTTTTAAAAAGCTTATGTATACGATACATATCGTGATGGTAAAAAATATCTTAATTAATGTATCCATCGAATATTTTTTTATTACTTCGAGTAATTAAAATAAAATTGCCCATAAGCTTTTGCTACACTTCACATATGTACATGTTCCAATACATATAGTTATTTAACACCTAGGCTGAAAAGTTTTTGGTCTGACACATAGATGTCCCCCTTTTCAAACAAATCCATATGATTTTTAGAAGTACCAACCTTTAAACGATACGTGTCAAAATCTCATGACATTTCGGCGATTAGTTTACAAGTTACAGTGGTTTTAGTGACGCTACTTTTGATATTTTCAGAACAATGGAACAATGGAAAAACTCGAATTTCGTGTGTTGATTAAACACTGCTGGCAATGGCTTGATAAGTGTTACCGGCACTCTGCCCCTGGAAAATCACTCATCATTCATGGGGTGCTGAATTTAAACGCGTATAGATACAAATGATGCTGAACGCTCTGGACGCCAAAATGAGGTGGTTACACCGGAAAACATCAAAACAATCCACAAATTTTTTTTGGATGACCGTAAAGTGAAATTGCGTGAGATAGCTGACAGCCTAAAGATATCAAAACAACGTGTTGGTCATATCTTGCATGAACATTTGGACATAGAAAGCTCTGTTCGAAATGGGTACCGCGTTTGTTCACACACAAAAACAACAACGTGTTGATAATTCTGAGCGCTGTTTGAACCTGTTTAAGCATTATAAAAAGGATTATTTCATGCGATATGTGATAATGAATAACACATGGATCCACCACTATACACCGGAATCAAATCGCCAGTCAACTGAGTGGACAGCAGCCAGTGAAAGCCGCCCAAAGCGACCAAAGACACAACAGTCGCCTGGGAAGGTTTTGGCCTCTGTATTTTGAGATGCCCATGGAATAATTATCATCGACTATGCTGAGAAGGGAAAACCATCAATAGCGAATATTATATCAAGTTATTGGTGCTTTTAAAGGTAGGAATCGCAAAGAAACGGTCCCTAATGAACAAGAAAAAAGTGCTCTTTCATCAAGACAATGCACCGTGTCACAAGTCAATAGTTACGATGGGAAAATTGCTTGAATTGAAATTCGAATTGCTCCTTCGTCCATCGTATTCTCCAAATTTAGCCCCTAGCGACTATTATGTATTCGCAGACTTCAAAAACATGCTCGAAGGGTAAGAGATTTGGCTGCAATGAAAAAGTTATCGCCGAAACTGAGGCCTGTTTTGAAGGCAAGAAAGGTATAGAAATGAAAACGTCGAAATGATTGTATCGCTCTTGAAGGAGACTATGTTGAAGAATAAAGTCGAATTTTGCAAAGAAAAATGTGTGCTAAGTAGCTAGACCAAAAACCTTTCAGCCTAATTATTACCACTCGATACCGGTATCTAGGAATATTATTACCTTTCATTAAACATTGCATTGTAAAACCGACCTTATGGTTAAATCATTGAACTTGAAAGTATAAATGGCGAATCCAAAGCGAGATAACAATAAAATGTTAACGTAACATCAAACAGTTTGTGCTTTACTCTTTTCCATTCATTTATTTTAACTTAATGCACTGAAGCCTCAAATAGGTTGAAAATGGTATAACCCAAAAAACTGAAAATTTGTAGAATCTGATTTTGCTGCTTAGTTATTGATATATGCTATGATATCTTCTACAAACAGTTGAAGCTGTAAAGTCTTTTCTTCGTGCATGATTACATGTGTATTTAATTATTTCAATCAAATTTGCTAGAAATTTGAGCACGAAAAGAAATATGAACCGTTTTTAAATGATACAGATGTTCATAAGCAACTGGTGATATTTAGGATATCTTTTTCTTCTTCTTTGATAGCCGTTTTTAATCCATTGGATATAATAGATCTCTCTCATATTTGACCATTTCATCCTGTCCTGGGTGATCTGGTACCAATTCAATCTAGCAAATCTCTTTAGTTAGTCGTACGTACCATCTCTGTTGGGGTCTACCCTCGTTTCTTTTCTCACCCCAAAGCCTCCACCTGGTGATGTTTCCACTCCAGTTTTCCGTCTCTCTAGCGACATCTCCTGACCATTGCCACTTTAGGGAGCCGCCTCTTTCCAGTCATTGGTTTTTCGATCTCGGAGCGATATGCCCAACAGTCTTCTTTCAATAGCTCTCTGGTATACCCTCAGTATATTAATAACCTTTTTAGTCGGGACCCATGTTTCTGAACTGTATGTAACAACCGGGAGTATAAGCTATAAGTTATAGATTTTTGTATTTTTAGTGTCATGGAGATTTTCATATTTAGAATGTACCCATCCCAGTTTGATTCACCTGCAGATTTCAGTGACTTGGTTTTGTTTGCCCATTGTGACAGACTGTCCGAGGTCGATAGATGCGTGGGTCCTTTTTATTATTTGACCATGTACTATAATTGTTTTACATCATATACCCGCTTACAAATATAGGTTAAATATAATACAAATTTAATATAAGTAGGTTCATTTTACTCCTAACACTTTGAAAACAAAAAATAAACCTGGAAATTTACGACTTTACTTACAATACCTGTCTAAGAACCTTTGTAGCTCCTTTACGTGGCCTCAAAAGTTATGGTCTGTCACAGATGAAAAATAACTTTCCATGAAATTCTCAGTTTTAAACAAAGGAAACAATATAAAACTTACCAAAAGAAAACACCAAAAATTGTGAAAATATCCTTCTAGGAAAACCAAGGAAAACGAAACAGTAAATATATCAGTAAACAATTACTAACCAAATGAATTTAAAAATAATTGATTATTTTAAAACAATAAAAAAAAAAATTATTCGAGTAGATTTATTAATAAAACTAAAATATAACATTTTGAAATAAAAGTCTCCAGAAGGTTTGCTCCGTTACCTCTTTAATCCGTCCTGCCGCACAGTGTCTCGACTAGTACAAGCTAGCGGGACAATATTATTTCTTCACTTATTTCAATTGTTTATGTATATTCCAGGTATCTTAAGCTATTTTAAGAAAAAAAAAGTTGAAAAATGTGTACTGTATGTGTATTAATCGAAATATGTAGCTGCAAGACGGAAATGTGGTTTACTAATGTGTTTCATTTGTTCACTATTTTCGCTAATTGTTCTTTAATTATCTACATACGTCTACCTACTCATTATGTGTGAAAAGCACAATCATGTTTGTTTACAAAGAAATTTCTAGGAAAAAAATAAAAATCATAATGATAGTACCCACATTTATTAATTTACAAAATATTATTTCTTTTAAAATAAATTAGTGCAATAACAGTATCTATATATCAATTATTTACAATAACAAGGGTATAAAGTAAAAAAATATAATATTAAATAACTTATATACTAAGGCATGAATTATAAGCAACTACAACACACAATAAAATAAGAATAATAATTACAACAAAAAAATACTTAAACCTACTAATCACCATCAGATGAGTCGTCATCAGCGCTCTCCCATTCAGTAGAATATTCAGAGAGTAAATAATCTTCCTCATTTAATTCGTGATGATGACTTACTGATGATGTTTTCGGATAGCAATGAAGGTGGGATAATCAACTGCAGAACCTCCGATGGCAAAGAAGTAAATTTTCTTCGTGGTAATTCTCTATACTAATTGATAACAGGATCAGAAGTAATTAAAAGCATTCTCAAAAGATCTGTATTTGTGGCAATACATGACCGCTTCCTGGTGTGCCGTTCACGGAATCTACGACAGTTTTTATTTCTTGCCTCCTGGGCTTTCTTCGGAGAGTTGTCCAATGGGAAGAAGAAAAGACTTTATAACTTCCGCGGTGTGTACAAGAATTTTATGCACAGTAACGGGCATGGAATACCACGAATACAGATCAAGGTATAATTTTGTAGTATCAACACAAAACTTTTCGAATTCTATATAATTTATGTTATATCCCGATGATAAAGTTCTTAAAATTACATGAAATCTACGAATAAGGTTTACGTCTAATCCTGTAATTTCGTGCTCAATTCAGCTTTGGAAAAAAATCTACGTGCTGTGTTTCCATCGTTTGTGTTACCATACCCAGGTTTTGGTTTATCTACAATGAGACCCATACGATCTTTAAACACTTTTTGTATCTCTTGTGAGCGTTGCTTCACAATAGCTTTGTCGTTATCTCCCCTGACTTGCACTTTTTTATTTCTAAACGATAGCTGATGTGAAGCAAACATTCAAACGTGCGGATCCATGCATGTAAAGTAGATAAACCAAATGCAAGGCGTTCTTCGTTGCTGGGATATTTCTGTGACTCCTCGTCCATAGTAGACGGGGTGGCACCGCAAATATAACACTTTTGTGTTGAACTTGTGTCTGTTAAGGCATTGCACACTTTGCCATCAGTCATTGTCAACAACAAATCGTGTTTAACAGAGATTTGAGATCCAGCAACGTTACATAATGTTGGAAGAAGCTGACTTACTTCATCTAAAATTTTAGAAGTTTCTTCTTTCGTAAACTCTTTTGTCTCCTTGGCAAAAATAAACTTAATAGGACGGCAATATAAAGTAGAGGAAGGTCTTGGATTTTGTCAGATCACAGTTTCGCCATCAAGCAGTCTCAAAGGGACAAATGAGTATACGAACAAAAATTCGTCTGTAGCGTTAGTGTTCTCAAATTTCTGCTTATACGTGCTATGCCCCGAACTCCCATCACAGCCCCATATGCTTACCAACGTATAATATGAACGAGGTAACACACTTCTAATGACTTCCGTCTGAGCTTTAACTAATCGTTCAGCCGTTTTATCCAAAATCGCGTGAAGTTTAATTTCAGCTCGAGATTCAGTCACAGAAATATATTCGTCAGAAGGACAACAAGAAGCTTTGGACTTACCTAAACTATAAAACGATGGATACACTTGATGTCCCGCTTTCATTGACCATTTTCTTGTTTGTTTATATGAGTGAGAAGTCGATTTCGAGTCCACATAATAAGCTAAAGCTTCGTCTGGTGTTAACTGCCGACTTTGTTCAGAACACTTATTCTTTTCTCTAGTTTCACTGACCGCGACGTTATGGATCTGTTTAGCAACACTTCGATGCCCTTCTTTTCGAGTAGCTAACTCAGTTGCTGTAATAAGCTCACTTGCACTTCGCGATTCCAAAAGATCTTCTACTCTCGTCTCTTCGTTTTCGTTGATGAGTCTTCAAATGATTTTCTGGGCCGCCCTACGGAAAGAGCCGCTGATGATGTTGAAGTGCACGGCTGGTTAACACACATCTTTATTTCGATTCCGGATCCCTCTAATCCAATCTTTATGTTTGATTAGAAACATTTCTTTGTTACACTTTAAAGAAGTCCACTTTTGATTGAATTTTGATGAAAGGCTTGATATTTTCATTTGGAGTCGTTTTATAGAATCGTCAGAAACATCAGACATATTGAATTTTTCACTTATATAATAAAAAATGCCACTGTATCGTTCAGTTTTGTCATGTTTTAGCCATTCTTCAAAAAACTCCATTTTCGTCATAGTCACGACTCGTTCTGAAAAAAATAAAATAATTTTACTTTCGGGCCTTTTCGGGGTCTATAATATATATGAATCTGTGCCTGAATGTTGTAGGTATTACATATAGAAAAATCTAGGTGGATATATGTGGATAAAAAAAAGTTGCTACTTTTAAAGTTTACAATTAATGTAAAATTTGCTGGTTTTATCTATACATTTACAAATTGATATTACACCAAAAGTATACATACCTTTTTTAAAAAAATATATCATAATCAACAGAATATTCCATCACAAAAAACTCGTTTCACTTTGCTATCCAATTTTAAAATATGTGATCACAAGTGTGCATAAAATGCAACTGATTTGCAAATGAAAATGACCTCTCTTATAAGGGTTACTTTGACCCCCTGATAAGATACCTTTATGAGGTGATAAACAAATTAATTCTTGGAATTCGTTAAATGGGGGGGGGGGGGGGTTTGTTTACAAGTCGTTATCAGTGGTTCCTGGAAATTACGTCATGAATATTGTCCCGCTAGCATGTTCTTGCCGAATCACTGTGTGCCGGTGCCCTAGTTCTAAGCTATTGCCCAAAAATCGATGGTCGATCGTTCAATTCCAGCAATTGGCTGGTTGTTGTTTCTATATTTTTAGGTAGTAGTTAATGCAATAATTCCCGTGGTAACACTACAGCGTTATTTTGAAAGTGCCGTGAAATACAAATGTGTGTTTCTGCACCTGGGCTAAGTTGACGAATATTATGACATCCTCATCAATATATTTCATCAGAGATACAATAAGAAAATGGGGGAAAATCCCTATAAAGGTGGGGAGATGAACGATAAAATAAAAAAGTTCATTACCTGAATTATTTAGAATTGATGGAATATAAGACTGTGTTTTCTCATAATTTGTAATAATTCCTCCTGAATTTTTTTTATATTTTTTATTATAATTTCGTTGGCTTTTAATATTAATAACCCATACAGACTGTCAAGTAAGAACATGACCACTCATATTCTTGAAAAAATATATTTCGAGAACATTTTTGGCCATCAATGGATTCTTTGGTGTGCTAGCAACGTCGCAATTACCTTAGTAAGTTGTCCAATCGCCTCCTGTACCAATAATCGCCTGATATCTTCGAGGCATGCGGTCGGCGAGATTTTCTGCATACTGCATACTGCAATGATCTTCAAATTTTTAGAATCTCGCGAGATAGCTGAGTCAAAGTCCCCAGAGTCTTTCCTCTGAACACTCCCTTTCCAAGGGACCAAACGTTTCAATAGAGTTGGCGTCCGCCGATTGTGAGGACCACTCGAGTAACTTATCGTACTCGCTTCGGCGGTACATATACTAAAATTGGAACGATACAGCATGGCCTCCTCCCTCATTTATAAGTCCTTAATTTTATCCAAACTAAGACATGGTGACTTCATATATGACTCGGCTAGTTCAACCATAAAAAGACACACAATTCAAAATCAGTCCCTCCGATCTGCCACGGAAACCTATACAACCACCACTCCTATATCTAGCCTTCAATGCATTTCATCCACGCCTCCGCTATATTTAAACAGCCAGTTCTCGCTAATAAAACATATTTCCACTTTATATCGCCCACACACCAAAGTATCATTAAATGTTACTAACATACTTCGTTCAAACATTAAATCCTACCTTCCAAACTCTATCCTTTGTAGAATTAAACAAATTCTACCTACCCATAACCTCTCCCCCCCATTCTTTGAGTACCCCATGTTCACCACTTTTCGCCCCTGGCGCTCCCCCATACCAGTTGTTGACCTTTCACTAAATAAACACAACAAGTCAACTACATTAAACTCCATTCTAAATGCGGAAAGAATAAACAAAACCTACTCAAGGCTACTCAATTATTTACACTGACGGCTCTGAATCTCAATTGGGAGTCGGAATCCACTTTGTTTCCAACAACACAGTTAGAATCTTTAAGCTACCTCAATACTCTTCAATTTTTTCTGCTGAACTTCTCGCAATTAAGGAAAGTCTTCGTTACGTCACAAATGCAGGAATTAATCACAAATATCTTATCGCTTCCTATTTACTGTGTGTGTGTGTACCCTGGAATCACTTAAGACTGGAAATTTGAAATACGCATACGCTAGACCAGGGGTCGGCAACGTTTTAACTAAGGGGTGCCAGTTTTTTCATCTATACAACATTTTGCGTGCCGACATAGGTACTTACTACAACTAAAATTAACAAAAATTAACTTAAATTAACTTAAAATATTGCTTTTAGAAGGTTTAATTACAAAAAAAAATTTTAACATTTAACAAATAATTTTATTATACTAGTCTTAGGACCTAGTGTGAACCCTGTGCTTGAAGTTCTTTAGAGAGTTTTCTTATATCCGGTTCATGTCTGGTTATTTTCAGTGTCACACATGCTTCCGAGTTGTCTGTTGTCTGTTGTCAGCCTGCTTCGGTACGGATTTAAAATCACTCTCATATGGGAAAAAAGTTGTTCACAGTTATAGGATGATCCGAAAGCTGTAAGCATGGCAAACGATGCTTTCTTAAGACAAATAAATTTCTCTGGTAAACTCATCCAACAACTGAGTATCTCGTTTGAATGGTTCTGGCAGTCACCTTCTAATACCCTTCTTAATTCTACAATTTCGTGTTCCATAACTCGGAGCTTTTAAATTCAATGTATTGAAGATCAAAATCATTAATGTCCATCCATGAGAAAAGAGATATGTCAAAGCAACTGGAAAAATCCATTAAATCTGGTTTGATTAAAAAAGCGAACATAGGACCATGTTTATCAAAATTTTGACCCCTTTCGATAAACTCCTCTTTTAAATTAGTCATATATTTAAGAATTTCGTCTATTAGTGCACCATCGTCGACACTGGATATATAAGTTTTTAAATTTAGAAAATATTTATATGTGTTTATAGTAATATCGCTGATAAATACATCTATTTTTAATTTGAATGATTTCCAGGATTCGTATAAATCCAGAACTGCTTTGCCTGAACCTTGTAACTTTAAGTTGAGTTCACTGAAATGGTTTGTAATATCAGTAAGAAACATTAACATACAGATCCAGTTCTTATCTTCTAGTTCAGGATAAGCATCCACTTGATTTTTTTCCAACAAGAACAATTTAATTTCGCCCAGACATTGCACAAATCTAGAGAGCACTTTACCACGGCTGAGCCAGCGCACTTTATTGTGCAATGGTATATCTGAATATGCACTTTCTAATTCCTGCAGAAACGCCTTAAATTGTCTATGGATCAGTGAAGAACGACCGACAATGTAGTTAACTATTTTAACCACCCTATCCATCACGGATTTTAAACTTCCAGTGGAGATTTTAACGCACAAAC
Organism: Pachyrhynchus sulphureomaculatus; assembly: GCA_019049505.1. Classification (NCBI taxonomy): domain Eukaryota; kingdom Metazoa; phylum Arthropoda; class Insecta; order Coleoptera; family Curculionidae; genus Pachyrhynchus; species Pachyrhynchus sulphureomaculatus. The sequence continues at coordinate 108,567,637 of CM032453.1, read as the reverse complement.
TCTCTTGGTGAATTATGCAATGAAAATTCAAAACTGACCGATCCATGCGTTCAATAAGACGGGAGACAATTCCTTTATGTCTCCCAATCATAGCAGGAGCGCCATCTGTCGTTACGCAAAAAATTTTATTTAAATCAATGTTCTGCTTTCCAAAATGTTTAACAAATTCTGAAAATATATCCTCTCCTCTTGTAGTTCCCTGCAATGGGGGCAGACAAATCAGCTCTTCATACACACTGCCATCATCGAAGTATCGCGCAACGATTGCCAGACGGGCAATGTCATTAATATCGACATTTTCATCAAATGCTACACTAAATACAAAACTCCGTTTGATAGCGTCTCTCTGCTGTTTTTGGACATTTTGTGTCATTTCGGTAATTCGTCTCTCGATGGTCCGCGCTGATGCCGGTATATCCCTAATCTTGGCCAATATTGTATCCTTATTGGGCAAGTCGTTGAATAAAATCTCGCCAGTACTCAAAAACGTTTGCTTCATAAATTCTCCGTCTGTGAACGGCCTACCCTTTTGTGCCAACGATTGTGCAATTTTGAAACTGCATTCAGTTACCTGATTTTTTCCTTGGAAAACTTTGCTAAAGAAAGTTAACTGTTTCTCGTATTGTTTACTTGCTCTTTGTATTGCCTCCCTTTTATCAGCGTTATCTTTAAATGACGATTCATGTTTTATCTGGAAATGTCGTTGAACAAGAGATGTCCGGAAAACTACGCTTTCCCGACATAGGACACAAATGACCCGATCGTTTTGCTGTACAAAACCGTAATCTGTTGTCCATGAAGTTTGAAATGATCGAACGTCTACCTTCTGTTTCTTCGGATGTTACTTCTATACTAAATGACCCAAACGTGTAGACGCTTGCTATATATAGAGAAATAATGTTTCCAAAAAATTCCAATAATTACGTTTATTAAATTTCTTAGAACAAAAATTATTATCTACAATGCGCCCATTGCAATCAAAGGGCCGCCTAGAAGTTAAATCTAACAAAAACTAAAGGTCGGCAATATAAAAAGAGTTGCGGCGTGCGTCGGAACGATCGAAGTCAAGTCAAACAAAAACCGCCTTATAGCGGCTCTTTTGATCTGAATTGAGGACGTTTATTTGTGTTTTTGCCTAGGCTTATATTTTGAGGCTTGCCGTCTTTAATACTTGCCGAAATTAAAGCCAAACCAATGCATTCAGTAAAATTATAAATTACAAAATATATATTTTGTAGTTTTTGGTAATAATACCTAGTGACCTATATAATATATCGTTTTTGTTTGTATCGTTAAAGTAATACTGTCGTCGATTATTTACTTAATTTCGAAACATGTCACAGATTACAGAATTAATGTGTAAACTTTGAATAGGTACGCGTGCCATTCGAAATTGCTTGGCGTGTCAGAGATGGCACGCGTGCCATAGGTTGCCGACCCCTGCACTAGACAAATCTCTGACCCATACATTCTTAAACAAAGAAACATTTCCATCGCTTTCTCTGGGTACCTGGCTACATTGGAATCAAAGGCAACGAAAAGGCTGACCAACATGCAAAGGAAGCTGTAGAAACTAACACACCAGTACACGCAGAAAACCATCCAAATGACTACATTAACCACTTCAAATCGATATACAGGAAATTATTCCAACTATAGTGGGACCTTGAGGAATCTTGAAATAAGCTTTGGGAAGTTAAACCCTTAGTATATCCTCCTTTTCACCGTCAATCATTGAATATAAGACAAAATACCATATGGAGAAGATTGGCAGTGGGCCACACTCACTTGACTCATTGATATCTACTTAAAAGTGAAACTATCCCTAATTGTTCCTCAGATCAGTCTCCACTCACGATTAAACACATATTTGAAGCTTCTCATCAACTGCAATTCAGAAAAAAAATTAATTTTCGACAAAATCTGAAACAAATACTGAACCCAAGCCTAATACAAATAACCATTAAACAAATGGAAGAATATCTAAAGGAAAATGGATACAATAACCTAATATAGAATAAACAAACTCATCAAATAAATTTTAAATTCAACATTCAAGTTGTGCGCTAAATGACCACTGTAGTCGATAAGCCCCAATCCCATAACATCCATCCATCTAGTAACTTATCGTGGGCCCAAGCGAGCCACTTCGCGACGTGATTTTCGCCCAGCTAAAATTTCTTCAACATGCTTCGGAATTTGACATCATGAGCACGAAAAAGGTTGTCGAATTGTCTCATGGGATATATTCAAACCTGGTTTTCTTAATTTTGCCGCTTTTTGTCGCAGCGACAATTTCGGGTCCCGTGAAAACAAAGACACGATTCGTTTTTTTTCGACTTTCGGAGTAACTTTGCCTACCGAGCCATATTTTGGAAAGTCGTCGACATTTTTCGTCTCGTTAAAACGATTTACCCACTTCTTCACAAACGACACCGACTTTTTAATATATTTAGCGGCCGCGAAATGTGCCCTTTTAGGTTCCTTTTGATAGGAAGACAGATAGACTGCCTCGAACCGACGCGCAAACAAGTGACTCATTTTGGATTTTACGTAATTTCGACGAACGTTTGGAATCGATTGATAATTGTACTAAAATGCGTCCTAGACAAAGGTTCCCTCTATAAATTTTTTGTTGATTCGCTAGAATCGCATCTACTAAAAATTAATTATCGCGGACACGTTCTTACTTGACAGACTGTACCCTTACATCTTGTCCTTTTGTTACTTGTGTCTTATGTACTGAGAGAGCTATAATCAAGCATCTGCTTTTTAACCCTTACATTTCTAATCTCTATTCTTGATGATGTGCATCAGAAGGTTACTGTAGACCTGTAGAGTTTCTATTATGACCTTTAAGTATTTTTTCAAAATATAAAATATACCTTACTTACTTACTTAATCCTTTTGCCTTTCGACCCCTTTTGTTAGGAGTGTAAGGCCCGTGGAGTTGAGTTATTCTATATCTGTCTTTTCCGTATTTCTTTCTATATCCTTCCATCCTGTTTAAATTGCCGATTGCCTCTTTTGTTTCTTCTGTATTAGTTTTATCTGTTTGTGTGAGTTCTGCATCTTGTTCCGGTATTATGTCTCTATGTTGATTTTTGTATGCTTTTCCTTCTAATTTTTTTGCATCCATTTCCTTTCCTTTCTGTTTCAGTGATTCCTACATAGTGCATTTGTTGTTCTTCTGTCAGTTCATCCTCTTATACCCCTATTATTCCGTGTTTTCAGTCTAATAACTCGATAATTATTTCCCATTTCTTTCTTCCTATCTATTTCTTTAATTATCATCTTATTTGTATTCATTTTACTAATCTTCTCTTTCGTATCCTTTATCTTTGCCAGGGTCGTTGTCAATCTACCTATCTCTCTCCTTTTTCTAAGTTTTTTGACTTGATGGGCGTAGTATTCTTTGTTTCTTCTTTCAGTTTTTCTTCCTCAGCGTCTCATTTATATTTTCTTCCTTCGATTACGTTCTCTGCTATATGTTTCAATTTCTTTCGAATTTCCCGTTCATCTTTTGTTAAATCGTTATTTTTGTAAACTCTCTCTCTTAGGTTTCAAAGTTTGTTTTTATTTTTCATTACAGCTTCTTTATCTCCCGTGTTTCCAAGTTCTATCTTGTATATAGTCGCTCTTATTTTTATCACATCTTTGATCTGTATTTTTGTGTCCATACTCCTCTCCATAAAATGTTCTACACCCATTTTCAGATCTGGTTGGCTATTTGGTTGAAATCTCATTGCCAATATTACAATATTATTCCTTATGTTGTCTTTTTCCAGTCTACTCATCTTCAAATCCATACTTCTCATGTTTTCTCTAATAATCTTATTTTCCTCTTTCAATACTTCATTCGCCTTTCTTAGTTCCTTCACCTCTTGTTGGTATCTCTTCTGATTTTGTTTTATATCCTTTATATCTGACATTAGCTCTCTGATCATTTCTATCAAATTGTCTATCTTATCTACTCTTTCGTTTTTCTCTTTCCGTGGTGTTCTTATCAGCTTTTTACTCTTCTTGAATTAACCCATTGACTCTTCCTCTTTTCGAGTCTCCTCATGTATAATCATCGCTAACCATTGTTCTTTCTGTTATAAAAACTTTACGTGTGTTCCTCGTATATTCCATTTTCAAACACGGAAGAAAAAGAAAAAAAAACTGTTGTTTATATTTCTTATCACCGTAAATAGTAAAACGATCAAGGTCGTCGCTTATCGTTTCATTAGCTTCATACAGTTTCACAGAATTATTCTCATAAACCTCCAGATTTTTTACTTATTGTCTTAATTACTCTACCGTAATAATGCTTGTTGAACGAATTGACTATTGCCGCGCGTTCGATTCACATGTACACACTTCGCGATCCGAAACTCAACTCAAATAAAATATCATCCCTTTACGTCCTATATAATTCAAATAACTAAAATCAGATGATATAAATCCAAATATACATAGGTTTGATAGACGTGCAATTTCACCCTTACATTCACGCTCAATAGTCAAGACCCGCCGTTTGAATATATTACTGAATAACTTTATCTATGACATTTTTACCTAAAAGTAATATACCGACTGAAAATAACTTTACAAAAGTGAACTTAAAAGTAATGCATTTTGAAGTAGAAACTCTAGTTAATTATTAAAATTGAGTATTAACAACGCCACGAAAGTTACGTAACTCACCAAAGTAAAATAATTTAGAAGTTTGCATTAATCCACCATAATATCTGTTAATAATTTTTACATTCTCAAGGTGTAAGAGCACACGCGTTGCAGAGAACTATTTGAACAACTTTTTCGCAGAACCTTAAGAGGCTAATTGTTCAATATTCTCCGCATTTTTTAGCGCTTGCATTTTTTGGTAACGTTATAAACTCAGACCTAACCTGAACTAGCCAGCTTTCTAGTATTCTGCCTAAATCAGAGATTTTATTGTAGATTACCGTAAGCCACTTAATCCCATCCTCATCTGAGAGCTTAAGAAACTCCCCATGGAATTCATCTGGGCCGGTGGCTTTTCCATTTTTTAGGTGATTTATTGCAATGCGCACTTCATCGGTGGTAATACAGGGACCAAACTAGTCTATTGAGCATTATAGTTGATCTGGTCTTGCATCAGAAAATAACTCTTTGATATAGTCTTACCATATCTTCAGTTTCTCTTTCTTATCGATAACAACGTTTCCTTGATGATCTATTAAACGTCCATTTGATTTCGTTCTCTAGTCACCAGTTAAGACTTTGATTTTTCGATAGATATTATAGCTATCATACTTTCCCTGCAACTCCTCTATCTCTTTACATCTTTCACCATTCCACCTATTTTTACCTGTTCGAATTTCTTCCTGTATTTGTGTGTGTAGTCTGCTAAATTTTGTTACCTCTATTTTTGTATAACCGTCCTTCCTCCATTAGCCTTAGAATGTCATCTATCATCTATTCCTTCCTTTTATGTGTTTATTCCATAAGTTAGATACATATTCTTTAGCCCTCTTGTTATTTCATTTAACTTTTTTATTTCAATAACGGTTAGTTTTGATAGATAAAATAGAGGACTTCGTCCCTTAATATTACCACCAATAAGGCATTTGTTGTGGCTGGTTTTAAACAAAGCCCAAAAATCTTCTGTTTTCTGCAAAAAAGCTATGATTGTGGACAATAATTTTTTTATTATTATATTTTCACCAATTTATTTCGTCTGCTTTAGTTTTCCCTATGCATAGTTTAGCAAATAAAAGATATATTTATCGAGCTGACACAAGGATTCATCTCAATAGTTTATAATTAGTGTTCGAGTATATTTTAATGTAAAAAACGCAGTTATACAAGGATTTTTAAGCTTATATATTATTTAGTGAAAAGAAAGAGGTTTAAGATAATTATAATTAACATAAAAAGTAATACTAAAGGCGTTAAAATAGTAAATAAATTTAATTTAATAGTTTTCGTTGTATTACATAGCGGCCCGTGAGGCACTATGGCGCCTAAACTAGTCATAAAGTTGAATTATGTCCAGGAACAAAATTGACCACACTGACGTACCACATCATATTAAAATTTTATCAAATTTGACCAGAGGGTAGTTTCTAAAAGAAAACCGTGAGATCCGTTGCAATAAAATTTCATTGCCCCTTTACACAGACAGAAATTTTATAAATATTTATCAAAATTGAACGCAGGTTGAGTTGACACACTTCTTATTTTCAGTTTCGTAACTTTGTACCAATGAAATAGTTATAATAATAATTTGATATTAAAATACGAAATTAGGTCAGTCTTAGTGAAATTTTTTAAACAAGATGAAACTGATCTTTGACAAAAGTTAGGTGTAGTTTATGGGATTAAATGTGAACGTGGGTCCATTTACATGGACCAGACTTCGCAAAAATTATCAAAGTCGCTCTACATAAAAGCGATTGCAAGCACAAACCAGATTCTACCAGTCTCAGTCAACATGTCAATAAATACGATCATAAAGTTCATTATAATAAAACCTTTATTTTGGACACTTTTTCAGGACACTGAAAGAAACATGTTCAGACTGGAAATGTGCTATATAAAAAACTGCCAAAATTGTCTAAACCATAAAAAAGACGTCGAAGACATAAGTTCCATTTACACATATTTGTTGTCCCAAGAACATACTAAAAAAATAAAAACTCATGATTCCTACACCAGAGTTTCTTTGAATTTTGATAATGCATAAATTTTCCATTTTTTTCTAATTTTCCTTTATTTTTCATCCGTTCGGACGATCTTAATTTGACCTTTTGTTAATAATTTTTCAACACGCAAGTTTTAGTTTCCAGCAGCATTCACAACTTCACAAATTAAAATTACTAGATTATTTCAAAATGGTCGAGCACGTGTCGGCTGGGACAAAAAGTGATGTTGTGACTTTTAAATTCTAAAAAATTTTAAAAATTCTCTTAATTCCTAACTATGAGTTTTATCTAATTTAAAAATACTTTTAATTGACAAACTTATGTTTATTGTTGTGAATTTATGTGTAGAAAAATAAGTTCGGTGGCAATTATTGTTTTTAAAAATCGTGCGTCAACATTTCATTTCCCTCGACTGCATAGATCGTTTTCTCCTTAGACAGAAGGCCAACTATGATTATTCAGTAAGTAACCTTCCTAATTCCATAACTCTATTTTTATAAATATCATAAAGTATAATAGGGCCCTTTTTGTTTTTCTTGCTGAAATATGATATATTCTTCGTTCTTTGCCTGATGAAGATTCTTTCTGTGTCTCCTAGGTCTTGAGGATGATGTACGAATTGGTATCGAACGCTCGATTTTAGAATAAAACTACAGTTACTAAGAACTTTAAGACCTTTTTGTTCACTCTGTAATCCTAAGGGTTATCCCTAAGTGAAAAAACTCTTGGTTATTACCAGTGAGCCCTTTTACTGACCTTCCTCTTCTATATATATATATATATATATATATATATATATATATATATATATATATATATATATATATATATATATATATATATACATATATATCTATAATATATAAAATGCAACGTCTCTCTGTCTGTCCGTTAGTGCGCTTATCACTGGAGAACCACTTATCCGATTTACGTACTTTTTTTTTAAAACATACATATGTTCTCTGGCCAGGTTATAGGCTATATTTTATTACGATAGGTAGCATAAGGAATGAGTAGTGACGTAAAATTGTGAATGATGTCGAAGAAAAATTTGCCGCTAGCGCGTTGCCTTGCAATAAACCGCCTAAACCATTAAATATGGAACAATATTATGTAGCAGAGAATATCTATAATCTATAATATATATATAATATACAATGTCTCTCTGTCTGTCTGTCTGTCCATTAGTGCGTTTATCACGGGAAAACCGCTTATCCGATTTGTGTGTCTCTTTTTTAAATTCATACATATATTCTTTGGCCAGGTTTCATAATAAAAATAATAATAATCTATATCTATAATATATATAAAATGCAACGTCTGTCTGTCTGTCCATTAGTGCGCTTATCCCTCGAGATCCACTTATCCGATTTACGTGATTTTTTAAATTCATACATATGTTCTCTGACCAGGTTATAGATATATATTTTATTACATCTATAATATATATAAAATGTAACGTATATCTGTCTGTTTGTCCGTTTGTGCGCTTATCACTGGAGAACCACTTATCCGATTAACGTGCTTTTTTGTTAAACATACATATGTTCTCTGGCCAGGTTATAGGATATATTTTATTACGTTAGGTGACATAAGGAATAAGCAGTGACGATAATGGTGAATCAAGTCGGAGAAAAGTTTGCCGCTAGCGCGTTCTCTTGCAATACACTTCCCAAAGCATTAAATATGGAACAATATCATGTAGCAAAGAATATAATATATATAAAATGCAACGTCTCTCTGTCTGTCCGTTAGTGCGCTTATCACTCGAGAACCCCTTATCCGATTTACGTATTTTTTTTTAATTCATACATTTGTTCTCTGGCCAGGTTATCTATAATCTTCTATCTAGAATATATATAAAATGCAACGTCTTTCTGTCTGTCTGTCTGTCCGTTAGTGCGCTTATCACTTGGTAACCACTTATCCGATTTACGTGTTTTTATAAATTTAAACATATCTTCTATGTAATTCGATTTAAGCCTAGATAATGGGAGATAAGGAGAAATAATGGGAGATAAGTCGAGATAAGGCTCGATAATGGAAGATAAGGTGAGATAATGGGAGATAAATATAAATAATGAGAAATAAGGAGATAAGCAAAGATAAGTCTAGATAATGAAAGTTATGGTGAGATAATGGGAGATAAGGTGAAATAATGGGAGATAAGGAGAAATATTGAGAGATAAGTCGAGATAAGCCTAGATAATGGGAGATAAGGTGAGATAATGGGAGATAAGGAGAAATAATGGGAGATAACGAGAAATAATGGGAGGTAAGGAAAAATAATGGCAGATGAGCAGCGTTAAGCCTAGATAATCGAAATTATGTAGAGATAATGGGAGATAAGGAGAAATATTGAGAGATAAGGGGAAATAATGGGAGATATTTTATTACGTTGGGTAAATGAAGGAATAAGCAGTGATGATAGTGGTGAATCAAGTTCACGCGAGCGGAGCCGCGGGCCCGGCTAGTATATATATATATATGAAAGAAGGTTTAAAACATTTAAACAAACAAACAAACAAATGAATAAAAGGAAACAACAAATAATAAAATTTATAAATAACGATAACAAAGAGATCGCACAAATCCAAGAAATAAAGGATGCTTCAAAACAATATTACCAAACACTATATGTCACGAAAAAAATCACCACCACCTCGGAAAGAAGAAGGAAATAGTAAGAAATGTGGGATCTGAAGAAATTCGAGATTTAACAACGGATGAAGTAATGAACGCTATACAACATATGCAATAATGAAATAACTATATAAATGATAAGGTATGGAGGGGTATTAATAATACAATCTCTTCAAGCTCTGTTTAATAGGTGCCTTATAGACAGTAAAATACCAACACCTTGGGTAAACGCCTTGATTGTGCTTGTTTTTAAAAAGGGGAACAAATTTAAATTGGAGAATTACAGACCTATCAGCTTGTTATCAGTACTATACAAAATCCTCACTAGAATCATAACATACAGATTAACAGACATATTAGACAGTTATCAATCACATGAACAAGCTGGATTGAGTGGGGGATACAGCTCTTTGGACCATCTTCAAACAGATTACTAGTGGAAAAAGCAAATGAATATAAGGTCACCTTGTGGATAGCAATGGTTAACTACGAAAAAGCATTTGATTTGGTATAGATATCGGCAGTTCTTAACGTCTTAAGTAATAGCAGAGTCGACGAAAGGTACACAACTCTTCTTGAACACATATATAAAAATGCCACATCACAAATAATGCTTGAAGAAAAAAAATAAATTCAAAATTAAAAGAGGAATTAGACAAGGCGGCTCAATATCCCCAAAGCTAGGCGCTAGAAGACATGTTCAAATCGCTAAAGCGGGAAAATAAAGGATTACTAATGGACGGTGAACGATTATATCACTTAAGGTTTTCTGATCCCCAACACAAAAGAAGAATTACAAGAAATGCTGATGGAATTAAATAACAAGTCTAGAAAAATAGGTCTAAAACTAAACTTCACCAAACCAAATAATTGAACAATGAGACGCAAGGTAACAGCCCGGAATTATTAGTAGAATGTGAAAGAATAGTAAAGGTACAAACATTCATATATTTAGGACAAAAAATCGAAATATCAAAAAATTTAAAGACTAATTTCGATAGAAGAGTCTCGTTAGCTTACTCTGCATTCGAAAGGTTGCAATCCACATTTAAATTAGACATTCCAAATACAATAAAAGCCAGAGTGACCGATCATTATGTACTGCCGGTATTAACATATGGCACTGAAACGTGGGCTTTAAATAAAAGTATAATAAATAAATTACAGGTAACTCCAAGAACAATGGAAAGGAGAATGCGAAATATTAGAGTCCAAGATCGTATTCCGGACATCGTGATACGAAGGAGATTAAAAAATGACAGATATCATACAACGAATTGAACGGGGCAAATCGCAACGATGAATGATAACAGATGGACACGCCGTATGGTTGAATGGAGGCCTAGAGAACATAAAAGATGCGGAGGTAGGCAACAGACAAGTTGGACGTACGACCTAAAAAGGTTAGCGAAACACGATTGGATGTAAAACGCAAACAACAGAACTCATTAGAGACAACTTGGCGGAAGCTTACATTCGATCTGGATGGAATAAGCTAATGATAATAATAAAGATATATATATATATATATATATATATATATATATATATATATATATATATATATATATATATATATATATATATATAAAAATAAAGAAAGAAAGCAAAAGATTGCCGTATCTACCAAAATTATTAAAAATATAATCTTAGTTGGGGAACTCGGCAAAAAGGGTGTGATAAGAGATCACACAATTTTCATTAAGCCAATATTTCGGTCCTGGATTGGGACCTTCTTCAGGCCAGAACTGAAAAGAAGAACAAAGCGTATTCACTGATCGTGTCTGGGACAACTTTAAATTAATGATGTTATCGTTAGGTTGTTATAATAAATAAAATTAGTGTAGAACAAGAATAAGATATTAGTCATAATAAATTAAAAAAACTCACATGAGAAGTGCAAAGATTTCGTTAGCCTGAATGGCCGTAGGTAGCTTATACATAAAAAAAGTTGTTACATATAAAAGTTGGTTAATCCGTAAAATATATATAAAATATATATATATATATATATATATATATATATATATATATATATATATATATATATATATATATATATATATATATATATATATGTTGGTTAATCCGTAAAATATATGTGTATATGTATATGTATATATATACATATATATATATATATATATATATATATATATATATATATATATATATATATATATATACAGTCCAAAAATCTCCATACACCCCCCTGCTTTCTATACTATTTTTCTGTTATGTTTAAGTAATTAATTGGAACAATGAGAAAACATGTTTAAATTAATATTTGAAACTTAACCAACGAGGATTAGTATTAAAAACAACCCCGGAACATTTTATTTAGAAGTTACATCGTTGTTATAAAAATGTAAACAAAATTAATGTCAAATAAGTCTCCATACACTCAAGAACTGCATTGAAAAAAAAACGTTATAATCAGCCGCATTTTATCAACCTATCTATTGCTCGCTAAACTGAAAACAAAATGAATAATTTTTGGCCATACTTTATAATCTGTCAGTTATTGCTAGTAATTTTGCAGAGGGTTTTCAAAGTAGTATTAAAAATGAGCGAGAGAAATTGTAAAATTCCATTTCAAGTTCGAAACTTCATAATTGATTTGTAGAAAGATGAAAAATCATACAGAAATATAGGAAAAGTTGTTAAAAAGTCGCATGCTACTTTTAGTACATTGTAAACCAATATAAATCAACCGGTTCCTATGAAATTCGACCACGCTCCGGTCGTCCCAAGAAATTCAAAAAATGTTTACACAGGGCGGGCTATAAGGGGTGTGCAGCCAGGAAGAAGCCGTTCGGAAGCTAATCGCAAAAAGCGGTTAGCTTTTCTTAGGGAATACGTTACTAAACCTCCTGATTTTTGGGAATCCGTAATCTTTAGTGATTCGTCACTAAAAGTAACCTTTCTAGGTCTGATAGCAGAACTAAAGTTTGGAGAACCATTCCATATTAAAAACATTTGTTCCACGGTGAGACAAGCGGGTGTCAGTGTTCTGCTTTGGGGATGCATGTCCGCTGGAGGGGTTGGAAATTTACATTTTATTAATGGTACCATAGATCAGCATGTTTATCTGAATATTTTGAGAGACAATTTAAGAGAAAGTGTCCAAAAATTAACACTCGAAAAAAGATTTCATTTCATTTTCCAACAGGACAATGATCTGAAACATACCGCAAACTTGGTGCGAGAATGGATGATCCATAATGTGTGACAGCAGCTTCATACACCTCCGCAATCACCCGATGTTAACCACATCGAGCATTAATGGGAGGAACTTAAATGGCGTGTTCGCAAGCATAATGTTTCAAATAGAGAAGAATTCAAAAACAGAATATTAAACGAATGGGAGAACATGCCAGCAGAAGTTACTAGAAGGCTGATTGCAAGCATGACAAAAAGGTTACAAGAGATTATCAAGGCCAACGGGGGTCCTCCTAAATATTAATTTAAATGACGTTGTTATTTTCCGTTAAACTCCGTCAAACTATTATTGGTAATTGTTAATTGTATGGAGACTTTTTTGACATTAATTTTGTTTACATTTTTATAACAATGATGTAACTTCTAAATAAAATGTTCCGTAGTTGTTTTTAATATTAATCCTCGTTGGTTAAATGTCAAATATTAATTTAAATATATTTTTTCATAGTTCCAATGAATTAGTTAAACATAACAGAAAAATAGTATAGAAAGCAGATGGTGTATGGAGACTTTTTGGACTGTATATGTATATATCCCTAAAGCGCTACAGGAGCGACACGTGTGCCGAAAAAGCGTTCACGTTGTTCTTGAATCGCTGTAAATTGTACTCGGTGAAAAATACAGTCCTGGGCAAATTATTCCAAAGGGATGATATTCTTCATATAAACGACTGCTTGAAAAGCGTTGTACGAGGAGTAACAAGCTGAACCTCATACGTATGTGAAGTATTAGCCTGGCGTGTACTTCTAGCATGCACCGCTCTGGGAGGAATTAAGCAGGCCACATCCTTCGAACACTTTCCATGAAAATACTTGTAGAATAGGCTCAAGTCGCCAACCGTTCTTCGATGTTCCAGCGAATCAAGGCAGCCGGTCAGTTCCGGGTCTCCAATCAGACGAACAGCTCTTCTCTGAATAGAATCCAACAAATTCAGTATGGGAGTGGAGCCCCAAACATGGGAGCAGTATTCCATAGTTGGTCGAATTTGATCTTTGTAAAGAATTAACAGTTGTTGTGGAGTGTAAAGCTTTCTGGTTCGAAATAATATTCCCAACTTTTGAGAAGCTCTCCTTGCTATGCCTGCAACATGTTCATGCCAGGACATATTTGCTCCCAAATTAACGCCCAACAAATTGAGTGACGATGTTAGAGGAATGGAGTGCCCCGACATAACTATGACGGGTTCAGCAACGTTAACTTTTTTAGAAAAAACTGCCGCCTGGATTTTTGTAGCTTTAAATTCCACGTCGTTACTGTCACCCCAAGATAAAATTTCTTCCAGGTCTTTGTTAAGTTGAATGACTTCTTGCTGTCTGCGGATATTCGTCTGAGTAACCGATGTCCGAGCGTTCAAAGTGAATGAAGAGATAAGCGTACTGTCATCTGCAAAGCTGTAGATTGGGTTCTCGGTCTTTTCCAGCAGATCGTTAATGTAAATAAGAAAAAGAGTAGGAGACAGTATGGAGCCTTGAGGTACACCGGCGTTGATAGTGAAGGTGTTAGAAAGAAATTCGTCGACTGCTACTCGTAAAGAATGCTCTCTGAGGAAACATGAGAGCCACAAACAGAACTTTTCAGACATACTATAAGAGCGTAGCTTAGCCAACAGCCCATCGTGCCAAACACGGTCGAATGCCTCAGATATGTCCAGAGCAACCGCTCGAGACTCTCCAAAGTGTTCAACTGCGTTGTTCCAAACGTGTGTTACATAAGTCAGAAGATCTGCTGTTGATCTATTTTTACGAAATCCATATTGATGATCGCTAATAATGTTGAATCCTTCAAGATATTTTAGAAGACGCTGATTGATATCCTTTTCCATGACTTTTGATATTATTAAAAGCAGTGCGATTGGTCGGTAGTTATTTGGCAAGGTCTTGTTGCCTTTTTTAGGTTTCGGCTGAACTGTGGCACATTTCCAGCAGGAAGGAAATATTCCCTTTCTGTAGGATAGGTTGAAAAGTCTACAGAAAACTGGTGTTAGTTCCCTCGCACAGTTTTTGAGAACTATGGCAGGTATTCAGTCAGCGTCAGAAGCTTATTTGGTGTCATTAAAATACGTTTATGGTACGCTGTCTGAAGACAATATCGAGCATCCTTGACTGCACTATGGGAATAGTAGGTGGTGTTTTTCCTTGGAAATCGACAGTAGAATGTGAAGCAAAAAGTTCAGCCAACAAGTTCGCTTTCTCAACAGGTGTCGTTGCAATAGAATTATCTGGCCGAGCGTGTAGTGGTATGGTGGATTTGGTGAAATTTTGACTGACTGCCTTAGCGACTGACCAAAAGGACCTGGAATTGTTACCAAAAGGACCTGGAATTGTTTTGTTTGTGGAGTCATGTAGCATATTTAATACTTTTTTTTTCAAATTTGGTTTCAGTTGGTACAATGCACCTGCGCTGAGTGAAATCTCACCAACACTGTAAATCTCACGTTCTTGTTAACAATTGGCCATATTGTTTAGTTGTTTTTTTTTTAATGGGTCCAGCACACATGCTGCAGGAAAATCACTAAAGCGCTACAGGAGCGACACGTGTGCCGAAAAAGCGTTCACGTTGGTCTTGAATCGCTGTAAATTGTACTCGGTGGGAAACACAGTCCTAAGCAAATTATTCCAAAGATATAAGGTTCCCCACCAACGGGATGAGGTTCTCCTCCAAAGAGACGAGGTTGTCCTCCTTTTCTGAGGTTTAGGTGTTTTGTTTACCAGTTGCGGAGCGAAAACAATATCTTCATTTCTTTATGGTCGATTCTTTACTTCATTATTGAGATACGCTATTTAAAGTGAATTTTCTGCAATGGATCTTGCTACGAGGAGGTGCCAGCTCCAATATATGCAGCTATAACATCCGATTCACCCTGAAATTACTATCTTAACCACCATAGTTACACTATTTTAGATAGCACTGCAAGATTTGATTTACGAGTATGGTTAGAATAGATGATAAATTCAACTAATTTAGTTTTTTCAGCTTTTATTTATAATAATTGCTAACGTACTTATGCGCTCTTCAAACATGATTTTGTAAAGAAAAATCTTAACATTAAAATTTAATTTTCTGCTGTGATCGTCGTACACTGGGACATATCGGTTAAGAAATACTGGAAAATATTTCTGGTCCATTTTTAGTGTTCCGTACGGAACACTTATAATATGACTTCGGTGTATGTCCGTCTGTCTGTCTGTCTCACCCGATTTTCTCCGAAACTATTTGTCATTGAAAGTTGAAATTTGGTAATAATATAGGAATTGATGGCCTCATCCGAGCCATGTAGTTTTGAAAGTTAAATTTTGACTTAGTTTTTGGGGGTGAACTCGGAAGGGAAAAAAAAAATTACTAGATCATCGAGTGTGGTGTTAAATGAAAACTTGTGAAAACACGAGTAAAAAATATATACGAGGATGGATTGAAAAGTTAGCGGCCTAGTCAAGATAACGAAATAAAATACGTACAAAAATATTTTTATTTTTCTACGTAAGGTGCCAAACGAAGAGAATAAGCCAGGTGGGGCAGCAATTCGAAACAACAATCACGAATTTGAGCCATAGACTCAACAGACGTGTGAACACGAGCCTTGTCCTGATGGAACAAAACTTTCTTTCTCAGTAATCCTGGGCGTTTCTCTTTAATTTCTTGACGTAAACGACACAAGAGAGTCCAATAGTAAGTCGAGTTTATTGTTTCGTCTTTCGGAAGGTACTCTACCATAAAAATACCTTTAGCATCTCAAAAAACTGACACCATCACTCTTCAAGCCGACAGAATTGCCTTCGCTTTCTTTGGAGTCTGTTCACCAGATTTTTTCCACTGCTTGGATTGTTGTATTGACTCTGAAGTATAATGGTGAACCCAGGTTTCGTCCATTGTCACAAACCTATTAAGAAAATCTTGCGGACGAGCCTCAAACATCTCTAAACAGTCGCGAGAAATCGTGAGTCGAATTCGTTTTTGTTCAACTGAAAGCAATCTGGGGATCACCTAGCGGAAACCTTAGAAAATCCGAGTTCATTGGCAATGATGTTTTGTGTTCTTTTATACGAGATGCCTATAGTGTCTGCAATCTCCCTGATAGGTAACTACGGTCTTTTAATATGAGATTACACACTTTACCGATGTTTTTTTCAGTCGTAGAGGTCGTGGGCCGGCCGGAGTGAGGGTCATTTTCGATGCTCTCTCGCCTACGTTTAAATTCTGCAACCCATTTTTTCACAGTGGTATATGACGGAGCAGGTTCCCCTAGTGTTGTTTGCATATCATCGTGGATCTCTTTTGGTTTTAATCTTCTTTTAAACAGGTACTTGATGACCGCACACCGTTCAATTTTTTCCGTTTTTCCAAAAACGCTGCACTTGGCCTCATTAAACTCGTTCTAACATAAAAACCTCAAATTCTACAGCAAAAAAATTTTACACACAACCAAAGAAAGTATGAACTTATTGAGAGTACTATAATAAAAATATTATAATTATTTTTTGGTGAGGCCGCGAACTTTTTAATCCATCCTCGTATATAATGTAATACTTGCGCACACTTTTCTTTGTATTATTTTTTAAAATCGCGAAAAATCGCTTCCCCCCCTTATTTCGAAAAGTACTGATGAAAAAATTTTGAAAAAAATCTGGAATATTCTCCACGGGTGTAGATTGAACGAAAATTATCACGAATGCATTACCTTTAATAATCTATCTGGTATAGATATAAAAACAAAAATTCAAGGTCATCAGTTTTCAGTAAAAATTGGAAACAAACTTTCTTGAAAACTCATTTGGGGTGTGTTTTATGAAGTCACTGATCATTTTATACCTCCGTAACAAAATTTTTTATTTTAATAGCAATCAACATACGAAACACTAATTGCGCAAGTTCAACTTGCACTTGACCAGTTATTTAATCTTCAGTTTGCTTATTCTTATTGAATTTAACCTAAATATATAAAATACGATGCAGTCTCTAAAAAAACATATATTTTCGATTTAACAACGTTAAAAAATGTCGCTTTAGACGAGTGACAATAAATTACTTGGTAAGGTGTTTTTAACGAATTTTTTTCAAGAAATAATATTTGTAATGTAAAATACAAATATTTTTTACACACTTTTTTCAGCTAATTCCTAGTTAATTGTGTTGAGAAACGACTTAATATATAAAGTTAAACGTGTTATTAGGACAATGTTTAAAAAAGTTGCAATTTTTTTTCGTTTTTATTGGTCTCCCCCGAACTTAATGTATTAGCCCCGAGCTTGCATATATGATTTTTAATTTAAAATCTGTGAATTCAAACCAGCCCCCATTGACTTACTGGCCAGGCTTTACACCTGCCATTCTGCTTAATAATTTATAACAAAAATAAATTCAAAAACTTTGTGGAATTTTCGACTCACATTTATACAATTTTTTATGTTTATAAGTAAACTACCTATTTAACTACTACGTATACATGTGTGTGTTGATGGTGTTCGTAAGTGTTGTAAGAAATTGGTGGGCTCTTTGCTGAATTATTTTATCCTTCTTTCTTGCAAGTTTTTGAGATGATTCTTATTTTCAACAAAAACCTGTTCAAAATATCTACATTGTAGTTTTCCCGATACTTCTATACAGTAGTCATTCTCAAAGACCACAAAAGATAAACGTATGGGCAAGGATTTGTGGACGTCATATCATTGGTCCCTTTTTTATCGATGTAAATCTTACAGGACACCGGTATTTACAGTTACGCCAAGAGCAAGTTATTCCAACTTGGGCAGCTCTTTTTCCCGGTGAAAATAATTTGGATGCCCCTAACAAGAATTTATGATATCAGTAAGACGGAACACCTCCTTATTATGAAATCAATGTTCGTAGATATTTGGATGCGATTTTTCCGACCTTACACCACTCGATTTTTTTTTTATGGGGATTTTTGAAAACCAAAGTTTACCGAAGTCGACCTGAAGCTGTAGAAGATTTACAACAAAGAATCCAATATGAAGTAACACAGATCACTCCGGATTCTCTGCAAAACTTTGTTCAGGCTGTTTATGACAGATCGGGTCATTGCCTCGCTGTTAATGGTAGACATTTTCAGCAATTGTTACCTTAAAAATAAACCTAGAGTATTTATTAATTTTTGTCTTTTTTTTATTTTAAATTTCAAATGACAATAATTTCAAAACAGTTCAATTTAGATATATGGTATGTTAGACACAATATCTAAAATTTTTAGCAGGACTCAAAAATAAAATAATATACAGTACTGTCCATTTCAATAAAATTACGATGGTGTAATTTCTTCGAACTCCTAGTTCAAAACATGTTATTGTCAACGTCAGCATGTGCGCCGTATAACACCCTATGACTTTCATTTAAAGATTTACAGTCACTGAAATACTGTGGAATCATTATTCGATACATATGGGGCACCTTATATATATATATATATATATATTATATATATATATATATATATATATATATATATATATATATATATATATTGTAACATTCATTTTTTCCTAGATTTTAAGACCATGTAATGTTACTGATTTTTCACTTCAAATTGTATTTATTTTCATTTTTGTATCCAACGGTATATTAATAAGAGATTCCAAGCCGTTCGGTATATTAGTGTGCTGTGCGGGTTTCTGACCGAATCTATCGGCACGCCGGGATTGGTTGAAAATGTGTATCCGGATTTTTGGTTCCGGCGTCGCGATATGACCGAGAGAAGGCCCACGGCTTATTTAAGGGTCCGGTAGGACAGGGATCGGGGCTGAGTACCATCAAGCCGCAGCCAGGCTAATTTTCATCGGAGCCGCCAAGTAGGCTTCCTTCGACAGAGCTGCAGTAAAGGCTCATAACAACAATCATGAGAGCTAAATAAAGCACAAGTTTTTTAACGAAAAGCCGTAGTGGGCTCTCTAAGTGTTTACTAGAAAAGTGTGAAATCGGTCGTGTTCCATCGAAGCCGAAATAAAAACAGTAAGTTACCAAAACATCCTTCCATAGACTTATCCCTGAGTAGTGCCTTAACAGCAATTTGAACTGACTAAAAAGTGAAGTGAAAAGCACTATTTTTCGTCTTCGGGAGTAGTCAGAGTTTAGAATTTAAATGTCATAACTACCTGTTAGGCTAAAATTTTTAGTAATCCTGTAAAACTGCAAAGGTTAGAACTTTTTATTTTTAAAAACATGAATAAATTTTCTTTTTGTTGATTAAAGCTAGTGTCTCACTGAATACCTATCTTACTTTTCAGGATAAGAACGGCTGTACCAAACTGATTTTTTTTTTACCAACAGTACACCCTTTCAGTATTTTTTCATTTTTTTAGCGGAAGTTAGATCCTTTCTATTTTAAAATGAATGGTGCCCAAAAAGTCGTACAGCTGAGATTTCTTTAAAAATAGAAAAATAATTCCAAAAAGACGTACAAAAATTATCTCTTACCCATATCTCTCTACCAAAGAAAACTGAGCTAGTGTGTGTTTAATTTCTTTAGTTCTTTTAAAATCATGATTCACTCAATTCATTATCAGAAATTAAAAGGAGGTTGCAAGAAAATTGCGCCCAAGCGTGGGAAAAACAATTATCACACGGTACAAAATGACGCAGTCTACGTGGGGCGCAAATAAACACTTTTCCATAGGCTACAAAATGACGCCTCAAAAAGCGGGCAAGTTCACACATTACAAAGTAGCGCTGTCAACGCGGGGCTTTTGGAATTTTATTTTTTAAAAGGGTTCAGTGTACTAGCTTTCGAACAAAGTAAAAGCTCTAACTTTGCAGATATTTTTATTTCATAATATTTATTAAACGAAACTACACTATAGCAGTAAGACAAAAGCAGGAAATTTGTAGAATTTTTTATTTCAATTTATCTGATGGTGGTATAGATATTTGAATTTTGTTAATCGACTCTAAGATAAGAGATTCCTACTTTTTTCTTAAAAGCTACTTTTATAGTTCAGATTAGCAGATGTGCTGGTTTACTTTAATTTTTTGCAGTGTTAGATTTATTTTGCGGTTAACCGAACAAAAAACTGTTCTTTCTTTTCACCGATGTTTTGCATGAATATTAAAAATACTTAGCTGATACGAAACGATATCTGGAGATTTTTTTTTTTGTTGAAAATTCTTAACATATTTGGTAAAAGAATTTTAATACAAGGCGATACTTAGAAATTTTTTTTGAAATTGTCGAAGATTTTTTTTAATGTTTAGTAAAGAAGTTTACATATTTTAGTTGCCTTTACATGATTTTCTTTTGACTATTGGGAGCACAGGAAAAATATTTTTACGACTCTTTAAACAATTCTTTTAAATTTCATAATCTAAATACATTTATCATGGAAGCATTCAATTTTAAAGTCAATCACCTACTGGAATATGAATTAGACTATGAACTGAAAATCCGTCGTACTTTCTCAGAACGTCCGGTCGCGGATAAAAGAAAGATTCTAACGAGGATCTTAAGTAAAGAAATATTCCAATAGATCAGATTGGACTAAATAGTTACAAAAAGTTTCTGATTTTTTAAGTCTAATAAAAATTCTCCTTATCAAGTTAAAACTCCTGCTTCTCCAAATGGTCACATGTCTCCTTTATTCGTGCATAAATATTCAGATAACAGACCGCATATCGAGATAAATCTATTAGGTGCCCATTTCTCGGCTTTATTTGACTCTGGTGCAAATGCCTCCGTTGTAGGTCAGAATGGTATTAAAATTTTAAGTCGTTTAAGTATAAAAATATGCCATGTCAAAAATAGAAGTGTTACCACTGCAGATGGCAGCCGTCTAAAAGTTTTAGGTACGGTTGAGTTGCCGCTAGTCTGCAATGGTCATTGTTTAGTAATCTCTGCTCTAGTAGTACCTTCTCTATCACATACTTTGGTTTTAGGATGTGATTTTGCACAAAAATTCGGAATTTTAGTAAATTTTAAAAATAATTCGTGGTATCCACAGTCCCTGGAAGTCAATTCTCATACAAGTTTTAAAGATTGTTATTCAGAAAGTTCTTTAGAAAACCTTTTCTCACGTCTATGTACCCTAGATGATCTCTCGCAGACGGAACGCTTAAAAGCAGAAAAAGTAATAAGCTCTTTCAATGAAATAAGTAGTAAAGATAGGTTAGGCCGAACGAATAAGATCACCATGTCTATAGATACGGCTGATGCCAGTCCGGTAAAGACAAGGCCCTTCGCCATGTCTCCGTATATGTCAAAAGTATTAAATAAGGAGTTAGACGAAATGTTGAAACTCGGAGTGATATCGTCTATGCTTTGACGGAAGAAAGCTCAACGAGGTCAGCAAATTTGATAACTATCCATTACCGAACATCGACAGAATTTTGTAAGGAGTTAGACGAAATGTTGAAACTCGGAGTGATATCGTCTATGCTTTGACGGAAGAAAGCTCAACGAGGTCAGCAAATTTGATAACTATCCCTTACCGAACATCGACAGAATTTTGACATCACTCAGGAATGCTAAGTATGTATCCTCGATAGATCTTAGAAAGGCTTTCTGGCAAATTCCTTTAGACAAATCCTCTAAGGAAAAGACCGCTTTTGCAGTAGTAGGCCGAGGTCTATTTCAGTTCGTCACTATGCCGTTTGGTCTAAAAAAACGCTGCTCAAACTCAGCAACGTTTAGTGGACGCTATATTTGGTCCGAAATATGAGCCACATATTTTTACCTATCTCGATGATATTTTAGTAACATCGGAAGACTTCGAATCGCATATTCGCTTACTTAAAGAAGTAAAAAATAAATTGAAAGAGGCCGGACTGATGATAAATTTGAGCAAATGTGATTTTTTCAAAACTTCTCTAAAGTTTTTTTAGGCTATATAGTAGGCTCAAATTCCTTGCGTACCGATCCGGATAAAGTAGCAAGCATGGTTAATTATGCGAGACCTACTAATACTACGGAAGTTAAGCGCTTCGTAGGAATGTGTTCATGGTACAGACGTTTTATTGAGAATTTTTCTACCCTGTTGTCGCCTATTAATGATCTTTTGAAAGGACGAAAAAAAGGACAATCGATAGATTGGACAAAGGCAGCCGAAGAATCTTTTATCAAGATCAAAGAGCTATTGGTTTCAGCTCCAATTTTATCCCAACCAGATTTTTCCCAACAGTTTTATATTTCTAGTGATGCTTCTAATACCGGTTTAGGGGGCGTCCTAACACAGAAAATCAATGGTGAGGAAAGAGTGATAGCGTATGCCAGTAGAACTTTATCAAAGGCTGAACGTAACTATTCGGTTGTTGAAAAAGAATGTTTAGCAGTACTCTTTAACATCGAAAAGTTTCGACCTTACATAGAAGGTGTTCCTTTTTCACGGTCATAACAGATCATTATAGTTTATTGTGGCTTAATTCTATTAAAAAAAAACCCTAGTGGCAAACTAGCGCGTTGGGCGATTAGGCTGAGACAACATACATTTAATTTAATTCATAGAAAAGGAGTCCACAATGTTATTCCTGACGCTTTGTCAAGAATCCCAGATCATACAGCGGACGGAAGCAGTCTTAATGCACAGATTGGCGTAAGAATTAATACAGTTAATGTAGATCGCATTGATCCATGGTACGATAATTTGCGGCAGCAAATTAAAGAACTTCCTCAAAATTTTCCGCAGTGGAAGGTGGAAAATGATTTCGTGTACAAGTTTATCCCAAACCAGTTGCCTTTAAAAGTTAATGTACCTGAGTGGAAAATACTAGTTCCTAAACCACAGAGAGGGGAAAATTATAGACATGTGTCACACTCCTCCTACTTCTGGTCATTTTGGTTTTTATAAAACTCTTCACAGGGTTCAGGAACAGTATTATTGGCCAAAAATGCGTTTTGATATCTTAAAGTTTGTGAGGACTTGTGAAGTATGTGGAGCGCAGAAATCTCCAAATACACTACCAATGGGACTGATGGGAAAAGAGAAAACGGTTAATTACCCTTTTCAAGTCATAGCAGCTGATCTAGTAGGCCCATTCCCACGTTCAAAAAAGGGAAATAAATGGCTTCTCGTGGTTTCTTGCTGGTTTACAAAGTATACCATGCTATTTCCTTTGAAAAGCTCTAAAGCTGGACATATACGTAATAACCGAACAATCGGGACCGCTTTAAGAAGTTACGTTGATTCACATGACACTTGGGATGGCAATATTTCCAAAATTCAACAAGCAATAGATACCGCAAGACACGAAGTAACAGGGTTCACACCGTCTTTCTTAGTTTACGGCAGACATATACCTCTATCTGGGTCGTATTATAATTTTCACTGACGTGCGTAGTAGGATACATAAGGCTTATGAACGGAACAGTAAGTCTTACAACCTTAGAAAAAGGGATTTTGCCTTTAATATAGGTGATCACGTTTGGCGAAAAAATAAAATTCTTTCCAGTGCAGTTGATAAATTCACATCTAAGTTGGTACCTAAGTATGTGCATTGCGTGATAAGAGAAAAGATTTCAGATTTAGTTTATGGTTTGGTTAATTTAGATGGGACTAAAGTAGGACGATGGCATATTAAAGACTTAAAACCATTCACGGGACCTAACCCTAATGAAAGTTTGTCAGAAGAAGAATAATTTATATTTACATTATCTTAATTGCTTTACTTTACTTTTTTTGATGTTGCTCTGTAGAGGTGACGACCTCGTTTTTTTGACTGTTATAAAAGTTGAGCAGAGTATAGCTTACTTTTATTATTTTTGCTAAGGTTTTGGGTACTGATCATATCCAAACTTAGGTTGATTGTAGTTGATGTTTAGCATCGACTCAGCTGTTGCGAGCTTGCGAAAGAGTCACACTCAGGATTTATCATAAGACTGGTATGTCGGTGGTCGCGGGATTTGATTTGCTTATGACCCCAAAGAATATCCAGTTCTTGACACTTGGAAGCGAAATTTTGATTAGAGGCAATCCAAAGTGATCTTGAGTTTGGACAAGCGCAAGATGGAGCTCGCGTGGTGTGATGTAGAGTCAAAAATTTTTATGAACAATTTCAAAGTTTGTTACCCGAGTGGGTGTATTTCTATTACCTTAGTGGTATATGTTGGGTGCAATTAAGAGTAAATTGATTTTGGTTTATCCAGTGAGTCTAAGACTTGGATTATTTTGATTTAGATCTTCTTCTGAATTGACAAACTGAGGGTATACTTTATTCTTTTCAGAGCCGTTTAAACGTTACCTTTGAGTCACTAATTTTTTTAAAAAATTTTTTGCATGGACTCATAGGCGTATGTTGAGTTTTTTCGGTATACTATCAGATTGATAGGAAATTGAAGTCCTGCAGGAGAACTAAAGGCTGATCATTTACAAGAGATGAGAGCAGAGTAAGACAGTCGTTTCACAAAGAAATGATCAAAATCTGATGCCGAGATGAGAACCTTGTCAAGAGAGGCTAAGCGCAGTGAAGGAAGATTCCTAACCGAATTTTTAGATTTTCACCAGATAATCTAGAAGTTTGGGCTGACAGAAAACGGTTATGCCTGATACCTGTAGCAGTTTCTTCTAGAGGCTATTGTCTAGGGAGACGATTAACACCATGATCAAATATTTTAGCTGTCAACGATGTTTTCTTTTTGTTTCTGATTAAGCTGGAAAAGCTCTTGTCGTCTTCAAAAGTTTTGTTGCATTGCCACCGAAAAATAGAGAAATTTTTGCTTCATGTAGCTTTTTAAGCTCATTTTCGTTTTTTGGAAATTTCCGTTAGAAGCTTGGTTAAATTAACCTTGTAAACCTTTAGGTTGTATCCCATGAGTTATCTGTTTTTACAGGCTGTGATGCACCGGGTGCTAACAGATGCCGTTACGACGTTTGGCAGGAAGTTAGTCTTCTTGAGGAATAGACTGATTGGAAGGGTAGTCTATGGGGGGCGCACGTTTGACCTTTGGGACCTTTAGAGGTTTTGTTACCCAATGGCTATTTCTATTTGAGCCAAAGGAGAGCCTAGCTACTGTAGTCGACCTCAGCTCCAATTAGCCTATTAGTGGTGACAGGCTGTTGGCAGTAGTGTGTTTCGGAACACCCTAATGATTAATTTTTTTGACTTATGGTGGTGTGGTAGACACCGTTTTAGTTTAGTGGATGCTATAATCTACTCCCTTTTGTTGGTGGACTCCAGGGTCACCATTTCCGTATTTTATTGTCTCCACCTTTCAGTATATCGTGGTGAGGTGTTTGTCTCCTGTTATGTGGGATGGATTAAATTCTTTTCGTTGTTGTTCTAGGGCGAGACCAGTACAAGAGGGTTCTTCATGCAACTTGGAGAAGCGCAATGCTGGTTAAATTTTATATCTCTGTGTAGCAACCCTGAAGAATGACGGAGGGCGTTTTTTCTGGCTCATGTTTCTAGGCAGATTTGTCACCTTGGTGCGATGTGCCGAAGATTTGATTAGCTTTTGCTACGAGCTTTCACCAAGCTCAGTATGGAGTTATCATAACCAAGGGTTTGGGATTTGAACTCCTGTATATATTTCTGTATATAGTTCTGTATATATTTCTGTATGTTGGTTGCCTGAGGGCATGTGCTCAAAATGCGTGATTTTGAGTCGTTTTGTTTATGGACTCCTATATATAAGATTATGATTTTAGGGAGGTCCTATTTCGAGACTTGCTGTCTCATATAGTTATTTTGGGAATGTTTCCTTGAATGTTAATTGCGCGCGGACTAATCATTCTGTTCTTAGTGAACATTGCTTTTTAAAGCAGGATCATTCAGTTTAGTGAATTTTAGCTTTTATAGCTATTCACTGCGTTTAGGGTGAATTTTAGCTTTTACAGCTATTCACTGTGCCTATAGTGATATTGTTAGCTTTTATAGCTGCTCACTATGTTAATGGCGAGATAGTTCTTTTAGAACGCAGACTTTGTGTAGTCGAGGACTACTTACAGAGTGTTTTCTTGGCGAGGAGCCGAGGCTTTTTTCTGGCGATGTACCAGAATGTTTTCTTGGCGAGGAGCCGAGGTTTTTTTTTCTGGCGATATACCAGAGTGTTTTCTTGGCGAGGAGCCGAGGTTTTTTCTGGCGATATACCAGAGTGTTTAGTTGGCGATGAGCTGACGTGTTTTCTGGCGATCAACCAGAGCGTTTTCCCTGGCGACTTTAGCATGTCTGGATGTCTTAGGACGTCGACATTGCGTTATAGAGTGCGATTATCTGGCGATCAACCAGAGCGTTTTCCCTGGCGATTTTAGCATGTCTAGATGTCTCAGGACGTCGACATTGCGATGTAGAGTGCGATTATTTTCTGAGTGCGACTAGTAGTGATACTAGATTTGGAATGTTCTCTTAGCGATGAGCTAAAGCATTGATAGCGATTGTTCCCGAGCGTTTGTCTGGATATTTATCCAGATGTTTTTCTTAGCCTAGTGCTAAATGGTCTTACAAGACTTTTTCCTTTTTAGTGTTAATGATTGCACTAGAATCAGTTTTTTATTTTTCTTTATTTAAGAATTTTTATAAATTTCTTTTGCTGAAATAGAAAATTTTCAGACAATCCTTAAAATATTTTAAGGGGGGTGTTCATACTTTGTTTCAGTTCACTTTTTTGATTTAGACAAGAGTCTAGACAAAGTTATATTTTTTTTTTTTTTTAGTAACAATAACAGAGCTGATTCTTTTATATAAGAAGACCGCGATTGTTACTTTAGAAAGGTATTTCTTATGTTCATGCAAGGATTTTTATTTACTTTTTGATGTACTTAACTTTAGTGCTTAATTAAGTTAAGTCTAGTTATAAGATTCTTGTGTACATGCAAAGATTTTCATTTGGTTTTCATTGTACTTAATATTAGTGCTTAATTGAATTAAGTCTAGTAGTAAGGTCCGAAGTTTGTAATTTTGTTTTAAGTTCTGACCTTAGTAGTAAGTGATAGTGTACCACTTTGTACCTTTTCATTAGTAGCCTTAGTTTAATAGACTAGTGTAGTCTATTTCTTTTTGGAAGGGGGTAAATGTAACATTCATTTTTTCCTAGATTTTAAGACCATGTAATGTTACTGATTTTTCACTTCAAATTGTATTTATTTTCATTTTTGTATCGAACGGTATATTAATAAGAGATTCCAAGCCGTTCGGTATATTAGTGTGCTGTGCGGGTTTCTGACCGAATCTATCGGCACGCCGGGATTGGTTGAAAATGTGTATCCGGATTTTTGGTTCCGGCGTCGCGATATGACCGAAAGAAGGCCCACGGCTTATTTAAGGGTCCGGTAGGACAGGGATCGGGGCTGAGTACCATCAAGCCGCAGCCAGGCTAATTTTCATCGGAGCCGCCAAGTAGGCTTCCTTCGACAGAGCTGCAGTAAAGGCTCATAACAACAATCATGAGAGCTAAATAAAGCACAAGTTTTTTAACGAAAAGCCGTAGTGGGCTCTCTAAGTGTTTACTAGAAAAGTGTGAAATCGGTCGTGTTCCATCGAAGCCGAAATAAAAACAGTAAGTTACCAAAACATCCTTCCATAGACTTATCCCTGAGTAGTGCCTTAACAGCAATTTGAACTGACTAAAAAGTGAAGTGAAAAGCACTATTTTTCGTCTTCGGGAGTAGTCAGAGTTTAGAATTTAAATGTCATAACTACCTGTTAGGCTAAAATTTTTAGTAATCCTGTAAAACTGCAAAGGTTAGAACTTTTTATTTTTAAAAACATGAATAAATTTTCTTTTTGTTGATTAAAGCTAGTGTCTCACTGAATACCTATTTTACTTTTCAGGATAAGAACGGCTGTACCAAACTGATTTTTTTATTTACCAACAGTACACCCTTTCAGTATTTTTTCATTTTTTTAGCGGAAGTTAGATCCTTTCTATTTTAAAATGAATGGTGCCCAAAAAGTCGTACAGCTGAGATTTCTTTAAAAATAGAAAATAATTCCAAAAAGACGTACAAAAATTATCTCTTACCCATATCTCTCTACCAAAGAAAACTGAGCTAGTGTGTGTTTAATTTCTTTAGTTCTTTTAAAATCATGATTCACTCAATTCATTATCAGAAATTAAAAGGAGGTTGCAAGAAAATTGCGCCCAAGCGTGGGAAAAACAATTATCACACGGTACAAAATGACGCAGTCTACGTGGGGCGCAAATAAACACTTTTCCATAGGCTACAAAATGACGCCTCAAAAATCGGGCAAGTAAAAAAACACATTACAATATATATATATACATATATTATATTTATATATATATATATATATATATATATATATATATATATATATATATAAATATATATAAATATAAATAAATATACATTAAAAAATCTTTTTTTTTCGTTTTATATCATGGAAGTGTGGTTAAAGTTGGTAGTTTCCTGAAGTGAATGGTTATATTTTAACCTCTTTTATGTATCTAAAATTAGACGATGTGCACTGATAATTACAAGGTATTATATACTTATTTTATCTCTTTTACAGATTTTTCTTTATTATTATTTTTGGCGTTTTGAAAGCCAGTTTTTCTAGCGTAGTAGTACAGTTCAAATTCAAAATAATGTTTTGACTATAAAGGATATTGTTTTGACTATAAGGGAGGGTAGAGGCGCATTTAATAAAGCAATATCTCCAGACATGTTTGTAATTTGGAGGTCATCTTATTTCTCCTATAAAAAATAGGGAAGTTTTGCTTACGTTTCTATTTGGCCGAAATATGTATCTCATTTTAAATAAATCGTTAAAAAAAATGGTTAAATTTGCCACTTTCTTCTAATTGTCAGAATTTCAATAGATAATTTTAAAAATTATCAAAACCCAAACACTTTTTTGTTTGGGTTTTGATTAGCCAGAATTAGACGTTTCGAAATTTTTTTTAACTCATTAACAGAAAAAAGAGGGGTAGCGAAAGGCAGCTAAATCTAATAGACGCGTTATTATAAATTTGGAAAATGTGAAATGCTGAAAAATATAACTTTTTCATTAACAAAAAAAAATCATAAAAAATACTGCATTATTTTTAACATCCGCGTAAATTGTACAAAAGTATTCACATAGCTCATTTTGGAAAACCCCTAAAATCATACTTGCTTGCGCATAGTTTACGTCAAACATAAGTTCGGAAAAGCTGTCTGTTTATATTTTATACAGTTTGCTAGCTTTTCTTTTTTCTTTTGAATCTAAAAACAACTAAAATTAAAGATGAAGATGTGCACCTAAATCCGTAGAATGTAAAAACTTTCTGAAAATATTAAATAACACAAAAGTTGTTAGTACTATTGAATGAACAAACCAGAAAAAACCCTTATAATACTATTGACACTATACAAAATTTGTATTCCTCCTTGCCCTTAAAGCGATATTGCTCAAAAATTATAATTTCCTTTCTTAATTCCATAATTAAATATGTAAAAAATTTTAAAACAATATTCCATTTCGTGCCAACGGACTGTTTGTCATGATCTTAAACCGTAAAAAAATGCAGAAATCTCGGAAGGCGATATTTTTCCGAATACAATACTTCCCTTTAGTAAGAGAAATAAGAATAAGGCTCCTTCGCAACGTCTATATTTTCGGGGCCTTCCCGCATATGAGAGTCCTTTATGACCGTTTGTGCTTTTTGAACTGATCGGGTTAAAAAAAGGATATATTTTTATCGGAATGTGTTTGTCGGTTTAACAATGACCTTAAAGTTGATAGTATCGTAAATCTTCTTAATAAACCCATTAAAACTTGCCTCCATTTGTGGAGACGTTTTAGGGATTTATTTTATAAAAATCTATTATATTTTTAAGAAGTTTATCCTTCGTGGTTTTTATGGCTAAAATAAATTTAAAAATATTTTTAGTTTCAAACTTTCTCAACTATCCGGTATCCAGCAAAAGAAGATGCGACTTGCATTTTAAAGATAATTCCTGGAAAGTTTCTTTGAAGTTCAGTTAATAAATCAGAATACTCGCTAAAGAAAATAATAATCGTATTAAAAGGAGCTTAATTAAAGCAATTTTAAAATTAAATTAGTTTAATAAAGGAAGTATGGTTAAAGTTGCTAGTTTCTCGAAGTGAATGGTTGTATTTTAACTGCTTTTATTTATTTAAAATCAGTCGATGTTCACTGATAATTGTAACGTGTTATATGCTTATATCTTCATTTACAGATTTTTCTTTATTATTATTTTTGACGTTTTAAAAGCCAATTTTTCTAGTCTAAGTTTCTCTGACATTGCAGTTTAAATTCCCACTAATATTTTGACTATAGGGGAGGGTAGAGGCGCCGTTAATAATGCAATATCTCCAGACATGTTTGTAATTTGGAGGTCATCTTATTTCTCCTATAAAAAATAAGGACGTTTTGGGTACGTTTCTATTTGGCGGAAATATGGATCAATAAAACTAATTATTTACTTTGTTAACTGACAATTGTTGTTACTTAATTAATAAACAAATGTAAAACAATAGTTAACATGACTCCAAAAAAAAAATTAATGGCATCTGAAAGCTAACGTCGAGACCTATATTTAAAAAAAAAATCCATTTTGGCCTAAATGGCATAAAATGGCGGGCAACTCAAATTTTAAATAACAAATTTAATTATGTCCACTGGGTACAATATTTTTGTACCAACATTTCAGGGTATTTTTGCTATAACAAGAGGAATATTTTCTGAAATTTTCAAACCGATCGGTTCACTCAGTCGACCTGTACAATAAAATGAAAAAAAGATTTTTGCCTGTTTTTTCAAACCAGCGAAGATTTTTTGGAAATTTCATTACAAAGAGTTTAGTTTTTTGTTTGTCTCGAGCCGACGATATAACTGGAGGTATTCACATTTTAAGCCCAAAAAACGCGTTTTGAAAACGTCAATTGTTTATAAATAAAAGAGCACAAAATTTTTGAGGTTCAAAACTCCCGGTGATACCCCAGAGAGGATAAAATCATAATATTGCTATATCTAAACTATGCCTATCTCATCACTATTTTGACCTTTTTTACTGCGCTATATTGCATCTATTGCATCCATTGCATGGTCTGTTTTCTTGGAGAGGGCATAGCCCTCTTATCATGTTGTCATTCTGACCTACACTGTTTTTGGTGAGAGTTTGCCTATCATCTCTGTTGTAACCATTACCGCCGTTTTCATTATATGGGAGATTCACTTTTTTTAAATTTATAGTCGATGCAATATAGTACCAATTCAAAATTTGTAAATGCATGAAAATTAATTTTAATTCATTTTAATTTTAAAATTAAATAACTCACAATTTGTGCTAATACGATTCATGGAATTATGTGCGTATATAAATTATAAACAATTTGTTTCCAAAATATAATTATTATATAACAAATAAGTAATTTATTAAAATTTGCACTTAAAATACGCAAATACATTTTTAAAAAAATAATTCAAATTGAAATTAAATTGATTTACGTAACAGAAATTAGTTTTTATTTTTATATTTACTTATAAGTCAAAAATATCTTTCAATTAATTTTAGGTAATCAAAACCCAAACAATAAACATGAAAATTCTCGGCTAAAAAAGTAGTGATTTTTGTACTATAATTTTCTCTTGTGTCAATAATACAGAGAGATAATAAGTGTGATTTATTTTTAAAAATTATATTTCGAAATTCTGACAAACAGAAGAAAATGGCAAAATTAACAACTTTTTTTAATGATTTATCTAAAATGATATACATATTTCCAGAGTTGGTTAATTGGTCCGTTACTTTGTGACTGTACATTTTTAAAATAAACCTACTTATTTACTTTGTTAACTGACACTAAATATATTTTTGTAAACATTTACAAATGCGTTATTTCGATTTCGTAGTACAACTACATGTTCAAACGCTTAACCACGACAAAATAGATTTTTTTGTATTTATTTTTATATAATGAAAGGAAGTGGGTATCTTAGGTGCTATAAAAGTTGGTAAAGGACAGAATATAGATATTCTATCCGGGATGGGACGAAAATGTGTCAGAGTTATAAATGTTTTTCTTTCTTGGTATTCTTTTACGGGATAAATAAAATATCTTAAGTTCTCACAGCCGAAAAAAAAACAAGAATAGCCTTAAAACCAGCTCAAAAAATTTATCCAATATATTTTTCAGTGCCAAAGACTTGTTGGAGAAAAGAATGTCTATGAGCAATAAGCAAATTTCGAGCCGAAGAAAGAAATGTTTTTTATTTAGCTGAGACTTGGGTTAATGAGGGACACAGAATGAAAAATTCTAGATTGGCAAAATCATTAAGAGTGCCAAACAAGCTAGACTAATTATAGCACAAATCGGTAGTGACAACGGATGTCTCGACGGTGGCTTGTTGGAATTCGAATCAAAGTCAACTAAAAATTGCCATGAGGAGATGACGGCCGATGTTTTTGAAGAGTGCTTCCAACAAATGATTGAAGGTATACGAGTAGAATCAGTTACAGTATTAGACAATGCCATATACCATTCTCGATTATTAGAACAACTCCCGACAAATTCATGGAAGAAAGCGGATATTCTTCAGTGGATAAGAGACAAAAATCTCAAATATAAAGATGGTATGTTAAAAGCGGAAATTCTCAAAATTGCGTGACAAAATAAGGCACAGTTCAAAAAAAAACGCTGTCGATGAGATGGCAAAGGAATGGAATATCACAGTGCTTAGATTACCTCCATATCATTGCGAATTGAATCCCATAGAGCTAATTTGGGCACAAATGAAAGGTTTCGTTGCAAGGGAAAATACCACGTTCAAACTTCAATACGTAAGGCAATTATATATGTTATAGCAAAAATACCCAGTGGACATAATTAAATTTGTGCCCACTGGGTTTAATATTTTTGAACCAAAAAAAAAGTTTTTTGTCAGTTTTTTCAATTTTGTAGATTATATGCACATTTGAGCGAAAATTTGTTGGAAATTTTATTACGAAGAACTCTTCGGTATTTTTTGGGTCTAGATCAAACTTATATGACCAGAGTTATTCGCATTTGAAGCTCAAAAAACGCATTTTGAAGACATCAATTGTTTATAAACAAAAAGTTTTCGAGGTGCAGAACTCAGGACAATACTCCTGGTGACATTCCGGAGAGAATAAAATCATAATATTGCTATATCTAAACTGTGAAATTTCAAATGCTTTTTTACTGCACTAATAGACAACTACTTGACAAGGGATTATTTGATTTAGTCATAAACTCCTTCTAAGGAACATGCTGATAATTGTGACGCAACCATATAAAAAATAGATAAATATCACAATGCTTGAAACCCTGGGTAATGGGATATTCCCTGTTATTGAAAAACTAAGACTAGTGAAGTTATTTTGGGTACTAAGATATTTGCTGCAGTACGGGTAAAAGGTGTACATTTTTCAGCTTTTTATGAAATGAGGTAGCCATGGCGAAAAAGTCATACTTGTTGTAAGGTGATGACCCAGAAGCGACACCAAAGGAGAATTTCATAGTTTGTTGTTAAATTTTGATATAATATACAAAGAAACTCAAGTTAAATGAATATTACTTGATCTTTATGGCTAAGCCTTTATTTTTTAGGAATATTTTATTTTGTTTGTTCTTAACAAGAAATAGACTGTATGTTTTTGTATATCTATATATTTAATCCTGGATGTGTTACGATAAATATTAGTAACCCTTTTATATGCCCCTATTTATAAATATTCTTCTAAAGCGATGTTCATTTCATTTTTTGCTTTTTCAAACAATTTCTATTAATACGAGAAGAGCGGAGATCACTTATCACGGTCTATCAACCACATTCTGAATATCTTTGGGCCTAGCATTGGTCAGTAAAAAATCTCAAGTGCTTATTTCCCCACTTTGAGCAACGCTAAATCTGCAACTAGGTTTTCACACTTTTCCCACTCCTTGGCGACAAACGGAGAACTGGTCTTAATCGCGTACGTCGTCTGCGTGCTTACCAGAACTGAAATAATACCTCTTCAGTTGTGCCAAAAATTTGCAAATTAAATTTCCAAACGTAGCGCGCGACTGACAGAATTCAATGTAGTTTAACTTTGCAACATTGAATGGGTATTATTTTTCACAAGTACATTTTTGGAGGTAAACAATGATAACTACTAAAACTAGATATTTATTATTAAATTATTATGCATTAGTCCTTGGTCATTGCAGATATACATCATATACATATCTGATCTTCCATTTTCTTTTCATTCAGTACCAAGAAGATCTTATAACTGTTCCGTACGGAACACTTAGGCGATCACTGCGGTGTCTGTCCATCTGCCACACCCAATTTTCTCCGAAGTTATTTGACATAGAAAGTTAACATTTAGCACATATATAGGAATTAATGGCCTAATCCAGTCCATGTTATTTTCAAAGTTAAGGAGTTAGTGTTGGGGCATGTAATCGGAAGTAAAAAAAAAATTACTAGGTCATCAAGTGGGATGTCAAATGAAAGCTTGTGAAAACACGAGTTTAAAAATATATATGATGTAATACTTGCACACACTTTTCTTTGTATTATTTTAAAAAGAATGGCCTTGTCTACCTATGTCACCCTATCACAAAAAGTGCTGATCAAAAAAGTGTGGGTTGAGCGAAAATTATCACGAGTGCATTACTTTTGATAATTTATCTGGAATAAAAAAAAAAAACATTTGACCGCCAAAATGGTGAAGGTTTATTTCGTCGAAGCTATGAATTGAACTGGGATTAATAGGTAGGTACTGCTTTAAGCATTGGCTATTAGGTAGCTACGATGCTATAACTATTATAAATTATTGACTAAGAAAAAAACGTGATAATACATATTAGATCTTAAGATATATACATGTCACATGGAACTTTTTGTCTTATTCTGGTTGATCTGTTTAGCCTGCTGAGTCAGTATCTAACTAGACATGTTGTAATCTGGGCTATTAATTCTTTTATTAATCCATCATTTGGGGTGAGTTTTGTGAAGTCCCTGATTATTTTATACTTCCGTAACAAATATTTGTTTAATGGCAATCACAGTACGGAACACAAATTGCGCAAGTCCAACTTGCACTTGGACCTTTTTTTCCTTTCATCACCTTAATAAACTCTTCCAATAAAAGACACTAAAGATGGTGAGACTAATCACCACATTTAGTTATTTTTTTATATATCATAAATTGGATATTTATAACATTTTCAAACTTTCCCTTGTCACTGGTAAAAATCAGAAAAATAATAAAATCAATAATCCTACGGTTTTATAGCTTTCAAAACTTTTTTAATTTCTGTCTTATAATTTTCTTACACCTTTGATGGAATAAAACCTTAAATTTAATCAAAAATGTTGGTAAATATTTACACTGTTTTAAGGAAGTTTGCTTTTTAAAAAATTTTGCGGAAAAACTTTTTAATAATACTTTTACGAAGGGTACCTTTTAATAAAATAAAAGTTGAATATATTCTCCCAACAAAAAGGATTATAAAATCAAAGATTATTTTTCTAACTTTAGAATCGTATTTTTTCTTTCTTTACTGAACGAAGTATTAAATTTGTAACAAAATACCATGTGGTATTTTTGCATTTTTTACTTTTCAGGGTACGTATCTAATTTCCCGAATCCGAAGCCCTATAGGTTTGTGCCACGACTTATGTGCGAAATGAAATAGCAGTTGTACTTTTAATACACATCTTTCGTTCGTAGAAGGATTAGAACTCTAGTTTTTGAGCGATATCACTTTAGGAGGAAAATTTGGTGATGAAAAAAGAGGGTATCACACACGTATTAGAAGATAACAACAAGAAATATCATGTTATAACATGAATTGTCAAGATTACAATGCAAAATATCAAGATCGGACTGTGTTGAAAAAAATAAGCGCCCAATTCGTAATGTTGATAATATATTTACTCAAATAATGTTGAATGTGTAAATTTTAATTGTGGGAAATTAAGATTTTTTAAAGTTATATTTTTAAAAGTAAATCTTATAAGTGATACGAAAAGACTCAAAATGTTTACGAACATTGAAAAGCTGTTTTAGATTCATAGGTATCTCCTTATGTATCGGACGCGATTGATTGCGTGGGACTTGCAAGGAGCAATGCAATATTTTTGGGTGCCATCACATGAGAGCGGTAAAAAAAGCTACCTGAAAAGTTCCGGCAACTAGTTATTGCAACTAATTGCATCGAGTTGCATTAATATTCGAAAAACTAAATGGAAATGCCAGTTTTAGTTTAATCGTTGGTGTAACCCAATTTAACTCTTATTTTTTCTTGCAGGTGACATAACCCAGAAAGGATATGAAAAGAAAAGGACAAGACTTTTACAGCCCTACATGCCCAAACAAAATTCAGGTGAGTTTATTTATGTTCTTATCTTATTTAATTAGGAGTAGAATATAATATTGAAAATAAAAATTTAACAATATTTCTGCATGAAAACGTACTAACAGAAATCGATCTTTAATGTTCCTC
Organism: Pachyrhynchus sulphureomaculatus; assembly: GCA_019049505.1. Taxonomy (NCBI): domain Eukaryota; kingdom Metazoa; phylum Arthropoda; class Insecta; order Coleoptera; family Curculionidae; genus Pachyrhynchus; species Pachyrhynchus sulphureomaculatus. The sequence continues at coordinate 108,530,741 of CM032453.1, read as the reverse complement.
TTCAGCTCTTTATAATTAACATACTGCTAAATTTATTTAAAAAGCTGCAGCCCTCTTTGATTAACGGATGTATTTCTCTATTTCTCCTTTAAGCTGTCTTCAAAGCTAGAAATATACTTTTAAGTTCAACAAGTGAATAGTTACAAATATTTTAGTATTAGTCAATATTAACTCAATGCAGTAAAAGCAAATAACATTATACTTACGTAATTAGGATTGTTTTTTTTTCAATTTAATAACTATATCTTAATTAAACTGGTCATATACCAATACTATAATCACAGTAACATATTTCAAGGTTTAATAAAGTTCATAAAAAATCTCGTTAAATAAAATTATATGTACGTTAAATAGGGCATACCACAAATAAGTATACCAAAGTACACCGTGAAAATTTTATGTTAGCGATAAAAATAATTATAATAAACCTCCATATAATGCACATTTACAAATAAAACTAAACAATACAAATATTGTACTATAACGAGGATTATGTTAAAAAAAATTCCCCCCTAATTTTATGGGTTTCGATAATGATATCGGGATAAATTGCGAATATTATATTATATTATCGTCGCTGGAAAAACTATTTGTTTCAGATACTCCTTGCACACTTAACAGGCCTCTTTTAGGCCATATCTCAACCTGTAAGCAATACCCATATTCCAGCTATACATTGGGTAGCATCCAGGTGTTGAGGGGGCATATGCCCTAGATCCTGTAAGTTTAGAAAATACGCCTGTTAGAAACTAAACTTAGGGATTCCCTTTGTTTATCCCCCGGTCATTAATTTTTAAATTGAATAACTTCCATTATAGGCATTGGTCCTTTTTTTTGAGAAAAATCCTCACCCCCCGACTTTTGGTTTACTGTGTTGCTAGGAGTCTAATCTTTCAAAGTTCCAATGTAAGAGGTTTTTTCTTTAAGGAAACACCCTTTATATTCATAAGCCCCCTTGCCTCTTGAATCTGCTTACACCAGTGAGAATCTACTAATTTAGAGTATGGTCTTTATTAAATTTTAACTACGACAATTATTTTAACATCATTGCTTTAAATTTTGTAACACTAAAGGTAAATTTTTATATTAAAAATAAGAACCAACCAAAAATAAGATATTTTATGATTACTGATAATGAATGATAACCATTTCTAAAGCAAAATTTTTATGACAAATGCTCTCAAATTTACACACATATGACTGCAAAATATTAGAAATAAATATGTGAAATATTAAGTTCTAAAAAGTGTCTAGCCGTACTTCCATCGCGAAACTGCCCCCGATAGGAACCTATATCGTAACTTATGCTATAATATAGAGGAGGCTAATAGTAGTTGATACAGGAGCTATTACTTCTCTAACTTGGTTAATCGTGAAGATATTTTAAAAAAAGTGTCCGTCCGATGATGACTTTTTTTCAAAGCGATATATCTAAGAACTTTTAAAGCTAGAAAAATAAAACTAAATGGCAGTGTTATCGTACATTCTACAATTTATTTTACAACACTTTTCGATGGGCCAAGCCTAAATAAAAATATTAGAAAAATGTGAATAAAAATTTTATCAACCAATTTCTATCAGATCTAATTGAATGACCACTTTGAAAAAAATGTATAATATTTGTCCAAGTGCCAAGTTTCATTAAAAGCCAAGTGGTGTGACATGTTGAAAAAAAAATAAAAGTAAGTGGACATGTACTTTACGATTACTACGATAACGCATTTAAACGTAAACGTTATTATTATTTTACTAACTAATTTCACAAATATCACCGCTTAAAAATTCCCCGAGACTTACGAGTATGAAAGACTTACATATGCGCTTAGTTACGAATGATTTCAGGAATAGCTCCCCGTGCGTTAGTGCCCCACGCGCCGATCAAGTCTGTACATGCATGTGATGCATGTACGTTTACGTACATGGTTATGCTTGCGCATAGCTGTGGTGCATTCTCGCTCTTCCAATTTACTCAGTTTCACAAATTACTAATTGGGAAACGTGTTGTTTATGTTAAATAACCGGTCAAGTGCAAGTTGAACTTGCACAATTAGTGTTCCATACGTTGATTGCTTTTAAAATAAAAAATTTTGTTACGGTGGTATAAAATGATCAGTGACTTCACAAAACACACCCCCAAACGAGTTTTCAACAAAGTTTGTTTCCAATCTTTACTGAAAACTAATGACCTTGAAATTTTTGTTTTTTTTATATACCAGATAAACTATTAAAGGTAATGCACTCGTGAAAATTTTCGTTCAATCTACACCCCGTGGTGAATATTCCAGAATTTTTTGATCAGTTTTTTTCGAGATAAGGTGGGGGGACAGCGATTTTTTGGCGATTTTTTAAAAATAATACAAAGGAAAGTGTGTGCAAGTATTAGATTATATATATATTTTTTACTCGTGTTTCCACAAGCTTTCATTTGACATCACACTCGATGACCTAGTAAAAAAAATTTTTTTTCTCTTCCGATTTCACCCCCCAAAACTAACCCCTTAAGTCAAAATTTAACTTTCAAAACTACATGGCTCTGATGAGGCCATCAATTCCTATATTAGTACCAAATATCAACTTTCTATGTCAAATAGTTTCTGAGAAAATCGGGTGTGACATACAGACAGACAGACCGACAGACAGACAGACACCGAAGTGATCTTATAAGTGTTCCATACGGAACACTAAATATATATAATATTCAGTGAATAAAGGAGTGGTGTAAAATAATTCGATTATGTCTGGTAAATGTAATAATTGTGGCTTTATATTGCGGAAGGATGGAAATCGAAAGAAAATATTGCGAACTGAAGAGAAGTGCGTACTTACAACGTTCCCCACATGACATTACTTAAAGTTGGAGATGTTCTGTGTAATAAATGTCAATTGATCCCGTACTGAACTTCATCGGCGACTGAAGACGTAAGCGCAGGACCTTCTCATATTGATATAGAAACAGACATCTTCCAACCTGAATCATCAGACGAGAAAGAATATTATGATGATGATGATGATGAAGAGGACTTTCATATACGTCATATTTCCGATGAGGACTTTATGATACTGCCGTTTCAGAGGGTAGTTTCGACCCATAAATACTGTGTTTTATGTAACTTAAAATCTAATATTAAAACAATGCCATTAGAGGCTCGATATCAAGCTTTTGTTAAAAGAAGGATTTTCATTCCAAATGAAGACCGTTGTTGCTCACAACATTTAATAAAGGACTAGTTTTTTTGAAGAGGAACTGTCACGCTTGCGCTGTTCACTCGAATCACAGTGTTTTATTTGCAAAAGAAGTCTCACTATTTTTAGATTTACTTTTAGCAAAGGTTTATACTACCCTGTTTAACCAAATAGGTGATTTTACCATGCCTGAAGAACAACTAAATTTGTATATTTTTTTTATGAATAGCCGTTTTATTACTACTGAGAAAAGACCTCTCCTTTTGAAACCTTCATGTTCGATTATTGAAAAAATAAAATTGATATGCAATTTAAATGTGTCGGCAAAGTGGTCGTAGAGTATATGTCCACTTACTATTTTTTTTTCGACATGTTGCACTACTTGGATTTTAATGAAACTTGGTAAGCTGTGAGGCGACATATAAAAAAATATTATACATTTTTTTCAAAGTGGCCATTCAATCAGATCTGATAGAAATCGATTGATAAAATGTTTATTTGCAAATATTTTTATTTATTCTTGGCCCATTAAGAACTGTTTTAAAATAAATTGTAGAGTGTACCATAACACTGCCATTTAGTTTTACTTTCCTAGCATTAAAAGTTACTTAAATATATCGCTTTGAAAAAAAGTCATCATCAGACACTTTTTTTTAAATATTTCCATGATTAACCAAGATAGAGAAGTAATATCTTCTGTATCAATTACTATTAACCTCCTCTACATTATAGCATAGGTTACGATATAGGTTTCTATCGGGGGCAGTTTCGCCATGGAAGTACTGCTAGACCCTTTTCCCAAGTTTAAAAGTACTAGGGTTTTATGATAAGTACCCGTCCTTGACAAGAAAAAAACATTTTTATGTTTAAAATTTATTTTATTTTTCAACATAGTCTCCTTTTAACTCGATACACTTAGTCCAACGTTTTTCCATCTTTTTTATCCCATCTAGAAAATATGATTTCTTCAACCCTTCAAAATAGGTGTTTGTTTCAGCAATCACCTCATCGTTTGAGCCAAATTTTTTTCCGCCAAGCTAGTTTTTCATATTCGGAAATAAGAAATAATCACTGGGGGCTAAATCTGGCGTATATGGTGGATGCGGAAGCAATTCGTATCTTAACTCATGAAATTTTGCAATGGGGATGACACAAGGAGAATTTTTTTTAGCCAAATACGACGTTTTTTTTCCACAGTATAGTTGAAACGATCCAACAAGTTGACATAATACTCTCCATTAATCGTTTTGCCCTTTTCAGGATAATCGACGTGGATTATGCCGCGTGCATCTCAAAACACTGTGGCCATGACTTTGTTGGCTGATAAAGTCGCCTTGGCCTTTTTTGGAGCCGGTCCGCCACGGAAAACCCAGTGTTTGGACTGTTCTTTGGTTTCTGGTGTGCTGTGATGAATGTTTCGTCAACAGTTATGAATCGACACCAAAAATTATTCCGATTGCGCTTTAACATCTTTTGAAACCAACTAACAATAAACACGCATGTTGTGAGCAATCGCGGGACCCATCTTGGGAGAGCTATCTCATATCCAAATGAGTTGTTAAAATGTTCACATTCTCGGCAATGCACTTTCACTCTCTCATCATTTATCACTATCTCGTGGAATTTTTCAATTATTTCTGATGTGGTGACCTGATTTGGACGACCTGGACGTTCTTCATCAAAAATGCTTGTACGGCCACGTTTGAATTCAGCTGTCCAATATTTTATGGTCAATAACGAAGATGCAGAATCCCCATAAACTTCGCCGAGTTCCACTTTTATCTGATCATTCGTTTTCTTTTCCAAAGACAAATATTTTATCACTGCTCGATATTCAATTTTTTTCCATTGTTGTAAAATCACAAAAGTTGTTCTATTTAACTGGCTGCCACTCACAAACTAAATCACGCAGCGACTTGAAAATTTGACAGGATTCTTGCGAAAGGTTATATTTGCAAAAAATATAATTTTTTAAATAGTAGTAGTGCCATCTCTGGGCGAGGCCAGGTACTTGTCATACAACCCTCATATATTTCTTGTATATTAATTAGCAGCGTGATTTTTTAGGAAAAAATTACGTTTGACAAAATATATTTTTTTGAAACGCAAATTTTGAAAAATCGGGATATTGGCATTAGACCATGACAATTTGGAGTAATTTTCCGACGTGTCGCCTACGAATGCACGAGGCATCTTCAGAGCGATTTGCTTTTCAAGATTGAAACACTGAATGGGCTTCAAGAAGCAAAACCAATTAAACGCTTAATATTGTCTGGGCAATATCAACCACTTTTTAGAGCATTGGCCAGTTTACCTTGATGAAACTCTAAATACTAGTGAGTGAATAATAGATACTTTTTGCGAAGGATGATGTTAATATGAAGAGAGCTGTCTCCTACTCTCTTTTTCATTTACATTAACGATCTGTTGGAAAGGACCAGAAATCCAGTCTACCGCTTTGCAGATGACAATATACTTGTTTTGTCATTCACTTTGAATGTTCGAACATCGCCTACTCATATAAATATCTGCAGACAGCAATAAGTCATTTAACTTAACAAAGACGTGGAAGAAATTCTATCTTGAGGTGACAATAACCAAATAGAATTTAACGCTACAAAAACCCAGACGATAGTTTTTTCTAAAAAAGTTAACGTTGCGGAACCCGATATCGTCATGTCGGGACACTCCATTCCTCTAACATCGTCACTCAAGTTGCTAGGCGTTAAATTAGAAGCAAATATGTCTTGGCATGAACATGCTGCTTGCTTAGTACAGAAAGTTTCTCAAAAGCTGGGAATATTATTTCGAACTAGAAAGCATTACACTCCACAATTACTGTTAATTCTATACAAAGCACAAATTCGACCAACAAAGGAATACGTCTTCCACGTTTAAGGCTCTACTCCCAAACATACACTGCATTTGTTGGATTCTATTCAAAAGAAAGCTGTTCGCTTGATTGGAGACCCAGAACCAGAAACCTTGAAACATCGAAGAACGGTTAGCGACTTGAATCTATTCTACAACTATTTTTATGGAAAGTGTTCGATAGATGTACCCGCTTAATTCCTCCCAGATCGGTGCATTTTATTAACACAGGTCGCGCTAATACAACACAACAGTACGAGGTTCAGCTTCAGCAGGTTACTCCACGTACACTTTTTAAGCAGTGTTTGATATGAGGAAAAATATCCCTGTGGAATCATTTACCCAGGACTGTTTCCCACCAAGTACAACTTACAGTAATTCACGACCAACGCGAATCGCTTTTTCTGTAGGCGCGTGGCTCCTGTAGCACTTTAGAGATTTCCCTGAAGCACTTGGGCTAAGCCCATAAAAAATTATTTATCGGGTTTTTCATGTCGACGATATGACTTCGTGTAGATCTTCTAATGGAAAATATTGATTCGATGATTCGATTACTTGGATTGTACCGAAAATAATAATGCAATTTGTCAGCTTATATATTAATATGTTAGGTATATGCATTTTAGAGACACGACATCATTTTTTCTAACCAGTAACTCACTTTTTATTAAATATTTAAATTCTTTGTAACATTCATTTTTTCCTGGATTTTAAGACCATGCAATGTTACTGATTTTTCACTTCAAATTGTATTTATTTTTATTTTTAAACATCGACCGGTATATTAAACAAAAGTTTCAGGACATTCAGTATATACTGTGTGGTGCGGGTTGCTGATCGAACCTACCGCCAGGCCGCGATTGGCGAAATGTTTGACCCGGAGTTTTGTTTGGAGCGTCCGGATATTACCGGCAAAAATCGCACGATTATTTAAGGGCCTGAGAAACTACCAGCAAGGCTTTTTTTCGATCGAGCCGCAGACCAGGCAGTACCGTCTAGCCGAGAGGCTATTTTCCATCTAGCCGAAGTAGGCTAATTTTCTTCAGAAGCCGCTAAGTAAAAGTACCAGTTTCGACAATAAAAGCTGTAGTGAGCTTTCTAAGTGTTAAGAAAAAGTGTGAAATCGGGCGAAGTCCATCACAGCAGGACTGAAAAACAGTAAGTCAACAAAACTCCCTCCAATAGACTTATTTGAGAGTAGTGCATTAACAGCAACGTATAACAGACAAAAAAGTGAAGTGTAAAACACGATGTCTCGCCTTCGGGGGTTGTAAAGGTTTAAAATTTAAATGTAACAACTACTATTTAGGCTAGAATTTTTTGGTATAACTGTAAAGGTTAGAACTTTTCATTTTAAAAACAAGAATAAATTTTCTTTTTTTGATTAAAGCTAGTGTCTCACTGAATATTTATTTTTCTTTTCAGGATAAGTTGTACTAGACTAATTCTTTTTCGTAATACCCATAAAACCCTTCAGCATTTTTCCATTTTTTTTTAGCTGAAGTTAGATCCTTTCTATTTTAAAAAATGGATGGTGCCCAAAATTTCGTACAGCTAAAGCCTTAAAAAAAAATAGAAATTAGTTCCAAAAAGACGTAAGACAATTATCTCTTACCCATATCTCTCTACCAAGGAAAACTGAGCTAGTGTGTGTTTAATTTCTTTAGTTCTTTTAAAATCAGGGTTCACTCAATTCAGTATCAGAAATTAAAGCGGGGCTGCAAGAAAATTACGCCCAAGCTTGGGGCAACCATTATTTCACACGTTACAAAATAGCGCTGTCAACGCGGGGCTTTTGGAATTTTATTTTTTAAAAAAAGGGTTCAGTGTACTAGCTTTCGAACAAAATAAAAGCTCTAACTTTGCAGATATTTTATTTCATAATATTTATTAAACGAAACTACACTATAGCAGTAAGACAAAAGCAGGAAATTTGTAGAATTTTTTTATTTCAATTTATCTGATACAGATATTTGAACTTTGTTGTTGACTCTAAGATAAGAGATTCCTACTTTTTTCTTAAAAGCTGGCTTTATAGTTCAGATTGGCAGATGTGTTGGTCGACTTTAATTTTGCATTGTTGATTTATTTTGCGGATAACCGAACAAAAAACTGTTCTTTTTTCTCACCTATATTTTGCATGAATATTAAAAATACTTTGCTGATATACGAAACGATATCTAGAGATTTTTTTTATAGGAAATTCTTAAGATATCTTAATAAAAGGATTTTAATACGAGGCAATACTTAGAAATTTTTTTGAAATTGTTGAAGATTTTTTTTAAAGTTTGGTAAAGAAGTTTACATATTTTAAGTGCCTTTACAGATTTTGTTATTTTTTTGACTATTGGGAGCACAGGAGAAATATTTTCACGGCTTTTTAAACAATTCTTTTAAATTTTATAGTATTCATTTATCATGGAAGCCTTCAATTTTAAAGTCAATCACCTACTGGAATATAAATTAGACTATGAACTGAAAATCCGTCGTACTTTCTCAGAACATCCGGTCGCGGATAAAAGAAAGATTCTAACGAGGATCTTAAGTAAAGAAATATTCCAATAGATCAGATTGGACTAAATAGTTACAAAAAGTTTCTGATTTTTTTTAAGTCTAATAAAAATTATCCTTCTCAAGTTAAAACTCCTGCTTCTCCAAATGGTCACATGTCTCCTTTATTCGTGCATAAATATTTAGACAACAGACCGCATATCAAGATAAATCTATTAGGTGCCCATTTCTCGGCTTTATTTGACTCTGGTGCAAATGCCTCCGTTGTAGGTCAGAATGGTATTAAGATTTTAAGTCGTTTAAGTATAAAAATATGCCACGTCAAAAATAGAAGTGTTACCACTGCAGATGGCAGCCGTCTAAAAGTTTAAGGTACGGTTGAGTTGCCGCTAGTCTGCAATGGTCATTGTTTAGTAATCTCTGCTCTAGTAGTACCTTCTCTATCACATACTTTGGTTTTAGGATGTGATTTTTGCACAAAAATTCGGAATTTTAGTAAATTTTAAAAATAATTCGTGGTATCCACAGTCCCTAGAAGTTAACTCTCAAACAAGTTTTAAAGATTGTTATTCAGAAAGTTCTTTAGAAAACCTTTTCTCGCGTCTATGTACCCTAGACGATCTCTCGCGGACGGAACGCTTAAAAGCAGAAAAAGTAATAAGCTCTTTCAAAGAAATAAGTAGTAAAGATAGGTTAGGCCGAACGAATAAAATCACTATGTCTATAGATACGGCTGATGCCAGTCCTGTAAAGACAAGGCCCTTCGCCATGTCTCCGTATATGTCAAAGGTATTAAATAGGGGGTTAGACGAAATGTTGACACTCGGAGTGACATCGTCTAAGCTATGACGGAAGAAAGCTCAACGAGGTCAGCAAATTTGATAACTATCCATTACCGAACATCGACAGAATTTTGACATCACTCAGGAATGCTAAGTATGTATCCTCGATAGACCTTAGAAAGGCTTTCTGGCAAATTCCTTTAGACAAATCCTCTAAGGAAAAGACCGCTTTTGCAGTAGTAGGAAGAGGTCTATTTCAGTTCGTCACTATGCCGTTTGGTCTAAAGAACGCTGCTCAAACTCAGCAACGTTTAGTGGACGCTATATTTGGTCCGAAATATGAGCCACATATTTTTACCTATCTCGATGATATTTTAGTAACATCGGAAGACTTCGAATCGCATATTCGCTTACTTAAGGAAGTAAAAGATAAATTGAAAGAGGCCGGACTGACGATAAATTTGAGCAAATGTGATTTTTTTAAAAACTTCTCTAAAGTTTTTAGGCTATATTGTAGGCTCAAATTCTTTGCGTACCGATCCGGATAAAGTAGCAAGCATGGTTAGTTATGCGAGACCTACTAATACTACGGAAGTTAAGCGCTTCGTAGGAATGTGTTCATGGTACAGACGTTTTATCAAGAATTTTTCTACCTTGTTGTCGCCTATTAATGATCTTTTGAAAGGACGAAAAAAAGGACAATCGATAGAATGGACAAAGGCAGCCGAAGAATCTTTTATAAAGATTAAAGAGCTATTGGTTTCAGCTCCCATTTTATCCCAACCAGACTTTTCCCAACAGTTTTATATTTCTAGTGATGCTTCTAATACCGGTTTAGGGGGCGTCCTAACACAGAAAATCAATGGTGAGGAAAGAGTGATAGCGTATGCCAGTAGAACTTTGTCAAAGGCTGAACGTAACTATTCGGTTGTTGAAAAAGAATGTTTAGCAGTACTCTTTAACATCGAGAAGTTTCGACCTTACATAGAAGGTGTTCCTTTCACGGTCATAACAGATCATTATAGTTTATTGTGGCTTAATTCTATTAAAAACCCTAGTGGCAAACTAGCGCGTTGGGCGATTAGGCTGAGACAACACACATTTACTTTAATTCATAGAAAAGGAGTCCACAATGTTATTCCTGACGCTTTGTCAAGAATCCCAGATCATACCGTGGACGAAAACAGTCTTAATGCACAGATTGGCGTAAGAATCAATACAGTTGATATAGATCGTATAGATGGCCAAAAATGCGTTTTGATATCTTAAAGTTTGTGAGGACTTGTGAAGTATGTGGAGCGCAGAAAAATCTCCAAATACACTACCTATGGGACTGATGAGAAAAGAGAAAACGGTTAATTACCCTTTTAAAGTCATAGCAGCTGATCTAGTAGGTCCATTTCCACGTTCAAAACAAGGAAATAGATGACTTTTCGTAATTTCTTGCTGGTTAACAAAGTATACCGTGTTATTTCCTTTGAAAAGCTCTAAAGCCGAATGCTTTTTGAAAATTTTAGAAAACGATATTTTTCTAATCCACGGAGTTTCATCGCTTTCGATATGCGATAACGGTACTCAGTTTACCACTAAGAGTTTTAAGAGCTTAAGTGAGACATATAGTTTTAACATCCGTTTTAATCCCGTGTACACCGCAAGACACGAAGTAACCGGGTTTACACCGTCTTTCTTAGTTTACGGCAGACATATACCTCTATCTGGATCATATTATAAAAACTTAGATTTGGATGTCAATGTTGACAGCGAAATAATTCCGGGTAACAGGGGTGCGTACGCCGAAAATTTAAAGGGTTTAAAAGATATTTTCACCGACGTGCGTAGTAGGATACATAAGGCTTATGAACGGAACAGTAAGTCTTACAACCTTAGAAAAAGGGATTTTGCCTTTAATATAGATGATCACGTTTGGCGAAAAAATAAAATTCTTTCCAGTGCAGCAGATAAATTCACATCTAAGTTGGTACCTAAGTATGTGCATTGCGTGATAAGAGAAAAGATTTCAGACTTAGTTTATGGTTTAGTTAATTTAGATGGGACTAAAATAGGACGATGGCATATTAAAGACTTAAAACCATTCAACGGACCTAACCCTAGTGAAAGTTTGTCAGGAGAAGAATAATTTATATTTACATTATCTTAATTGCTTAATTTTTTTTGATGTTGCTCTGTAGAGGTGACGACCTCGTTTTTTTTGACTGTTATAAAAGTTGAGCAGAGTATAGCTTACTTTTATAGTTTTTTGCTAAGGTTTTGGGTATTGGCCATATCCCAAACTTAGGTTGATGGTAGTTGATGTTTAGCATCGACTCAGCTGTTGCGAGCTTGCGAAAGAGTCACACTCAGGATATATCATAAGACTGGTATGTCGGTGGTCGCGGGATTTGATTTGCTTATGACCCCAAATAATATCCAGTTCTTGACACTTGGAAGCGAAATTTTGATTAGAGGCAATCCAAGGTGATTTTGAGTTAGGACAAGCGCAAGATGTAGCTCGTGTAGTATGATGTTGAGTCAAAAATTTTTTTTATGAGCAATTTCAAAGTTTGTTACCCGAGTGGGTGTATTTTTATTACCTTAATGGTATATGTTGGGTGCAATTAAGAGTAAATTGATTTTGGTTTATCCTGTAAGTCTAAGACTTGGATTATTTTGGTTTAGATCTTCTTCTGAATTGACTAACTGAGGGTATTTTCTATTTTTTTCAGAGCCGTTTAAACGTTACCTTTGAGTCACTAATTTTTTAAAAAATTTTTTTTTGCATGGACTCATAGGCGTATGTTGAGTTTTTACGGCATACTATCAGATTGATAGGAAATTGAAGTCCTGCAGGAGAACTAAAGGCTGATCATTTACAGGAGATGAGAGCAGAGTAAGACAGTCGTTTCACAAAGAAATGATCAAAATCTGATACCGAGATGAGAACCTTGTCAAGAGAGGCTAAGCGCAGTGAAGGAAGATTCCTAACCGAATTTTTAGATTTCCAAGAGGTAACCTAGAAGTTTGGGCTGACAGAAAACGGTTATGCCTGATACCTGTAGCAGTTTCTTCTAGAGGCTATTGTCTAGGGAGACGATTAACACCATGATCGAATATTTTAGCTGTCAACGATGTTTTCTTCTTGTTTCTGATTAAGCTGGAAAAGCTCTTGTCGTCTTCAAAAGTTTTGTTGCGTTGCCACCAAAAAATTGAGCAATTTTTGTTTCATGTAGCCTTTTTAAGCTCATTTTCGTTTTTTAAAATTTCGTTAGAAGCTTGGTTAAGTCAACCTTGTAAACCTTTTAGGTTGTATCCCATGAGTTATCTGTTTTTACAGGCTGTGATGCACCGGGTGCTAACAGATGCCGTTACGACGTTTGGCAGGGAGTTAGTCTTCCTGAGGAACAGACTGATTGGAAGGGTAGTCTATGGGGGGTGAACGTTTGACCTTTGGGACCTTTAGGGGTTTAGTTACCCAATGGTTATTTCTATTTGAACCAAAGGAGAGCCTAACTACTGTAGTCGACCTCAGCTCCAATTAGCCTATTAGTGGTGACAGGCTGTTGGCAGTAGTGTATTTCGGAACACCCTATTGATTAATTTTTTTTTGACTTATGGTGGTGTGGTAGACACCGTTTTAGTTTAGTAGATGCTATAATCTACTCCCTTTTGTTGGTGGACTCCAGGGTCACCAATTCTGTATTTTTTTGTCTCCACCATTCAGTATATCGTGGTGAAGTGTTTGTCTCCTGTTATGTGGGATGGATTGAATGTTTTTCGTTGTTGTTCTAGGGCGAGACCAGTACACGAGGGTTCTTCATGCAACTTGAAGAGGCGCAATGCTGGTTAAGTTTTATTTCTCTGTGTAGCCACCCTGAAGAATGACGGAGAGCGTTTTTTTTCTGGCTCATGTTTCTAGGCAGATTTGTCACTTTGGTGCGATGTGCCGAAGATTGGATTAGCTTTGCTAAGAGCTTTCACCAAGCTCAGTATGGAGTTATCATAACCAAGAGTTAGGGATTTGAACTCCTGTATATATTTCTGTATATATTACTGTACATATTTCTGTATATATTTCGGTGTATGTTGGTTGCCTGAGGGCATGTGCTCAAAATGCGAGATTTTGAGTCGTTTTGCTTATGGACTCCTATATAGGATTATGACTTTAGGGAGGTCCTATTTCGAGACTTGCTGTCTCATATAGTTATGTTGGGAATGTTTCCAAGAATGTTAGTTGCGCGCGGACTAATCATTCTGTTCTTAGTGAACATTGCTTTTTGAAGCAGGATCATTCAGTTTAGAGTGAATTTTAGCTTTTATAGCTATTCACTGTGTTAAGAGTGAATTTTAGCTTTTATAGCTATTCACTGTGCCTATAGTGATATTGTTAGCTTTTATAGCTGCTCACTATGTTAAAGGCGAGATTGTTCTTTTAGAACGCAGACTTTGTGTAGTCGAGGACTACTTACAGAGTGTTTTCTTGGCGAGGAGCTGAGGCTTTTTTCTGGCGATATGCCAGAGTGTTTTCTTGGCGAGGAGCCGAGTTTTTTTCTGGCGATATACCAGAGTGTTTAGTTGGCGATAAGCTGACGTGTTCCCTGGCGATTTTTGCATGTCTGGATGTCTCAGGACGTCGACATTGCGCGATGTAGAGTTTTCCCTAGCGATTTTAGCATGTCTAGATGTCTTAGGACGTCGACATTGCGCGAGTGCGATTATTTTCCGAGTGCGACTAGTAGTGATACTAGATTTGGAATGTTCTCTTAGCGATGAGCTAGAGCATGGATGGCGATTTTTCCCGAGCGTTTGTCTGGATATTTATCCAGATATTTTTTTTTTTTGGCCTAGTGCTAAATGGTCTGACAAGACTTTTTCTTTTTAGTGTAAGTGTTTGCACTAGAATCATTTTTTTTATTTTTTTTTTCTTTATTTAAGAATTTTTATAAATTTCTTTTGCTGAAATAAAAAATTTTCAGACAATCCTTAAAAGATTTTAAGGGGGGTGTTCATATTTTATTTCAGTTCACTTTTTTTTTTTGATTTAGACAAGAGTCTAGACAGTTATTTTTTTGTTTTGGTAACAATAACAGAGCTGATTCTTTTATATAAGAAGACCGCGATTGTTACTTTGAACAGGTATTTCTTATGTTCATGCAAGGATTTTTATTTGCTTTTTGAAGTACTTAACCTTAGTGCTTAATTAAGTTAAGTCTAGTTATAAGATTCTTGTGTACATGCAAAAATTTTCATTTGGTTTTCATTGTACTTAATATTAGTGCTTAATAGAATTAAGTCTAGTAGTAAGGACCGAAGTTTGTAATTTTGTTTTAAGTTCTGACCTTAGTATTAAGTGATAGTGTACCACTTTGTACCTTTTCATCAGTAGCCTTAGTTTAATAGACTAGTGTAGTCTATTTCTTTTTGGAAGGGGGTAAATGTAACATTCATTTTTTCCTGGATTTTAAGACCATGCAATGTTACTGATTTTTCACTTCAAATTGTATTTATTTTTATTTTTAAACATCGACCGGTATATTAAACAAAAGTTTCAGGACATTCAGTATATACTGTGTGGTGCGGGTTGCTGATCGAACCTACCGCCAGGCCGCGATTGGCGAAATGTTTGACCCGGAGTTTTGATTGGAGCGTCCGGATATTACCGGCAAAAATCGCACGATTATTTAAGGGCCTAAGAAACTACCAGCAAGGCTTTTTTTTCGATCGAGCCGCAGACCAGGCAGTACCGTCTAGCCGAGAGGCTATTTTCCATCTAGCCGAAGTAGGCTAATTTTCTTCAGAAGCCGCTAAGTAAAAGTACCAGTTTCGACAATAAAAGCTGTAGTGAGCTTTCTAAGTGTTAAGAAAAAGTGTGAAATCGGGCGAAGTCCATCACAGCAGGACTGAAAAACAGTAAGTCAACAAAACTCCCTCCAATAGACTTATTTGAGAGTAGTGCATTAACAGCAACGTATAACAGACAAAAAAGTGAAGTGTAAAACACGATGTCTCGCCTTCGGGGGTTGTAAAGGTTTAAAATTTAAATGTAACAACTACTATTTAGGCTAGAATTTTTTGGTATAACTGTAAAGGTTAGAACTTTTCATTTTAAAAAACAAGAATAAATTTTCTTTTTTTGATTAAAGCTAGTGTCTCACTGAATATTTATTTTTCTTTTCAGGATAAGTTGTACTAGACTAATTCTTTTTCGTAATACCCATAAAACCCTTCAGCATTTTTTTTTTTTTTTTTAGCTGAAGTTAGATCCTTTCTATTTTAAAATGGATGGTGCCCAAAATTTCGTACAGCTAAAGCCTTAAAAAAAAAATAGAAATTAGTTCCAAAAAGACGTAAGACAATTATCTCTTACCCATATCTCTCTACCAAGGAAAAACTGAGCTAGTGTGTGTTTAATTTCTTTAGTTCTTTTAAAATCAGGGTTCACTCAATTCAGTATCAGAAATTAAAGCGGGGCTGCAAGAAAATTACGCCCAAGCTTGGGGCAACCATTATTTCACACGTTACATCTTTTTAAAGTTTTTTTGGCTTGGGCAGTTCTACTATAGATCCAACCGCTAATCTTGAATATCCGGGACGCCACAATACCCAGCCGCCAACACCTGGTTTGAACCAGCTACCATTGGCTGGCTTGGCAGGCTCTATCCCACCGCGCTACCGAGGCCTGCCTTTTTAAAGCTTTAAAACTTTTAATTTGTGTTCTTGTACACTTGAACACGTACAATTCATAAAAAAATTCTCTTTGTTTATTCTCTATTTAGGTGACATTGCAAAAATTGCCACCTGAATACTAATCCAGTTGCTTCTTAGTTATGTGAGTTTTTACATGACAAAATTTTAGGATTGATTGGGTATCTAGCTACTTATATGATAACTAATATTGGAACTTTTACTAGCGTTTTTTTTTTATGGATTTAGCACATGTCCTGCAGGAAAGTCCCCAAAGCGCTGCAGGTGCGGCATGTGTGCAGAAAAAGCGATTCACGTTGTTCTTGAATCGCTATAAATTGTATTCGGTGGGAAACTCAGCGCTGGGCAAATTATTCCAAAGGGATGATGTTCTCCATATAAAAGACTGCTCGAAAAGCGTTGTACGCAAAGTAACAAGCTGAACCTCATAGGGATGTGAAGCACCAGCGCGACGAATTAAGCGGGCTACATCCTTCGAACACCTTCCATGAAAATACTTGTAGAACAGACTCAAGTCGCCAACCGTTCTTCGATGTTCCAGCGAATCAAGGCCGCCAGTCAGTTCCGGGTCTCCAATCAGACGAACAGCTCTTCTCTGAACAGAATCCAACAAATGCAGTGTATGTTTGGGAGCGGAGCCCCAAACATGGGAGCAGTATTCCATAGTTGGTCGAATTTGAGCTTTGTAAAGAATTAACAGTTGTTGTGGAGTGTAAAGCTTTCTAGTTCAAAATAATATTCCTAACTTTTGAGAAGCTCTCCTTGCTATGCCTGCAACCTGTTCATGCCAGGACATATTTGCTCCCAAACTAACGCCCAACAAATTGAGCGACGATGCTAGGGGAATGGAGTGCTCCGACATAACTATGTCGGGTTCAGCAACGTTAACTTTTTTAGAAAAAACTGCCGCCTGGGTTTTTTGTAGCGTTAAATTCCACTTGGTTACTATCACCCCAAGATAGAATTTCTTCCAGGTCTTTATTAAGTCGAACGACCTCCTGCTGTCTGCGGATATTTGCCTGAGCAGCCGATGTCCGAGTGTTCAAAGTGAATGAAGAGATAAGCGTGCTGTCGTCCGCAAAGCTGTAGATTGGATTCCCGGTCTTTTCCAGCAGATCATTAATGTAAACGAGAAAGAGAGTAGGAGACAGTATGGAGCCTTGGGGCACACCGGCGTTGATTGTGAAGGTGTTAGAAAGAAATCCGTCGACCGCCACTTGTAAAGAACGCTCTTTGAGGAAACATGAGAGCCACAAACATACCTTTTTAGACATACGACAAGAGCGTTGCTTAGCCAACAGTTTAATCGTTTTTTTCCCCATTAATCTTAGATTTACCCATATCAAAAAGAATAATCAATATTAACCCAGAATCCCATAAAATTATTAAATTGTCTGTAAAATTAAAACGATCCTAGTAGAAACCTTTTTTATCCTTTTATATCCAGGTGGAGAATGGGATATAAGATAGAATGGGTGTACCTCAATAAAAATAATGGTTTATATTCACTGAAGTAAAAAAATAAAGGTATAAGCAAAATTTTATTGGCTTTACAAACCTCACAAAGTTTAAATCAGGTAAACGCTAAACCTTTATAGGGAATATAATGTTGAGAAAAACCGACAAATTCCAATATACAGGGTGTTATGAAAATCGTTGAATATATTGAAATGAGAATTTCCCCCAGCCAATTGGAGACTCACTTAATACTTATTTTTATTAAATTTGAACATTGTTCAAAATCTTATAAATCACTGTACTGTATAATTTTAAAAAGGAATGCGCTGTCACTGGCATAGCTAAGATAAGCGTTGCATTTCCTCAATTAGAGATAGAGGGAGTTTTCAAAAGGTGACATGCCAAAGAAATCTTACATGTTTATGTCTTAATATATTTTGGAAAAATAAATGATTTTTCGTGAAATATTACAGATAGGTAATACCAAAAGCGCCCTATCTATCATTGATGTTGCTGAAGATTAGTGGCAATTAGTTTTTCTAACAGTTTGTTTAATTAAAGAAAAACAATTTCATGACAGTTTAACCTATATGTGTTGTGTTTAATGCATTGTTTACTAGGAAATTTTTAATTTTTGAGAAGAAAAGGGTCATTTCTACTTTTTTAGAAGCATGCAAATAATAAAATAGTCCACTGATTGCAATCGTAAAAATGTTATCGGTAAGTAGTTTTCAAAGATAGACAGGAACGGGGATTAAAAGTTTGAGACTTCTTTAAGTTAGTTAGTGTTCGTATTGAGAGGTGCTATTTGTCAGTATTTTTCTCTATATGTATATATATATATATATATATATATATATATATAGATATATATATATATATATATATATATATATATATATATATGGGTAATTCTCTGTCAACCGGACCCCCCCTCCTGCCCATTACAGGTTTTGAGATAAAATGGTCAGTAGGGGCTCAAAATTTTCGTTGAGATGTCTACTTTTTAATGCCATATGCTACTTGTGAAAATTCAAGATGTCCGAAGCAATATGGCGGCTAAAAGGGGAAGAGCACCCAAAAAAAACGTAAAATTCCGATATTACTGACTTGTAAAAATGAGTTATAACTGCTTAAAAATGTTCTGTAGGGGCTCAAAATTTTCGTTGAGATGTCTACTTTTTAATGCCGTATGCTACTTTTGAAAATTCAAGATGTCCGAAGCAATATGGCGGCTACAAGGGGAAGAGCACTCAAAAAATACGAAAATTGCAATATTACTAACTTGTAAAAATGAGTTATAAGGGCGTAAAAGTGTACTATAAGTGCTCAAAATTTCCAATTAAACCTCTATTTAACAGTGGAATTTATTGAGGAAATTGTTATTTAAAAATGAAATATTGATTTCATCAATTTTTTAAATGTAATAATAACATAATAAAGTCATGTAAAAGGCCCAATCCAAACAAAGCCTAAAGCATCAAATTCCCAAATAAGAAAAACTTATCATCGAACATAGCAAAAAACATCAATGCTAAACCTAACATTACCTAATTCATCAAACCACAAACCTAACATAGACTAATGTATCAAACTCCAAACCTAACATAGCATGATTATTAGGTAGATAAAAGCATTATCTTTCGAATGAGATATTAAAAATATTAATGTAAAGGTGTAAAAAATTGACAGAAGACTTGGAAGAACCAATTACCGATTATAAAGATTGCTTAAAACGAATTACTTGTAAGAATCCAAAAAATGAATGTCATCTTAATGAATGTGAAAAATGCCTAACTCTTGAAAACTTCTCAGTATTTTTAAATAATTTATTGGAAAAACATCAAATTTATGAACTACAATATAGTTCATGGACTGGTACCGACAGATCTACAATGGAAACATTACTAAAGTCCACTGAAGACTTTGTCGATGACTTTTGTTACAGGCTAAAAGTTCTGAAGCCGCATTCTTTTATAACGAAACAGTAGTCAACATTTATCTCTGAGAAAAAAGAAAATCTTAAGAAAGACGAAGTTCTGGTCATGTTTGACTTCTCTCAGAACTATGCCTACCATGCTCAAGATGCTGCACAAGCTTTCCATTTTAATAACGACCAAGTTACTGTGTTTCCAGTTATTTATTATTACAAAAAATATGATAAGTTGCAACATACGAGCTGCGTATTCTTATCGGATAGTTTAAAACATGATACGGCCGCTGTTTATGCGGTTCAAGGTAAATTAATACCAGAAATTAAGAAAAAAGTACCTAACTTAAAAAAGATTGTATATCTTACCGATGGAGCGAAGCAACACTTCAAAAATAGATTTCAAATGACAAATTTAATAAACCATAAAATTGATTTTAACGTTGAAGCAGAATGGCATTTTACCACAACTGCCCATGGCAAAAGTGCGTTTGATGGGATTGGTGCATTTTTTAAAAGAGAGGCTTGTAGAGCAAGTCTCTTGGCAAAGCCCACAGAGTCAATTTTAACTTTTGAAGCGATTCTTAAATGGGCACTAATACATTTCAAAGATTTGAAAATTTATTCTTATAATAAAGTATATCATGAGAAAATGAGGAGAAAATTAAATAAACGTTTTGAGAACGTTTCGCAAGTAACAGGAATTCTAAGTAACCATTCCTTTGAGGTAGCATCTAGTACCGAAACATTCATGAAAAGATATTCAAAAGCGAAATCTGGCACGAAAATAACTTGCATTTAGTTAAAATTAATAAAAAATACGAGGCAACGAGGCTAATAGTATATATAAATACTAATAGTATTATAACTATTTAAATTAAATAGTTAGTAAATAACTAAATAAATAAAATAATATTATAACTAATATTAATTTTATGAATAAAACTTTTTTCCTAACATAAAGCTTCTATATTGATTTACTTTAATATTATACTAAATAATTATATGGTTAAAAAAATCAAATGGCTATGTTAGGTTTGGGGTTGGATGGATTAGGCTATGTTAGGTTTGTGGTTTGATGCATTAGGCAATGTTAGGTTTAGTATTGATATTTATCGCTATGTTCAATGTAAAGTTTTTATTATTTGGGAATTTGATGCTTTAGGCTTTGTTAGAACTTGGCCTTTTACACGCCTTGATTATGTTATTATTACATTTAAAAAATTGATGAAATCAATATTTCATTTTTAAATAACAATTTCCTCAATAAATTCCACTGTTAAATAGAGGTTTAATTGGAAATTTTGAGCACTTATAGTACACTTTTACGCCCTTATAACTCATTTTTACAAGTTAGTAATATTGCAATTTTCGTATTTTTTGAGTGCTCTTCCCCTTGTAGCCGCCATATTGCTTCGGACATCTTGAATTTTCAAAAGTAGCATATGGCATTAAAAGTAGACATCTCAACGAAAATTTTGAGCCCCTACAGAACATTTTTAAGCGGTTTTAACTCATTGTTACAAGTCAGTAATATCGGAATTTTACGTTTTTTTTTGGGTGCTCTTCCCCTTTTAGCCGCCATATTGCTTCGGACATCTTGAATTTTCAAAAGTAGCATACGGCATTAAAAAGTAGACATCTCAACGAAAATTTTAAGCCCCTACTGACCATTTTATCTCAAAACCTGTAATGGGCAGGAGGGGGGGGTCCGGTTGACAGAGAATTACCCATATATATATATATATATATATATATATATATATATATATATATATATATATATATATCCGTTATTTCAATAATCAACTAGCTTATGAATCGAGTGATTAACCGTTTTAGTTTATTAGAATCTCTTACCGTCGGCTTTTAATTGCAGGAAAAGATGACGGTACTACATAAATTGTCTCCGCCCACGACTAACTTTATTTTGCTTATTATTTTAAACTCAATGTTATCTAACCAAAACAACTCATCTTCACTCAAGGAAGTCATCGTTCACCACGAAAAATGATCAGTATACTGTTGCCAGTTTTCAACTTTCTTTGTGACCCCCACCTGTACTGATGAATTGTTGGCATTTTTTCCAGCGTCTTTGGCCTTATAGGTTTATTCTTCGAGGTTCTAAAGTTGTTGTATTCCCAAATGTACCACTGAGATGCTGTTAAAATGTAAGAAATAACAATAAAGTATTTAATTCAAGTATATAGTATATTACATAAATTATGTTAAAAATCAGCCGTATATAGTATTTGCTATATAGTGACATTGTTTTTGACCGTCTTCTTTATGCGGGAATAAAAGAAACATGAAAAATCTACCCTGAAAATGATATTACCTTTGTGTTAAGACGTTAGCTTTTATTTAATTTTAATACTCCACCTAATACAAACATATAAAGCAATATCAAACAGAGTCGTCTACATAACCATCAAAACTTCCAAAAGATACTCCCTTCAAGTTATATATGCCTACGTTCCAACTAGTGCGGCAGATGACGAAGAAATTGAAAAATTTTATGATGATCTCATCCTCGCAAAAGCTTTAGAAGAGACACATTACACTGTAATTATTGGCGACCTAAATGCAAAGTTTGGAGTTAACTTAAATGATGAATCGCCCTATGTAGGACAATTCGACCTTGGTAACAGGAATGATAGTAGCGAAAGATTGATACAATATCTAAATATCGAAAAAAATCTCCTGCAAGAACACTTTTTTTAAAAAATCACCGAAAAGAAGATGGACATGGTTCAGTCCTGATTGATGAATAAAAAAACGAAATATTCTTTCTGCCCACAAGGAGATAATTATAAACGTCTCAGTCTTAAATCAGTTCCACACAGGTAGCGACCACAGGCTAATAAGAATAACAATTTCCACCAAAACAAAAATTGAATGAAGAAAGCTGCTCCAAAATAAAATAGCTAGTACATCATCCATACTAGAAAGATATAATTGTGAATATGAGAAAATCATAAATTCCAAATTGTTAGTTGCATTAGACAAAAAAAAAATATAAATCAACTATCAGACAAAATTGCTGAAGACATTTGTACAGCTGTCAAGATAACTTGCACCAGAAATAAAGAACAAAATAAACCAAGGGACTGATCAAGAAAACAAAAAAATTAGATCAAAACACAGCAGAGTACAAAAATCTCAATAAAATAATAAAAAAAAGAAATCAGAAACGACACTCAAATCTACAATACTAAAATTATCAAACAAAGCATAGAAGACAACAAGGGAACAAGAGTACTAAGAACTAAACTGACCATGGGAAAAACCTAAAATGACTTGTCTAAAGACAAGGGATGGTGATGAAATATATGACAGATTAGCAATAACACAAATGATCGAAGATTTTTATGGTGGTATATGGTATGTTTCTCCAAAATACCTGAACCATATAGAACCCCTTAGAATACCAAGAATGTAAATTCGGAGGAAATACCTGAAATTACGGAAGAAGAAATCTTGACAGCTTTAGCGAAGATGAAAAATGGTTGATCTATGTATGGAAGAGGCAATGGTTCCAGGTAAATGGAAAGAAAGTGAGGTGATATTGCTGTATAAGAAGACATTAACAACTACAGACTAATTAGTCTTTTATCCCATATATATATATATATATATATATATATATATATATATATATATATATATATATATATATATATAAAATTGTTCTCAGAAATAATCACAACAAGACTTATGAACAAACTAGACTTTTATCAGCCAGTAAAACTGGCTGGATTTAAAAAGGGGTTCAGTCCTATGGATCATATACAAACAATGAGAAACGTAATAGAGAAGTGTCAGGAATATAATAATATAATATTCCATTGCATGTGGCTTTCGTTGACTTTTGAAAGGCTTTCGACACATTAGAATTATGGGCTATCCTCAAGGGACTGGACGACGCAAGAGTCGATTCTCGATACAGCAACATAATAAAAGACATTTACAATCATTCCTCGATGCACATAAGAATAGATGAAGACACCATAACTGGCAAAATTCCATTAAAAAGAGGCGTTAGGCAGGGCGATACAGCGTCACCGAAACTGTTCACACTCGCCTTGGAAAATGTGCTCAAACAGTTAAATTGAGAACGGAAGGGAATAAATGTGGATGGAAGATTTCTGAATCATCTGCGATTCGCCGACGACATAGTCTTGATAAGCCCAGATCCCAAGGAGTTGGAGCTCATATTAAATGAATTAAATAAAGCCGCAGAACAGGTAGGCTTTGAAATGAACCTAGATAAAACACAAATGATGTCAAACAGCAATAAAAATTTTAAAATTAATAATAACACATTAACCAATATTTGGGGCATCTTCTTAAACTAGGCAAAGCAAACCAACAGGCATGAATACATAGAAGAATCCGATTGGACTGGGCTACGTTTGGCAAAATATCATGGATCTTGAGAAGCAAAGATATCCCCAATTCCCTAAACAGAAAAGCATTTGAAAGTTGTATCCTGCCAGTTTTAACATATGGAATAGAAAGGATCGCTTTAACGGAAGACAGTATTAGAAAGTTGAGAGTAGTACAATGTGGAATGAAACGAGCAATGCTGCGGGTGAGCATAAGAGACAGAATCAGAAACGTTGACATAAGGTCCAGAACGGGGGTTACAGGTGTCATGGAGAGAGCAGCATCTCTCAAGTGGGAGTGGGCTGGACATGTGGCCAGAAAAAATCTAGACGAATGGCCCAACAGAATTTGTCATTGGAGATCAAAAACATGCAGGAGAAGTGTTGGCAGACCTCAAAAACGTTGCTTGGATGATGTGAGAAAACATGCAGGCAGGCGATGGTATGAAGTGGTACAGAACAGGAGAAGATGGAGGAACATGAAAGAGGCCTATGTCCAGCAGTGGGCGGAGGATGGCTGGTGATGATGAAGATGATAATGATGATGACATAATACAAAACAAAAGTTCACTCAGTTTTACAACTTAAATCTATTTTGAATGATCACGGTCAAACATATTAAGCCATTCTGATGTAATTTATTTTTTGAATACAAACACACTACTACTGGTGTGGAAATACTTTTTTTAGCATATTTTTAGGTTACTGATTAGCTACAATAAAGATTAAATATGAATTCCATTGTGTAGCATTTCAATGTTTGGCAGCATTTCGATATTTTGACAAGTAAGTAATGAGGAGTACTGATCTATTAGAATGCACAAAATGTTCTGCACATAACATGACAACAAATTAACAGTGTTGTAGCAGGCCTCATAAGCTTCCAAGGCTTTGCCTACAGGTCATCCAAAAATGTGCTTACTCGTCCCGCAAAATACTATTTCCAGCCTCGGCATATTTCAGCCGCTTGGTACTTATAAAATTTAAATCAGCCTAACTAAATTTTGCCAAGAAATCATATTATTTGCAATGGCATTATCAATCAATTAGTTAAAAATTACAATCCAAGTAAGGATTAGGAATCAGATTTTATTGAGAAAATACCCTTGTTCTTAACATAATCTAATTTAGAAACAAATAAAATTAGCTACCACTGTTACGAATTAGAACCACAATCATTCAAACTAGGATACCGAAACATAGTTTTCCAATTTACTACAAACATTTTCCATTAGTAAAGGTGTAGATACCTCATGAAAATTTGTTATTTCAAGGAGCGAGTTTTCCAGAAATAGGTCGTGTTATGCCCGTTAATTGAATATCCTACGTCTTTCTGTTTTAAGAACGAAAAAAGTATTTAAAATAGTATCTGTCAAAAATTACAATATACCCGGTGTCCTATTTTGCAGATAGAAACCTATCCCTTCACAGTACTGTTAATTTGAACACCTATCAGACCTCTGTTATTTAGAGACATATCTTTATAGCAGAATCCTCGTTTTGTTATTGAAATATCAGATAAAGTATGTTCTTACTTCTCTAGTTAAAAAAAAATATTGTATTCGTGCGTAAATCATCGTCCGAAATTTTCGCATTTATTTGCATGTCAGGAACCTTAAATCACGAAAACCATAGTTTGCCATTTCCACCGATTTCTCCATCTACCTGTTGACGGAAATGAGATGCTTAATTTAGTGCAGATATAACGTTTGAAGTAGAAAACTAACCTATATATATATATATATATATATATATATATATATATATATATATATATATATATATATATATATATATATATATATATATATATATATATATATATATATATACATATATATATATATATATATATATATATATATATATATATATATATATATATATATATATATATATATATATATATGTATATGTATATATGGGACGATCCGCGTCAACCGGATTAGAGCTACGTCCAAAATTAGAAGCAATCAAAAAACTTGAGGGCTCATTTTAAAGCTTAGAGCGTTTACTTGCCGTAATGCCGAGTGCGCCTTTGAAAAATCCAATATGGCGGCTCCAATATGGCGGCCGGTAGCTGAAGAAATATCAAGTGTCCAGCAAAAAAAGCTTGTAAAAATAAAAATTCGCAACTGTTTGGGTCGGTTTTTGGCTCAAATTGTAGCTGATGGACGCCCCAAGAAATTGGGTTGGTAAGTTGACAAAATCCAACATGGCGGATCCAATATGGCGGTCAAAAATCCAATATGGTGGCCGAATTTTCCCAAATGAACCGATTTGCACTAAATTTGGTAAACGGGGGTTTTTAGGGTCGCTGATCACAAATCCAAGGTCTGATTTGCCAAATTCAAGATGGCGGATCCAAGATGGCGGATGAAATTTTCGAAAATCTATCGATTTGTACCAAATTTGTTATACGGGGGTTTTTGGGGTCCCTGATAACGAATCTGAGGTCAAATTTCTAAAATTCTTAAATTCAAGAAGGTGGAGCCAATATGGTGGAAACTGAATAAGGGAATATTGGGTCTGCCATCTTGGATTTTGAAAATCGAACTTCTGATTCGTAATCGATAGATTTTCGAAAATTTCATCCGCCATCTCGAATTTGGCAAATCAGACCTCGGATTCGTGATCAGCGACCCTAAAAACCCCCGTTTAGCAAATTTAGTGCAAATCGGTTCATTTGCGAAAATTCGGCCACCATATTGGATTTTTGAACGCCATATTGGATCCGCCATATTGGATCCGCCATGTTGGATTTTGTCATCGTACCACCCCAATTTTTTGGGGCGTCCATCAGCTACAATGTGAGCCAAAAAACGACCCAAACAGTTGCGAATTTTTATTTTTACAAGCTTTTTTTTGCTGGACACTTGATTTTTCTCCGGCTACCGGCCGCCATATTGGAGCCGCCATATTGGATTTTTCAAAGATGCACTCGGCATTTGAAAGTAGACGCTCTAAGCTTTAAAATGAGCCCTTGGTCAAGTTTTTTGGTTGCTTCTAATTTTGGTCGTAGCTCTGATCCGGTTGACGCGGATCGTCCCATATGTATATATATATATATATATATATATATATATATATATATATATATATATATATATATAATACATTAAAATTCCGGGTTTCAATTCGTTCGTCTAACAATGATTTTGCACGACGTTTTGCCAAAATCTCATTTGGCATTTTCAAGTGTTCTTGTTGCTGCTGCTACTCGATACTGTGATCTTGCTGCTGCTACCTCTAGAGGCTAACTCAGTTATACTCTTGCTGCTGCTGCCGCTAAAGGCTAACTGAGTTAGCCTCTAGTGGCACCAGCAGCAAGATTACAGTATCGAGTAGCAGCAAGAGCCCTTGAAAACGCCAAATGAGATTTTTGCGAAACTTCCTTGAAAACCTCTATTGTAACATATATATATATATATATATATATATATATATATATATATATATATATATATATATATATATATGTATATATACATATATGTGTATATATATATATATATATATATATATATATATATATATATATATATATATATATATATATATATATATATACATATATATATACATATATATATACATATATATATATATACATATATATATATATATATATATATATATATATATATATATATATATATATACATATATATATATATATATATATATATATATATATATATACATATATATATATATATATATATATATATATATATATATATATATATATACATATATATGTATATATACATATATATATATATATATATATATATATATATATATATATATATATATATATATATATATATATATATATATATGTATATATATACATATATATATATATATATATATATATATATATATATATATATATATATATATATATATATATATATATACACTGGGATCTCCATTAATCGAAAACCCGGATAAACGAATCACAGTTTTTTATTGATTGGGAAAAACTATGTAGAAGGTATTATTTTTAATAAGAAACAAATGTTTTACATTATTATTAATTTTCAATATTGTATACAAATGTTCATAATACGTATGTATTAAATTTTCGTTTAGAGAAAAAATCGGTAATTTTACTTTGTTCTTTATTAAAGATTTCTTTTCTAATATCTGTTCTCATAGCCCGTAACGCGATAAATCTTCTATAATCGGCGTTCTCCTGTTCAAAATAATTTAACTGAAGTTCCGTCGCCTCTAACACTTGGTTGTGTTTAATTTTCTTCGTTTCCAAAACAATAAACGAATCTTCGTTGTCATCGCTTTCGTTTCCATGATCCGTCTGCGAAGAGGTCGATGGCCCATTTTTTCTGTGGAGATCTGCTATTTCGGTTTCTCGAAATCTTCTTCGTTCATGTCACTTTCTAGCCAATTTATCGTATCATCCCTGTCAGCATGAATGAAATCTGCGAGAGCTTTAGCGGTGTTGAGATATGAGTCAGTTTCAATACCTTCTAAGGTTTACTGGATTAAATCTTCTTGTTCTAATATTTTCGTCCATGAAAGTTTTAATTTTGTAGGGGGTAAATTTACCCAGGCATCACACACAGCAAAAATAGCGTCTTTTATTGTCCACTTCTCTAGGATTTCTTTTATTGACTTGGTGCTACTAGTTTCGTTGAGTAGAAATCGAAGGAATATTTTTTTATATCTTCGTTTTACCTTGATCCATCGGCTGGATTAGTGACATTACGTTCGCTGGAGGATAATGAATGAAAATCTATTCATCATCGGTGGCCAAGACTGATTCATCTGGATGGGACGGATCATTATCGAGCAATAAAACAGTTCTAAGGGGTAGACCTTTCTCTTTCAATTGTTGACGTCCAAGCTTTTGGATAATTATAATAATCGCAAGGAATATTTCCAATGCTTTCAAATGCAACTTGGCCCTTTTGAAAAAAAAACAAGATGCTTGCTAGAAACAAAAAAATCATGATTTCTAAGCGGAGTTAACTGAACTTCAAAACTGAAACAAAAGGCAATATTGATGTAATAGTTAGAGTAACCAACATAATTTTATGTAATACCAACATGGCGGATCCAACATGGCGCCTAAAAAACCGACAATTAGACGAAAAATGAGCAATTATGGAGATTTCGCAGTGAGATAGCACTCTTTCTGACCGGAGTAATTTTTGGTTTTAGGCGCCATATTGAATCCGCCATATTGGTTTACATAAAATTATGTTGGTTACTCTAATTATTACATCAATATTGCATTTTGTCTCAGTTTTGAAGTCCAGTTAACCCCGATTAGAAATTATGATTTTCTTGTTTCTAGCAGCCATATTGAGCCGCCACCTTGCTTTTTTTCAAAAGAGCCAAGTTGCATTTGAAAGCTTACGTTTCGATGAAGAAATTGATAGCCTTGAATTTTTTTTTTGTTAATTCTATTATTCTATTTTTGGGTATTGGGGTGGCCCCGTTGACGCGAAACGTCCCATATATATATATATATATATATATATATATATATATATATATATATATATATATATATATATATATATATACATATATATATATATATATATATATATATATATATATATATACATATATATATATATATATATATATATATATATATATATATATATATATATATATATATATATATATATATATTCTGTTCAGCTTTTTGGGAAAAATAATTTGCCGCATGTCGTTTAAACGTTAGTATCGGTCCAGTTAGTAAAGGATATATAAGTATTTAAAAGTGAAAAAAAACTGTAGCCTGTATTATATTCCTAGTTATAACCTACGTACGGTAAATTGTATTCAGATTTGATTCCATAATAAATACATAAAAAATTATATATATATATATATATATATATATATATATATATATATATATATATATATATATATATGTATATATATATATATATATATATATATATATATATATATATATATATATATATATAAATATATATTCAGATTTGAGTATGGAGACATATAAATACATTCACTTGGTATCAAGATATTACATGTGTTAATCAATACTCCCTACATTTTTGCCAAACTGGTAGATCGTCTGTGAAATCTTCCGATTCAAATAGACATCCTTTTAGACCTTAGCTATCTAGGTTAGAGTAATTTATAAATGTTCTTCCTTTCGGAAAATAAATGTTCCAATAAAGAAACACTTTATCACCCTTTCATTCAGCAATTTTTTCGGATAGTATGTTATGCACGGGGACTAAATTTTCAGGCTTGTATTGGGTTCTCTTATAAAATCTGTTATTTTAATTGTATCATATTTGATTACAAAAACAAAAATACTTGTATATCGGAAACACACTCATGTCCCAGGATTTTTTTTTCTTTAATATATTATCCTGATCCACGATGTGAATCATAACAGCAAATTAAAGATTCACAAGCAGAGGTAACAAATATAATAACATAATATTTAAAAAATACACAGACTTCATGCCTGTTCATACAGAAATTAGACATCAGATAGCAATAATCAAGACCTGGTTAAAAAAATCCCTAGACAGTTTGCAAACTACTTCCGTGAAATCCGAATGATGAGGACTTTTTGTGATTGTATGCGAACAGTTGGTTAGATCTATTACTAATAAATGTAATTAAATTAATACAGACAAGTTTAGCATGCATGATCTAACCCTACATAAAATTTATTAAAATTTGAAAGGTAGTATTTACCGTATCATTTCACAACGTATAATTATAAGCAATAATAGTCAGATCTTGTGTTCAGCCTAAACATTTTGTAAATTTAAGATTTAGATAATCACAAGTAAAACCAGTTCTAAATTAAATTCGATGGTTTGAAGTTAAACTCTTGTTTTAATTGCTTACTATTATAACTTACCTCCAATAAAATAAAATACCGGCATTGCCTAACCTGATAAACGCTTAAAAAGCAACCAAAAATACATAAAATAGTACACAGGAGACTTCAAAGTTATGTAATGGTTCCGCCGTATCTACAAACTCGACTTCTTTGACATGACAATCACCCAAGAACTTTAGATTTTCACACGGACAAGCTGTAAATATGCACATAGGCTCTTATATTTTTTATGCTGAACAACATATCAAAAGTTTCCTATTGTCGCGACTCTACGTCACCCCTTTTTGATCTGTTTCTTCTAGAAAGTCGCTAAAGTACCTAATCATCTATGAAGAGTCTCTGTAACTACTGCTAAAGTATCTAAAATGCGAAACTTTTGACGATATATTGAGACCTTCAGGAAATCTTGCGCATAATATGCTGCTGCTTCTCATCTCCTATAAAACTCAAGAAGTACCCCATCATGTACGAAACTTGTACGAAAAATGCTTTTTAAACGTCTATGGTACCACAAAGTTGGCAAAATGCTTTTTGGAATTAGAAATAGTGTATATGCATAGTTGTAGACAAATAAAACGTCCATCTCGAGCACATTCTATTAACTGGTCTGCAATATTATCCTTACGTTTCATAACATGGTCGCATGGCCGGAAGGCCGCTGACCTGGTAATTCGAGATAAATGTAACAGCCACTGATAATAGAGACAAGAGGTTCGAATTTGATTTTTTGGTTTTTAGATATTATGAAAAGGAAATAACATTGAGGAATAATTCATTCACAGTGCTAAAAGGAAGTTCATAAAAAAATCACATTTTGAAATCTTTGCGTTTCTTCACGTTTCAGGAGCACTATATCACATACACAAACATAACTTCCCGTTTTTATTAATCTATCTGACTATCTCTCTGTGGGCCCAATAACTCTCCAATTAGAGGAGACATAGATTTCAAATTTGATACACATATGCTCATAGTAATAAAACTATAAAGCATATAGTCTTTGAGCGATATTGTTTCTAAGGAAAGGGTGAAAGCGGTAGGGGGCGTTAAATATTTTGTACTTCCAATAGTTTTATAAGGATTTTTCCTGGTCTTTGGTAATATAATGGATACATTTTAAGCGTAATTAATAATAAAACATATATGGTAATTAGTTAAGGGGTAGTGGAGAGGGTTGGAGATGTTGCTAATTATTTATTATGTATATATCTTTCTCAAGGTTGTAAAGCTCTCCTCTGCTACACTTTTTTAAATTCCTCTTACCTAAGGGAAGTTTTTTATTTGGTAAAATGTTACTCACATATTGTTTGCTTATCTTCACCTTTCAGGGATCCCAGATCAACATTTTTAGTGTTCCGTACGGAGCAAGATCATTTCGGTGTCTATCTGTCTGTCTGTCTGTCTGCCTGTACGTCTGCCACACCCAATATTCTCCGAAAGTGTTTGACATAGAAAATTGAAATTTGGCATTAATGTTAGCTCATTAAAGCCATCAGTGTATTCTTTGGTGTGCTAACAACGGCACAATTACCTTAGTAAGTTGTCCAATTGCATCCGGCATCAACTTCGAGGCATGCTGTCGACGAGATTTTCTGCATACTCTGCAAATTTTTCGAATCTCGCAAGACAACTAAATCACAGTTCTCAGAGTCTTTCCTCTGAGCTTTTCTCTTTACAAAGGACCAAACATTTTCAATAGGGATGACGTCCGGTGGTTGTGAGGACCACTCTAGTATCTTATCGTGCTCCCAAGCGAGCCGCTTCGAGACGTGATTTTCGCCCAGCAAAGATTTCTTCAACGTACTTCGGAATTTGACAGCATGAGCACGAAGATGTTGTTGAATAGTCTCATAGGACATATTCAAACTCGATTTTCTTAATTTTGCTGCTCCTTGATGCAGCGTCAATTTCGGACCCCGTGAAAAGAAAGACATAATTCGTTTTTCGACTTTCGGATAGACTTTGGCTACCAAGCCATGTTTTGGCAAGTCGTCGACATTTTTCGTCTCGTTAAAATGATTTACCCATTTCTTCACAAACGATACCGACTTTTTAATATATTTAGCGGCCGCGGAATGTGTCATTTTAGGCCTCTTTGAACAAGGAAAGACTGCTAGAACCGACACTCAAACAAGTAATTCATTTTGGATTTTATGTTATCTCGACACGACAGTTCGGAATCGACTGATACTTTTTCTAAAATGCGTCGAAAATGAATTATCGGGGAGACGTTCTTATTGACAGACTGTATAATGAGGGAAACAGGAATCGCTTCGTATTTATAGTAGTAATAATAATAATAAATATTTCGAAACAATACATTTTGCACATTTTACCAATTATCGTATACTTTTTATTAGAAACAATAGGCCAACAGGTTCCGATTTCTACATGGAGACGCAGATTATGTTCCTAATCAAAGCAGCCTAACAAAATTATAAGGAAATTTATTGCCTATCGATTCAGAAATTATTGACAAACTGTACGATTGAAATATTAAAATATATATTACTTACTCTAATTTAAAAAGAAAAAAAAACGAATATAAAGACAGAAACGGTAAAAAAGGGAGTGTTGAAAAAATTAATTGAAACAGTCAAAAGAAAAAGAGAAAAAATGAGGAATATTTATTTCTTCAAACTCACCATCACTGATTTAACCATTCTTTAAGCTACCTCCTTTTAAACATATAGGGAATGCGCAGATAGACAAATATCCTCAAAAAATAATCTTTTAAAAAATTTCTTTTTATCTTTAGGAATAGTTCTTTGCTGATTTCGCAAGATTAGAACGTCTTCATTTCTATCAAATTTCATATTCATTGTTTGTACTTTTCCAGTAATCTTGAAACAAAATTATGTAATGAGATTTTTATTCGTATCATCCGATCCGTATATTCTGGAATTTAGACACGTAACTGATAAAAGAGTTGAAGACCTGCTACCAGAAGCAAGTCATTTACTTAAATTGAAATGGAGTGAGAATTCCTCGATTCAGAAGGAAACACACACAAGCACATCACACAGGCGGACAGAGACAAATATACATACAGCACACACAGCAGATACACCCACACACAAATATATACACACACACAGACACACATACATACACATATACAAACCTACACACACATCCAAAGGGATACTAGCAGACACTACCTCCATGTGGTGTATTCTGGGTAACGCCAAAGATGTTTGCAATTTTTGAAAAGCCTGAGGCAAAAATGATAATCCGAGGTCTGTAGATTGATTGTCCGTCAAAAGAATTGATTTTTGAGAAAAATCTGTCCTGAATATGGAAGGAAAACCATCTATGAATGAATTGCGGAAAAACCGTACTTCCATGGAATTACAAATTTTTGAAAAAGACGGGGGAAAAATCATAAAGCCGTCTCGACCGATCGATTGATAATAAAAATACGAACATTTAAAAAAAAAATTTATCATGATTAAATGAAAATTACGATCTATAGAGTGATTTTCCCTCGAAAAACGCCGTTTTTTCATAAAAATTAATACTTCTTCCGAAAATTCAGGAAAACTGTGAAAAAAAAAACTTAAAATTTGGCTCTACAGATCGATTGGTCATGAAAAAACGAATAATGAAAAAAAATATATTTCCGATTACTTCAAAATTAAGACCTGTATGGTAATTTGAGTGGCACAGTGAGCTTCGTCCCACTGTGAAGCGCCAAAGAAGACCAAGGTGACTTTATTGTTCAACAAAGTCAAAGCCACAGTGTTTTGGGATGCACGCGGCATAATCCATGACAATTAATTTGAAAGCAGCAAAACGATTAATGAAGAGTATTATGTACCACTTATTGGCTCGTTTTAACCACGCTGTGATAGAGAAACATCAGCATTTGGCGAAGAAAAAAATTCTCATTCAGGACCATGGCAAAATTCCATGAGTAAGGATACGAATTGCTGCCGCATCCACCATATTCACCAGATTTAGCTGCCAGCGATTATTTCCTGTTTTTGAATATGAAAAAATGGCCCGGCGGAGAAAAATTTGGCTTAAATGATGAGGTGATTACTGACACAACGCCTATTTTGAAGGGTTGGAGAAATCGTATTTTTTAAATGGAATATAAAAAGATAGGACGATCGAAGAGTATCGAGGGGACTGTGTTGAAAAAATAAATTAAATTTTACACGTAAAAATGTTTTTTCTTGTCAAGGCCAGGTACTTATCATACAACCATCATATACAAATGAGATTTACCGGGCGCGGGCAACTCACTCTTTCCAACATACGGTCTTAAACGAGATACGTTCTTAACGCCACCTAATACATTTTACATTGTTATCCAAACTAAAAGCAGTAAAACTATTACATAATACTAAATGTCTTGCTTCGTTGCATTTGAGAAACTCCAAGATACACTTAAATATATTAAATCTTACTCCGTCAGCA
Organism: Pachyrhynchus sulphureomaculatus; assembly: GCA_019049505.1. Taxonomy (NCBI): domain Eukaryota; kingdom Metazoa; phylum Arthropoda; class Insecta; order Coleoptera; family Curculionidae; genus Pachyrhynchus; species Pachyrhynchus sulphureomaculatus. The sequence continues at coordinate 108,495,617 of CM032453.1, read as the reverse complement.
AATTTACAAAATGAATATAGTTACTCCTTAAATACTCTGATAACTTATGTTTATACAAACTTAATATACGTGAAGTTGTCTTAGACTTAAGACACGGTTAGCTTAACGTCAGCATTAGCCCTTCGGTTGCATAATAGATTAAATTAGCAAATATTTAATCTTATTGAAATATGGACTCTTGAAAGACAAGCATTATAGAATTGAGTTTTGTTACTGGAAGCGTGATTTCTAACATAATAAAACTTTAATTAAGTTACCTTCTATGTTTTAAAGTGTTCTCAAAACTCTAAAAGAAATAAAAAAATAAGTGGATTTTTGCAGTTACACTGAAATCAATATTTATTATTATATTCAATTTTAGTGTTCCGCACGGAATATTAAGGGATCCGTTCGGTGTCTGTCTGTCACACCCGATTTTCTCCGAAGCTATTTGACATAGAAAGTTGAAATTTGGCACAAATATAGGAATTGATGGCCCAATCAGAGCCGTGTAGTTTTGAAAGTTTAATTTCAACTTAAGGAGTTAGTTTTAGGAGGTAAAATCGGAAGTGAAAAAAAATACCAGGTCATCGAGTGAGATGTCAAATGAGAGCCTGTGAAAACACGAGTTTAAAAATATATGTGTTCTAATACTCACGCAAATTTTTCTTTGTATTATTTTTAAAAAATGACCATAACTCGTTATCCTATCTCTAAAAGTATTGATCAAAGAATTTCGAAAAAATTCTGGAATATTCTTCATAAGGTGTAGATTGAGCGAAAATTATCACGAGTTCATTACGCTTGATCATTTATCTGGTATAAAAAAGAAGTATTAGACTTGACAATTTGGTGGAAAGTTACGAATTTAACCGGGACTAAGCAACGAAATATCAATATATATATTTGGTGCAATATACTCAAATACCTTTCAGTAGATTACTGATTTTAAGCATTTGGTCAATCACAGGTAAAATAAATTTCCATGACGACAGGTGACAAACGGATAGGTACCGAGACAAAATAATTTGATGTTATTCGTTTATAAGTAAACAAATATTTATGTAGTAAATATTTGTGTTAAACTTTTACTACAAAGATGTTTCGCTTTTTATATATTCTTGATAATTTTTATAATGAATGAATAAATGTGAATTTTATAGAATATTTCAGCAATCATAGTACGAAACACTAATTGCGCAGGTCCGGCTTGCGCTAGACCGTTTCTTTTTATAAATATTATAGTATGTAGTTAATGTAAAACAGCTGAAAACGGACAAGAGCCCTTATTTCAGCAGCTACACTGTTCTGTTGTTCGTCAAATCCATCCTGAGTCGCGTTTCGCCGTATCACGGCTCATCAGTCAGGCTAGGATTAACAAACCAGAGAACAGAAGTTACTGGTACTTGTCCAAGAAGTTACCGAACACGAACGACTCCATCGAAAGCTGACACCGTAGCTTTCGATGGAGTGTTAGTTATGCGTACTTATTACAATTCATTGTATCCTACCATCGTTTTATAGTATGGTTTTACAACTATTACACCACTGAAGTCTTACCTAATCATACCCTTATTGTAAACGTTTTAACAATACCTCTGGCTGTTCATGTAAAAAAAGGAAGCGAAACGATACATTCATAAAATGGTATGCAGAAGTTTTTGTAATGTCACTAAGACTTCACTGTAATAGCAAGGGTCAAGAAATCTACACACCGGGCGCCTCGTTCGTGCATGAACCATAGTGTATTATAGAGTTTTCCCACAAGTTATATTACACATAACCTAATCTACATTAATTCACATATGCAGAAACGAACGTTTCACTGGCCGTAACCAGGGGGGCGGGAGAGCGTATGCTTCCACTTCTCCAATAGCGTTTTCTTAGGAATGCTGCTTTTTTTATTTAGGGAAGATTTACAAAGGACCCCTCACTAATCTCATGGAAAATGGAGCGCGGCCAATTTGTTTTATATTGCATTATTTTGTAGCTTTTGTAGCCCTGATTAAAAGTGTGCACGGACACAAAGTGCGAAATGCCCTGGTTTAACGCTTCTGGAATCCCCTCAACTTGCCAGAGATTTTTATACATACAGGCATAGTGTATATGTCAGTAAGCTTATCGTAGCGTTATCCTGGTTGCTTAAGTAAGGGAATTGTCTTACTTATATAAACAGTTTGTTATATCTGCTTATAAATGTAAAGACGTGCATAACGATTTCATACAGTGTTTACGATTATTGTATACGTAACAGAATCTTTACACTGAAAACCATAACACTAAATTATGTAACTTGTGTTTAAAACTAAAAGAATATAACGACATCAACTTAACAAGACATCACACATTTTTGGGAATACCGGAAAACCAATGGGGACAGGATATGGAATATGTTTAAAAGAGAAAAAAGACACAAACAGTACCGTTTTCGAAATATAATGTCATTACATAACACGTAGGCTGAAAGGTTTTTGGTCTAGCTACTTAAAAAACACATTTTTTTTTGCAAAGCTCGACTTTATTCATCAATATAGTCTTCTTCGAGAGTGATACAATCAGTCCAACGCTTGTCTAACATTTCCATACCTTTCTTGTAGAAGGATTTGTCTTTGCTTTCAAAATAGGCCTCAGTTTCGGCGATTACTTCTTCATTGGAGCCAAATCTCTTTTCCGCGAGCATTTTTTTGAAGTCTACGAATAGATAATAGTCGCTGGGGGCCAAATCTGGAGAATACGGTGAATGAGGAAGCAATTCAAACTTCAATTCATGCAATTTTACCATCGTTACCATTGACTTGTGACACCGTGCATTGTCTTGATTAAATAGCACTTTTTCTTGTTCATTTGGGGCCATTTCTTTGCGATGTCTGCCTTCAAACGCACCTATAACTTTATGTAATATTCGCTATTGATGGTTTTTCCCTTCCCAGCTCAGTCGACGAAAATTATTCTATGCGGATCCCAAAATACAGAAGCCAAATTCTTCCCAGCCGACTGTTGTGCCTTCGCTCGCTTCGGGCGACTTTCACCAGCTTCTGTCCACTCAGCTAACTGCCGATTTGATTCCGGTGTGTACTGGTGGATCCATGTTTCATCCATTGTCACATATCGCATAAAAAAATCCTTTTTATTACTCTTAAACTGTTCCAAACAGTGCTCAGAATCATTAACACGTTGTGAGCAAACGTGGTACCCGTTTCGAACAGAGCTTTCTCATGCCCAAATGTTCATGCAAAATATGACCAACACGTTCCTTTGATATCTTTAGGGTGTTAGCTATCTCACGTAATTTCACTTTACGGTCATCCAAAACACTTTTGTGAATTTTTTTATTTTTTCCGGTGTAACCACCGTCAGAGGCAAAATGTAATTCTGTATTTATATTCGTTGATGTAGCTTGTGACAAACAAGATGTAATACGAGAGTACTTTAGTATGGGTCGTCACAACAACATTGACTGTTTTTATTTGTGTCAAACCTATGCAAAAATCCCAAAACATTTAATACGAGATAATGCCAATGTACTTATTTTATTCAAACAGGATGATTTAAATTTACGACATGTCTATTCCGATCATGTTGGTACCGATATGTCATTTGAACGTTTGAAAAGATCTGTTCTTTTTGTTGGAAGAACACATTTGGATTCTTATCAATTTTTAAGGACAACAAAAATTGATGAAGGAAGATATCGTTATGGTTTAGACAGTTATATATATTTAAATTAATGTTTATATACAATTAATATTCACTTAAACGTCTCTCAGATAAGATGGCTAACAGGAAGAAAATAAGCTCAAGTAAAAAGAATGATTTAATTCCGGTGTGTAGTGGTGGATCCATGTTTCATTCATTGTCACATATCGCATAAAAAAATCCTTTTTATTACTCTTAAACTGTTCCAAACAGTGCTCAGAATCATTAACACGTTGTGAGCAAACGTGGTACCCGTTTCGAATAGAGCTTTCTCATGCCCAAATGTTCATGCAAAATATGACCAACACGTTCCTTTGATATCTTTAGGGTGTTAGCTATCTCACGTAATTTCACTTTACGGTCATCCAAAACACTTTTGTGAATTTTTTGATTTTTTCCGGTGTAACCACCTCATTTGGGCGTCCAGAGCGTTCAGCATCATTTGTATCTGTACGATCGCGTTTAAATTCAGTAACCAGTAAATGATGAGTGATTTTTCCAGGGGCAGAGTCCCCGTAACACTTACCAAGCCATTGCTTTGCTTGAACGGTATTTTTCCCATCGAAAAACAGTGTTTAATCAACACACGAAATTCGATTTTTTCCATTGTTTTCAAAATATAAAAAATAGCGTCACTAAAACCACTGTAAGTTGTAAACTAATCGTCGGAATGTCATGAAATTTTGACACGTATCGTTTGAAGGTTGGTACTTCCTAAAAATCTTATGGATTTTTTGAAAAGGGCGACATCTATGTGTCAGACCAAAAACTTTTCTGTCTACGTGTTATATACAGTAATCTGCTGTTTTCTACCGATTTTTCGCTGGTCATGTACTGTTTTTAAGTAACACAGGTTTGGCAACACTACCTGAAAGACCAAAAATAACCTGAAAATACCGAATCACTGGAGCAAAGACCTCAAAGTATCCACGAGAGAGCCAAAGGAATGACAGGAATGCATAAAACCTAGGCAGCAGACAACGTCATTAGCATTAGCTAATATTTCTTACCTTTTTGTAGGTTTATACATACCCTTAATATATGTGTATCCTCGAATTATAAATTGTGTTTAAAATCTTAATAACCATCCCTAGAAACTAGAAAACGAAGTCATTAAATTGAGCTCCAAGAGAGTTATAATTTTTCGCTTATGACGCTGAAACTTTAATTTAATTAAAAGGGTTATCGCCATTTTCCTTCTACGTCACAAGGGAGAAACGGTTATATTTGTGAAGTAACTAATTTAATACAGCAGCCAGCATATGTTTAAAAACAATAAAGGATATACGAGGGGAGGTCCAAAAGTCCGCGGAATGGAATGGTTGTAAATTAAATAAAATAACAAAACTATTTTTTTTTCAACATAATAACCCCTGGGGTCAATACATTTGTTAGATCGTGAAATTAGCTTCTCTAAGCCATCGAAAAAATATTTTTTTGTGTTTGTCCTCAAAATAGGTCGAAATAGCCTCTTTGACCTCATTATCGTCATTACATTTTCTTCTTCTTAGCTTCTTTTTCAAATTTGAAAATAAAGAAAAGTCGCTAGGGGCCAAGTCTGGACTTAAGGTGTGCGAACTATTAGTTCAAACCTGTATTTCTGTAGAGCAGCCATCGCAACTTTGCTCTTGTGAACCGGTTCGTTGTCTTGCAAAAGCAACATACGCATTTTGCCCGTCTTTTTTCCTGGATGGCTTGCTTTAGTCTCTCTAATATTGAGACGTAGTACTCTCCAGTAATTGGGGTACCTCTTTTTTTATAATTCATTAATAAAATTCTTTCAGAATTCCAAAAAACTGCCCTCAACTTTCCAGCCGATTCCGACACATTAAATTTCTTAATTGGTGGTGTACCCTTTTTGGGCCATTACATCGACTCTTGTTTAGACTCAGGCTCGAAGTGATGCACCCTTGTTTCATCCTCTCTAGAATCGGGGTAGGTTCGTCGCCACACAGCTCCAAAAAGTGCTTAGACGCGTCGACTCTCTATAGATTTAAGGTGGCGTGAGCATTCTCGGTACCCATCTCATGCCAAGATGATCGTGTAGGATCCTCAAAATAGTGGTATCTGATACTCCAACTAATGCAGATACTAATTTTTCGACTTTTTCAATGATGATGTCTGATGTAGTGGCCTCAACCTGCCGTCCAGGACGGGGATCGTTTTCAATCGATTCTCGGCAATGTTTAAATAAAGCATGCCACTAACAAATCATTGTTTTAACAGGGCACTAATATCCATAAAGGCCTCCTATATCACTCATTACAGTTTAAGCAAATTTTCCTTGCTTGCTCAGGAACTTTATCACAGCGAAGATCAATTTGCTCCATAACTGCAGTTTTCTTCCGAATTGACTTTTCTGTCCGCGGATTAACTTTAAAAGAATGACGTTATATAGTTGAAATATAATATATATACTTATAATGAGTCCCCCATTAATATGGTACCGAGTGAGTATTTCTCCCCCACCCCATCCCCTCCATTCCGCGGACTTTTAGACCTCCCCCGTAGTTAAATTTAAGATACGAATAAAATATTATTTATTCAACACACACATGTTATTTCTTATTAGTAGATATTTGAAAAAAACTTGGTCAACTGTATTGCTGCATTCAGGCTGAAAATAAGGAGTGTAGGTGTAATGAAATACGTAATTGAGTAGCTACTTCGGATATCTGCTAAAACAGTTGGCCACAAATAATGTATAATATCAGTCGGAAGAATATACAGCTTCAAATATTGTGTAACTAAAATCTTGTATGTAAATCAATCACCGTACGGAACACTAATTGCGCAAGTCCGACTTGCACTTGGCCGGTTTTTTTGATTAATGTGATTAGTAGGGTTTATTTAGTTCATGAGAGTTTGCAACAAACGACAAACTTTTATTATTTCATCATCATCATCATTAGCTTATTTCATCCATAGTCGGATGTCAGCCTCCCCAATTTGTCTCCGATGAGCTTTGTTGTTTGCTTTTTGCATCCAATCGTGTCCTGCTAATCTTTTTATGTCGTCCGTCCTTCTTGTCTGTGGTCTACCTCTGCATCTCTTGTGTTCTCTAGGCCTCCGTTCAACTATACGGCGTATCCATCTGTTATCACTCAGCCTTGCGATGTGCCCCGCCCAATTCCACCTTAATATATATTTTCGTTGCACTACATCTGTCACTTTTGATCTTCTTCGTATCTCGATATTAGGAATACGATCTTGGAGTCCAATATACCTGAAGTTTATTTATTATACTTTTATTTAAAGCCCACGTTTCAGTGCCATATGTTAATACTGGCAGTACATACTAATCGAATACTCTAGCTTTTATTGTATTTGGGATGTTCAATTTGAATGTAGATTGCAACCTTCCGAACGCAGACCAAGCTAACAAGACTTTTCATCCAAGTCAGCCTTGAAATTATTTTTTGATATTTATGTTTTTTGTCCTAAATATATAAATGATTATACCTTTTCTATTCTTTTACCTTCTATTAATAGTTCCTAGCCTTTATCTTCACTTTCGTTGTTCAAATATTTGGTTTTGGTGAAGTTTATTTTTAAACCTATTTCTCGATACTTCATCAGCATTTCTTGTAATTCTTCTTTTGTGTTGGCGATCAGAGTGATATCATCTGCGAACCTTAAGTGATTTAATCGTTCACCGTCCATTAGTATTCCTTTATTTTCCCACTTTAACGATTTGAACATGTCTGCTAGAGTCAATGTGAACAGCTTTGTTGATATCGAGTTGCCTTGTCTAATTCCTCTTTTAATTTTGATTTTTTTCCTACAAAAGAGAGATGCTGGCTAATTGGTTATACGCCAAAGCCATAAAACACATATAAAAAAAAAAAAAAAAAAAAAAAAAAAAATTTGATTTTATTTGTTTTTTCTTCAAGCATTGTTTGTAATGTGGCATTTTTATATGAGTATTCAAGAAGAGTTGTGTACCTTTCATCGACTCTGCTGTTACTTAAGGCATTAAGGGCTGCCCATATCTCTACTGAATCAAATGCTTTTTCGTAGTCAACCATTGCTATCCACAAGGTGACCTTATATTCATTTGCTTTTTCTATTAGTAGTCTAATTGTTTGAAGATGGTCCAAAGTGGTCTGTCCCCGTCTAAATCCCGCTTGAGAATTTTCTATAGTACCGATAACAGGCTGATGGGTCTGAAGTTCTCCAATTTAAATTTGTTTCCCTGTTTAAATATAAGCACAATCAAGGCGTTTATTTTTTATTTTAGTTTCTATGAGGCACCTGTTAAATAGAGCTTGAAGAGATTTTATTATCGATACCCCTCCATACTTTATCATTAGTATAGTTATCTAATCGTCCCCTGGTTCCTTGTTGTGCATTTCTTACTACCACTCTATTTCCTTCTTTTCCGGTCCATGGCGGTATTTTCGCGTCATATAGTGTTTGATAATATTTATCTATAGCTTCCTTTATCTCTATGATTTGTGCGATCTCTTGGTTATCGTTATTTATAAGTTTTATTATGTGACGTCTCCCTTCATTCATTTGTTTGTTTAGGTATTTCGAACTTTTTCCCTCTTTCAAAGTTTTTTCTATTTCCGAGAGTGACGTCTTCTCTGATCTTTTTCTTTATTTTTTTGTCTACTACTGCCAGTTCTAATCTGCAATTTAATTGTTATTTACAATTTCTAAAAACACTAATTTTCGTTAGAAGTTTGAACAGTAGTACGGTAAATCTTTTTGATTTGAAATAATATCTGAAAAATAAAAAATATATTTTTTTTATTGTTCACCTCCCCACCTGAGTAGGGATTTTACCCTTTTTTATATTTTACAGGATATCGGCGAGAAGGTCATAATACCCGTCAACGTTGTCCAAGTACCGAAACATACATTTTTGCATTACACAGCACCTTTTAGACGACGCGGTAGTGTTGACACGGACGTTATTGCATTTCTACAAACAATTACTACCTACGTACGTGGCCAGGTCAAATATACTTAAATAAATTAATAAATAAAATATACCGACCTGCCGGGATTCAACCTGTGACCTTCTGCACCGCAAGCAATTCAATTCAATTTAAAAGCTCTTTCTTTATTCAATAATTATGCTTACAAGGACCACTATACAATTTTGTCTTACCGCAAGCAAGTTACTACGCCACGGAGCCACGGGCCGTCACATTTGACAAGATTAATAGAGTTAAGGTTCACAAGTATATAAGTAACAATAACATTTTTTTATAGGAGACAATTACTCAGTGTAAAAAATGAAAATTTGGCCTTTTCCCCTGTATCCAACTAATTTATTCAAACACTATACTTTCTATGAAAACATTTCAATAGACTTTTTAGCTTTTCGTATCAAAATTGAAAAACAGACTCCTTATGCAGTCACTTCGGTGCCTGTCTGTCACAGTCGATTTTCTCCGGAACTATTTGACATAGAAAGTTGAAATTTGCTACAAATATAGGAATTGATGGGCCAATGACAGCCGTGTAGTTGAAGTAGTGAAGGTTTAGTTTTGGGGGTGACATTGAAAGTGAAAAAAAAATTCAAGGTCATCGAGTGAGGATCAAATAAAAGCTTGTGAAAACAAGAGTTCAAAAATATATATGTTGAAATGCTAGCGCAAACTTTTCTTTATATTATTTCTGAAAAATTGCCAAAAATTCTGGAATATCCTCCATAAGGTGTAGATTGAATAAAAATTATCACGAGTGCATTACCTGTGATAATTTATCTGGTTTATAAAACCAAAGATCGGAAAACAAAGGACACACATTTCTTATGGAAAGTGGCTCTCTGTGAAATTATCTGAAATCGATTTATGTTATTCCTCTCGAGCTCCTGATCAAAAGTCCCCATGGGCACAGAGTTGGAAAATGTGCAGTTTTTCGGATATCAGGGGTAGAAAGACGATTTTCGGAGGTCTTGTCGACAACAGCGTAGAGCCGTGAGGTTGTTTATGCGCCGTTCTTCGGGGTATAAGGGGGTTTTTTCAGTCGCTGATTCCAAATCTAGTTTCAAAAACAATATTTGACAGTTGGCAGCTGTCAAAAAAGTGACAATTCGCTTTATTTCTAATAAAATACCCATCAAAATATACATCGGCACGTTTTTAAGGTGGCTGATTCCAATTCCGGTGTCAAAAATGGCATTTGAAACTTGGCAGCTACCAACGAAATGTCAAGTCTCACTTGTAACAAAATGTTCATCAGAATATACATATGTCAGATAGTTTTTTTTCTACTTTTAGCATGTGAGAACAACGATGTAGACGTAGTAGATTTTAGTTCCCTTTGGGGTGGGGTTCTGATAAACATTTTGTTACAAGTAAGGTGAATTGACATTTTGTTGGTAGCTGCCAAGTTTTAAATATCATTTTTAACACCGGAATTGGAATCAACAACCGTAAAAACGTCCCGATGTATATCCTAGTGGGATTTTATTAGAAATAAGGCGAGTTGCCAACTGTCCGATGTTATTTTTGAAACCAGATTTAGAATCAGTGACCCAAAAAAAAAACCGGAGAACGGCGCTTAAACAACCTTACGGCTCTACGCTGTTGTTAACAAGATTTCCGAAAATCGTCTTTCTACCCCCGATATCTGTAAACTGTCCATTTTTCGATTTTGTGCACATGGGAACTTTTGAACAGGAGCTCGACAGGAATAACATATATCCATTTCAGACAATTTCACCGAGGGCCACTTCCCCTAAGAAGTGTACGGGATCCTTTTATTTTAAAATCCACCACGGTACGGAACACTAATTGCGCAACTCCGACTTGTAAGTGGCCTTTTTTTTATTGTAACTGAAAGGATTTTAATTCTGTTATCTCAAAGTTGTCAATTCCACCTATCATCTCATCATCTTTTTCAGGATTCTTTTTAAAAATTAACCAAAAACAGTCTTTCCTATATACTAACTTTTAAAGAAAACTCTAGTTCTAAAAAACTGTAACATGGAAAAGGTCACCAATATATAGAGACCAAAACAATCATTTGTAAACTGTTGGTGATTGTGCGATATTAAATAAAATAACCCAACCCGACAGGTGTAAGTTGGACCTGCGCAATTAGTGCTCCGTACGTTGATTGCTTTTAAAATAAAAGTTTTTGTTATGGAGGTATAAAATGTGAATGACTTCACAAAATACACCCCAAAGTTTATTTCCGATCTTTGTTGAAATTGATGACCTTCATTTTTTTTTTTTTTTGTTAAATACCAGATAAATTATTAAAGGTAATGCACTCGTGATAATTTTCGTCTAATCTACACCCTGTGGAGAATATTCCAGAATTTTTTCAAACGTTTTTCATCAGTACTTTTCAAGATTAGGGGGGACAGCGATCTTTGGCAATTTTTGGTGTTCCGTACTTATATCACTTCGGTGACCGTCTATCTGTCTGTCACACCCGATTTTCTCCGAAACTATTTGACATAGAAAGTTGAAATTTGGCCCTAATATAGTAATTGATGGCCTCATTAGAGCCGTGTAATTTTGTAAGTTAAATTTTGACTTAAGGGGTTAGTTTTGAGGGGTTAAATCGGAAGTGAAATTTTTTTTTTACCAGGTCATCGAGTGGGGTGTTAAAAAAAAAGCTTGTAAAAAGACAAGTTCAAAAAATATATAATGTAATACTTGCACATAACTCTTTTCATATTATTTTAAAAAAAGTGCGAAAAATCGCTGTTCCCCCCACCTTATCTCGAAAAATACTGATCAAAAAATTTTAAAAAAATTCTAGAATATTCTCTACAGGGTGTAGATTGAACGAAAATTATCACGAGTGCATTATCTTTAATGAACACTAGTTGCAAAACTTGCACTTAACCGGTATTACATTATATATATTTTCACAAGCTTTGATTTGACACCCCACTCACACACCCACCTGGTAAAAAAATTTTTTTTCACTTCCGATTTCAACCCCTAATTTGTCTTTAAGTTAAAATTTAACTTTCAAAACTATACGGCTTTGATAGGGCCATCAATTCTTATATTACTGCCAAATTTCAACTATGTCAAATAGTTTCAGAGAAATAGGGGTTTGACAGACGGACAGACAGACGGACCCATAAGTGTTCCATACGGAGCACTAAAAATGATTAAGGTTATTTACCTAGCACTTCCGTTGCTAATACAAGTAGTAAAGTTAAAATATTTCTTTTAGCACCATAATTATATCCTTTACATACTATTTCTTTTAAGATTGTAAGTAATGAAAAAATAATATAATTTTCAAATTCCTTAGCTCCAAGAACTTTGAAAATGATGTATAACACAATATACTCTAATCACCCCTATAACCCACTCTATCATCCACTTAACCCCTTACATGTTTGATCATAAATAATTATGCTTAAAACGCGACAAACATGAATTGTTAATAAACACTTCATCATAACAAAACTTCGAATCTATCATTTCAAGACTTCCTACAAAATTTATATTTCTTATATTATCTCAGTTAGGACTATTTTTACTGCGATACTCGTTATCTTCATCCGTAACAATCATTAATACATATTTATTAAATAATACTAATACTCTATTCGTCCACTATGAGTTTTTGCTCGTTTATATGTATTTTTTTTATTATTCCTCTTTATTTTTTTAATTATTTTTTATCCAGAGGTAAAAAGTAAAGTAGTTTTTAAAAATCTTTATTCATTATTGTTAAAGCGTAAAAATTAAACTTTAATAGAAAATATACAGATTTAAAAAGTACTGGAAAAGTTACATCGTATTTTATATTATTATATTTTTTTTACAAAACATTCATTCTTATAGCTCTTCAGCTTAAATCACTTGACATGTGAGAAATTGTCTTTTTATAAGGCATTTGTAAAGGAATACTGCTTGACATAAAAATAAAATTTTTTGGCTTTTTCGGGAAAAAATAGTATGACAATCTTATGCTTCAATTTTATTTCATATTTTACCATTTTAATAGTACAAAGAGTATTTCAGTCACGAATAAAAATTTTAATCTCTGCTGTAGACATTATGGTGACGCTATGGTACCTTTAATCCAAATAGATTAACTCGTATTAGGGATATTTTCCGGTCGTAACTGCTCTCCGAAGGGTCATCATGATAAACAAAATGAGCTGGAGTATTCTTTTAATGTTCTTATTTAGTTTCTTCAGAATCTTATCCATAATTGTAGGTATTTTTCCCAAGGGAAGTAAAGCGACGAAGCATTTAGTACACAGCTTCTCTGGATGTATAAATTTTTACATAGAAATTGTCTTTGTTTCTTCTCCAATATTTAATTAACGAGATCAAACAGAAATCCATTTTTTTATGTCATCCTATAAATTATGTTCTTTTCTTTTTCGGAATTTTCTTTACTCATTGAAAAAAGACAATAAAGAAGATTATATAGAGCAGCTAATTTATGAATGATATAGTGAATCAGGTGGTCAATTTGTTCGGATGTTCCATAGATTTTAAAGTCGATAGAATGGTCCGCTCTTTGGATGTTAAGATCTAGAAAATTTATTTGACTTTCAGTTTTAATATCCACGGTCAATTTTATGTTTTTTATAAAGACTGTTGAGAAACTGTACAAATGAATTTAATTCTCTTAAAAAATAAATAAAAAAAAGTTGATCAGACTCATTTGCTTTCTTTTGTTCTTGACTCATTAAAATTTTATTCTAAACTCATTAATATTTTGTTGTGACCCTAGCTCCGTAGTATCATTTCTGCGTACGGTACCGAGGCCCCCGGATTCAATTCCAACAGGTCAGCATACTTATTTATTAATTTATTTAAATATATCTAGCTTCTCTAAATACATAGGTAATAGTAGTTGTTGCAGAAATGCAATACGCCCGTAGCAGCACTATCGCGAGGTCTAAAAAAGTATCGTGAAATACAAATGCATGTTTTGATACTTGTTAACAGATATTACGACATCCCTGCGGATATCCATTTAAAAAATCTAATCCCCATTGAGGCAGGGAGTTGAACTATAAAAAAAGAGTTAGTGGTGATGAAATAATATTTAAAAATACATTTCTATACACTGTAAATATGACCGTCGTCGAGATATATATATATATATATATATATATATATATATATATATATATATATATATATATATATATATATATATATATATATATATATATATATGTTTATATATATTTATATATATTTATATACATATATATATATATATATATATATATATATATATATATATATATATATATATATATATATATATATATATATATTTATATATATTATATACATATATATATATATATATATATATATATATATATATATATATATATATATATATATGTTCTCCCGTTTGCCAATCCATCCCGAATCTGTTTTGCCGTATCGTGGTTCATTTTAGTGTAACATAGCGATTAAAGAGATTGATTGAACAAACAAGAGAACAGAGGGAATCCAGGTACCTACGGAATGGTGGTAAGATACAACGAATTGTAGAAAATACTCATACCTTATACTCTATCGGCGGCTGACACAGCAGCCAAAAGCCCACAGAGTGGTTGGCCACTCAACCAACACTCAACGCATGTAGCGCTATTTTCAAGGGATCCCTCTCATGCATATACGGTTAAATGTAAAAGAACTGAAAACGGGCGAGACCGATATTTCAGCAGTCTACCCACTGTTCTCCCATCCCGAGATGCGTTTCGCCGTATCACGGTTATATATATATATATATATATATATATATATATATATATATATATATATACATATATATATATATATATATATATATATATATATATATATATATATATATATATATATTAAAACCATTAAGAAAAACTGGGATAAAATTAAACAATTCACCGATATCACTATGAGTGAATTTATTAATGCAACAGAACTAATCCTAAAAACGATGTATTTCCAATACGAAAATAAAATTTACGAACAAATAGATGGGTGTGCAATGGAAGCATCTGTTTTTAGCGTGATTGCACAATTACTAATGGAAGACTTAGAAACTGATGCCATACCAAAATTAAACTTCAACATTCCATTTTTTTACAGATACGCTGATTTTTGTTTGACTGCTATACCTAAAAACCAAATTAATTATATCCTACAAAAGTTCAACGGATACCACAAAAATATTCAATTCACATTCGAAACAGAAGACAACAATAAGATAAATTTCTTAGATGTAACTACACCACATTAATAAAAATATAAAAACTGAATGGTATACTAAAAATACATGGTCTTCCAGGCACCTTAATTATGAATCACACCACCCGAATTCCCAAAAAAAAATCTGTAATGATAGGTCTAGCAGATAGAGCAATCAAACTTTCTGACGCAGAATACAGAGAAAGTGCAATAACCAAAGCATTAACACTTAATAAATATCCGATGTACCTTATAAACAAAGTCTTCGAACAACGAATACATAACTTTTACAATACCATAATAAGTAAAAAAATCCAACTAACAACAACCATAATACATATATTGCTTTACCGTTTATAAATGGACTATTCCAACCACTCAAAAAACCTTTTGAAAACTACAAAATTCGGTTATGTCACAAATCATATAATCTGCTCTCATCCAATTTTTTCCAGACTTAAAACCAAAACCCCAAATAATAAAAAAGTAACATAGTCTACGAAATCAAATGTAATAACCGCGAAGGAATATGCGTCGAGCAAACAAGCCAATACCTAGAAAATAGAATCAAAGGGCATAAATACAACAAAAAAAAAAAACAGTACAGCTTTTACAAATCACGAAATGAATAAAAATCATACCTTTGACTTCAAAAACATCAAAATTACCAAAACCGCAATAAATACAGAAAAAGAGAAATACTGGAATCCATACATATACAGATAACACCCACTGCAATGAACGAAAAAACAGATGTAAATAACCTAAACCGTATCCACCTACCTTCACGTTAAGTGGTTGTTTGTAGAAAGTAAAAAAAGTGTTTTCGACAGTGATTTAAAATTAACACTCCAATACAATGAACTACTTTCTAAGGTAGGGCCCTCATTAATTTATACAGTTAAGTGTCTTAAATTAAAAACTACAAAAGCTACAAATATTTTAACCCCGAAATACACGACAAACTAATTTTAATTCTTCTAATGTCATCTTTTAGAGCAAATTTTGAAGAAGAACTCTTCCGAAGGTCGAAACGTCAATAAATATATAACAAATACAAGAATAGTTTTAATGATCTAATTACAAGAATACGTAAATTATAATATATATATATATATATATATATATATATATATATATATATATATATATATATATATATATATATATATTATAAAACGTGGTCTCTCTATGTCCGTTACCACTCGAGAAACACTTATCCAAATTACGTCTTTTTTTTTAATTCATACATATGTTCTCTGGCCAGGTTTTAGTATATATTTTGTTACATTAGGTAACATAAGGAATAAGCAGTGACGATAATAGTGAATCAGATCGGAAAAGGTTTGCAGCCAGCACGCTTTCTTACAAAAAACCTAAACAATAATTATGTAGTCCACCCAAGCAGAGCCGCGGGCAGCTAGTGTAATCATAACGAAATGTCTGTAGCCTTTCAAGCTTCTGTGTAAATTTCCATAAAAATATGTAAACAAGATTGCGTATGTCGAATATACTATACAAAAATATGTAATGTAATCTACATATTTATGTAAAATTGCATTATTTACAAAATTATTTTATATCTAAAATATGTAAATTACGTTTTATTATGTGACCTTTCAAAAGAATAAAAAAATCAAAATGAAAACAGAAATAACGGTGCAGTAATTAACTTAAATTAAGACAAATTATGTATTTAAAAGTTCCAAAAAATTTTCATATTCTACTTTTCGAAACTACAACATACAACACATTCCTATGGGATGCAGTAAGTTTGTCGAAGTTTTCTATATCTATTATTTTTATGCATGACCATAATACGGTAAACATTTTTGAAAACGAACCAAAAATTAAACTTTCATTTCTCAAAAATATATAGAACGAAATTACCACGATGCCCTATAACTAAAATTCTGACATTATATTTTAGATATATTGAGCAAAGAAATAAAAATTCATCTACTAAAAACGCTTCTTACTATGTGGTTCCATTCTAGATTCATTCGAGATCAAAATGAGTGAAAATATACTCTGACTGCTTAACTTTGTTTATTGCATTCTTCAAGAAAGTAAAACTTAAATTAAATTTCATTTATTTTCAGTCTCCAAATGGCTAAGCCCTATCAGATTAATTGCGTATAATTATAGAGAGGTTTGACCCTTTAATAACAAAATTTGATCACTCTATAACTGCTTTAATAAAGCTGTGACTGCGACATTGATACCATTATTCAAATTGTAGGGTCCGATGTTAATTTGAAAATAGGGGAACTGGAAGCAAAATAGACCCTGGAGGCAAAATGTTTCTTTCAGATATGTCATAGTCAACAAATACATTTTCATGTAATTATGAAGTAATAAAACCTCGTGGTATACACATTAGTATCTATCTAATGTAAGGGCACTCGAAAAGCACTTAAAATAATTTAAGACTTATATTATCTGTTGGAAATAATGGGAAAGTTATAATGTTGTTTTTTACAAAAGAACTCTCACAAAATAAACTTGGACTTTTGAGACAAAATCTTTTCCAATCTTTTTTTTTAAGTATATTATCAAAATGAAGATCTATAGTATGTTAAGACCTAGTGAATAGTAGACTAAATTGAAAATCTGTCCGTCTTTTAGCGCTTTAAGGTAACGTATAAAAAGCTAGTTTTCTCGACTACCATGCAACGCCGCAAGGAAAATCCAGCTGTAGTTTTGTATACCAGCCGCTGTGGATGCCGTTACAGTATTGCCATTACATTTACTTATTAATTTTAATTTTGGTGTTATATACCCTATTAAAATACAAATTTAGAAAATATTCAACTATAAAATTTAAATATAATTTAATTTACTTTCTGCTCAATAAACTGAAACTATGCACAATAATTGTACAGGGTGAGTCAACGATAGAGTAAGGTTCATTATCTCATTTGTTTCAGGAATGATGAAAAAATGTTAAATACAATAGTTTTAGGAAACGTTAAAGTGCAGAGTTTAAAATTATTTTTGAGTATACAGGGTACTTCAAAAAAGTGTGGCCGATATAACATATGTTTTTTTTTAAATGGAATATCCTATTTTCTAATTTATTTTTAAATTCTGCGTAAAATTTTATAACTTTTTTATTAATAATGTTATATACCTAAACCTAGTAGTTTTTCTAATATTTCAATTTTTTTAAAAAATACTAGTTTTCAGTTTTGTACAAAATCGCCAGTAGCGCCATTGTTTCTGAAGGTGAAATACTCATAACTGGTACGAGGGTTCTATAGAGATGAAAAAAATATATATGTAACGAAATTTGAGTTAGATGCTACAGGGTGTTTAAAATAAATTTATGCGTTTCGACTATTTTAAATTGAAAAATCTCAGATTTTTTAAATGGCACACCCTGTATATTATTATTTTTTCTAATAGATTTTACAAAATCCTCCAACTTTTACTAAGTACATCTTCATATACCTGTTTCTAATAGTTTTCAATTTATTTTGAATTTTTCAATTTTTACCCTTGTTTTTAATACACTTACGCTATAACCTCATAGTTGGAACGGTTTGATGGTAGTGGTAGCGTTGCGTATACGAAGCGGAAAGTAGTAAACCAGAATGCTACCAATGAGGAAAAGAAATAAAGATTTTACTTCATGTTGAAGATAATCCCCGGGTCAGCAGCCGTCAACTAGCTGACTTATCTGACACATCTCAATCTACTGCTAATCGCACCATGAATGGAGCAATGAAGGCCGATCCAAATTTTTTATCCAAAATAATGTTTTCTGATGAAGCTACTTTTCGCATTAATGGAGCAGTTAACAACCATAACATGCATTATTATTCAACAGGTAATCCATTTTGGGTCCGGGAAATTCAAAACCAAAACCATTGGTCGCTTAATGTATGGTGTGGAATATTAAATTTTCGAATTATTGGCCCATAATTTTTCCGCGAGTCGCTTAACGGGCCTAGATATCAAAATTGTTTGCAAAATGAATTATCCCAGCTTCGTGAAGAAGTTGATAACTTTGAAAGGGAACAAATGTGGATTCAACGAGACGGAGCTCCTGCTCATTACCACCGAAAAGTTCTGGAATTTTTAAACGATCGTTACCCACAAAAATGGATCATTAGGGATGGATTCATTCAGTGGCCCCCTCGATCATGTGACTTAACACCTTTAGACTTCTTTTTGTGGGGCTACATTAAAGATCGTGTTTATGTGAATCCCCCTACAACACCAGTAGATATGGAAAATAGGATACGGGATGCGTGCAGGAGAATAACGCCCATTATGCTAAAGAAAGGGAAAGAAAATATAGTAAAACGACTAAACATGTGTATTCAAGTAGACGGGCATATTTTTGAACATTTATTACGTCGTAATAATTAATCATTAGATACGTTAAACTATATTAAAATTATTATTAACTATTTGTTTATGTTTTCACAATAGCGTAAGTGTATTAAAACAAGGGTAAATTTGAAAAATTCAAAATAACTCGAAAACTATTAGAAATGGCTTAATCAAAGTTGGAGGGTTTTGTAAAATCTATCAGAAAAAATACTAATATACAGGGTGTGCCGTTTAAAAAATTTGAGCTTTTTAATTTAACATAGTCGAAATGCATAATTTTAGTTTGAACACCCTGTAGCATCTAACTTAAATTTCTTAACATATATATATATATATATATATATATATATATATATATATATATATATATATATATATATTTTCATCTCTATATATCGCTTGTACCAATTATGAATATTCCACCTTCAGAAACAATGGCGCTAAAGGCAATTTTTTGCAAAACTGAAAACTAGTATGTATTTAAAAAAAAAAATGAAATATTAGAAAAACGACTAGGTTTAGATATATAAACATTATTAATAAAAAAGTTATAAAATTTTACACAGAATTTAAAAATAAATTAGAAAATAGGATGTTCCATTTAAAAAAAAAAAACATATGTTATATCGGCCACACTTTTTTGAAGTACCCTGTATGCTCAAAAATAATTTTAAACTCTTGTATTTAACATTTTTTCGTCATTCCCGAAACAAATGAGATAATGAACCGTACTCTATCCTTGACTCACCCTGTACTTCATTAGGTTAGACTTTTATTCATATTTTGAAGGTCGGTGTACTATGGAATCTCTGAAAGGAAAATCTAACAATAATATAAATTTGGCCGAGTCATTTCCAGTCGATGCATTCAACTCATTTTGTGTGCACGTTATGTGATAAATCATGTTTAAATCTAAATAATTTTATCTATTAAGAAAATTTGTGGTCGCCTTATTCTGTTTTAACATATTAATAGTGCCATTTTCCTTACATATCTGTAGCACAGCCAGGATTTTTGGGTATTTACTTTCTCGGTTTTAACGGATAGAATCTTTATGTTAGTGTAGTAAGTTAATACTAAGCTAACTTTTTCAAAATTTGCGAAAACAACACAGCTCCCCTGAAACAAAAAAAAATGTATCCCCATTACTATTAAACAAACTAATAATCTAGATCTTCTAACTAGGATATTTTTTTTGGCAAATTTAAAGGTTTCTCAGTGGGATATTTTTAAATTAAATAAAAAATATAGTAATTTTTTGAATTCCTCATAATATTTTTTTCGCTTTGGAGGCAGGGGTCTGTGATAAAATGTTACCTTTCCTCGCAATTTTTTTTTACACCAAAATGGTCCGAAGAGGCTTTGTAATCACCCAGTAGAATTTCGTGTTGGTCCCATGCTTTAAACGGAAATATTAAATCTGCTATCCGTATACGATGTTTTAAATTTGTATTTATTTTCCAAGTTTACAAACAAACTGGTTTACAAATATAGTAGTAATTTAAAAAAATAGGTTATTTTTGTTAGTAAGCCGTTTTGCCTACACTTCCCCTACTTTGCTAATAGCGTCAAGCATTAAACCTTCACGAAAATACTTATTAGCTTCCGATGTAGAGAAATTGAGATTATTTATGATCCGTAAATATTACATTTGTGAAAGGAAATTACCTTATAGCAAAAAATTTCTTTAAACATTTTAGGCACCCGTTGCCAAGTGACGAGTAAGTTCGTTTCTTTACTCCTTTTTATTCTGATAAGTTATATAGATATTACTAATTACAATACATATATATGGTGGGACATATAAATTCCCAAACTAGCGCTATATGGCACAAACGCGAAATAGTATCGACTCGCGCCGATAGGTGGCGGGCATATCCTTAACAACGCTACGTGACAAGTTTCAAATTGCTAGCCCGTTCAGTTTATTTTCTGCTAGCCGTGCCCGCGTCTCCGCTCCCGTGGTCTTGATTCACTATTATCGCGCCACTGCTTATTCCTTAAGTTACCTAACGTAATAAAATATATCCTATAACCTGCACACAGAACCTATATATGGATTTAAAAAAAAAACACGTAAATCGGATAAGTAGTTCTCGAATGATAAGCGCAGTAACGGATAGACAGACAGTCAGAGAGACGTTGCGCTTTATATGTATTATATAGATTATTATTATATAACCTGGCCAAAAACATATGTATGAATTAAAAAAAAAACCTACGTAAATCGGATAAGTGGTTCTCGAGTTATAAGCACACTAACGGACAGACAGACAGACAGAGAGACGTTGCAGTTTATATATATTATATTCGTTGCTACATGATATTGTCCCATATCTAATCGTTTAGGCAGTGTATTGCAAGAGAACGCTCTAGCGGCAATCTTTTTTCCGACTTGATTCACTATTATCGTCACTGCTTATTCCTTAGGTTACCTAACGGAATAAAATACATCCTATAACCTGGCCAAAGAACATATGTATGTTTAAAAAGAAGCCCGTAAATCGGATAAGTGGTTCTCGAGTGATAAGCGCACTAACAGACAGACAGACGGACAGACAGAGAGACGTTGCATTTTATATATATTAAAGTATATATATTATATTCTTTGCTACATGATATTGTTCCATATTTAATTGTTTAGGCAGTCAATTACAAGAGAACGCGCTAGCGGCAAACTTTTTTCCCACTTGATTCACTATTATCGTCACTGCTTATTCCTTATGTTACCTAACATAATAAAACACATCCTATAACCTGGCCAGAAAACAAATTTTTGTTTTTTAAAAAAAGCACGTAAATCGGATAAGTGGTTGTCGAGTGATAAGCGCGGACCGACAAACAGACTGACAGACAGAGAGACGTTGCATTTTATATATATATATTTCTAGATATAGATATTATTTGCTACATGATATTGTTCCATATTTAATGGTTTAGGCAGTGTATTGCAAGAGAACGCGGTAGCGGCAAACTTTTTTTCAACTTGATTCACTATTATCGACACTGCTTATTCCTAACGTAATAAAATATATCCTATAACCTGGCTAGAGAACATATATATATATATATATATATATATATATATATATATATATATATATATATATATATATATATATATATATATATAAATATATATATATATGTGTGTATGCACGTAAATCGGATAAGTAGTTCTCGAGTGATCAGCGCACTAACGGACAGGACACACAGGCAGACAGAGGGACGTTGCATTTTATATATATTATAGGCAGAAGATTATAGATGCTTATTCCTTATGTTACCTAACGTAATAAAATATAACCTATAACCTGGCCAGAGAACATATGTATATTTTAAAAAAAAATGCACGTAAATCGGATAAGCGTCCTAACGGACAAAGAGGCAGACAGACAGACGGATAGATAGAGAGACGTTTTATATATATTATAGATGCACGTTTGCGCAAAGGTCTAATTGTGTATCTGTGTGGTTTTTACAACGGATAGAAAAGAAGAGCACCACGTCTGTGTAAAATTTTATTTTAACTCAGGAAAAATGGTATTGAAAAGTATGAAATAATTCGGCCGAAGCCCTGGGCCATATGAATTTTTCCAAATAGTTTTTGCGATTTAAGGTTAACCAAACTTCGGAGGATGACGGCGAGCGTTCCGAAAGACCTTGGACTGTAACCTCGCCTGAAATCTTCGCCAAAGTTCAACAAATCATTCACGAAGACCGTTATCGGACAATTCCGAGCATTTCTGAATTGGTTTTGGAGCCACAGTAAACATAAAACACAGTAGCCACAGTCCAACTCGGCACCTTTGATGTCAAGGGGTTCGATTTTATAATGATCACATAATCTGTAGCTATATTGCTGATATGATGCCCGCAAGTTTTTGAAATATTCAAATTCTTTCTTTCAAGAAAAACCCTGTTTCGTAGAATAAAAATAAATTTTGCCGATTGACAGGGGGAAAAAATCGAGAGAAGTTTTTTTTGGAAACACTTTTTTATCAAGTTCTTATTAAAACAGATACCAAAAACAGGGAAAAAGGCAAATAATACAAGGAAAAAATACATTTGGCTTCAACGCTTTTTCATTCATCTCAATATCTTATTGTAGAATTTATATTTCTCAACTGTTAGAGGTATTGTCCGGAGGGAAAAATATTCATTTTGAGAATATATCTCTGCTCACCTTCCTTCACACAATCATACTCCTTATATTTCAGTGAATCCAAGTAATCTGGAGAGATTAAAAATAATTATAATTATTATTATAAGATGAGATCGTCGTTCTTCTGAACTTAAAAATGAAGTCTCCATTTTATCGTTAGTTAAATCTAATGTAATAATTTTCATACAACTAATGAGTTTTCGTGCCTATATACTACTTATATAAAAAAAAACTTAAATCCATGTACTGATTTATTCAAACTACGCATGAAGCTGGAGAATTACTTACTTTTTACAGTACAAACGGAATACCATAAACTAATACTTAAAATGTCTCTCTAATATCAAAACACAATTATCATATTCTTTATATAATATATTACATAATAGAAATAAAGAATTATGAATAAATTACCATTTAGGATCTTTGGAAAATCTAAAAAAAAAAACTAATTACTTTAGAGATACCACATATATTTTTACAAGCACTAACCGCACAACAAAAACTTCCTCTTAACATCTTTTTTGTAATTATTTTCAATGATAACGTCAAGCGAGTCATTAACTTATTAGAAAATTATTAATAATGACTTTCGGAGCACGTTATAAAAAGATTCTTCTTGAAATCCAGATGTAAACACAACCTACGACCGTGCTGGCAGCCACGTTGTTGGTATGATAAGAAATTCATACGTGATAAAAACAAATTTTCTTGAGCATCGCTATTGTGTTTAATGTTTACTGTGACTATGCACCGACCCACGGTTTGTTCTATACAGTTTTTGGCCAAAATTTCCATGACTGTCTCCTTATTCACCTGATTTGGCGCGCTGTGACTTGCCAGATCAACATGATGTTAAAGGGTCGCCGCTTCGAGACAATAGAGTAGATTATAACTTGAATCGCAGACGGCTCTGGAGACAGCCTCTCAGAGTCGATCGATCGTAGTCTAACAATATTAAGGTAGATCGCCAGCAGTTCAAGTTTGAGCACCCCTGCTTGGACGATGTATATGTTACTAATTTAGAGCGCATTCACAGTTCGTTAGAACGTTGTACCACGGAAGGTTCAAAAGCAAAAAAAATATTAAGTTGATAAGCATCGTAATTCCCAAACAAGGCCCGGAGAGCGACGGGGATATTATTACCAGATTTCAGTGCTTTATCTGCACATTTTAACAAGATTTAAAACAACACTAACAATATGCATTCATGTGCCGACTATGTAGCCGTGAGTTATATAGTAATCGATAAGGAAGAATATAAATTATTAATTTCACAGGCTAACAAAAAAAAATATTTGTAAAAACTTTTTAAACCAATATATTTAAGTGTTATGTATTTTTGGGTGCTGAAACCGTATCTGGGATCAGTTTTTTTGTATCACCCATAGTTCTCTCGCAATATGACATGACAAAATAGGGAAAATTTGATACATAAAAAATAAAAACTTAAACCGTACTTTTATTTGATTAGGCTACAATTTTTACTCACTATAACATATTTCACTTCAATGTGAATATTTTAGGTGCTTATTTTTTTGTATTTCCTTTCCCTTTTTTCTGTGAAATTTCTTGTATAACTTTTTCGCCGATGTGATGCATTTTGTTGTTCTCTATGAAGTGACCAACAGTAATAACCCATCATGTTGATATTCCACCGTCCCTGGTACCGTTTCTCCATCTCCTTTATGTTCTGATAGAACCGTTCCCCCTGCTCTTCACTCACATCGCCTAAGTTTTTAGGAAAAAAGTCAAGATGATTGTGCAAGAAGTAAACTTTAAGGCTCATCAGACAACCTAGATTTTTGAACTTGTCTATCATATTAACTACGATAAGTTCATAGTTAAGGTCTTTCACATTACCCAAAAACCTAGTCACAACTTTTTTAAATTATAAAAAAATAAAAAAAAAAAACGACTCTACAGGCTGCTATTATGTTTAATGTTTACTGTGACTATGCACCGACCCACGGTTCGTTCTATACACAACAGTTTTTGGCCAAAATTTCCATGACTGTCTCCTTATTCACCTGATTTGGCGCGCTGTGACTTGCCAGATCAACATGATGTTAAAGGGTCGCCGCTTCGAGACAATAGAGTAGATTATAACGTGAATCGCAGACGGCTCTGGAGACAGTGAGAGCATAGATCTCCCAAACACTATTGGACCAGTGAAAAAAACGGTGGGACAGATGCATTCGGGTGAAGGTGTCCCGAAACCTAAAAGTAACTACTTCATATATTATAACGTTATTCCGGGAATTTTGAATCATACCACACAACAAAAGTACCAACTGTTTTAGGTTCTACATCGACCCATCATGAATCGTAATCTCAGTTAGTTGCCTCATCAATTTTCATTGAAATTTACAATAAGTAAAATTCTAGTCTACCACTCTAGGTTCCAGCAAAAATTAATATTTAGGAATTCACATCTGATTGTTTTCAAAATAATTTCTTTAATTAAATGTAGTTGTCCTAATTAACGATTTGTCCACTGAAAATCAAAAGTCAGTAATGGATCTTTAAAAAAACATTTGTTATTCATAATTTGGCAACAACGAATTATTGAACTCATCCATAACAGTAAGTCCATTCTTTCCAGTTTTACAATGGAAAAATCGACTATCTGTTCTATGTTATCCCAAAATGGGTAATTGCATTTAGTTTACAGTTCCACTTTAGTTCAGTGTATATTATGCACATTAATCAGTATCAGTTTAGTTTGTCGTCAAATATACAAATATTATCGAACTAAAAGCAGTATTTTACCCTTAGTGTCAAGTATGTATATATGTTTTCCTCAATAAATAACCCATTAATATTAAAGAAAATAGGTCAAGTCCGATATGTGGTCCTTCGAGCCGGATAAATAATAAATGTAGTAAAGATCGCGGGCCGCTTTTTAAGTTTTTACAAACGACCACTACATGGCGCTATTGAGATGTAACATTACCATTGTTATAGGATTTCACATTTGTTATTATTAAAACAGTGGCAGCTCAAAATTGGCAGTGTAGTTTGTTTACAGTGAGCGTTTAAAAAACAGTGTCGTGAACAAATGGAAATTTCACGTGAAGGTTTTCGTTGGATAATTTGTTACGATTTTAGTAAAGGCCTAACTCAACAACAATACCTTGAACCGCTCCGTTCAACTTTTAGTAATGAATCACCATCAGAAAAGACTGTTTACAATTAGTTTGCAGAATTTCGTCATTGTTGTGCGATGAATTTCGTCGGTCATCGTTCCAAAAAGCATCGATGCTGTGCGCAACACGACTGAAGAGGATCGACATGTAACTTACCGTGAGATAGAGGCATCCTTAGACATATCGAAGACTGCAGTACATTCCATTTTGTATGAATATTTAGCTGGGAAATAGATCTGTCCCGATGGATTCCACATAATTTGACCGATACTCAGATTTTCATCACCTAAAGAAAGAAAGAAACTATGTTTTTGAGGTACCATCTTGAAAAATGTTTAGAGAAGGCCGGAGTTGGAATATTAGTAAAAAAGAAGTGGAAAAAGAAAATAACATCTTGGGAAAAGACAATACCGTAGGACCATTCGGAGAAGACATTACTAACGACAACAGAGAGAGACTAATAGAGCTGTGTGAACTAAACGGCCTCAAAATAACAAACGGATTCTACAAACACAAAGACATCCACAAATATACTTGGATGCAAGAAACACGAAACTTAAAATCAATAATAGACTACATTATAATTAAAAACGATACCACTATCAAAATAAAACACGTAAGAGTAAAGAGAGGGGCAGAATGTGGAACAGACCATAGACTATTAATAGCAAATATAAAAGTACCGTGGTACAAGACAATGAAGCAAAAAGGAACAATAGATAAAGAAAACAGAAATACTAATGAGATAACAGAAAAAACAGACAAAGAAATAAAATACAAAATACACTTACTGCAAGACGAAACAATAAGAGACCTATACAGACGACGATTAGATCAAAAATTAAATGAATTTAACTACGACAGCCTCCAACAGATGTATGACCACATAAAAGAATGCATCAAACAGGCGGCCCTAGAAGCATTAGGTAAAGAAGACAACGAGAATAAGAAACATAAAATTAGTAT
Organism: Pachyrhynchus sulphureomaculatus; assembly: GCA_019049505.1. NCBI lineage: Eukaryota > Metazoa > Arthropoda > Insecta > Coleoptera > Curculionidae > Pachyrhynchus > Pachyrhynchus sulphureomaculatus. The sequence continues at coordinate 108,468,180 of CM032453.1, read as the reverse complement.
CTGTGAAAAAACCAAAGAATCTATAAAGGAGAAAAAAAGACTATACGAAAAATGGCTGAATACAAAATCAGAAGAAGATCTACAGAAATATAAAGAGAAGAATGCAGAAACGAGGAGGATGATAAACAAAGAAAAGAACGAGAGATGGGAAAAATCGTGAGAACATGTAGAACAGTATATAGGAGGAACTAAAAGCACAGAGTCATGGAGAATAATTAAAGCATTAAGGACCAACAATAGAGAGAAGATGTATATAGAGTATATCCCAGAAAGCGAGTGGGAATAATATTTTAAGAAGCTGCTAACAGAAGACAGACAAGAATTTCAGGAAGAGAACCCTGAAGAAGAACAGAATAAGGAAAAAAAAGAGATAGAACTAAGCTGTGAAGAAGTAAAGAAGACAATAAAAACACTCAAAAATAATAAATCTGCAGGGCCTGGGGTGTGGTAAATGAAAAAAAAGTACGGGTCTAATAAATTACATCGAATGCTGAGAAACATGTTCCACAGAGCGATAAATGGAGAAAAAATACCAGAGGAATGGTCAAAAGCCTATATAGTATCTATATTTAAAAAGGGAGACCGCAGAAAATGCACAAACTATAGAGGCCTAAGCATAATATCGACTATGGGACGTTTGTACGGAAAAATTATTAAAAATATCATAGAGGAAAATATAAAAGGAAAAATTGGAGAAGATCAAACAGGCTTTACAGCCGGAAAATCATGTATAGACCACATATACACTATGAAACAAACAATGGAAAAAAAAAAAAAAACTGGCAAAGAATAGAGAAGTTCATTTAACCTTCTTAGACATAAGAAACGCCTATGACTCAGTACCAAGACACAGATTATGGAACGCAATAAAAGAAATAGGCATTGACAAAGAACTAATATACTCAGTAAAAGCTCTCTACGAAAACAACACAGTGAACATAAGGATAGGACATAAAATAGGGAAGGGACTCCAAACATCAAAAGGCCTATTACAAGGATGCTCTACATCCCCCACACTATTCAAAATATACCTCGAACAAACATTAAAAAAAATGGAAGCAAAAATGTAGTGGAATGGGAGTCCCAATACGAGAAGATTACTTATATACTCTAAGTTTCGCAGACGACCAAGTAATCATAGCGCAAGATGAGGAAGACCTCAGTTATATGGTAAGAAAACTGAAAGAAGAATACACTAAAGCAGGATTAGCAATAAACTTTGATAAAACGGAATATCTAACAACAAAGAAGGGAAACGTGGAGAATCTAGAAGTTGATGACGAAACAATAATCAAAGGAACCGATAGATTTAAATATTTAGGAACCATCATTTCAAGAAACGCAACATCAGAAGAAGAGATTAAAGCTAGATTAGGACAAACGCGGACATGCATAAGACAATTAAATTCGATCCTATGGGACAAGCACATTACAAAGAGAAACAAAACACGCATATACAAATCAATATTACAAAGCATACTGACATACGGGTCAGAAACATGGACGATCAACAAAAGAAATAAATCTAAAATTAACGCGGTAGAGATGGAGTATTGGAGAAGATGTTGTAGAGTGACACGTATGGAGAGAATAACAAATGAAGAAATAAGAAGCAGAATGAACATCAAAGAGAACGCAATAAACACCATTGAGGAAAAACGATTAAAATGGTATGGACACATAAGACGGAGCGAAGATAATAGGTGGATAAAGAAAATAACGGAGTGGAGCCCTATAGGGAGAAGAAAAAGAGGAAGATCCAGACGATCGTGGAAAGACGATGTAGACGAGGCTATGGAGGACAGGGTCTAACAGATGGAGACTGGGAAGATAGAAACTGTAGAAAATCCTTGATATATATATAAATATATATATATATATATATATATATATATATATATATATATATATATATATATATATATATATATATATATATATATATATATAGAATTGGTTCGAACGCATGCAAAAATGTATAATTCTTGAAGATGAATATTTTGAGAAACAATAAAATGGTTTTTATACCAAAATTTTGTTTTCTTTCATTGTTGTAAAAACTTAAAAGGTAGCGCTCATACACATTTTTATGAAGAAATCTCGAGACGGGGATTGCTATATCGGGAAATTTTTTTCTGTCAAATATATATATATATATATATATATATATATATATATATATATATATATATATATATATATATATATATATAAGGCTTTCCATTAAGAGCGTCCTAACTTTAAAATTGAATAAAACAAAGAGTTTTAAAGCAAAGTTCATTCTGAAACTTTTATTTAACGGGAAAATTTATGCCATTTAAGATTTAAATAAGATATCGCTCAAATGGCCGCCGCGGCTCTTTTTGCAGACACGAATCCGCTTACCCCAATTTTCCATGACTCCAGTCAGCATTTTCGGCCTTACGTCGACTATGGCACGACGAATGTTGGCTTCAAGTGCATCAAGAGTTGCTGATTTGTTGCTGTAAACTTGTGATTTAACGTTGCCCCAAAGGAAATAGTCCAAGGGGTTAAATCGCACGATCTAGGCAACCAAGCGGTAGGGCCATTTCGTGAATTTAATGACTCACAGAACTTGGCGCGCCCTAAAGCCATGTTTGGGTCGGAATTATGGGGCGGTGCGCCATCCTGTTGGAAATAAGAGTCCTCTGCGGCCATTTCGTCAAATTCTAGGAAGAAATATTTCTGCAATATCGAGTTATTTTGAAGTAATCGAGTAATTTTGAACAATTTCCAAGCGTTCTTTTAACGTGAAACGATTCATGATTGAATGGCAAACCTCAAACATCTGCCAGCAACATGGCCGCTATTAGCTGTCAACCTAATGGAAAACCCTACTACACGATACTACTACTAATGTCTATTTAATATTTAATAAAAAAGAACGACCAAGTCACAGTAAACACACTATACAGTAGCGAAACTCAAGCATAACCGCATAGAAAAATCAGATTCGTTTTCAGAAGGTCACGTGGCAATCCGCCATGTTAAAAGTGGACCAGCGCGAGATCTGAAATACAAATAAAGTTGTGCAAAGTTTTATCATTCAAAATCATAGATATAGAAATGTTTGAAAATTTTTGATTTGTTATTTAATACAGCATGATAATGTAAAAGTTAATGCAGCATGAGTAATATAAAAAAAAACAAAAAGAATGGAGCACTTTGTTAGAAAAGAAATGAATACAAGTGAAAAACTTGATAGGAAGGTATTTGATGGAATGCTTCGTATTCAACTTCAGTTTTTAATAACCTTATCCAAAAATTCAAAAGTCTAACAAAGTTAAACGCCACTGTTTGAGGTTAAAGTTTTATTTACATCATTTTTCAAGTGTGATTAAAGATGTTTTTTAAGGACTAAATTAATTTAATTTTATCATACGTAATACCTAATGCTATTTTTCTTGTACCGTGAAATAAAGACATATTGTCATTACTAAGATGTCAACATCTTCTAAAATAAGAGCATTTTTTTTCTAAGCAGTGTTGTGTTGTTTGGTGTGATAGATCTCTTGTTAATTAAAAAACACTGTATCTACTTTTTTGGTACTTATTTTTTCTTAAACTACAAAACTGTATTGTGTAACTTCGAGAAAGGTTAATATAATATTATTAATGAATTATGAACATATATGTATAGATCTCTATTTTCTATGTGAATGATTCTTAGAGGTTCGATACCTTTTTGTGTTCTGTTATCCGTATTGCTTTTTGATAACGTAATTAACGCTTGCTTTTATTTACAATGAATTAATATTTAGATCAAAGATTCAATACAGTAATTTCCTAATTATATTTACATACAATACTTGTTATGACCAAGCTGACTTGTCAATTACAACTATGTTGGAATGTGGAATCTTTGGCACAATGACACTACTCAGTATATATCACCACTACACCAAACACTTTATTTTTGCACTCGACGCGTGTTTCGCTAACCATATTAGCCTCATTAGGAGAAATGATTGTCTCATATATACCGAGTATTGTCAATTACAATTTAAAAGGAAAATAACTATATTTAATTTATAGTATAGGTATACAACAATAGAAATAAGTTCTTTATAGGAGGAATATTAATAACAGGTAACTAAATCTTCAAAATTTTAATAGTAACCATAGTTACCATCAAAATGGACTTCGATTATGTGTACTGTCCATTTAACGAACTTATTTTAAGAATATTTTACCCTCTGGCACACATCGTCTGACAAAATTATATTACAAAAATTTCTTTGGAATCACATTGAAATTTTTCTTATTTTAATAGCATATTTGATTCAATAATCGATTTATATCAGTTATTTCAATAATCCCATTCCCCAGTGGTTTTGTGATCTCAACACAACACTTAATATTTAAACTTTCAAACCCAGCTTATAAGAAAATAAAATATACTGTCTAAAATTTGAAAATAATAAATATGTTGTTATAGGTTTTGTATTCCTTACAATCTATTCGCAGAAACTTTTGAAAGATTGGCATGAAGAAGGAGCAATGTAATTTATAGAGAAAGATAGAAAAAAAAGTCACTTTCAGAGTATAAACAGTGTTAAATTTATCAGGTTTATTATTAGAAAAGGTGTGTCAAACAATTAATACAGATGAAGTTACTGAAAACTAGAAGTCTCTTGAGAATACACCTTTTAGAAAAAAATATGTTTTATTTATAATTTACACAAATATAAATAGTTTTAAATAATTGAATACTAGTTTACACAAAAATAAATCTTTCTAAAAACCAGAATTTGAAGGATTATTTATTAATCATAAAAAAATTACACAGGCACACAAAAAAAGTTTTTCACTACCGAACAGACCGCTATACCTATATGTATTTTTGGGCGCTGAAACCGAATCTGAGGTCAGAATTGAGCAATTACGTCAGGATTTTTAAATAACCAGCCGAACTAAGTTTAGAAATAAATTTCAAGCTGTAATGACCAAATCATTCTACCAATACGAACGTTTTATTAAATCAATCAAGGTTCCCTGGAAGGCCGTCTCTTGAGCAAATACGCCTAAAAAAAATGTACATTAGTAATGATAATATTGTTTCATGCATATGTGTTTTTTCAAAAATGCATTTAAGATAGTGAAAAGTTGTCTTGTGAAAGCAAGCAATAGAGGTTTATTAAAATAATCAACAACTGTAACAACTTTAATCGCATACCATGATTTCCATGAAATCATTGTTTCAAATAAAAACAGAGGAACTGCAAAAAAAAATCATTAATGTAGCAACTTAAACTTTGATGGATAATACTGTTGATGATTAAATTTAGTTATGATTTGGAATAATAGTCTTAGCGCGCCCTGATTGAGTTAGAAGTTTCTTATTTGCAAATTTTTGGAACATAAAAAAGTGTGACTCGAGCAAATAATTTGCGAAAATAGTGAAGTCACTGATCATTTTATACCTCCGTAACAAAATTTTTTATTTTAAAAGCAGTCAACGTACGGAACACTAATTTGTGCTACGGAACACTAATTAAATCACTTACCTTTCAACATCTTTGGGGAAGAATAAGAAACTAACGCCCCGCGTACAGTTTGAATTATTTTTGCAATTCTGAACGGCACAACAATAACCTCCTTTCCCCATGATTATATAAATTGTTTCTTAACTTTTTCGATTCTCTTCACTTACAAACGTTTTTAATTCTCTTTTTCTACAAACTTTCTCTTCCTTCTGTCTTTATATTCATATAAACTGCAGTCACATCAAGAAACGATGGACAATACATTTCCAAAGACATTCCGAGATCGGATGTAAACACTGAGCCACCATTTTGAAAAAGGACCCGTCGACGCACGCGCCGTCAAAATCTCGTCACCAAATTGGAGCTCAGTTTCACTACTGTAGTATGTTTACTGTGACCAAGTGCACTTGGTCGTTCTTTTTTGCCGTGTCGTGATTGCTGAAGTATTTTATGAAATTCAGTCATACCTTCATCTTCAATATAAGAATTACCAAGGATATATAAAAAAGCATATATCTTTGTAGTAAAAGTTTAAAACAGATATTTACTACCTAAATATTTGTTTAATTATAAACAAATAAAATAAAATTATTTTGTCAGTTGGTCACCATGGTCACCAGTCATCATGATATTACTAATTGCACCGAATACGTATTGATATTTCGTAACTCTTAATCATGTTGAATTCACAACTTTCCACCACCTTTCCAAAAGAACTCCACCAATATTGTCAAGACAAACACTTTTTTATACCGTATAAATTATTAAACGTAATGCTCTCGTGATAATTTTCGTTTAATCTACACTTTATGAAGAATATTTCAGAATTTTTTCAAATTTTTTTTGATCAGTACTTTTCGAGATAAGTGTTTTAGATCAAAGCAGCGGAGGGACTAACATTGGAACAATTGGAAACTATAACGTAATTTTAGGTCCCTGTTAAATAAAGTACACGTAGTTTGTCTACAAGTATATTAACTCGTTACGTAAAATATCAATATTAATTTTTTTGCATTAATATTTTAATTTTGCAGTTCTAACTAATATCATTTTTGATATATTTATCCAAACCACGCTTAGTTTAGATAATTTTTAGGTCGTGATTTTGTCTTTTTTCATAATTTAAATAAGGTTAGACTTATTTTTATGTTGCTTTTTTGGACTTATCTGGAATGGAATAACCCCCAGTATGACTAAAATGAACAGAAAAGGAATCTACACAGTGATCGTCGTTTAATCATACACGAGCACTTTCTTTAAGTTTACCGAATATCATCATAATGTGTACATAAATGTATATGGACGCACAACATAGCAAATAATACCGGTCAAGTACAAGTTGAACTTGCGCAATTAGTATTCCGTACATTAATTGGTTTACAAAACACACCCCAAATGAGTTTTCAACAAAAATTTTTTCCAATCTTTACTGAAAATTGATGATCCTTAAATTTTTGTTTTTTTTATATACCCGATAAATTATTACACTCGTGATAATTTTCGTTCAATCTACACCCTGTGGAGAATATTCTAGAATTTTTTCAAAATTTTTTGGTCAGTACTTTTCGAGATAAGGGGGGACAGCGATTTTTCGCAAATTATATGAAGAAAAGTGTGCGCAAGTATTACGTTATATATATATTTTTGAACTCGTGTTTTTACAAGCTTTGTTTTGACACCCCACTCGATGACCTGGTAATTTTTTTTTTCACTTCCGATTTTACCCCCAAAACTAACCCCTTATGTCAAAATTTAACTTTCAAAACTACACGGCTCTGATAAGGCCATCAATTCCTATTTTAGTACCAAATTTCAACTTTCGATGTCAAATAGTTTCGGAGAAAATCGGGGGTGACAGAGAGACGGACATTAAAAAGAGCAAATGCAACAAAACTGTCATAAATCATTTCGGTGGACGAAATTAAGAGCAGCGGCCAACTTTCTTTCGGGTGACATTAGACGATATTGCCGCTTTCGGTCGGTGTATTTGATGTCGCCTACCTAAATGAACTGTAGAGGATTATTTTTACGTTGACCTGTTCTTGATTGTACTGTTGTGCGCTTGCATCCATTTATGACACACACGCCACTTTATGGAATATCTTATTCTATTCCATATGACCTATGTGCTACAAGTTAAGAAAGATTTTCCAACGTTAAAGGTATATGATATAGTTTTTTTTTACTCACATCTAGTACAACCTCTGTGGCTCTCAGTTTTCGCATGTTTTTTGGTGTAAGAAACCATATTAACTCTACTAACAATTTACTAATAAGCTTTTGCTTTTTCACTACAGCTGGCAGTGAACCGGATGGTGGCGGAGGTGGTGGTGGCAGTGGGGGTGGTAGAGGTGAGAGAGGTAGCGAAAGACCACTCCAGCAGCAAACCAGACGTCGAACTCAAAGACGTGTCACGCATAATGAGAAGCGCTACCATTCAGGTAGAGCTACTTGTTTTGATGTTGTAGATTTTTTTTGCAGTTGTAGAGAGTGGAATGAATTAAGAAAAGCAAGTGAAACATTTTATTTAATTAAATTGTTTTCTGAAAATCACAGATGTTTTTGAAAAGAGTAGAATAGATATCTTACGGATATTAAGAATAGATGGAACTCTTACTTACTTGTATATGGATTAAATGTAAATTTCTTTCTTTACTTCTAAGTTTAATAATACTTATTTAGAATGTCATATTGGAGAAAACTTCTTCAATACGACTTCGTAGCACCTAATGTAAGATTCTATGGATTTCTACGTTAATTTATATCAATTTTTTATAGATCTTTACGTTGGTCGCTAAAAAATCTTGAAAGCTGTTCTTAAAATTTTCACTCGTTTCGGCCACAAATATCGAAAATTCTAAAATGCTCTGAACATTTTCCAGTCCTAAAGCAACTAGTTTTTCCTGTGTAATACAGATAAAAGTAATTCTCCATTGTATTTTCTTTTTTGTAATTTCAAAAGTTGGGGGAACGACTCGAGATAAAGGCTGTCAACTGTAAAATATTGTTGCGCCAAATAAGACTGGGTATATATTTTTTTAAAATCTATAACCATAACTTTAATTCATTATTTTTTGGACGTTTAGAACAGAAAACATATGTATTTAATCTTATTATTTAGAAATCTGAATGGCAAATGAAGCTAGACGAGGTTCGATCAAAGTATACGCGGAATTTTCGTTTCTCTCAAAAACTCTTTATTCACGTATAGTATATTAATTTTGTCCTCTTCGAAGTAGTCCACCAGATACTCAAACACGTGTACTAGCACCTTTTCCATCCTTTAAAGCACCTCTGAAACTAAATTTTCGGTATTGTTGTTAGCTTCTTCAGCGATTCCGTCTTTATCTCCTCAATGTTTTTTTGTTGTTTTTTTTAATCTTTTTTCTCGGATCGCTTCATGCAAACGGCATAGATCGTCCAGGTGGTACTCTTTATTTACCGTACGACCTGGTAGCAAGAACTTATGTCCCATGCCCTTGAAATCGTAAAAAACACTAAGCAGAAACTTCATATTTGGTCTTGACTCTTCAGGATGCTTTCATTAGGAAGATTGGGCCTTAGTTTCGACGTCATATCCGTACAACCATGTTTCATCACCAACTATGACTCGTTTGAGCAGTTCTGGATCGTCGTTAATTTCACCCAGCAACTCCTTTCGGCACTGCTTTTGGTCGAAATTTAACAACTTCAGAACAAATTTTGCTGTCACACGTCTCAGGCATCGAAAAAATTGCTTGGCATGAGTCAAATAACTAACAACCTCTCTGATAGTGATTCGGAGCTTATCTATAATCATTTTTTTCACTTTTTCAACGTTGTCATTGGTTGTTGATCTGCTGAGGCGTCCAGGTTGTTCATCTTAAATGTCTTCACTTCCCTCTTGAAAACGCTTGAACGTAGAAGACCCTAAACCCTAAAAGCAAAAATATTTGTTGGATTCTGTTCAGAGAAGTGCTGTTCGCCTGACTGGAGATCCGGAACCAGCCAGCAACCTTGATTCATTGGAACTCGAAGAATGATTGGCACCTTGACTCTATTTTGCAAGTATTTTCATGGAAAGTGTTCGATGGATGTAGCTCGCTTAATTCCTCCCAGAGGGATGCATGCTAGAAATACACCTCGCGCTAATACTTCACATCTGTGTGAGGTTCAGCTTGTTACTCCTCGTACAACCTTTTTCAAGCAGTCTTTTATGTGGGAAACCTCATCGCTTTGGAATAATTTGCCCAGGACTGTGTTGCCGATCGAGTACAATTCAAGACCAACGTGAATCGCTTTTTCCTCACACGTGTCGCTCTTGTAGCGCTTTAGGGATTTTCCTGCAACACGTGTACTAGGCCCATAAAAAAAACAAAAGTGTACCATCAAAACAAGAACAATTGACAATTGAACTTTTATAGCCCAAGAAATTCGAAAATTCCGTATATTTTTTGATTAAACCTCGTATTTGTGATAGCTTCAGATAAAATAAAAGTATCACTCAGTGCCAATAAATAGATCTGTGACCAATTTACTCAAAGTAGCAATTGTGAATTTCTATTATTGTGCTCGAGTTAAAATTATTTGAAATGTAGAATCCTACAGGTTTTCAACTGTTAATAGGTTTTCCAGTCATTGCTTAACTTTTGTACAACTTTATTTTTATTTAAATTCCACTTTCTATACAATGCAGACATTTTAAATCGTTCTTAAAACTCCCAATAGCATTTGAATATTCAAATATTTTGAAAATAGCCCAATAGTAAGGAAGAGAGAATTTTATTTGTTTTATGTAGTTTTTACTTCTTATAAAACAGTGTATGTCATGATATTTATCCACTAAAGATTCTTAAAATCTTCTTTCTAATATCTTGCTGTGCTAGTTTTTAAATAAAATGAGGAAATACAGAAAAATACGTAGAAAAATAAATACTAATATTGTGAGATACACTGTATAATATTCCTTTCTCTCCACAAAGAAATAAGCTATGCTTGGGGAAATGTGTTACGTGTAGTTTAAATGTTATGCTTTGTATGTTGCTTGTTATTTCCGCTTCTTCACATTTTCTCTGTTTTTTGAGATTTATTTTTTAACATTTTTTCTTTATTTTATTATATTTTATTTAATGTGTATTTTTTTACATCATTTTTACTTCACCACGGCTTCAAAACGGAGCTTAAACCGATTTCCTAATTGTCGGACTGTAATATGAACATTTTTAATTGTGCCTGTATTAGAATTATGGAGACTATAAGAGATACTAAACAGTTAAATGAGAAAAGTTCTAGAGAATTGGGTGTTTAATAAAACAGCTCTAAAAAATTTGTAAATTTCTTTCATGCTCAAAGCTATTCAAAAAAAAATTATTACACAATACAAGTACTTTACAGGATCTTCAAGATAGGATTAATATTTTTTATGGGGACCTTTCATGTTGTAGATATTATAATTAAGTAATTTTTTTTAAGTACTAATTTGAATTTTTAATGTCTTTAAAAAAACAGTAAAGTCATTTGTAGTCTGATACGTTGTGATTTACTTACTTACAGAAAATATATGTCACGTAACTCGAAACTAAAAGTCGTAATTCTCTCTCAAATACCCTAAAAAATTACCCACAGAATGTCCTAATTATTTTCTAATAGTAATAAAAAAGTAGGCTCTCAAACAGAATATGAATGGAATCAACAAATATGGGTTGTGAAGAATATCTTGGAATTAAAAAAAAAATCCATTTTATTTTAATCATCTAATTTTTTAAACTTCATATTAGGTCGTTTTTTACTCTCTTACAATTTCCAAGATTGCAACACTTTTATCCATTTCCTTATCAAAAGTCATGACCCAGTAACAGCAGAATTCTATAATTACGCCAGAAAAAAGAAACGTTGAAGACAATTTGTGTCATGAATTATAGCTCCCTTTTATTTTCTTGAAGCGCAAAGTTTCTGACTCCTAATACATAATTTATATTCTATTAGTTACGTCCGTCTACCTATAAAAACGGTTTAGTTATTTTTTATTAATTGACTAAGTTTCTTATTATTTATTTTTATTTATTGTCACAGAAGTTACTCAAAGATTTTTTCATTTAGATTAATTATGAGTTAATATGAGACTATAGAATAATTTCTAAATCAAGTGTAGTTTGCGCCATCTTTACATAAGTAAAGAAAAAAGTGCATAAAAGATAATAACAACCGAGCTGAATAGGATTTGTACCCTTTTGTATTCGAACCCATTTTTCGAATCCATATCAAGAATTCGAACGAATAATTTCGAATCTTATTATTTAAATCATTTACAAGGGTTTAAATCAAAAACTCGAATTATTATTCGTGCTCAGTATTGCTATATATATATATATATATATATATATATATATATATATATATATATATATATATATATATATATATATATATATATATATATATATATATATATATATATATATATATATATATATATATATATATGTATATATATATATATATATACATATATATATATATATATATATATATATATATATATATATATATATATATATATATATATATATATGTATGTATATATATATATATATATATATATATATGTATATATATATATATATACATATATATATATATATATATATATATATATATATATATATATGTATATATATATATATATATATATATATATATATATATATATATATATATATGTATGTATATATATATGTATATATATATATATATATATATATATATATATATATATATATATATATATATATATATATATATATATATATATATATATATATATATATATATATATATATATATATATATATATATATATATATATATATATATATATATATATATATATATATATATATATATATATATATATATATATATATATATATATATATATATATATATATATATATATATATATATATATATATATATATATATATATATATATATATATATATATATGTATATATATATATATATATATATATATATATATATATATATATATATATATGTATATATATATATATATATATACATATATATATATATATATATATATATATATATATATATATATATATATATATATATATATGTATGTATATATATATATGTATATATATATATATATATATATATATATATATATATACATATATATATATATATATATATATATATATATATATATATATATATATATATATATATACATATATATATATGTATATATATATATATATATATATATATATATATATATATATATATATATATATATGTATGTATATATATATATATATATATATATATATATATATATATATATATACATATATATATATACATACATATATATATATATATATATATATATATATATATATATATATATAGATATATATACAGGATGCCCCATATGTATGGAATAATGATTCCATAGCATTTATTAATAAGTTTATCAAAAAAATGTTTATATATATATATATATATATATATATATATATATATACATACATACATATATATATATATATATATATATATATATATATATACATACATATATATATATATATATATATATATATATATATATATATATATATATAAATATATATATATACAGGATGCCCCATATGTATGGAATAATGATTCCATAGCATTTATTAATAAGTTTATCAAAAAAATGTTTAAATCTAATTTATAGGGTGTTATACGGCGCACATGCTGACGTTGACAATAAGATGTTTTGAACTGTCAGTTCGAAGAAATTACGCCATCTTGATTTTTTTAAATGGGAAGCCCTGTATATTATTTTATTTTTGAGTCCTACTAAAAATATTATGTGTCTAACATACCATATGTCTAAATTAAAACTGTTTTGGAATTATTGTCATTTGAAATTTAAAATAAAAAAAGACAAAAAACTATTAATAACTACTATAGGTTTATTTTTAAGGTAACAGTTGCTCAAGATGTCTACCGTTAACTGCGAGGCAATGACCCAATCTGTCATAAACAGCCCGAACAGAGTTTTGCAGAGAATCTGGGGTGATCTGTGCTACTTCATATTGAATTCTTTGTTGTAAATCTTCTACAGTTTCAGGTCGACTTCGGTAAACTTTGGTTTTCAAGTGACCCCATAAAAAAGAGTCGAGTGGCGTAAGGTCGGGACTCCTTGCAGGCCATTCCACAGCACCTCTTCTGCCTATCCATCGATTAGGAAAAATCGCATACAAATGTCTACAAACATTGATTTCATAGTGAGGATGTGCTCCGTCCTGTTGATACCACAGATTCCTGTTAAGGGTATTCCAATTATTTTCATCGGGGAAAAGACCTGCCCAAGTTGGAATAACTTGCTCTTGGAGTAACTGTAAATAGCGCTGTCCTGTAAGATTTCCATCTATAAAAAAGGGACCAATAATAGGACGTCCACAAATCCCCGCCCACACATTTATCTTTTGTGGTCTGTGAAATTATCCAGTGGGAATTCTCAGTAGACCAGTACCGGCAGTTATGCCTGTTAACTCTTCCGTTAAGACAAGATGTGGCCTCGTCAGAAAAAACAATAATATGAATTAGTTTAGGATCATTATTGATTCGTTCCATCATGACCTCGCAAAATTCAACTCGTCTATCGTAGTCATCTTCATATAATTGTTGCAATAGAATGGGTTTGTATGGATGCAATTTTTCTTCATTTAATATATGACTTAAGGTACCTTTACTTATGTTGTGGTCTAGGCAAAGCTGACGAGTGGCTGTATGGGGATTTTCTGTAGTTTCCAATAAAACATCTAACTTTTTATCATCGCTTGTTTTAACTTTTGGAGGTCCAAATTTAGAACGATCCTTAACATGACCTAATTGTTTAAATCGTTTTAATGTTTTGTTAACTACGGATTGGGTAATAGGTTCTCGATTCGGATATTCTGCGTTAAAAAGATCATACACCTCCTTTTGTGTTCTCCTACGGTCTTCGTAACCAACCATCATTAAGAAAGTGATTCTTTTAGTTTCTGTTAAATGTACCATTATGATATTACGCTCAAATTGCAGTTTCACAAAATGCAGCAATAAACGTTTTCGTCAATAAATCATTTTTTTGACGCGTTAAGTCGTTACCTGACAGTAAATGTTTGACACAAGCCAGCTTAATTTTTTTTTTAATTTGTTCTTGATTTCAAGTGTTAATAATTCCAAAGCAGTTTAATTTAGATATATGATATGTTAGACAAATAATATCTAGAATTTCTAGTAGGACTCAAAAATAAAATAATATACAGGGCTTTCCATTTAAAAAAAATTAAGATGGCATAATTTCTTCGAACTGACAGTTCAAAACATTTTATTGTCAACGTTAGCATACGCGCCGTATAACACCCTATAACTTTTATTTAAACGTTTGTTGATGCACTGATTAATAAATGCTGTGGAATCATTATTCCATATATATGGGGCACCGTGTATATATATATATATATATATATATATATATATATATATATATATATATATATATATATATATATATATATATATATAGATATATAGATATATATGTATATATATATATATATAGATATATATATATATATATATATATATATATATATATATATATATATATATATATATATATATATAAAAGCAATAAAATAAATAAAAGAAGCCGGTACCATGGCCAGCTCTTTGATGCTACTCTTTAAATAAAAACAAATCAATTACATGTGGCTCTTAAAGTACTACGTGTAACTTAACGTTGCTTAACGGGTATCCACTATTAAGGTCTTGGGACATTACTGCAACTTGACGCAATTACTTATGGCTACGATTTGTCTCAAACTTTTTGTTCGTTTGTGCGGCCTTTAATTTATTATTATGGAGAATTGTACATGCTGCTAAAATTATTTGATAAGTTTCCGTAGAAAGTCACACGTAACAACACATTATTTATTGTTTATTTTAGAGTGAGCAGCAATAAATTAAGTTGCATTAACGGTTGTTGTAATTAATCACATGAAATTGCACTAATGTTCGAAAAACCTTGAAAATATTTTCTAGTTTTACAACCTAAGTTGTAGAAAAGGTTCAAAAAGAATAAAAAAAAAACAGGCAATTATTGTTTACGATTTATGGAATTTATGTGACAAATAAAACAATTTAAACATTTTCTCCATTTCATTTTTTATCATTTTATTTCGCATGTGCTCAGTGTCGTTGTTGTGTTGTTGCATGTGCAGATGTGGCCTGTGAACAGGGGGGCCCAGCAGAGAAAACAGGGGGGCAAGGGGGACAAAATCCAGCCTACCGAGCAGCACGAAGGGGTAACCGAAGACTCACAAGAAATGAGAGTCGATATCATTCAGGTAAGTGGAAGTACAAAGTTTTTAGACTGACGTGAAGACAAAAATGTAAAACAAAAATGTTTAGAAGCAGGTAATCAGGTCTTTTTAGAGATTTGGCGGATCTAGGTCAGTAGAGAGGACCTGTCCACTGAAGAGATTCGGGGGTCGTTGGATCGCAAGGAGTCTTACCGTTTCAGTAGATCAGCGGTTCCTTTACACTGACTTCGCTGTATTTGACGGAGCTTGAGCCTTTTCGCATTTCTGTATTTATGTTCAAAAGTTGTCGCTTATTTTTGAAAATGGCAATTTATTTCTGCCGGTAGAAAACTATACAAACAACCAACAAATAAAAGGACATTTTTTGCCCTGGTACGTAAAACGTCTATGATTTTGTGGCACTTTAATTCGATTTTTGTATTTTTTGCACCTGCAGTTTACTATGCAAAAAGTTTTATAGAAAAGAAAAAAGCGAAATTGGGCACCATTCCGAACAATTGGAAAAAATATATTGTCCAATTTGGCATGAGTCTTAATTTGTTACCTGAAATTCTCCTTTTTTTTTATTTCCTGGATTTCCTTTCGTTAAATAGTTCGAATTAATCGAAATTGTAATTGTATACTGAACGAACAGGATACACATTAGTGTCAGTTATGATCATTATGCCACAACAAAAAAAGAGCAAATTTAACTTAACTCTCGTAAATCATTTTGATAGGTGAGATCAAGGGCAGGTGTCAAAGACCGATAATACCGTATAAAGCACCTTGTTCTAGCTGGGTTGAAGTTTTAAAACTTTGTGGTTTCTTCTTTGCGAGATGTATTTACATTTCAGATAAAGTTAGTAGTTTTCATTTAAAATTTAGGATGATATCAAAAACACTTGTGTGCGTATTTTCTTTGCCGAACAATGTGGTTTTTAATTTAATTTAATGTGATGTTATGATTGTGTATTGTAGCATTTAATAAATTACTGATTGACAACAAAACAAACCAAAAATTTACCTTGATAAAAATATACAGTCTGTCAAATAAGAACGTGTCATTTTTAGAAGATGCAATTTTAGCGATTCAACAAAAAATCGGGAGAGGGAAGGAACCTTTGTCTACGACGCATTTTAGTAAAAGTATCAGTTGATTCCGAATTTTCGTCAAAATTACGTAAAATCCAAAATGACCAAAGGGACCTGAAAGGTTCTGCGGCCGCTAAATATATTAAAAAGTCGGTATCGTTTGTGAAGAAGTGGGTAGATCATTTTAACGAGACGAAAAATGTCGACGACTTACCAAAACGTGGCTCGGTAGGCAAAGTCACTCCGAAAGTCGAAAATCGAAACGTGTCTTTGTTTTCATGGGATCTGAAATTGACACTGCGTCAAGGAGGGGCAATATTAAGAAAATCGGGTTTGAATGTGTCCCATGAGACCCATTGCTGAGCGAAAATCACGTCGCGAAGCGGCCCGCTTGGGCCAAGGATAAGATACTTGAGTGGCCCTCACAATTGCCGGACACCTATTGAAAACCAAAAGACAGAGCTCAGAGGGAAGACTCTGAGAACTTTGACTCAATAGTCTCGCGAGATTCGAAAAATGTCGTCGACAATATACCTCGCAGGTGCCAGGCGATTATTGATGCAGTAGACGATTGGGCAACTTACTAAGATAATTGCGCCATTGTTAGCACACCAAAGAATACATCGATGGCGAAAAATATTCTCGAAAAACATTATTTTTAAGAATACGAGCGATTACGTTCGTACTTGACAGGGTAGCATCCCACCTAAGACGTTGTAAAAAAAGGATATACATACGAGACAATAAGTACTTCTTCAGAAGTATCTTGTTTACAAAACAAAGGAAATATATTTATTCACGTCAAAAAGTAAAACGAAATCCTTAAAAACTACTTTAAACTTTCTGCAAAAATATATAATAATAATCATTATTGTCTAACAGAATACATCCATTAATAAGACAGTATGATAGTGTACAAAACAACGACGTAACACAATAAAACTTAATATACAATTATGTAGAACAAACTTATTTAGAGATTCTGCAAAATCGACCATTTATGGCGTGAGTAAAGTGAGGTGACGATAGGTCGCATAGATCAATGGCATTGCAGATTTTATTAAATATATCCATAGACTGACACGGTGGTGTTTTAATTAAGAAATTTTTAGAAGGTGTAGGCAAGTAGACCATAGCAACAAGTTTGATAGTTCGTGAAGGAACATAAAAGTTTATTTGTTATAATATCTCAGAGCAATATATAAGAGATCTACATACCTTAAATAAAAATTGAACTACTCGTAATATGTAATTTCTGCGATTAAATAGGGACGGTATTTGAAATCGATGCAAAAGAATGCTCTATTCCAGACCTCTAGAGGATATACCCCATCCCTCTTAAATACAAGAGATTTAACAAACCTTCATTCGATATTTTCCAATTGACTAATATATTTATAAAAAATGGGATTTCAGACAACCAGACCAAATTCCAGCTTAGATCTCACAAAGCTAAAATAGAGTGTTTCTAGTATTTGAATATTTGTAAAATCACCAGAATTTCTTAATATAAACCCTATTAATATATAATGGAAAAGAAACTTTGGGATCAAGAATGACTCCAAGGTCTTTAAAATTGTCACAACTCTTAATTCGCGTACCCCTGTATGATAATTAAATTTAATGAGTTCCAACTTATTTGTAAATGTTATAGTGAAGTATTTGTTAACATTTAGAGTTACTGCACCAACTATCCAAAACACTAAGATCACCCTAAATAGAATAACAATCATTTGTTTCCTCAATTTCTTTGAATATTTTTAGATCGTGAGCAAATAGCAAAACATTACTAGAAATATTATCACTTATATCATTGATAAAAAATTGAAAATAACAGAAGAGCAAGGTTACTACCCTGAGGAACACCGCTAGAGATGTTAAATTTGATAGATTTTTGGCCACAGATTTCAATACATTGCAAGCGATCTCTCAGATACAATTCAAAAAACATTATCAGATTCTCAGTGAATCCCATCTGGGACAATTTTTGCAACAAAAGAGAATGATTTACTTTGTCGAAGGCCTTTGAAAAGTCTGTGTAAACAACATCTACTTGTTGACGATTATCCAAGGCCCTCCCAACGTATTGGGTAAGACAGGTTAGGTTACTCAGTATACTGCGATTACTAAAAACACTGGGTTGTTTAAGGGAGGTTAAGTGTTTAATTTCAGTAAATAAACATCAAATCATGTATCAACCTTCGCAAACGGAGATAATATAGACACGTGCCTATAATTCGATATTTGATTTTGATGTCCTTTTTTGAAGACTGTGGTAATTCCTGCCTCTTTTCATAATCCCAGAAACGTCTCATTTCCAATAGCCAAGTCGAAAAGAAAGGATAATGTTTTAAGAAATGCAGCGGCATAATCCTTGACAACGAAACAAGGCATTTGATCCAGGCCACAGGTCAATTTATTTTGTTACCTTCTTAACGCCCTCATAATCTTTTAATTTTTAAATGCACTTTTTTCAAAAACGGCTTGGCAAAAAATTTTAAAATTGTTCTTACGTGCTCTGTATTACTACACTAATCGATTACCGTCGAAAAATTTCGAATAGTCGCCGAAGTCATTAAAACCTGCTTGAGGCACACCGTGTTCAGTTTATTTTTCAATGCATTAGTCAATAAATTGAGGAATTAAGCTGGTTTTACACGTAAAGCATTTTTTTCAATTCATTAATAAATAAATTTAATAATTTATTCATCAAGAAATCATAACTTTTTTAAAAAACTTTATACGGGCAATAGTTTATAAATCAAACTCTCACATTTTTAGATTATGTTAGGTAACTGTGCAAAGAGCACGAGAAAGATAACAAAAACATCAAATACACCTAAATTATCTTCTAAATTAATCAAGTAATTTAAACAAGCTCTAATTCCTCAATTTACTGAACAATTAACTAAAAAAATATTTTTATTTTACACTGGAAAAATGAATTGAGAAATAAGTTTTTAGGATTACAGCTTGTTTTAATTACTTGATAAATTTTCGGATAAATTAGATATATTTGATGTTTTTTTTTGTTCTACCAGTTGTCAGCGATTTAAAGTTATCTGGCAAGAACGCAAAAATTGATAAATTTATTTTCTCAGTACTTCTGTTACAATATTACAATACATCGATGAGAAAACATGTTCATATTAGATTATAAAACTAGAATTTAAACCCTTCAATATCATTTTTTAAAGAAATTTCTAGATGATCTAGAACTAAAGTTATATACGAAAAAATGAGTAAACTATGTTTTCACAGATTTTTGACTTGGAATTTTAAAAAAAATCTTAAAATTGCCATAATTTTAGTTCCAGACCACCAACAGACTTCTACCACGTCTCAAATAATGATTTTCACGAGGATGGATTGAAAAAAAGTTCGCGGCCTAGTCAAGAATACGTACAGAAATATTTTTATTTTTCGACGTAATCTCCACCTGTTTTCCAAAGCTTCCACACCTGTTTGAAAAAAAGAGTCCTCAAGGTCTTGAAAATACTGGTTAACTGCAGCTTCGACTTCTTCATTTGATGAAAATTTCTGGCCACCGAGGTGTTTTTTTTAGGTTTGGAAATAGATGAAAGTCCGAAGGTGCCAAATCAGGAGAATAAGCCGGGTGGGGCAGCAATTCGAAACCACAATCACGAATTTGAGCTATAGACTCAACAGACCTGTGAACGCGAGCGTTGTCCTGATGGAGCAAAACTTTCTTTCTCAGTAATCCTGGGCGTATCTCTTTAATTTCTTGACATAAACAATGTAAAAGGGTGCAATAGTAAGTGCAATTGTTTCGTCTTTCAGAAGGTAGCCCTCCATAATAATACGTTTAGCATCCAAAAAAACTGACGCCATCACTTTTCCAGCCGTACAGAATTGCCTTCGCTTGCTGATCAGCCTCAAACATCTCCAAACAGTCGCGAGAAATCGTGAGTCGAATTCGTTTTTGTTCAACTAAAAGCAATCTGGGGCCCCACCTAGCGGAAACCTTAGAAAATCCGAGTTCGTTGGCTATGATGTTTTGTGTTCGTTCATACGAGATGCCTATAGTGTCTGCAATCTCCCTCATAGTTAATCCATGGTCTTTCAGTAGGAGATCACACACTTTGCCATGTTTTCTTCAGTCGTAGATATCGTGAGCCGGCCGGAGCGGGGGTCATCTTCGATGCTCTCTCGTCCACGTTGAATTTCTACAACCCATTTTTTCACAAAGGTATATGACGGAGCAGATTGTCCTAGTGTTGTTTTCATATCATCGTGGATCTCCTTTGGTGTTAATCTTTTTTAAACAGGTACTTGATGACCGCACGTTGTTCAATTTTTTCCATTTTTCCAAAAACGCTGCACTTGGTCTCACTAAACTCGTTCTAACCTAAAACCACAAATTCTACAGCAACAAAATTTTACACTGTGACAACCAAAGAAAGTATGAACTTATTGAGGGTTCTTATAATAAAAATATTATAATTATTTTTTGGTGAGGCCGCAAACTTTTCAATCCATCCTCGTAGACAATTGCAATAATATCACATAAATATGATGTAAATATCTTTCAAATAAATCCAATGAGCATTATTAATGTACAAAATTATGTTTATTTGGAAATTTTCGATTTATAATTTTTAAATGCACTTTTTTCAAAACGGCTCGGCAGAAAATTTTAAAATCGTGCTCTGTATTACTACACTAATCGATTACCGTCGAAAAATTTGGAGTGGTTGCCGAAGTCATTAAAACCTGCTTGAGGCACACCGTGTTCAGTTTATTTTTCAATAAATTGAGGAATTAAGCTGGTTTTATAGGTAAAACATTGTTTTCAATTCATTAATAAATAAATTTAATAATTTATTCATCAAGAAATCATAACTTTTTTAAAAAGTTTACACTGGCAATAGTTTATAAATCAAACTTCCAAATTTTTAGATTATGATAGGCAACTGTGCAAAGAGCACGAGAAAAATAACAAAAGCATCAAATATACCCAAATTATCTTCTGAATTAATCACGAAATTTAAACAAGCTCTAATTCCTCATTTTACTGAACAATTAACTGAAAAAATATTTTTATTTTACACTGGAAAAATGAACTGAGAAATAAATTTTTGAGATTACAGCTTGTTTTAATTTCTTGATAAATTTTCGGGTAAATTAGATATATTTGATGTTTTTTTTTTTGTTCTACCAGTTGTCAGCTATTTAAAGTTATCTGGCATTTTGTTACAATATTACAATGTATTGTAAAGTCATTATATTTCGTTAAAATGAAAAAAATAACATAATTTGTAGAATCTTAGACTACAAGAACTCCGAAAAGGACGCAAAACACAGTATATTTCTAGCAACTCAACTTACCCGATATATGTGACTATAAATATTATCGCTTACAATTTTGTCCTTATCACAACTGAAAACTAGACAGTCTCACCTCAAACTATATGACATTTATCTACTCCCACCACTTTCACCTCCTACCTCTGAAGCACTCTGGCATTCCTACTTTTAAATGGTTACCAAATTTAAAATCGATATCTTTTTTCGTTCAAGAAATATCGTGCCAACAGACAGACCAACAGACCTACGGAAACGTGAAACTGTTTTCTGCATACAGGGAATCTCAAACGCCAAAAAGAGTAAAAATATTAATGGGCTTATTTTCTCGAATATAATACTACCCTTCTACGAGGGAAGTAAACAAGTCCAATATAAAACAATAAAAGCCCACATGAACTATTCTATTTAAACAAGAACTTTTATAACAGCAACTTACGAGGGTGGATTGAAAAGTCTAAAAATTTGTTTCGAAACATAATCTCCATTAACCTTAATACGTTTGATCCAGCGAGATTCCAATTGTTTTATTCCTTCAGAAAAAAATTATTTCGAACAATATATTATATATATACTAGCCGGGCCCGCGGCTCCGCTCGCGTGGACTTGATTCACTACTATCGTCACTGCTTATTCCTTATGTTACCCAACGTAATAAAATATCTCCCATTATTTCTCCTTATCTCCCAATATTTCTCCTTATTTCCCATTATCTCTACATAATTTCCATTATCTAGGCTTATCTCTGCTCATCTCCCATTATCTCACCTTATCTCCCATTATCTAGGCTTATATCGAATTATATAGAACATATGTATAAATTTATAAAAACACGTAAATCGGATAAGTGGTTCTCGAGTGATAAGCACACTAACGGACAGACAGAGAGACGTTGCATTTTATATATATATATATATATATATATATATATATATATATATATATATATATATATATATATATATTGTATTCTTGGCTACATGATATTGTTCCATATTTAATGCTTTAGGGAGTGTATTGCAAGAGACCGCGCTAGCGGCAAACTTTTCTCCGACTTAATTCACTATTATCGTCACTGCTTATTCCTTATGTCACCTAATAAAATAAGCGCACTAACGGGCAGACATACAGACAGAATACATTGCATTTTATATATATTATAGATGTAATAAAATATATACCTATAACCTGGTCAGAGAACATATGTATGAATTTAAAAAATCACGTAAATCGGATGATAAGTGGTTCTCGAGGGATAAGCGCATTAACGGACAGACAGACAGACAAACATTGCATTTTATATATTATAGATATAGATTATTATTATTATTATATAACCTGGCCAAAGAATATATGCATGAATTTAAAAAAGACAGGTAAATCGGATAAGTGGTTCCCGCGTGATAAATGCACTAATGGACAGACAGACAGACAGAGAGACATTGCATTTTATATATATTATAGATTATACATTACAGATGTTCTTTGCTACATAATATTGTTCCATATTTAATGGTTTAGGCTGTGTATTGCAAAGGCACGCGCTAGCGGCAAACTTATTTCCGACATCATTCACTATTTTACGTCACTGCTCATTCCTTATGCAACCTATCGTAATAAAATATAGCCTATAACCTGGCCAGAGAACATATGTATGTTTTTAAAAAAAAAAGTACGTAAATCGGATAAGTGGTTTTTCAGTGATAGGCGCACTAACGGACAGACAGACAGAGAGACGTTGCATTTTATATATATTATAGTTTCGTTTGCAGCACAGATAACCTCTTCATTCGACGAAAATTTCTTACCCCTAAGCCAATTTTTTAAGTTAGAAAATAAAAAAAGTAACTTTGGGCCAAATCTGTGGAATGGGGTGAGAGACTGTTTCGACGCCCAGCTCGTGCACTTTTGTCATTGCAACGACCAATGTTTGAACAGGCGTATTCTTCTGGTAAAGGAGCACTTTTTTTGCGCGCTAATCTTGATCACTTGTGCTTCAACTCACTGTACGCACGGTCCAATAACGTTGGGTAATAAGAGCCAATCACTTTTTTAAGTATTCAATCATTAGGATATCCTGTGAGCCCCAAAAAAACATTTGTCATTATTTTTCCCGCCGATAAAACCGTTTTCGCTTTTTTCGATGCAGTTTCACCTTCGCCAACCCACTGTTTTGGCTGCCGTTTTGTCTCCGGGGTCCACGGCTTACAGTCACAAAACGACGCCAGAAATCCTTCGGATTACGCTGCAACTTTTTCAAATACTATTTTGAAATATCCTTCGTTGTGCGTTTTTGTTCAAAAGTCCACAAACGGGGCATCCATCGCGCACTCAGCTTTTTCATTTTTAGAACTTCTTGCAAGATATTATGTACCCGTTCATATGATATGTTTAACATCTGAGCAATCTCGCGAAGGTAAATACGAAGATCTTCTATCACGATACCATGAATTTTATCAACCATTTCTTCGGAACAAACTTCAACCCGGCGTCCTGAACGTGCGAAGCTCATTCGCCCACATTTAAATTCATTTGTCCAATAATAAATGGTTTTGAGTGCCGGTTCAGGGTCCCCATCAACTTCATTCCGTTCAATTTCCTTATGAGCCGCACTCCACTTTTTTAAATAAAAATGTTTTGTCACAGCACGATATTGGGTTTATCCGTTTCTACCAAACGTATAATACCAATCACTTACAATAGCTGCAACAAACAATTGCGCTTTGCATCTCTTTGAAACTTTGAACACAACCTTTAGAAAGAATCACACTTTTCAACAGTCATGCTACTTAACAAAATTTCCAGCCATTTCGTAAAAAATTTATCAGATTTATCAATCCGCCCTCGTAGAGCAATGAATCTTATTTTCAAAAGTTGTTGCTTAAGAATGGTAGTTTACATGAGATGTTTCTATAACTATGACTGTTACGCATGCTTTTTTATCGTCTACGTCCCACATAGGAGTATTTGAAGCCCATAACTGGATCAAAAATCTATTTTTTAGTATTCCGTACGGAACACTTATAAGATCACTTCCTTATCTGTTTGTCCGTCTATCTGTTCGTCTGTCTGCCCGTCCGATTTTCTCCGAAACTATTTCACATAGAAAGTTGAAATTTGGCCTCCTCCTCTATCGGTCATCCTACTTAGGGACGTAGTGATATCATGGTATTTGTGCCATTATTTTAGACGGTCTCGAGTTTGATGTGATGCTTCCAGGAATGTGATATTGTTTTAATATGGTCAGATCACCTTGTAGAAGACCGTCCTCTCGGTCTTTTCCCCTCGACATGACGAAATTTGGCACTAAAATATTGATGTCCTCATTAGAGCCGTGTAGTTTTGAAAGTTAAATTTTGACCTAAGGGGTTAGTTTTGGGAGGTGAAATCGGAAATGAAAAAAAAAATACCAGGTCATCGAGTGGAGTGTCAAATGAAAGCTTGTAAAAACACCAGTTCAAGAATATATATAATGTAATACTTACGCACACTTTTCTTTGTAATAATTTATCTGGTATATAAAAAAACAAAAACTTCAAGGTCATAAATTTTCAGTAAAGATAAGAAAAAAACTTTGTTAAAAACTCATTTGGGGTATGTTATTTTTACACCTCCGTAACAAAAATTTTTAAGCAATCAACATACGGAACACTAATTGCGGAAATTCAACTTGGCCGGTTACTTTTTAAACAACCTATACCGGATTGGTTTGAGTCGAGTTTTTCTTATTTACTAGTTTTTAACAATCTGTGGTCTGGTTACTACTTAATGAGTAAGTTTTGATGCTTGTTAGCTTAAATGTACATAAAATCCACAAGTCATTTCATCGCAATATTTGTAGTTATTTATAGTTAGAAATCCAATTACCATCGCGCTGCTGTTTGAAGTTACATTCTTAGAATCCTTCCTGACGCTTTTATTAACTTTCGGCTGTAGTGTTTCAATCGGTAAAAGAAATTCTAAAGCTTCTTAAGCGATTCTGTTTGCCTGAAATGCTCATGAAAGTAGTAGGTCTAAAGTGAATAGTAATACATTTATTACATCCATGTTGCACTGTCTCTAGTAGTTCTTATAGCTTCATTTCAGGGCATGTATCTGTTACATAATACGATTCCCGTTCTTCATAAAATTCATTTATTCCGCAATGAGTAATCAGGGTATGGTTTGTGTTATTATGTTGTATGCGAGATAAGTGGCCTTTCACAAACATTACATCAGCTTTCACTGGTTCCAGTTTTCCTCGAAATTTCGTTGGTGCTTGTAAAACTGCAAATGCTTTGATTTAATGAAAGAAATTACATTCATTTGAATAACAAATATCATTCCCTTTGTTGTGTTTTCTGCGCTTAATCCGATCACTACTTTCTTTGCATTATTTTGTAGGTTGTCCCAGCTTTTGTTTTGCTGACAATGGTAACTTTCCAGAACTCGACAGTCATTTTGATGAATCGATCTTCTTTGTTTGATTCCGCTGTTCATTCATTCTCTAATCACACTTAAAATATCACAATTTGCTTTTAAATTTGGTAATGTCACTTTGTCGGTAATTACGAGTTTGTATCAAAATATATTATATTTCGATTTCAGTTAAACCACCGAAAAGTTGCTCAATACAATTAAAAAGTATACTCGTTCGCCTTACCCTCTAGCCAATTTAATATTTAAAATTCCTAAATTTGAATAATAAGGTTTTCATTAAAATAAAGATCAGTAAATAAAATGGCGTATAAATGCAGGGGATATTTTTTATGATATATATATATATATATATATATATATATATATATATATATATATATATATATATATATATATATATATGTATATATATATATATATATATATATATATATATATATATATATATATATATATATATGTACTAGCCGGGCCCGCGGCTCCGCTCGCGTGGACTTGAGTCACTACTATCGTCACTGCTTATTCCTTGTGTTACCCATCGTAATAAAATATCTCCCATTATTTCCCCTTATCTCCCAATATTTCTCCTTATCTCCCATTATCTCTACATAATTTCCATTATCTAGGCTTATATCGGCTCATCTCCCATTATTTCTCCTTATCTTCCGTTATTTCTCCTTATCTCCCAGTATCTCACCTTATCTCCCATTATTTCTCCCTATCTCCCATTATCTATACTTATCTCCCATAACTCACCTTATCTCCCATTATCGAGGCTTATATCGAATTACGAGTATATAGAACATATGTATAAATTTATAAAAAACACGTAAATCGGATAAGTGGTTCTCGAGTGATAAGCGCACTAACGGACAGACAGACATACAGAGAGACGTTGCATTTTATATATATTATATTCTTTGCTACATGATATTGTTCCATATTTAATGCTTTAGGCAGTGTATTGTAAGAGAACGCGTTAGCGGCAAACTTTTCTCCGACCTGATTCACTATTATCGTCACTGCTTATTCTTTATGCCACCTAACGTAATAAAATATATCCTATAACCGGGCCAGAGAACATACGTATGTTTTAAAAAAAAGCACGTAAGTCGGATAAGTGGTTCTCCAGTGATAAGCGCACTAACGAACGGACAGACAGACAGACAGACAGACGGACAGAGAGACGTTGCATTTTGTATATATTATAATATAGATTATTATTATTATATAACCTGGCCAAAGATTATATGTATGAATTTAAAAAAAGACACGTAAATCGGATAAAGTAGTTCTCGCGTGATAAACGCACTAATGGACAGACAGACATAGAGACATTGCATTTTATATATATTATAGATTATAGATATTCTCTGCTACATAATATTGTTCTATATTTAATGGTTTAGATTGTGTATTGCAAGAGAATGCGCTAGCGGCAAACTTTTTTCCGACTTCATTCACTATTATCGTCACTGCTTATTCCTTATGCTACCTATCGTAATAAAATATAGCCTATAATCTGGCCGAAGAACATATGTATGTTTTAAAAAAAAAAGTATGAAAATCGGATGAGTGGTTCTCCAGTGATAAGCTCACTAACGGACAGACAGACAGAGATACGTTGCATTTTATATATTATAGATGTAATAAAATATATATCTATAACCTGGTATATATGTATGAATTTAAAAAAAAATCACGTAAATCGGATAAGCGGTTCTCGAGGGATAAGCGCACTAACGGACAGACAGACAGTTAGAGAAACGTTGCATTTTATATATATTATAGATATAGATTATTATTATTATATAACCTGGCCAAAGGCCACGTGTGCTAGACCCATAAAAAAAAAAAAAAAAGAATATATGTATGAATTTAAAAAAAGACACGTAAATCGGATAAGTGGTTCTCGCGTGATAAACGCACTAATGGACAGACAGAGAGACATTGCATTTTATATATATTGTAGATTATAGATAATAGATATTCTCTGCTACATAATATTGTTCCATAATTAATGGTTTAGACTGTGTATTGCAAGGAAACGCGCTAGCGGCAAACTTTTTTCCGACTTCACTCACTATTTTACGTCACTGCTTATTCCTTATGCTACCTATCGTAATAAAATATAGCCTATAACCTGGCCAGAGAACATATGTATGTTTTAAAAAAAAAAAGTACGTAAATCGGATAAGTGGTTCTCCAGTGATAAGCGCACTAACGGACAGACAGACTGACAGACAGACAGACAGAGAGACTTTGCATTTTATATATATTATAGATATTCTTTGCTACATGATATTGTTCCATATTTAATGCTTTTGTTTTATATTTAATGCTTTAGGCAGTGTATTGCAAGAGAACGCGCTAGCAGCAAACTTTCCTCCGACTTGATTCACTATTATCGTCACTGCTTATTCCTTATGTCACCTAACGTAATAAAATATATCCTATAACCTGGCCAGAGAACATATGTATATTTAAAAAAAAAAGTACGTAAATCGGATAAGTGGTTCTCCAGTGATAAGCGCACTAACGGACATACAGACAGATAGACAGACAGACTGACAGAGAGACGTTGCATTTTATATATATTTTATTCTTTGCTACATGATATTGTTCCATATTTAATGCTTTAGGCAGTCTATTGCAAGAAAACGCGCTAGCAGCAAACTTTTCTCCGACGTGATTCACTATTATCGTCACTGCATATTCTTTATGTCACCTAACGTAATAAAATACAGTCGACACTCTATATAGTGAAAGACCAAAATGTTGACCGATATTTCACTATAGAAAGTTTTTCACTATATAAAGAAAAAATCCGTATATATTGCTATGTATATATTTTATATTGGTAATTGAAAAAATTGCACTATAAAGAGTTTTTCACTATATAGAGTTTCACTATAAACAGTGTCGACTGTATATCCTATAACCTGGCCAGCAAACATATGTATGTTTAAAAAAAAAGCACGAAAATCGGATAAGTGGTTCTCCAGTGATAAACGCACTAACGGACAGACACACAGACAGAGAGACGTTACATTTTATATAATTATAGATATTCTTTGCTACATGATATTGTTCCATATTTAATGGTTTAGCATGTTTAAAAAAAGCACGTAAATCGGATAAGTGGTTCTCCAGTGATAAGCGCACTAACGGACAGACAGACAGAAATACGTTGCATTTTCTATATATTATAGATGTAATAAAATATACATCTATAACCTGGTCAGAGAACATATGTATGAATTTAAAAAAATCACGTAAATCGGATACGTGGTTCTCGAGGGATAAGCGCACTAACTGATAGACAGACAGACAGACAGGTAGCAGTCCAGGAAGCGCAATCTTAGAACGAGGGATAAGTTTCTGCTG
Source organism: Pachyrhynchus sulphureomaculatus (assembly GCA_019049505.1). Classification (NCBI taxonomy): domain Eukaryota; kingdom Metazoa; phylum Arthropoda; class Insecta; order Coleoptera; family Curculionidae; genus Pachyrhynchus; species Pachyrhynchus sulphureomaculatus. The sequence continues at coordinate 108,438,092 of CM032453.1, read as the reverse complement.
TAAAACATCGTCCGGAATTTTAAAAATGATTTTCTTGCAACCTCTATTCTAGTTTTAATATTAGTGTGGTCAATGTCAGATGTGATATAACATAGGTTCCTAAATATTTGTACTTTTCTACACATTCTTTTGATTTTTCTTCAAGGAAAAATTGGCAAATGTTGGTTTGATGTTTAGAAACGACCATTTTGATACTTTCTCTATTCACGTTGTCAGCCAATGCTTGCAGGTTCTCTAATGTTTCTGCTAAGATTACGGTATCATCGGCAAAGCGAATGGTGTTTATCACTTCACCCCCTATCCTGATTCCTTCACTTCGTTCCCATAATGCTTTCTTAACGATGATTTGGGAATATAAGTTAAACAATACAGGTGACAGTACGCAGCCTTGCCTGACTCCTTGATGAATTGGTATTTCCTGTTACTATTTCATTTCCTTGTACCACAGCAGTCTGATTCCAATAGATGTGTTTTATTATTTGTATGTCTTTCTGATCAACTTGGATGTTCTTCTTCTATCAGTTTGATGTGCTGTACTTTATTAAACGCTTTTTGATAGTCTAGAAAGTATATATAGATGATCTTGTACTCTCTACTTTTTGAAGAAGGACCGTCATTCCAAAAAGTGCTTCTCTTGTTCCCATGCCACTGAACCTGAACTAGCCTAAACCCAAATTGTGAACTGTCGAGTTGTTCTTCACATTTCTTGTAGATTCTATTTTGTATAATTTTTAATAAAACTTTCAAAGGGTATCTCATAACACTGATCAACCTGAAGTCTTCACATGATATGGGATTATTTTTCTGTATAATGGTATAAAAGCTGATTGACACCATTCTTTGGGGACTCTTCTGTCGTTATATATCTTGGTGAGTAGTTTTGTGAAGGCCTGTATGTTCCTTTCATCTAATACCTTTAGAAGTTCTATTGATACTTCATCAGGGCCTGGTGCCTTTTTATTCTTGCTGCTCTTGAGTGCATGTCTAACTTCGGTTTCCCAAATTTCATAATAATCCCCTGTTGTTGCGGATTCGTTGTTATAGCTTCTATTGTCGTTGAATAATTAAAGAATATACTCTTCCCAGCACTTTTTTATGTTTTCTTCTTCTGTCATTATGTTGTTCTGTCTATCTCTTGTTACGCAAGGTATTCCTTTTCTTGTGTTACCTGTAACCTCTTTTAACTTCCTATGTAGATTGCTCGTATCTTGTCTATAATTGAGTGCAATAACATCGGCTAACAATATTACTAAAAAGATAGGTTAAAAAAAAAGTATATTAAATAACATAGCAATTTAAAATTAATAAAACTGAGACAAAAAATTGATTTAAACGTAAAATATTACATTCAAAATGAAGCATATACCTTCTACTTCCAAATTCATAACGAATTTAATTACTTCCCGACACTCTTATAACATCAACTTTTAAGGTAAATAATTTTTCGCTAAGACCTATCGAGAACTAAGGCATGTAGGATTATAACGACTGAATTCAGATTATTAATCCAAAAGGTATGAACAAATAAAACAATAATAAATGGTACCTTATATCACATATATCAAACTTCATGCTGAAAATGTTCATTTATTCGTAGAAAGGTATTTTTTATTTCTACCTTTGGCCAGCTTTGTAAGCTAAGTAACACACCAAGACATACTTTCAATACATCTAACTTCCTTTTTAGTGTTCTGTACGGAACACTTATTAGATCACTCATGGTGTCTGTCCGTCTGTCTGTCCGTCCGTCTGTCACATCCAATTTTCTCCGAAATTATTTGACATAGAAAGTTGAATTTTGGTACCAATATAGGAATTGATGGGTCCATCAGAGCCGTGTAGTTTTGAAAGTTAAATTTTGACTTAAAGAGTTAGTTTTGGGGGGTGAAATGGGAAGGGAAAAAAAAAATTTACCAGATCATCGAATGGGATGTCAAATGAAAGCTTGTGAAAACACGAGTTCAAAAATAAATAAAGTACTGATCACAGAGTGTAGATTGAATGAAAATTATCACGAGTGCATTACCTTTAATAATTTATCTGGTATATAAAAAAACAAAAATTTCAAGGTCATCAATTTTCAACAAAGATCCGAAATAAACTTTATTGAAAACTCATTTGGCATGTGTTTTGTGAAGTTATTGATCATTTTATTCCTACATAACATAAATTTTTATTTTAAAAGTAATCAACGTACGGAACACTAATTGCGCCAGTCCGACTTACACTTGGCAGACTTTTTTTAAATAGAGATGGCAAGCAAAATCTAAAAATATGGATTGTCGATATCTTAATTGATATTGCTGAAAACAACTTATTTTTAAAACCCTATTGTTTTTCAATTCTTGACGCTTCATACAAAAAAATATGAACATTATTATATCCCTTTCTTCCTCTCTCACCATTACCTGCGGCTGGTATCTTTTCAAGTGTTTTTCACAGACAAAGTGGACCGACAATTTAATGCCGGTTCCGAATGGCCAAAATAAGAAGGCTTTACTAGGCACGATAATACTGGTGGTTTGCCGTTGCCTTCCCGATAGAGGCTACCGTCACGTTGTAAATTGTATTTTATTTTTTTTTTTATTATTTCCCGAGTCGAGATACGAACTCGGGTCGCTTGCATAGAACGCTAAGGCCGCCCCTTATATCCCTTCCTAAAAGTCCATGAAAAAATCCGTGAAAAATCCCTCCGATATGTATTCATTTCTTCACGTTTCAGATTACCGCAAACATTGTCTCCCATTTTTGTCGGTCTTGCTATTGGCACGTATAAGTAAAAATGGAACCTGTAGTTTTTCAGCAATATTGCTTCAAGAGATAAAATTCCACAAATTTTGTATACATTCAAGAGTATTATGAGATTTTTTTCCTGATTATGACAATACATAAGCTTTAAGTAAAATTTATATACAGTCTGTCAAGTAAGAACGTGTCCGCGATAATGCATTTTTGGTACATGTAATTCTAGTGATTCAACAAGAAATCACTAGAGGGAACCTACGTCTACGACACATTTTAATTAAACTATCAGTCGATTCCGAACTTCCATCGAAGTCACGTAAAATCCAAAATGAGTCACTTGTTTGTGGGTCGGTTCTGGTCTTTCTTTGTTCCCATCCTAGGGGCCTAAAATGATACATTTTGTAGCCGCTAAATATATTAAAAAGTCAATGTGGTTTGTTGAAGAAGTGGGTAAATCATTTTAACGAGGCGAAAAATGTCGACGACTTGCCAAAACATGGCTCGGTAGGCAAGGTCACTCCGAAAGTGGAAAACCGAATCGTGTCTTTATTTTCACGGAACCCGAAATTGACGCCCCGTCAAGGAGCGGCAAAATTAAGAAAATCGGGTTTGAATGTGTCACTTGGGACCATCTGATAACATCTTCGTCCTCATGATGTCAAATTCCAAAGCACGTTGAAGAAACCCGCTGGGCGAAAAACCATGTCGCGTAGCGGCTCGCTTGGGCCCACGACAAGATACTAGAATGGCCCTCACAATCGCCGGACGCCAACCCTATTGAAAACGCTTGGTCCCTTGTAAAGAGAATGCTCAGAGGAAAGACTCTGAGGACTTCAACTCAGTTCTCTCGCAAGATTCGAAAAATTTATAGAGTATGCAGCATGCCTCGAAGATGCCAGGCGATTATTGATGCAGGAGGCGATTGGACAACTTACCAGGCTAATTGTGCCATTGCTAGCACACCAAAGAATACATTAATGGCAAAAAAATGTCTCGAAACACATTTTTTTCAAAAATACGGGCGGTCACGTTCTTACTTGACAGTATATAAAATTTATATTCAAACGTATAAGGGGCTTGCCTTTCTTCATTATGCTAAACTTAACAGAAAGATTATTCTAAGGGTTGTAATTATCAAGTGACGTCAACATAAATATTGACTTTACAACTTGTGTTTGCCAGGGATAAAAGACTTTACCAATTTTCACTCTTATGTTGCTGTTCGTTCAGATGAGCAATATGATATCGTAACAAAAGGGAAATTTTCGAGGAAAGTTATATTTGTAATATTTTTAGATGTTTAAAAGATAATATTTTTAAAAGCCTCTCTCTCTGATGTCCTCTTCGTATCTCATGTAAAAGACTATTTCCTTTTTTAAAATTATTTACGAGTAAAGTCCATTAACAAACTGCAACGGGGTCACATCAGTTTACGAATTTTTTATTTTTTAATGTTTCGACGAAATAGTTTTTTGTCGCAGTCTATTAAAAACTACGACAACCCATGAGAAAACCTATCGCTCTTGTCTCCTTTAGGAATTATTAGCGAGAATCAGTTACCACATCGCTAATACGTCTGTAGCTTTTCGGTGTAATATGAACTGTTGTTCCGTTTTCAATTAGTTCATAATGTAAAATTTGTATTGTTCCGTACGGAAAACTTATGGGATCACTTCGGTGTCCGTCTCTCTGTCACACCCAATTTTTTCTTCAAAACGATTTGACATAGAAAGTTAAAATATAGCACCTATACCGAACTTGATGACCCAATCAGAGCCATGTAGTTTTGAAAGTTAAATTTAAAACTTAAAAGGTTACTTTGGAAATGAAAGAAAATTACCAGGACATAAAGTGGGGTGTCAAATGAAAACTTGTGAAAACACGAGTTTAAGAATATATATGATGTAATACTTCCGCGCCCTTTTCTTTTCTTTTTTAAATGCCCAAAAATCGCTGCCCCTCCCCTATCTCGAAAAATACTGATCAAAAAATTTGAAAAAAATTCTGGATTAGAAAAGTGGTAGATTGAGAGAAAATTATCACTAGTTTTTGTTAATATGCCTTTCAGTACGTTACTACTCCCGCCCTCGCTCCTGTACCGAGACAACAGAATTTTATTTTATTTGTTTATAATTAAACAAATATTTAGTTCAAGTTAGTGCAGGTTAGTTATTTTTAGGAAGTACCAACCCTCAAACGATACGTGTCAAAATTTAATGATATTTTGACGATTAGTTTACAACTGTGGTTTTAGTGACGCTACTTTTGATATTTTCAAAACAATGGAAAAAATCGAATTTCGTGTGTTGATTAAGCACTATTTTTTGATAGAAAAAATACCAGCAAAGCAATTGCTTGATAAGTATTACGGGGACTCTGCCGTGGCAGATCACTCATTATTTCCAGATATACTTAATTTAAGCACGATCGTACAAACAAATAATGCTGGACGCCCAAATGAGGTGGTTACACTGGAAAACATCAAAAAAATCCACAAAATTGTTTTGGATGACCGTAAAGTGAAATTGGGCGAGATAGCTGACACCCTAAATATATCAAAAGAATGTGTTGGTTATATTTTGCATGAATATTTGGGCATGAGAAAGCTCTGTTCGAAATGGGTACCGCGTTTGCTTACAATGGATCAAAAACAACAACGTGTGATGATTGTGAGCGCTGTTTGGACCTGGTTAAGCGCAATAAAAAGGATTTTTTTTATATGTAACACAATGGATGAAACATTGATCAACCACTACACACCGGAATCAAATCGGCACTCAGCTGAGTGGACAATAGCCGGTGAAAGCCGCCCGAAGCGACCAAAGACACAACAGTCGGCTGGGAGAGTTTTGGCGTCTGTCTTTTGGGATGAGCATGGAATAATTTTCATCAACTATGTTGAGAAGAGAAAAACCATCAATAGCGAATATTATATAAAGTTATTGGTGCATTTGAGGCAGAAATCGCAAAGAAACGGCCCCAAATGAACAAGAAAAAAGTGCTCTTTCATCAAGACAATGCACCGTGTCACCAATCAATGGTTACGATGGCAAAATTGCATGAATTGAAGTTCGAATTGCTTCCTCATCCACCGTATTCTCCAGGTTTGGCTCCCAGCGACTATTATCTATTCGCAGACCTCAAAAAAATGCTCGCGGGAAAGAGATTTGGCTCCAATGAAGAAGTTGTTGTCGAAACTGAGGCCTATTTTGAAGGCAAAGACAAGTCCTTCTACAAGGAAGGTATAGAAATGTTAGAAAAGCGTTGGACTGATTATATCGCTCTTGAAGGAGACTATGTTGTTGAATAAAGACGAATTTTGCAAAAAAAAATGTGTTTTAAGTAGCTAGACCAAAATTTTTTTTAACCTACGTTTGATTGTTACTATAGCATAATTGTAAATACCCGTAAGATTCGTTCCCTTACTATAAATACAGCATATTAAACTGTATATGTCTCAATTTTTTGATAAGTTACTAACTAGGATTTTTTTAAATTCATCTGTAAATTTGAGAAACATTTTTGCCTACGAAATATACTTTTAAGTGTTAAAAACACCATTAAGAAAAATGTCATCAATCCAAATAGAAGCTGTGTCTGTGCATTAACTATCTCTTCGAAAAGTGATTGATAGGTATTATTAAATATATAAAAGCCAAAACAACGATTTATAAACTTTCTCTCTGTTTGTACGTTTCAGCATCGTACAAAAACCATAGAGATAAAACAGGCCTCGGGTCGGTTATAAACTACATATTTTATCTTGAAAAATTATGTGTAGAATATATCACAAAAATAAAAAAATATTTTTATTGGACAGATATGAAGAATTCTTTTACAAACGGAAAATTACTACTTATATGAGGATAAATACTTTAACATTGTTTGGATTTGGAAATTTCGTCATCGGCACAAAAACTACTACAGTCGAACTTCAATAACTCGAACCCTGAGTAGTCACAAAAAAATTTCGAGTTATCGATTAAGGTAAAAAAAAAATGTATGTGATACTTTCTTAACTTTATTATTTTTAAATATATTTTTTCGGTTTAAAATAACACTGGTTTTTCACAAGGAAACTGAATAGAGACCCTAGTTCAGTGTTTTATGCTGAATTGAAATATGTTTTCAGATTTCTTCTATCAGGCATAGTTTTCTTATGACAGTCATTTTTGTGTAATATAATTAAACAAATATTTAGTTCAAGTTAGTGCAGGTTAGTTATTTTTAGGAAGTACCAACCCTCAAACGATACGTGTCAAAATTTCATGATATTTTGAAGATTAGTTTACAACTTACAGTGGTTTTAGTGACGCTACTTTTGATATTTTCAAAACAATGGAAAAAATCGAATTTCATGTGTTGATTAAGCACTATTTTTTGATAGAAAAAATACCAGCAAAGCAATTGCTTGATAAGTATTACGGGGACTCTGCCGTGGCAGATCACTCATTATTTACGGGTATACTTAATTTAAGCACGATCGTACAAACAAATAATGCTGGACGCCCAAATGAGGTGGTTACACCGGAAAACATCAAAAAAATCCACAAAATTGTTTTGGATGACCGTAAAGTGAAATTGGGCGAGATAGCTGACACCCTAAATATATCAAAAGAATGTTTTGGTTATATTTTGCATGAATATTTGGGCATGAGAAAGCTCTGTTCGAAATGGGTACCGCGTTTGCTTACAATGGATCAAAAACAACAACGTGTGATGATTGTGAGCGCTGTTTGGACCTGGTTAAGCGCAATAAAAAGGATTTTTTTATATGTAACAATGGATGAAACATTGATCAACCACTACACACCGGAATCAAATCGGCACTCAGCTGAGTGGACAGCAGCCGGTGAAAGCCGTCCGAAGCGACCAAAGACACAACAGTCGGCTGGGAGAGTTTTGGCGTCTGTCTTTTGGAATGAGCATGGAATAATTTTCATCAACTATGTTGAGAAGAGAAAAACCATCAATAGCGAATATTATATAAAGTTATTAGTGCATTTGAGGCAGAAATCGCAAAGAAACGGCCCCAAATGAACAAGAAAAAAGTGCTCTTTCATCAAGACAATGCACCGTGTCACCAATCAATGGTTACGATGGCAAAATTGCATGAATTGAAGTTCGAATTGCTTCCTCATCCACCGTATTCTCCAGGTTTGGCTCCCAGCGACTATTATCTATTCGCAGACCTCAAAAAAATTATCGCGGGAAAGAGATTTGGCTCCAATGAAGAAGTTGTTGCCGAAACTGAGGCCTATTTTGAAGGCAAAGTCCTTCTACAAGGAAGGTATAGAAATGTTAGAAAAGCGTTGGACTGATTATATCGCTCTTGAAGGAGACTGTGTTGATGAATAAAGTCGAATTTTGCAAAAAAAAATGTGTTTTAAGTAGCTAGACCAAAATTTTTTTAACCTACGTTTGATTGTTACTAAAGCATAATTGTAAAGACCCGTTAGATTCGTTTCCTTACTATAAATACAGCATATTAAACTGCATATGTCTCAATTTTTTGATAAGTTACTAACTAGGAGTTTTTTAAATTCATCTGTAAATTTGAGAAACATTTTTGCCTGCGAAATATGCTTTTAAGTGTTAAAAACACCATTAAGAAAAATGTCATCAATCCAAATAGAAGCTGTGTCTGTGCATTAACTATCTCTTCGAAAAGTGATTGATAGGTATTATTAAATATATAAAAGCCAAAACAACGATTTATAAACTTTCTCTCTGTTTGTATGTTTCAGCATCGTACAAAAAAAACTATAGAGATAAAACAGGCCTCGGGTCGGTTATAAACTACATATTTTATCTTGAAAAATTATGTGTAGAATATATCACAAAAATAAAAAAAAATATTTTTATTGAACAGATAGGAAGAAGAATTCTTTCACAAACGGAAAAAATTACTACTTATATGAGGATAAATACTATAACATTGTTTGGATTTGGAAATTTCGTCATCAGCACAAAAACTACTACAGTCGAACTTCAATAACTCGAACCCTGAGTAGTCACAAAAAAATTTCGAGTTATCGATTAAGGTAAAAAAAATGTATGTGATACTTTCTTATCTTTATTATTTTTAAATATATTATTTCGGTTTAAAATAACACTGGTTTTTCACAAGGAAACTGAATAGAGACCCTAGTTCAGTGTTTTATGCTGAATTCAAATATGTGTTCAGATTTCTTCTATCAGGCATACGAGGCTGGTTTGAAAAGTCCGTGCAAAAATAAAAACTCTTTATGTGTTTGGGGTAAACCTTTTTTATTTTTCGACATAGTCTCCTTTTAGGCTTATACACTTTGTCCAACGATGTTCTAGTTTGTTGATCCCTTCCGAATAATAGGATTTGTCCAAGTCTGCAAAATATCCATTAGTGTCTGCAATCACCTCCTCGTTTGAATAAAATCTTTGTCCCGCCAGCCATTTCTTCAAATTGGGGAACAAATAGTAGTCCGAGGGAGCCAAGTCTGGAGAATAGGGGGATGTGAAACGAGTTGGAATCCTGTTTCCATTAATTTTGCCACCACAACTGCTGAGGTGTGTGCTGGTGCGTTGTCGTGATGGAAAGGGACTTTCTTGTGGGCCAATCGCGGGCGTTTTTTCTTGCAGCTCGGTTTTCAAACGGTCCAATAACGATGAATAATATTCACCTGTAATAGTTTTACCCTTTTCCAGATAGTCGATGAGGATTATCCCTTGCGAATCCCAAAAGACAGTCGCCATAAACCTTTCCGGCCGAAGGAACGGTCTTCGCCTTTTTTGGTGCAGATTCCCCCTTGGTAACCCATTGTTTAGATTGTTGTTTGGTCTCAGGAGTATAGTAATGTATCCAAGTTTCATCCACAGTGACGAAACGACGCTTAAAGTCCTCCGGATTCTTCTGGAACAGCTGCAAACCATCCTTGCAACACTTCACACGATTCCGTTTTTGGTCAAGCGTGAGCAATCGCGGCACCCATCTTGCGGATAGCTTTCTTATGTCCAAATGTTTATGCAAAATATTATGTACCCGTTCAGTCGAGATGCCCACAGCACTAGCAATCTCACGCACCTTAACTCTTCTGTCATCCATCACCATATCATGGATTTGATCAATGATTTCTGGAGTCGTAACCTCCACAGGCCGTCCAGAACGTTCAGCGTCACTTGTGCCCATATGGCCAGTCCAAAAATTTTGAAACCACTTATAAACTGTTCTAATCGAAGGTGCAGAGTCACCATAATGTTTATCAAGCTTCTCTTTAGTCTCCTGAGGCGTTTTGCCTTTCATAAAGTAATGTTTAATCACCACACGAAATTCTTTTTCGTCCATTTCTTGAAAATCACTCGACTTCCTTGATTCACACGAATGCCAAACACAAAGAAATAGACCAATATGGCTGAAACTTAGTGTGCGTTCATTCAAGAGATGCTACTAACTAAACATGACCTCGATACGCGCCGGTGGTGCCATCTCTCGGACTTTGCACGGACTTTTCAAACCAGCCTCGTAGTTTTCTTATGACAGTCATTTTTGTGTAATATACTTCTCTATAATAGGATTTCATTGTTATAATTCTTGTAAATATAGAAGTAGGAATTTGTATTCAGAATAATTTGGCACCAGGCACTTTTAACTCTGTCCAGGCTTAATGATGTTCAAGCCTGTCCTATCTTGTACAAATATTGCACTTTTTGAGCAAGCAGAGGGCCAGTAGCCAGTATTGTAATTGTAGTGAGCCTGGTAACACGTGTACCTACTTATTTTTGTGCTGTTTATTGTTTTTATTTGTAAGTTTTTTTTTATAAACGTTTCAAAATGCCAAGAAAGTGTGTAAATCAACCAAACAATTTCTGCGACGTGTGCGGTAAACTGACCTTCAAGTCTCAGAGGCGAAATTTTACACTGCTTGTGAAAAAATGTTATGAGCTTTATTTTTGGTGAAAAGCTGGTGATTTTGATAAAGACTGGACCCCAAATTTATGCTGTGTATCATGTGTTAGGCTTCTCACTAGTTGGAAAAATGGTACTCATCATATGCCGTTTTCAGTCCCTATGATTTGGAGGGAACAGAATGACCATTTAACTGATTGTTATTTCTGCTTAACTAACATTAAAGGAATTACGTCCAAAACAAAATATACAGTTAAGTACCCCAATTTGGCATCTGCAATTAGACCTATGCCACATAGTGAAGAGTATCCTGTACCAAAGTTTCCAGATTTCATGACCTTAAGTGATAACTCCGCCTCCGACCCAGTTCATACTGAACACGGAAAAAGCGAGAGAAGTGACCCTACATTTGAAGCAAGTAGTTCATCAGAACCTGACTTTTTATCTCAAGAAGATCAGTCAGCTGAGCTTTTAAGTTCCAGGCTCAAAGGTTGGAATCTGCTCCAAAAAGATACAAGGATATGCGTTTATCGTAGACGCCATAGTGATTTCAGTGATTACTTCTCTAAAGAAGGCCATGTAGTTTTTTGTAATGATGTTTGTGCAGTAATGGAGGCTTTTGGACATCAACACCAGCCAGATGAGTGGCGATTGTTCATACACTCATTGAAAGTCAGTTTGAAGGCTGTACTACTCCATAATGGGAATGAATTACCATCAATACCCGTCGCGCTTGCCAGTTATATGAAGGAGACATATGAAAATATGAAATTGTTGTTAGAAAAAATTCAGTATACTAGATATAACTGGAATATCTATGGTGATTTGAAGGTTATAGCTTTATTGTTAAGTTTGCAACTTGGATACATGAAATTCTGCTGTTTCTGGTGTGAATGGGATAGCAGGGATAAGAAGTCTCACTACATAAGGAAACAATGGCCTAAACGTGAATCTCTTATTCCTGGGCATAAAAATGTAGCAAATACTCCATTAGTGGATCCCGAAAAGGTGTATTTACCTCCCCTGCACATAAAACTGGGACTTATAACAAATTTTGTAAAAAAAAATGGATAAAGCTTCTGCTGCATTTATGTATTTGAAATCTAAATTTCCTAAAATAAGTGATGCAAAATTGAAGGAAGGATTTTTTATAGGGCCCCAAATAAGATCATTAATATGGGATGATGAACATTTTAAGGAACTGTTATATCTACTGGAAAAAAGCAGCGTGGAATCATTCAAAAATAACTGTTGTGGATTTCTTAGCAATAATAAAGAAGAAAACTATAGTGAAATAGTGAGTGATCTTCTGACTTCATACAAAGAAATGGGCTGCAACATGTCCTTAAAAATTCATTTCTTGGAATCTCACCTAGACTTCTTCCCTGAAAATCTTGGGGCTGTCTCTGATGAGCATGGTGAGCTTTTTCATCAGCAGATTTCTACTCTGGAGAAGAGGTACTAAGGCAAATGGAGTCCCAGTATGAAAAATTTTTCGTTTTTCAATAGGTCTTTCAGGAAAATCAATGGAATTTCATCCTCATCCTCCCATACAAAGTATTGGCCAAATCCAGCTTTTTTAAAACAGTTAGCAATTGTCTCAGACTTAACGTCGATATTCACCGCTTTTACTATTTCGTCAACACAGTGCATTAAGGTGATGTTAATTCTTTTGTTTTCTTCTATCTGCTCGATATTTTTCTTCAAAATCCTGCAGCGATAATGACTTTTTATATTATGAATGACACCTTGATCAAGTGGTTGCAGTTTGGATGTCATATTAGGAGGAAAAAATGCAAGTTTGATGAACTGTAATTTTTGCTGAATATCCTTAGAGTGTGCCGGACTATGAATAGAAGAATCTTTCATCCAGTAGATTTAAAGCATTTGTCCAGTTTTAACAACCCCTCCTCAAAAATTGCTCTGATCATCCATGCCTTCGAATTCGCCTTATAATCGAGCAACCATTTAACTCCTCGAAAACAACGGGATTGATTACTTTTTCTCTATCAACAGTATTTTCAGTTTTTCTGTTCCATCCATATTTGCAGCAACTAATATCGTTACTCTTACTCTACTATGTTTTCCCCCATGGCACTTTTCGCTTTTAAATGTTAATGTTTTATCGGGAAGACATTTGAAAAATAGTCCAGCTTCATCCGCGATAAATACGTCCCGCTCTTAATAAGACGAATTTATCGCAGTCCTGGTCACTTACATCGTTGCTTTCTCTACATGCCTTCTTCTGACATATGTCGTATCTATAGTAAATTTTTAAAATTTAAAATTTGATAAAAAAAATTTATAACATACCTTTGTTTCCAATTGTCTAACTTGCCAGTACTTGCTTTGAAATTTTCTTCTCCCAATCCCTTAGAAAATTCTAAAAACTTTTCCTCCCAGATACAACTAAGTTTTGGTTTCTGGCCATTTTGAACCACTGTAAAGTTGTTTTATCTACGTTTTCATTTTTTAATTCTTTTACTAGTTCTACAAGTAGCACCACTTTCTATTGCTTTGATGATAGATTCTTCATTTATTGAAATTGTAGACAACCTATTTAGAGGGATACCATACTTAATAGCGACATATTTTTTTTCTTGAACCACTTTCCACTTCTTGTATCAGTTCAAATTTAATGCAACATAACGATAGGGACTTCACCGAAAAATTCGACTTATCAGAGTTGACGGCGCATTATTTTGTTCGAGTTGTCAAGGAATACGAGTTATAGAAGTTTGAGTTATTAAGTAAAATTTACGTTGAAATTTTAGTCTTAACTCTGCTGCCACCCAGTATTATTCGAATTACCAAAAATTCAAATTATCAAAGTTCGAGATATCGAATTTCGACTATACTTATATGAATAATATACGATAGTATATTTATTAGAGCTACTACTCATATAATTCGTATACAGGGTATGTAACAATAACCAGTCGTTATACATATTGCAAAATTTGGTACATTCTTTCACAAAGAGAAAAAGATTTACTTATAGGAATGAATTTCTTGGTTACTAGCTGGAAGTTCATATTTAAAAGAAAAAAAAAAAATGATTAAAAAAATCCGTTTGGTGGCGCCTATAAAGGATGAGAACTAATAAAAATTACTATAAATAACTTATAGTTTCTTTAGAAGTAGTATTTATTGACCCTTAGAAGTTAGATTATATTAGCTAGGATTTGCAAGATAAAAAGGTATACAAAGAAAAAAATATACTAATACGAAAAACTTTCATGGAAATAATATACAAAATCAGAGTATTCTATATACTCCTCTAGTCAATTAGAGAGAGGGACTCAAAATTTATTTTTTATAAATTTAAACATAGTTGAAAATTTTTCAAATTACTCGACCACATAATTTATAAAAAAATATTACACCACCGCGGGAATCAGATGGGCTCCACTTGGAAATGCATCGATGAGAGAGAGGTGGTTTTTAAGACGAGATCGAGAGAGATGGCACAACGATCAAAGATAATACCAGGCATATCCAGAAAGAAAGTACCGTTTTGGAGTTAAAAAACATACATAATATTAAATAAAAGAATTTTATTTCTACAAGAATTTCCACCAATGTTACGGCATTTTTCATATCGTGTAACCAGCTCGTCAATACCCTTCTCAAAGAACGATGCCGCGATAAGCAATGTTGAACAGCTGTTTTAACGTGTGCGGCTAGTACAAAGCTGCGATCGCGAATCCACGCATGCGCGTCGTTGTTTTCCTTCACTGGTTATCCATAGCCTCTATTATGGCCACAGGGACGCTTGTTTTCAGTTTGTTTGAATCATTTAGAATATATAAGTCAATCAACGATCCCGCCGATTGTGAAATTCGTGCTGTAATCAGATTTTTGAATGCAAGAAATGTGAACCCTGCTGAAATTTACCGACCGAAGAGTTATGAGTGAAGGAATGGTGCGAAAATGGGCACGGCAGTTTAATGAAGGATGTACGAATGTTCATGATGAGCTAAGAAATGGACGCCCAACTATAGTGAATGAAGCTTTGTTACAGAGAGTAGATGAAAAAATTCGTGAAAAGCGAAGGTTCACAATGTCTTTTTCATATAATACATTTTCTGAAATATCACGATCCCTTCTTCATAAAGTCGTAGTTGAACGCTCTACTCTCTCTGGGTTCCGAAAATGTTGACGGACATTCACAAAAACGAATTACCTGCGCTCAGTCTTTTCTCGCTCGACACGATAATGAAGATGACAATTTTTTGAGCCAAATTGTGACAGGTGACGAGACTTGGGTTTCCCATATTACTCCTGAATCGCGACAACAGTCAATGAAATGACAACACACACAGTCTCGGAAAAAACCAAGACGAACATCTCAACACGTACAAAATCGTGTGTACGATGTTTTGGAATTGACAATCTACCATTTATACATCTGTGAATTTTCATACCAGAATACTCGTTCATTTTAAATCTGCTTTAATGCAAACACAATTTGGTGATATTTTCAGCGCCCCACTAGTCTTTATTTTTCCTTTAGAAAATTACAAACAAAGTATAAGAATACATAATTAAAGTCTAAGACCAACAGATATACTTTCCAGACATAGTTAAACACATATATGTGGCGTTTATCCACAATAGTTTTAGCCTTCCTCGCACCTCCTATGCAATAACCAAGAATAACCTGAATTATCACTGCTACATATCTATATATTAAAAAAACCAACTAACAACAACCATAATACGTATATTGCTTTACCGTTTATAAATAATCTATCCCAACCACTCAAAAAACTTTTTGAAAACTACAAAATTCGGTTATGTCACAAATCATATAATCTGCTCTCATCCAATTTTTCCAGGCTTAAAACCAAAACCCCAAATAATAAAAAAAAGTAACATAGTCTACGAAATCAAATGTAATAACTGCGAAGGAATATACGTCGGGCAAACAAGCCAATACCTAGAAAATAGAATCAAAGGTCATAAATACGACAAAAAAAAACAGTACAGCTCTTACAAATCATGAAATAAATAATACCTTTCATCATTTCAAAAACAACAAAATTATCAAAGCCGAAATAAATACAAAAAAAGAGAAATACTCGAATCCATACACATACAGATGATACCCACTGCAATAAACAGATGTAAATAACCTAAACCGTATCTACCTACCAGTCATATAAAGTCCTTCAAGTTAAGTGGTTGTTTGTAGAAAGTAAAAATGTGTTTTTGACAGTGATTTAAAATTAACACCCCATGTAATGAACTACTTTCTAAGGTAAGGCCCTCTCTAATGTATACAGTTAAGTGTCTTAAGTTAAAAACTACGAAAAGCTACAAATATTTTAACCCCGAAATACACGACAAACTGACTAATTACTTATCTATATTTAATTCTTCTAATGTCATCCTTTAGAGCAAATTTTGAAGAAGACCCCTTCCGAAGGTCGAAACGTCAATAAATATATAACAGATCCCAGAATAGTTTTAATGATCTAATTCCAAGAACATGTAAAATATATATATATATATATATATATATATATATATATATATATATATATATATATATATATATATATATATATATAGTTAGCTATGCAGCATAAGGCAAGGGTGGCTCGCATTCCTCGGAGCTCGGTGGAGAGCTTTTCTGGACTTGCAACAAGTGGTCTTCGGTTCAATTTCAATCCAACTCTGGTTGGCAAGGTTGGAAGGAGTCGTTTACCAAACACTCGGTCCTTCAGGTCAAAATTTTGTCTTGTCGGTGTGAGTCTGAGTCGACGTGTATCTCACAAGGAAAATAACACAGTCACACGGGTAGGCAGTATACTTCTAGATATGTGCTAAACAGAGAAGAACTGCTGATTATACGGGTTCACAGCAATCCCCTACCAGCGGGTGTGCGAAGTAGGTCGCAAAATGAAACATACCGGTCGCACGGGTCCGCAGTCTACTTCTAGGTGTATGCTAGACTGACACAAGTTGGTGGTCTCACTATCTACCGGGGAATCCAGTTGCGTAAAGAAGCACACTGGTCGCACGGATCTCCAATATACCTCTAGGTGCTTATTTTGTCTGTTAGCCGGTGAAGAGATCGAGGGGGATGCATTTTACGACTGAAGTTGAAGAAAACTGGATAGAACCCAGTGGAATCATGGCTGGACCTGTTTATTGCGGCAATGTCCTCCCTTAGATTTGGTTTTCATTTCGTGTGGTTTGCTTCGCAGAACTGAGCAATCATGGTTTTTATAGTTTTGTTGGTGAGTTCGACGGGGTTAGCTCGTATACTGAATCCACCTGGTAAAACGATCTCGAAAAACGACCATGTAGGTGTTACCCTTCGAGGAACAGGGCAATGGCTCGATTAAATTGAAACTGACGGTTTCCCATGGCTAGTCGTTTTTTGGCCGCTGCATTTTACCACGAAGTTGTTTTATATCGTTGACGCGAGGAATAGGTCTTCACGTAACGACATACGTTATGAAAAATCCCTGGTCAGTAATATTGGTAGGCAATTCGGGCTGTGATCTTAGCGATGCCCAGATGTCCCGCAGTAGGTCGGTCATTATTCTCCTTCAAAACGGCCTCTCTTGCAGAACAGGTAACGCAGAGTTTCCACTATCGATATCAATTTCAGTATGATCGGGCATATACGGCATAGTCGGCCATTTCGTATGCAGTAATCGCGAAAAGCGGTCGGATAATTCTCAACATTTTTGGCAGTGTAACATACATGATGTGAATTCTTCTAGAGGTCGATCTTCATGGTCTTCGGTGCTACCAAAGGCTTATGCGTCGGCTACTTTGTTCGATATACCTTCTCGATACTTAATTTCAAAAAGAAATTACTGGAGCTACATACTCCATCGGACTAGCCTTCCAGGCGGACTTTTTTATAGAATGGAGGGACGTAGGAATTGGTGGTTAGTAATGACGGTAAAGTGGTAGCCTTCTAGAGATGGTCTTATTTTTTCAATTTCTCGCACGATTACTAGAGACTCTTTCTCGGTGACAGAAAACTTCTGCTGACATAAACAATTACATAAGCTCCAGCAGGTCTGGTAAAAGCAAGACGGTTTACTCTTCATCAATTCAGGACTATCTAACACCTTTCTTGACCATTTCTTGGCATTTCGCTGGATTAATCTCGTCGAAAGCGCCAGAATACCTCTCTTAGATTATGAAGATGTCCTTCGAACTTTACGCCCAGAATAATTATGTCGTCTAAATATGCAAAGATTAACTGGTCTAATTCTGGTCTATCAGTTATTAAAACGTTACGGTAGCGAATTATATTCCAAACTGAACTAAAATAACCCTTTCACTTGTAGTGTGAACGTTGTGATTGGTTTCCTTTCCTCGGAGGGCGGTATCTGCCAATAGCCCTGCCTGAGGCCTATACTGGAGATGCAGCGGGTTATTTGAACTTCAGCCAGGTTGGTACTGATCTACGAGAACGGGTAGGCATCCTTCTTTTATACACCGTTGACTTATTGAAAATCTATGTAGAGTCTCTGTTTACCACCCTTCTTCCGAACTATCACTACTGGGAACTCCATGGAATGTCGGGTAATTCTATTATACCCTCTCTTATCTTCTTGTCTACCTTTTTGTTAATGATGTCTTGCATATCTGCGATCTATTTTTATTCTTTACTGTGTTCGGATTCAAGAAATGGATCGTGTAGTATATCAGTGGTATTATACCTTGCAGAGTTTCAAACTTCGGTAACTGTTGGTCGAGAAACTGTTTCAGTCGTCAAGTTCTGTCTGTTGCTACTGACTTTTCCTACTGGGCCGCATTACTTAAGTGACAACAGTAGTTCGTCGTTAAACTACACTTACCTGGCTGGAATTCAAGTCTATGTGCAACGAGTGACGGTCCAGTATATCCACCCCTAGGACCACGTCCGAAATCATATATGCCCTCGGTTATATAAATCACGCGACTATTGTCTACTCTGGCACTTCTATCAATATCGAATCTTCCTACAATTCCTCCTTCGGCATACTTCCACGGCTAGATCGCCTATGAATTTGCAACACGAATGTCAATAAGAGCGATAAAAAGGTATATCCTGGATGTATAAACAGATATGTCTCAGTCATCGTGGCGGACACAGAGCTCGAAACAAGTGCTCCTCGGTTTAACTCCAATCGAACGCTGGTCTCGCTAATCAATACTCTTGGCTCGGTGCGTGTACACAGCTCATTATTTCGGTACCTGATATATTTATAGTACGATAAGGTGGCTCTAAGGTGTCGTCTACGGTGGAGTCAGACAATCAGTCCTTCAGGTCAGAATCTTACCAGATCATCTCCTCGGTGTGAGTCTCACAAGAAGAAGAATGCTGATCGCACTGGTCCACACGATTCTCCTAGATGTGTGCTAGGCAGAGACGGACTACTGATTATACGAGCCCGCCTCAATCCGCTCTATCAGCGGTTGTTCGGGGTAGGTCATACAGAGAAGCATACTGGTCGCACGGATCCGCGGTATACTTTTAAGTGTGTGTTAGACGGGTTGCTGGTATTACGGGTCCGCAGCTAATCCACCCCATCCACCGAAAAATCTGAGGTCATATGTTTGGGTCAGACAGAGAAAGGAATTATATTTCTTTCTGTTAGTCAGTCAGTCTGTCATACCTACAGGCATATACCTGTAATAAAAGGGTATTGGCTCGAGTTGAGTGTTTGTCTGAGCTGCTTGGCTGTGGCTGCTCACCTTTCATGCTGCTGGTCTGCTTATGATTAGATCGGCGAGTTCTGACTGGAGAAGCTACTATTATTGGCGATTTTATAGACGCAACGCGGCCGTGTAGAACCAAGGCACTGACGCTGACGGTATACCATTAGCAACGACTCGGCGTGATGCCACGGTATGGAAATGTTAGCGGTGACTGCCTTGCTTATAATTTGCTATAGTTCAAAATTTCACTTTTAAAAATAGTCAACTTAATTTGTTTATTTATATTTAATTATCAGCATTCATTATTGAATACAATAAATTATTAGAACTCTTTTTTTAATTTTAATTAAATTAGGTAATGAAAACGGCAAAATAACCCTATAGCAATTTAGGGGTGGTAGAATTATTATTGGGAAATATGTTTTGCAATTTGTTCCCTCGTTTGACTTGGGGAAGTAACTAATTAAATTTGGAATGGCTTGAAAAGAAATTACATTATAAAATAAATTGTGTTAGAAATAAGGAAAATGGAATTTAAATTATTAAAATTAGAAACAATGAATATGCAAAAATGTTTCCTTTTTCTTTTAAGTTGAAGGATTGAGTTAACAAGGATTTGATTTAATTAAGGAACTACAAAGATGACAATTTTTTTAAGATAGCCGCAACTACAGTATATATAACAGAAATAGTGTTTAACAAATTTATTGATATATTTATTTATTAAATATACAGTCTGGGTATGTCACTGTGTTTTTTAATGCTAGTAAAATGAATTTATTTTAATTCATAGCTATTTTAAGCGTCACACTTTTTTATTATTAGCCTTTGTTTTTTTTTCTAATAAGTTGCCTTAAACTTCGTGCATTAATTTCCAACATTTACCCCATCTCTGAAGTGGTTTTCCAGAAAACCTTCAAAATACCCATCTACAGATGCTATCACCTCATCATTTGTTGAAAAACGCTTCCCACGTAGAAATCTTTTGAAGTTTGGGAACAGATGGAAGTCAGACGGAGCCAGATCTGGCGAATAGGGTGGATGTTCAAACAATTCGTACTTTAATCCGACCAGTTTTACCGTTGTCAAAGCACCTCTATGAGCAGGTGCATTGTCATCATGAATGTTGATTTTTTCCTTCTGCAAACCGGGCCTTTTCTCACGAATTTCCTTATCCAGTTCGTCCAGAAGATTGCAATAATACTCTTCTGTGATTGTTTTATCGGTTTGAAGGTAATTAATTAACAAAATTCCTTTTACATCCCAGAAAAACTGATGCTATAAAGTTTTTAAACCCCTTTGACCACTTTGGCTGCTTTGGAGCTAAACAACCGAGCTCAGTCTACTGTGCCATGTGTGTGTTCAGGATCATACTGGTGAACCCAAGTGTCTCATTCATAGTTACGAATCGACGCAAAAAATCAGTTTTATTTTTTGTGAAACAAACCAGAAGTTTCTCTCGAGTGCGTTTTTATTGCGTTGTTAAGTTAGCAAATGAGACACCCATCCTGAGAATAGCTTTCTTATACCCAAAACATTAATTAAGATCTCATGTACTGATCCCTGTCAGATGCCTATAGCCTCAGGTAAATCATTCACGGTTAATCGACGGTCTTCCATTACCATTGCAGTTGCACAACAGTTTCTTCAGTTGTTGCAGTTATTGGACGTCCTGAACGTGGATCATCATTGACCCTTATACGACCACGTTTAAACTCTAGAATCCATCTATGAACAGGATGGAAATGAAGGAGCAGACTGCTTTGGCAGTTTCATTACCAATAAACCTTCCAAAACAAAGAATTTTATCACTGCACGATATTCGATTTTTTCCATTTTTAAAAAATACTCAAACACTTCTACTTTAATCAGTTGATAAACAATGAATGACTTGACAGATGGGGTGGGTTCATATGACAGATAAAGCTTCTATAAATATATATATATATATATATATATATATATATATATATATATATATATATATATATGTATATATGTACCTGGGGTGGTCCAAATTGGACATTTTTAAAGGTAGACTCCTTTATCTAAAGGAGATAGACGAAAACTGATGTCGGTGTCTGAGACTCAATTTTTATGATAAACTCAATGGTGAAAACCGCATATCGATATCTAGTACCGTTTCATATATACAGGTGTTTTTCAAAAATCTGCATTTTGGAAAAATGTAATTCTTTTCCTATTGAAAATTTTTGACGGAAAATTCAAAATATTGGATCCGAGGAAATTCCTGAAATAGATACCAATGAATTAAGAACAGCGCTCAACCAAATGAAATCTCAGAAATGTCCAGGAGAAGATCAAATCACCACTGAAATGTTAAAAATGGGAGGAGAATATCTAGTAGAGAGTGTACGAATTCTCCTCAGGAAATGCATAACCGAAGAAAGAATTCCAACAAAATGGAACAATGCCGAGGTTATTTTGCTATACAAAAAAGGAGATAGAAATGACATAGAAAACTACCGTCCTATTAGTCTACTAATACACTTATACAAGTTGCTAACAAAAATAGTAACAAATAGATTAACTCAAAAAATGGATTCGTATCAACCAATAGAACAAGCAGGTTTCCGAAAAGGTTTTAGTACGATTGACAACTTGCAGACAGTACGCACTCTCATAGAGAAGACCACAGAATACAACATACCATTGCACCTGGCATTTGTAGATTACAAAAAGGCCTTCGACTCGGTCGAAACTTGGGCACGTGAAAAAGTACTTTGAGAATGTTTTTTACAGAATTCAAAAATTTTCAATAGGAAAAGAATTACAAACATTTTTCCAAATTGCAGATTTTTGAAAAACACCCTGATTATCTGAAACGGTACTAGATATCGATATGCGGTTTTCACCAATGAGTTTATCATAAAAATTGAGCCTTAGATACCGACATCAGTTTTCGTCTAACTCCTTTAGTTAAAGGGGTTTATCTTTAAAAATGTCCAATTTGGACCACCCTGTACATATCTTCTATAAATCTGGCTTAAAGAAACTGTTTTTATATTTTTAACATAATACAATACCTTTTCACATTATAGCCAAGGGAGGGGGGCAGGGAGCATGTGTCTCCGTGTCCCTATACGTGTAGTGAATGCGCTGCCTCCCTCCCCTTGAGCCTAGGTACGCCTCTACTTTTCACATATATTATTTTCATGGAGTCTACCCACCACATCCTACAATTTTTTAAATTCCATTATAAATATATTCTCTTCATCATTTTGTCAAGAAATGACATGATTTCTAATAAATATTATATCTATTTTATTTTTAAATTGTGTTTATCATGTAGCTGTAAAATGACTGGCTTTTCTTACAAAAATGATGCAATTTTAAAACACCTTATTCATTAAATTTGCGTTTCTCAATCATAGAAATATCTAAGAATTATTGATTAAGCAAAGTTCATTGATTCAAAACAAACTTTTACGTTATTTTTTCGACTGAATTATTATGTGGTCCAATCGATTCATATTTTTACGGAGAAATAAATATAAGATTTGTTAACTTTACAACACTACGATAACGAAATTGTTAATGTAGGGTTATAAACTACCTAGAACTGGCAGGATACTTCGAATTGGAGTATAAACTACCTGATTCACTAAAAGGGTTGAACTTTAAAAGTGCTTTAATTTGATAATTAGGGGTTTAAATTAGAGACGTTACGGCGGTGGTTTTCGCGGAGGCGGAGACGGACGCGGAGTGGAAGTTTTCATAGTGACCTCCGTGGAGTCGGAGGTGAATCGGAGTCGGAGGTTACAAGTGAAATGAGAAATTTTCAGATAATAAGTTTTATTTCGAAAATAAGAAAAACAAATAAGAATCGAAAACAAGAATAATGAAAAAGCTAAAAGCAAAGTTTGTTCTTCTAAGGCCAAATTACAAACTATTAGTCAAATTTCAAAATCGGTAAATTATATTTTACAAACAGCAACTTGGCTGCGTTGTCGCCATCCAATTTATTTCTTAGTCAGTTATAAATTAAACCAGCTTCACTGAATAGTTGTTCACTGGGAACAAACCCTGGTGGTGACGATAAAAATTGGCGCACTACTGGCTTGAAAACCTGGAACTTCGTATTTAATTTCCACCACACCTTCTTCTGTCCAATTGAGACATTTTTTATTATTATATTAATTTAAAAGCGCTCTCCAAATAATGACTTTGTTATCTGCAGCAGACTCAGCCGCGACAGTGTCCTCTTCTTCATCACTGTTCATGAGTATATATCACCACTACACCAAACACTTTATTTTTGCACTCGACGCGCGTTTCGCTAACCATGTTAGCTTCATCAGGAGCGATGATGAGCTAACATGGTTAGCGAAACGCGCGTCGAGTGCAAAAATAAAGTGTTTGGTGTAGTGGTGATATATACTGAGTAGTATCATTGTGCCAAAGATTCCACATTCCCAACTTAACTGTTCATGAGAAAATTGGCCAGACAAGACTGGATGCAGATTGACCTATTTTGAACGTTCCGACACTGAGAACTAGTAGTAGGTTCATCTTCGGTTATGGCCTCTTCAATTCTTGATATTTTATTTACACGAGAACGCAATCCTCTCTTGCATATGCGTTGTCGAGTTGTTTAATAGAACCAAATTTGTTAAGACAGTAAAATAATTGGTATTCTATCTGCTCTGTCATAACTTCGTTCAAAAACTTCAGTTTATAACGCGGGTCTAAAAATGTTTCAAGGGCAAATAAATTATTATTGTGTAGTTCTCCAAATCTTGAGTGTAAGTCTTTAATTAAACTTGTAATCATCATTTTCAAATTATCAATAAAATTCGGTTCAATTTCATTAGTTTCTTTTTCTTCTATTCGAATTAAAGATTCTGTTTAAGCACGTGAATTAATGGAATCACAGAAGAAATACTGGATTTGCTATCACTCATGTTTCTAGTCACTTCTTCAAATGGCTGCATTACTGCCACCAACTTATCGAGGTGTAACCATTCTTCTGGCGAAATTTGCGGAGTGCTATGCTTGCTTGTGTATAAACAGATCGAATCTTTGATCTTAATCAAACGTTCTATCATATAAAATGTACTGTTCCACCTAAAAATAAATAAAAACAGAAACATTACAATCCAACTATTCGATACAGCAGATAATAAATGGATAACTAATAATTTAAAAAGAACAACGGAAAACAAGATAATTTACTGCTTAATAACTAATAATAATAATAATAACAGTACTACAATCTAGCATTACACCCAGGAGTTTCCGGCTAAGTTGTTCTTTTTGGATGTTTTGTAATTCACACTATGCAAAAAGTGAGTGGCTAAAATGTATTACTATGTTCTTGCATTTAATTAGTAAAGTTGTGGTATCTTTGTTTTTGCTCAAAGCATTTCGAATACAAAGCTGTAGTTGATGTACAGTACAATTCACATCAGGAATATTAACTAGTTGCATTGCTCGTACCATATTTGTTCCGCCGTCACGAACGAAGCAGTGAACTTTTTCGTCTTCTATTACCCACTCATTAATTTCTTCACAAATTAGATCCCCAGGGTGATGTTCATGTAGCGGTTGACATTTTAGTATAATTTTTACGCATTCTGACTCTTCGGTTATTCCGTGTGCCGTCAAACTTATCAACGATACATTAGTACTTGACTCAGACCAAATATCTGTTTGGATAAAAAAGTGGCATCCTCTCAAATTGTAATTTGGCACAAATTTTGCATGAAACGGCGATACCCTAGACTTTCTTCAAGACCGAAAGGAAGGTCTTCTAAGGCGATCATTTTTGAAATTAATTAATCAATTTCTTTAGATTTTGAACGCGACGTATCCCATTTTTGCTTCTTACTTAATATATTATGCAATGATACTTGTTTTTTTAGCTTCTTTCAATGGAGTTTTCGAGTTCGAGTCACTTTTAGTGGTTAACTTTTGTTCATTCTCAACTTTTAACAGTTCTTCGTATTTATCAACATGAAGCGCTTTTAAATGCCCTTTTAACGAAGTCGTGGTGCCTCCTTTTTTTGGAGTATTTTTTTCGGAAACATTGCACTTCGCGGTGTTCAAATCAATTTCACTCAAATAGTTGTAAATTGTACTTGTTTTAGGCTTCATAGTTACCTAATAAGTTATCTGTTTACTAACAGTGATTGACAATTTGACACTACCTCTAAAATACTAATAAATCTACTAAACTACGCGGCATAATTAAGAAAACACAACATATTTTCATCTCGCGTGCGCCGTGCGTGTTTTTGTCTCGACTTTCGAGCTACGTATAAACAAGAGAAAACACAGTTCTAGTCGCAACGCAACTCGCAAGACACTTGCCGGCGACCGGTGTTTGCTACATTCCGCTAAGTCTCCGTTTTGATAGTATCTTAATCGGAGTCGGATTCGGAGGTATAATTTGAACCTGAGGTTTAGACATTTCGAATTCGTAGCTCCGTAACATCCCTAGTTTAAATTGACGAGACCACCGTCGACTAAAGCTTTAATGCTGTACATCAGAAAATTCGTTTTTATTTATAACTAGCCGTGCCCGCGGCTTCGCTCGCGTGGACTTGATTCACTATTATCGTCACTGTTTATTCCTTATGTTACCTAGCGTAATAAAATATATCCTATAACGTTGCGGTTTATATATACACTATAGATTTTTTTTGATTAATATTAAGTTAAGAATTAAAAAAAAACACGTAAATCGGATAAGTGGCTCTCGAATGATAAGCACACTAACGGACAGAGTGACGTTGCGTTTTATATATATTATCTAGATTATTATTATTACATAACCTGGCCAGAGAACATATGTATGAATTTATAAAAAAAAACACGTAAATCGGATAAGTGGTTCTTGAATGCTAAGCGCACTAACGGGCAGACAGACAGACAGAGAGACGTTGCGTTATATATATATATATATATATATATATATATATATATATATATATATATGTATATATTAAAGATTTTATTTGATAAATATTGAGTTAAGAATTAAAAAAAAACACTTAAATCGGATAAGTGGTTCTTGAATGCTAAGCGCACTAACGGGCAGACAGACAGACAGAGAGACGTTGCGTTATATATATATATATATATATATATATATATATATATATATATATATATGTATATATTAAAGATTTTTTGTTAAATATTGAGTTAAGAATTAAAAAAAAAACACGTAAATCGGATAAGTGCACACTAACGGACAGACAGAGAGACCTTGCGATATACATATATATATATATATATATATATATATACACTCCTGGACAAAATTAACGCAACAGTATATTAAATCATACAAATCTCTATAATGAATTAATTTTAATAATTTTTTATGAACATTGGTTACACTAAACGTTAGAAAAAACTTATTCGGATACTTTAAAAGTGAATTAGCTACAAAATTTCTCTATAAGATTCGAATTAAAATTATTCTTAAGACCTAATAACAAAATCGTTGAAATTATGTAATAATGAAAAAAATAAACTGGGACACTAGTAGCAAAATTAATGGTGTAACTGGGACACTAGCAGCGTGTGTTGCCTCCTCTACTTCGGATAACAGCGTTTATTTATGCGCCTAGGCATGCTTCTAATGAAATTTTGGATAAAATCTTGAGGAATTTGCTCCCATTCTGTGATAACTGCATTTTCAAGTTCCCTCAGGTTTCTAGGTGCAGGTACGCGTATATGACGTTTCACATTTTTCTTAAGGTGATCCCATACATGTTCTATCGGATTCAGATCCGGGCTTTTTGGTGGCCATTGCATAATCGGTATATCGACTTGATTAAGATAATCGAGTACCTCCCTAACCACGTGAGGTCGAGCGTTGTCTTGCATAAACAGGAAATTGGACCACACAAAATGACCGAAAGGCATCACATGTTCTATTACAATATTCTCAAGATAGTAGTCAGCATTCATGGATCTCGTACGGACAGAAACTAACTCTGTGCGAGCATCAAAGCAGATGCCACCCCAGAACATAACAGAGCCACCGCCGAATGGAATCCTTGCAGAGATATTGCAAGGAGCAAACCTCTCTCCTGGTCTTCGCCATACTCGCTCACGACCATCTGGATGTTTTAGACTAACCCTAGTTTCATCTGTGAAGAAAACTTGTTTCCAATCATCCACAGACCAGTTTTCGTGATTTCGAGCAAAACGTAACCTGGCAACTCTGTTCTCTCTAGTAAGCAAGGGCGCAGTGGCTGGTCTCCTACTGTTTAATCCAGCTTCATTTAACCGTCTTCTAACTGTTTTAGAAGAAATTGTGACATTGCGAACAGCTTCGAGTTCGTTTCTTATTATAGAACTAGTGACAGTCCTGTTTCTTAAAGCATATTGTCTTAAAAAAACGTTCATCTAGGTCGCTAGTGCATCGTTTTCGCCCTTGCCCTAGCCTTCTAAAATAAGTTCCTACTTCATTCAAGCGTCTTACCATACGACTTATTGCCTAACACATTGGCAACATAACTCTGACAATATCCCTCTTCCAATAAAACTGAGGCTCGCACTATCTCGTGTTCAGTTAAATTCCTTGTTCGATTCATTTTTCTAATTCTTCGGGGTCAAAAATAAAACAGTCTACCACAAAAACGTATTACTTTGAAAAAGGAAACAATTTGTAAGCTTACTTTAAAGAAAATCTATCGCATTATTACAGAAAATTGTTTATCTTCTAAAAAATTCTTTAAAACTGTAAATTTAAACGAATTGTTTTGATTTCTGTCATGAACAACGAAACAAAATATGCATAGCCTACTATTCAAATACTCGATAAACTTTAACTGACATAAAAAAAGATAAATTAATTTTCAGATTGTTGCGTTAATTTTGTCCATATATATATATATATATATATATATATATATATATATATATATATATATATATATATATATATATATATATATATATATATATATATATATATATGATATGCTTTTGGTAGTTTCTGGTTAATATGACTTTATCCTGGATGGCAAGTAAGGAGCTTTCTATTTCAGGAAACTATTCCCTGCTGCCCAACCTATAGCCAGGTATATGATTGTTTTTTATTTACATGGTCTTGTTCTATGTGGTATCTGTGTTTTCCGTGGAGTGGGAGTTTTTTCTGACCAGGTTTACATCTTTTCCTGTTGTAATTGGGTGTGACTGTGTATGTCTATACATTTTTCCAACAAAGTATTTTTTTTTAAATTTTACATTAAATATGAATAAAAGGGCAATTATGTTATTATTCTTAAAATACTGAATTTTGTTACTTTTATACAAGTTCTGCGCCTATGCATAGGGTTATAACTTTCAAATTGTAAATTGGATAAAATTGTGTACGTGTAAGATATAGACAAAGAAAATACTTTAGTATTCTATATAAATATTTATTCAGAATCAAGACTCGCATGGAATTCAAAACTCTTTCTTTCATGTATTGGGTGATTGCAAAAGTTCGTGCCCGATTTCATAGATGGCAGAAGCATGCACTTTTGACTGTGCTGATGTTTCTTTTATAATCATATTATTAACTGACATTTATCGAAATGCGTCGTGAGTTAACAAAACCTTAAAAAAAAGTTTATTTAAATTAATTTATGTGCAAGGTTAATATTCAAAATGGAAAATGAGAAGTTAAATTTTCGTCATGTTATGTTATATGAATTTAAAAACTGAGTGAGTATGAGAACTGCAACAAAAAATATTCGAGACGTTTATTCGGATCGTGCTCCTGCTCTTAGGATAGTTAAAAAGTGGTTTAGTCGATTTCGAAACGATGACTTCAATCTAAACGATAAACTTCGCTCTGGGCGATCTGCCAGCATTTATAATGACTTTATCCATGACTCAGTAAGTATAATCTACGAATTACCACTGAAGAGATTGCTAAGGGACTAAGTGTTGACAATTCGACTGCATTTCCTCATTTAAAGCAACTTGGATACACTTCCAAACTCAGTATATGAGTTCCGCACGTTTTGAGAGAACGGAACAAACTGAACTGTGTTTCTACAGCCATTTCTCTCCTCGCCCGTCAACAAAACGAATCTTTCTTGGGTCAAGTCAAAATTGAAAATAAAAAACGGGTTGTGTATAACAACATAATAAGAAAAAGAAGCTGGAAGCATTGAAGTGAAAGAGCAGAATCTATGGCAAAAGCTGAACTGCATCCCATGAAAGTGTTGTTATGTGTCTGGTGGAATTGCAGAGGAATATTTTTTTACGAGCTTCTTCCACGTGATCAAACAATAACTGCGGAGAAGTACTGTGAGCAACTCACCCAACTCAATGTTGAAATCCAAGCAAAACGTCCAAATTTGGGCAATCAAAAAGGCCAGCATCTTTCACCATATCAACGCTAGACCACATGTCGCTTAACAGACACTGAAAAAATTTAGGGAGTTAAAATGGGAAATCCTTCAGCACCCGCAGTATTCCCCTGATATTATCCCTTCAGATTTTCATCCGTTTCGTTCTCTGAAAAAATAATTTGAATTAAATAATTATACCTTAAAGCATGTCTAAGAAATACATGTGTTCAGATATCATTAAAAAAGAATTTTTAAACAGCAAACACAATAAAGCAAATCAAGATAAAAACTTATTAAAAAGAAAACAATAGAAGAAATTATTATATTCACCAAAGCAGACAAAGGAAATGCCATAGTCGCAATCCACAAGGCACAATATATAGAAAAAACAATATATTTCATTAAAAAAGGAAATTTTCAGACTTTAAGCAAAGACCCAAAAAAAATTTTTAAAAATGAAATCCACCTAGAAATAGGAAAAACTTCCAGTATCTTTTTTTTTTATGGGTCTAGCTCACGTGCTGCAGGGAAGTCCCTAAAGCGCTCCAGGAGCGGCACGAGTGCGGAAAAAGCGATTCACGTTGTTCTTGAATCGCTGTAAATTGTACTCGGTGGGAAACACAGCGATGGGCAAATTATTCCAAAGGGATGACGTTCTCCATATAAAAGATTGCTTGAAAAGCGTTGTACGCGGAGTAACAAGCTGAACCTCATACGGATGCGAAGCACCAGCGCGACGTGTATTTCTAACATGCACCGCTTTGGGAGGAATTAAGCGGGCTACATCCTTCGAACACTTTCCATGAAAATACTTGTAGAACAGACTCAAGTCGCCAACCGTTCTTCGATGTTCCAGCGAATCAAGGCCGCCGGTCAATTCCGGGTCCCCAATCAGACGGACCGCTCTTCTCTGAACAGAATCCAACAAATGCAGTGTATGTTTGGGAGCGGAGCCCCAAACGTGGGAGCAGTATTCCATAGTTGGTCGAATTTGGGCTTTGTAAAGAATTAACAGTTGCTGTGGGGTGTAAAGCTTTTTGGTTCTAAATAATATTCCCAACTTTTGAGAAGCTCTCCTTGCTATGCCTGCAACATGTTCATGCCAAGACATATTTGCTTCCAAACTAACGCCCAACAAATTGAGCGACGATGCTAGGGGAATGGAGTGCCCCGACATAACTATGTCGGGTTCAGCAACGTTAACTTTTTTAGAAAAAAACTGCCGCTTGGGTTTTTGTAGCGTTAAATTCCACTTGGTTACTGTCACCCCAAGATAGAATTTCTTCCAGGTCTTTGTTAAGTTGAGCGATCTCCTGCTGTCTGCGGATATTCGTCTGAGCAGCCGATGTCCGAGCGTTCAAGGTGAATGAAGAGACAAGCGTACTGTCACAGATCGTTAATGTAAATGAGAAAGAGAGTAGGAGACAGTGTGGAGCCCTGGGGCACACCGGCGTTGATAGTGAGGGTGTTAGAAAGAAATCCGTCGACCGCCACTCGTAAAGAACGCTCTCTGAGGAAACATGAGAGCCACAAACAGAACCTTTCAGACATACCATAAGAGCGTAACTTAGCCAACAGTCCATCGTGTCAAACACGGTCGAATGCCTTGGATATGTCAAGAGCAACCGCTCGAGATTCTCCAAAGTGTTCAATTGCGTTGTTCCAAACTTGTGTTACATAAGTCAGAAGATCAGATCAGATTATAAAATAATCAAATTAACAGCCATAAATCCCCAACCACCGCATCTCTATTCTTTATTTAAACTACACAAACAATCCGATTAGGCTCTCTAGGCAGCACCAGCATACAAACTCTCAAATTTTCTTATAGACACGATTAAAAATCATATAAATTTTCAACCCACTTGTTCTGTAAAAAACCCTTTAGAGTTAATTTAGAAAATTTCAAATATAAATCTTCCTTCAAAAGCCAAATTAGTATCATTCGATGTACAAAATTTATTCCCCGGCATACCTTCAAACGAAACAATTGTTATGGTAGACATCTATTAAATAAAAACAGTGTCAATATTATTAACCTTTTCGCTCCGGGACTGCTCCATATATGGACCAACAAGAAAAGCGAACGTAATAGATGTTCATAGGGTCAACGCACTAAATTTAGGAAAAGTATTGAAAAAAATCCTGGTTACTTCTTTGACCTTCAAAATTAACTTTGAAGGTCAAACAATGAAAATGCGTATTTGCGATTGAAAATTGGTATACCTACGTTTTATGAGTCGCTGAATACGATAAAATTAGTAGAAAAATTCTAGTGACTTCGTTGACCTTGAACTTTGAAGGTCAAAGTATGAAAATGCGTATTTGCGCTTGAAAACTTGAAAATTGGTGTACCTAGATTGTATCTGCTATAGTAAATAAGAATATTAGTAAATAAGTCTAACTATCTCACCGACTTTGAAGTTTGAAGATCAGTTTCTGCAAAAAATTATCTTATCTGAAAATCAATAAACAAACGTTTTTGGTACGCTGAGGTGACATTAGCTCTATCAAGATCGTCTTGTCATCTTTGTTTAATAAGTTGGGAGTATAAGTACTGAATGATAACATATGTATCTGTATGTTTTTCATTGTGTAGTATCTAGAAGTAATAGCTATGTCAAGGTCAATTTTTTTACATTGGTAATTCTATAAAAACATCTCTCTGTGCACTTGTTGAAAAAACTGATTTTATAGGTAAACTCCAGGTAAAAGTAGCGGAAAATTGTAATTTTTAGTAGCATCTGACAACGAGATAGTATTTAGTTATTACACTTCCACGTATATATTCTAATTAGCATAGTAGTTGTTCGTTATTGTTATTACATTTTGCTATTCCAGAAGTGTTTCATCACTTATCTTTGAGATAATGGCTGACGACGAAGCTTGGACAAGCGGCGAATCTGAGCCAGAGGAAAGAGACCCTGGCGATGAAGAAACATATGGTGTTGATTTAGAAGATTCAGAAGATGTGGAGTATGTCGAAGATCAAATTTATGAAGACTCGTGGTTTTTTTCATCAATAAAGGATTTCAACGGTACCTCTGAAATCAATCAAAACATCAATGTAGCAGGGAATACACCTATAGACTTCTTCAATTATTTTTTCGACTTCTCACTGATTGAAATGATTATTGAAGAAACTAATCGTTATCATTTTCAAAATCCTGGAATTCAAAGTGACCATATGAAGCCTTGGACTCCCCTCACAAACGAAGAATTCGAAATTTTTCTTGGCCTTTCGATTCTCATGGGACACGTTCGGAAAGGCAATTTGCATAGTTATTGGTCGACTGATCAATTAGTACAAACTCCAATTTTTCGTCAGATGATGTCTCGCGACAGATGCTTGCAGATTTTGTGTTACATTCATTTTCACGACAATGAAAATACGACATCGGATATTGCAGGCCATACTTTAGCGAAAATCAAGCCAGTAATAGATTTTCTTCAATCTAAATTTCCAGCAGCTCTCACTCCAGGGAAAAAAGTCCGTATTGATGAAAGTCTATTACTTTGGAAAGGGCGGCTTAGATTCAAACAGTGTATACCTTTGAAGCGAAATCGGTTTGGCATCAAGCTGTTTCAGCTAGTTGACTGTGAAACGGGATTCATTCTAAACTTTATTGTGTATACAGGAGCAGACACTGACTATAGAAAGTTCGGATTAGGAGTTACTGGAGATATTATCGCCCACTTCTTAGAACCGTACCATCGTCAGGGTCGCGTTGTGTATGTTGACAATTGGTACACATCTCCTGCCTTGGCAGAATTTTTGCATGACCGAGATACTGGTCTGTGTGGGACAGTAAAAGCAAATAGAAAGGGAATGCCGAAACTGAAAAATAAGTTATCACGAGGAGAAATACAAGTTGCTCACACTGACGTCTGGATGGCAATGAAATGGGAGGACAAAAGAAGTGTGCGTATGTTGTCAACTGTGCACGAGGTTGATTTTTGTCCAACTGGCAAGTAAACGTTGTGGCACAGATGAGGATATCATGAAACCAACGTGTATCCATGACTATAACCAAAATATGGGAGGTGTAGACAACATAGACAGACAACTGTACGAAAAACAATGAAATGGTACCGCAAACTATTTTTTCACCTAGTGGATTTGTGCCTCTCAAACGCTCACGCCATGTATAAAATGAGAAATGCAGGACCTGCTCCATTTCCAGAGTTTCGATTAGAGGATGTTAGGGCTTTGTTGAAGTGTGTTTCTGAGAGCATCCCTCGAAACGTTAGTCACCCTAATCGACTGATTGGACGTCATTTTCCGAAGGACAGTACACGACGAAGATGCCACTTATGCAGTTTGCGAAAGATAACGCAAAGAACCTCGTACATTTGTTCCACGTGTGATATTCCTCTGTGCGTTACTCCATGCTTTGAAGAGTACCACACACAACAGACACTAACATAATGTCTAATGGTGTGACGTGAGAGGTAAGGGGACTCACAATAAACAAGCACCCCGAGTGAGAGGCAAGGGGACTCACAATAAACAAGCACCCCGAGTGAGAGGCAAGGGGACTCACAATAAACAAGCACCCCGAGTGAGAGACAAGGGGACTCACAATAAACAAGCACCCCAAAGGAATCATATTTTCGCAACGTCCACGTCGTTGATTCTGGGTAACGCAAAGAGCGAAAGCCTTTTGTAGAATTATAAAAATTCCAAAGTGTATGGAGCTAGTGAAGGAACTTACATGCACTTTCACTGACTGAGGGACTGTGAAGTCCCATTGGGCGGTAGAACGCGTTCAATCCAAACTTCTGCACTACGGACTGTCTAGAAAGCCTTCTTACTAACACAAAGACTGTGAAGTGCCATTTTTCAAGCGCTAATACCCAATTTCATGCTTTGACCTTGAAAGTTCAAGGTCAAAGAGGTGACTAGAACTTTTTTTACTATTTTTATCGTATTTAGCGGTTCATAAAACATAGGTATACCAATTTTCAAGCTCAAATACGTATTTTCATTATTTGACCTTCAAAGTTCAAGGTCAAATATGAATCTGACATTTTTTTCACTATTTTTATTGTAATCAGCACATCAAAAAACATTGAAAAGCCCTCTTAAACCTTCACTTATAATTTTTTACATTAGCCTTAACTTTCTCTCCGGGAGTGGTCCATATATGGACCAGCACTCCGAGTGGCGACTTGTCATAAGAAGTTCATTCATTTAAGTCATGAAATTCAGCTAAAATGCGAGGTCAATTTTAAAGGAAAAATTTCCGGAGCGAAAAGGTTAAAAAACAAGATATTCTCAACCTACTAAAAACATGTCTGAAACAAAATTATTTTATTTTTAATATTTCAATCTACAATAGCCCAGAAGGCCTTATAATGGGAAGCCCCTTAAGCCCACTTTTATCAGAAATTTGTATGCTTAACATGGAAAATATAATTCAAAAACATGATACGTACAAATCTTTACTATACATGTACTGTTATGTAGACGATATTTTATTTTTGTTTCAATAGCACGGATAGACAGTTGAATGCATTTTTTAGTCACATCATTTCCATCCACAAAAATATATCATTTACAATGGAAATAGAAGAAAATAATTCACTTAATTTCCTAGAACTTACTATATCACGGCATAACAACAAACACAAATTTTCAATATTTCACAAACCATCACACACAAACACAACAATACACAATATTTCAAACCACCCAAAACAACACAAATTTGCAGCATGTCACAGTATGTTACATAGGCTAGTGACTGTTTCTTTATACTGAAAATGATTTCAATAACGAATTTAATTTAATAAAACAAATTGCCGTAAATAATGGTTACCCTCCAAATATGGTCAATTCAGTACTCAATAAAAAACTTAAAAGTCTACCCTAAAACTAAAGACAGCAATATCAATTATAAATCATTAACCTATTTTGGCACACCTTCAAAAAAAATTAAACACTACTTAAACCAAAATAATATCAATATAGCCTTAAAAACTATAATAACTCACTAGGAAAACTCATAAAAAATGCGAAAGTTAAACAAAACAAAGGTGAAAAATCAAGGGTATGTAAATTGAATTGTGATTCGTGTACTAAGGCGTACATAGGCTCATTTGAAACTAGAATTTCAGAACACAAACGAAGTTTTCTTAACAACAAAACAGATTCTTCATAGAGCACTCATTTAATAGAACAGAACCACCAATTTAATGACCAGTTTGAAATATTACATGTAGAAAACAACGGGAAAAAAGTTAAATCTTTTGGAATGCCTAAACATAAACCGTTTGAAAAACACAGGTTCCATTCTAAATGAACAAACAGAAATAAATATGACCGATGGGAAATCTACATTATTAAATTTATGTACCTTGTAAAGTTCAGTATGAATTCCAAGAATATCCTAATTAACTATTTTCAGACTAACTGTAAAAATAGATAATAAGGTGGAATAAAACCTAAATGTTTGTTAGTTGCAAAAAGCATCAGAAGAAGTTACCATGTAACGAAAAGCGTCATGCAATTTTGTAATAAAAAGTGAAAATTGTCTTTCATTATGTTAATTTGATTGGCAAAAAATTTGATTCTATGCAAGAAGTAAAAAACTACCTTACGACTTTCTTTGAAGAGAAACCAAGTAGTTTCTACAAAGGAATTCAAAAACTTGTAAAACGATGGAAGACAGCTAAGTTGGGAATGTGGAATCTTTGGCACAATGATACTACTCAGTATATATCACCACTACACCAAACACTTTATTTTTGCACTCGACGCGCGTTTCGCTAACCATGTTAGCTTCATCAGAAGCGATGATTGTCTAAAGCTAAACTACCAAATCTACCCTATTTATACTTAGCCTAACCCTTGAATTACTCAAGCGGAACTAATGACATAGGCAAGGCTATCAGTTTCGGTCAAGTAACCAGTAGAGGGGACTATAAGGAATAGGCCCTCTGTCTTTGTTTAAACTACTTTTACATTTTATGATTTCCATACTTTCGTATGCGTTCAACAATCTCCTATCAGATACATTTTTTATTAATCTTAGATTATCTAATGTTACAGTATGATCAGCTTCAAGAGCATGTTCGGCAATGCTAGACTTTTCTGTTCTGTTGTATTTTAAGTGTGCTAAATGTTCTTTAAATCGTGTTCTAATTGACCTTTTAGTTTGCCCAACATACTTTTTGTCACAATCATTACAACTAATTTCATAACTTCCACTTTTCTCACAATTAGGAATCTTATCTTTGGGATTTCCTAAGATATTCCTCAGATTGTCTGATGACTTATAGACTAAGGTGAGGCCTACCTTATTAAATACCTTATTGAGTCCCTTGCTATATTTCGGATTATGTGGTATGGAGACATACTTGGTGTTATTTTCTTCGCGTGTAAAAAAGGTGGAATTCTGAATATTAAACCTAAACTTATGCCTATTTATTAGCTTATTTACTAAGTCATCGTCATAACCATTAACTCTAGTTATATTTCTAATACGATTCCTTTCTTTATTAAAGTTTACTCTATTCAGAGGGAAAGTGACCAAACGATGAACTAAAAAATGTAATGAGGCTAATTTATGTTGTTTGCAATGAAATGAATCATTAGGAATATATCTATCTGTTACTGTGTCCTTCCTATAGATATCAAGATCTAATCTATTATTATTTTTAATAATTAAAATATCTAGAAAAGGCAATTGTCCTTTGATGATGTTAGTTCTTTGTTCCCAAGTGTGCCAATTCCACAAACTTTACAATATTTCGAAGAATTACTTAGAATGAATGACTTTGAAGACGAAATTATTCGTGAATACTTAATATTATCTAAACTTTGTATCGAACAAAATTATTTCCAATATAACAATCAATTTTATGTTCAGAAAGAAGGAACAGCTATGGGTAATTGCTTGTCACCTTTCATAGCCAATTTATTCATGAGTAAGTTTGAAATCGAAGCCAGTCAAGGATTCGAATATTTCCCAAGGGTATGGTATAGGTATGTGGATGATATTTTCGCGATTTTTGATACAAAGAAAGCAAATATTGATGATTTTGTTTCCAAATTAAATAGCCGGTATGATTCCATTAAATTCACTTACGAAGTTGAGAACAAAGGACAATTGCCTTTTCTAGATATTTTAATTATTAAAAATAATAATAGATTAGAATTTGATATCTATAGGAAGGACACAGTAACAGATAGATATATTCCTAATGATTTATTTCATTGCAAACAACATAAATTAGCCTCATTACATTTTTTAGTTCATCGTTTGGTCACTTTCCCTCTGAATAGAGTAAACTTTAATAAAGAAAGGAATCGTATTAGAAATATAACTAGAGTTAATGGTTATGACGATGACTTAGTAAATAAGCTAATAAATAGGCATAAGTTTAGGTTTAATATTCAGAATTCCACCTTTTTTACACGCGAAGAAAATAACACCAAGTATGTCTCCATACCATATAATCCGAAATATAGCAAGGGACTCAATAAGGTATTTAATAAGGTAGGCCTCACCTTAGTCTATAAGTCATCAGACAATCTGAGGAATATCTTAGGAAATCCTAAAGATAAGATTCCTAATTGTGAGAAAAGTGGAATTTATGAAATTAGTTGTAATGATTGTGACAAAAAGTATGTTGGGCAAACTAAAAGGTCAATTAGAACACGATTTAAAGAACATTTAGCACACTTAAAATACAACAGAACAGAAAAGTCTAGCATTGCCGAACATGCTCTTGAAGCTGATCATACTGTAACATTAGATAATCTAAGATTAATAAAAAATGTATCTGATAGGAGATTGTTGAACGCATACGAAAGTATGGAAATCATAAAATGTAAAAGTAGTTTAAACAAAGACAGAGGGCCTATTCCTTATAGTCCCCTCTACTGGTTACTTGACCGGAACTGATAGCCTTGCCTATGTCATTAGTTCCGCTTGAGTAATTCAAGGGTTAGGCTAAGTATAAATAGGGTAGATTTGGTAGTTTAGATTTAGTCAATCATCGCTCCTGATGAAGCTAACATGGTTAGCGAAACGCGCGTCGAGTGCAAAAATAAAGTGTTTGGTGTAGTGGTGATATATACTGAGTAGATGGAAGACAGGTATAGAAAATGATTGAGAGTACATTATTGATAAATAAAAACTATTTTTCTTGAAAATGTGTTTATTTAATTTGGTTTCTAATCAGGCACGAACTTTTGCAATCACCCTAGTTCACAAAACAGGAGACCAACATTCCAAAACGTAGCTGCTATTGACACAATTATTTTAGAGGATAAAAACCGGATGGAAACTTCATGATTTCAAATAATATACTTGCGTTCAGTTTAAGCTGTTTGCTAATAGATTGCCATTATCTACATATTTTAGATAAATATATCTTTTAAATGACATTCTAATCATGTATTATAGCAAAAAGAGCGGAAGGTAATTAAGGATATTACTTGTAGATTTTAGGTCTTTGAATATTTATATTTTCCACTTGTATTAACAGTTCAGAAACTAATTTTTGCAAGGTTAATTGTGGTAACCATAACCTTCAAATTACACTGTAAACATATTGGGAAATACAGGGGAGCATCAAAATATAAACCTAAACTATTTGAATTTATGACAGTTGTCGGTTACTTCATGTACAACAAACACATATACTGAAAAATAGAAGGTGCATGTTAAAATCATCACTATCACCAGCAGTTGCCAATCTAATTATGATCTATTACGAAAAGATAACAATGGAGACGGCAACCATGAACCCGAAGCTATGGATTCGATACGTCTATGATATATTCATCGTGTAGCCCTTCGGTAGGGACCAGCTCCTCAACTTTCTGGGTTATCTAAACTTCATTCATCAGAGAACTTAGTTCACCTTAGAAATACTAAGAAAAAACCAGCTGCCTTTCCTAGACGTACGTATCCAAAACTAAAGACCGATATTTGAAACATATGATATACAAGAATTCAATACATTCAAATAGATATGATCCAGTCAAAATAGACATTTAACTTTGCAAAAATTCGCATAGAGCTGAAAATTGATCTACAGTCCCTGGCCAAATTATTAGACGCACTGCAAGATTTCATGTAAAATATTAATTACCGAGTGATATTGTACCGTTTTATTATTTTAAATTGATTTGTTTTTTATTTTTATATTATCCAATCAATTACCTATTTATTTGACATAAATAAAACAGCATTAATTTAGAAAAGCATAAGTTTATTAAGTTTTAAAGAAAAGTGAAATTAATGTTAGTAAAAGTCAATATTTAGTTGAGCCACCTTTAGCCGCTATCAAAGCTTTAATTCTGCGCGGCATGCTATCAATGCAAGATTGTACTGTCTCCTGCATTTGAGGATGATGATTCCACACATGAATAATCTTTTCTAGGAGCTGGGTTTTGTTGGTAATCACATCTTTAGCCACTTCTCTTTTCATCAGCTCCCACACATTTTCAATGGGGTTCATTATGGGCTATTACCCGGAAAATCCAACAGAGGGATATTTTTTTCTGCCAAAAAAGCTTTAACAGACCGAGCAGTGTGGCAGGGAGCTCCATCTTGCATGAAAGTGAATGGTTCCCCATTTGGAAACCATTCTCTGAGCTGCGGAATCAACCGATTTTGTAATACTTCTTTGTACTTTGCCTCATTATTCCTTTGACGACGTACATACGTCCAGTGCCCTTGCCGCTGATGACTGACGAAATCATCACTTTGGTGGGATGTTTAACCGTCGGGACGACACAATCAGGATGAAACTTTTCTCCATGACGACGACGCACATACTGAGCTTTATTCTGCAAAATGTGCTTTCGTCACTGAAGCAGACCTGTCAAAAATAAGAAAAATATATAAACTTCCATGTTTATTTGCTTTATTTAACTGAAAATGATAATAATGTATCAATTATTGATTAAATTGCTGTATCTTACCGATCTCCAGAAGTCCACATCTTTGTCTTGCCATTGTTTGGCCCACTTCAGGCGCTTTGCTTTCATTGCAGCTGTTAACTTGGGCTTCCTGGCTGGGCGACAGGCCTTAAAATCTAATTCTTTCGATTTTTTTCGAACAGTGCGCTCAGAAGAATTTACGCTAGCATCCTGGAGTTGTGATTTTATTACCTTTGTGGTAGCAAATCTGTTTTCTACACAAATTTTCTTCAAACATCTCTCTGACCGTGGAGTGAAAATTGGTTTTCTACCGCATCTTTTCTTTCTTTTCGGGCTTAATTCCTTCCCTGACTCAATTTTCTTTTTTATGCGTCGTACACTAGCTTCAGAAACCTCCAATCTTCGTGATATTTCTCGGTTTGTAAATGTTTTCGCAATCACAAGGGCCTTCACTTCAGCTTTTTTATGTGGTGAAAGATCGCCTTTTCTACCCATAATGAAAATAGTCCAATTACTTTTTTAAAACACTGCATACAAAATAAACTAATAACTGAATAGTATAAAACTGTTAAACAAATAATCACAGTCCATAAAGCCACAGAAACACGTCCGTACCTGACTCGATTCCGATCGCGACTGATACAGGTTTGTACTTGTTTACGTTCATGTATCACTTTGTCAACACAGTGTTGCCATATGTTAAAAATAAATACAAATATGTAGTCTACAACAATTCTTTTAAATAAAAATCAATAATATTGTAGTTTAAATATACCATTATTGCATAAAAACTCTTAAGAAACATAAAATTACTAAAAAAAATACAGTGCGTCTAATAATTTGGCCAGGGACTGTAGGTTTTAAATACGCTATTACAATTAAAACATCAAAA
This sequence comes from Pachyrhynchus sulphureomaculatus, assembly GCA_019049505.1. Classification (NCBI taxonomy): domain Eukaryota; kingdom Metazoa; phylum Arthropoda; class Insecta; order Coleoptera; family Curculionidae; genus Pachyrhynchus; species Pachyrhynchus sulphureomaculatus. The sequence continues at coordinate 108,396,669 of CM032453.1, read as the reverse complement.
GATCCCACCGATCCTACGTCTACTAAAAATTTTATACAAGGTCAAAGGTCAAAAATATCGGTTTTTCGCATTTTTCTCATAAACGGTAAGTGTTATCGTAAAAAAATAGGTCAGACAAAAGTTGTAGATAATAGGTTAGACAAAAGTTGTAGATCAGGCAATTACCTACAAAAATTGTTCTTATACTTTTCTTCCTACGAATCACCATTCCTGAGATATCGCGATTCCAAAAGTTGGAGAAGTCGTATTCTACATAATATGCACACATTTCTGCACCACCGATGAGGTAGTGTAATTGGCGCATTTTTTTAACGTGGTTTCCCTAGTAGGCATACTCCACGATCTATTATGATTAAGTTTTATAGACAGTATCCTTTTAATTGAAAAAATGGTACTATTGGTAATAATTAAAGTAGAATTGTTGATTTCGGGAAAATTTTAATCTGATTCATAATCTTCAAATGCTACTTCAACAGTAATGTCTTCGCTTTCTTCTTGCTGGATTTCTATAGATTGTTCTAAGAAGAAATATGTATCAGTTGTCTCCTCATTGATACCATAAGAATCCTCATCTGTTTTATTTGATTCAACATTGGAGCAAGACTGGCCTAGACAATTGGTACATATGAACAATATAATCCGACTTTTTTACAACCACAATTTTTACTACAACCCTTTTTGCAATTACAAAAAATAGTGTTAAGAAGTTTTTATGGAACAGGTGAGAGTAAAGTTTGAATTGGCTCTAAACTGTTATCTATTAATTTCCAACCCCAGTTTTCTGGGTCCAGTTGATTGCCTAACCACACTTGAACTTGATAGTGTACACGATATAAGTGTTGATAAGCAGAAGTTAGAGGAAGACAAGCTAATTGAATTATTTTATTGTTCCGTGTATTTTTTACAAAACTTAAGTAGCTGTCTATACAATCAGTTTTTTTTGGAGCTCCATATATAGCAAGATGTTGATGACTTGTCGAGAAGAGTCAATCTTTTTAAATACTTCTGCACAATCAATTAAATCATTATTATTACTTCTTTCTAACAATTTAAATACTGTTATTTTACTCTTTTTGAAAATTGCTGATGTAGTATCACAGCCAGTTATTACATGTAAAAATAAAATATGAACTTGACATTTTAGATATGCAGATAAACTTTCCGATGAATATATTTTTGTTTGTACTCGAGCTTTCCCTGGTTTTAAAAAGTAAATAATCTTATCAATTCGTGTAGTCAGTAGTATTAGATCAACATCTTCACCAAAAACGTTAGTTGTATTTGTTCTATCGAATTGTTCCATTGTTGTTTCAATTATGAGAACATGAGCATCATTATCTGCTTGTTTCACTAAAATGTTCGCAGCTGTAAATTTTTCACATAACATTGAAATGAAACGAGACTTATTGTGAGTATTTGCAAGAAATTGTTGTTGGTTTGTTGGAACTGTCATAAATCGATCAAAAACGACATCAGAAGATAAAGATGTTTTTGTAGTCCGACGACGTTGTTCTGCAGCTTTAATATTTTTCTTATAATCAGTTTCTGATAATCATCAAATACTATAGTCACGCTATGACCAAAATGTCTATATACTTACATACTGAACGTATTTATCAAAAATAACATCAAATGTTTCTTCTCGATCCCACACAACGTGGTGTAATAGATATCCTCCATCGATGATGTAGGTAGCATTTGTGTTGTCAATTTCAATGTTCACAGATTGAAAGCAATCATAACTGGCTGACTTCTGTGTTTTACGCATTCCAATTGCATCGAAGAGTGATAATGGGTAGGGGGCTAATTCATATTCGAAGAATTTTCAAGTTCATCCTCAAATATCTTAGTAATACTCATGCGTTGAAACAATAATACAGGGTCTATAGGTACCTTCTCATCATAAAATTTTAAGGTGCTACTCATAGTTAAAAGAGGGAGTACTTTGTCAGCGCGTTTTAATTTAATATTATTAAATGTTTGTCCAGTCATTTTAGTCATAAAAGCAATTCCAACTTCACGAGCATTATGACAATTAATTTTATTATCACCGACAACTCCACTGGCAATTGATATAATTTTTTTAACCTCAGGGAAAGGATCATGTGATAAAAAACGTCTGTTCACTACAAAAAAACGTTCAATACTAAAAGTGGGTATTTCATTTACGTCCTTCACAAAATGGGAGGTATAAGACCGTCGCCACTCGAACAATGGAGTAGCTGACAGATGCTGCTCAAGGTTATACGGGTGATCGGAATTAGGGACCGAGTGTATATTTATCAGTCATATAATTTGAACGTATTTTAGTATATGAGTTACACAAATCAATAATCTTTTTACTTTTATTGAACGTCCAGTGACGTATACAGGCCGCGTAAGAGTGCATATTAGTATTTTCGATGTTTGAAATCGCGATATCTCAGGAATGGTGATTCGTAGGGAAAAAAGTATAAGAATGATTTTTGTAGAGAATGAGAGAAGTTTGTAGAAGAATTGCATGATCTACAACTTTTGTCTGACCTATTTTTACGATAACACTTACCGTTTACGAGAAAAATGCGAAAAAGCGATATTTTTGACCTTTGACCTTGAATGAAGTTTTTAAGCAGACGTAGGATCAGTGGGGACTTTTGATATTTTATTTGTAATAGTGTATTTAAGACATATACCAATTTTCAGCTCTATGCGAATTATTGCGAAGTTACCACTTTTTTTTCGTCTATTTTGACTAGATCAATACACGAATACGAAAACCCATCGCTAACAATGGCGGCCATGATGAACACATTAGTTTCCAGATCATTCCGTCTTATAGACAAAACTATGAAACCAGAGGACCTAGAAAATATCACCATAGCTCTAAAGTAGAAGGGATAAGAATAGCACATAATACGAGGGTTGTATGATAAGTACCTGATCTTGACAAGAAAAAAGACATTTTTATGTGTAAAATTTATTTTATTTTTCATTATAGTCTCCTTTTAGCTCAATACACGCTCTTCTATCTTTTGTATCCCATCTAAAAAATACAATTTCTGCAACCCCTCAAAATAGGCGTTTGTTTCAGCAATCACTCCATGTTTTTCGCCAAGCCCTTTTATCATATTCGAAAATAGGAAATAATCGCTGGAGGCTAAATCTGGTCAATATGGTGGATGCGGAGCAATTCGTATCCTAACTCATGGAATTTTGCCATGGCGATGACACAAGTGTACACGCGTGCATTATCTTATTGAAATTGTGAGCAATCGCGGCACCCATCTTGCGGAAAGCTTTTTCATATCCAGATGAGTTGTTAAAATGTTCTGCACCGGTTCAGTTGAGATGCCCATTGTCTCAGCAGTCTTACATATTTTCACTTTCCGATTATTTATCACTATATCACGGTTTTTTTTAATCATTTCTGATGTGGTGACCTCATTTGGACGACGTGGAGGATCTTCATCAAAAATACTTGCACAGCCGCGTTTGAATTCAATTGTCCAATATTTTATGGTCCATTACGAAGGTGCAGAGTACCCATAAACATCGCTGAGTTCCGCTTTTATCCTATTGTTCGGTTTCTTTTTCAAAAACAAATATTTTATCACTGCTCGATATGCAGTTTCTTCCATTGTTGTAAAATCACAAAAGTTGTTCTGTTTAAATGGCTGGCAAAATTTTTTTAAATAGTAGTAGCACCATCTCTGGCTGGTACTTATCATACAACCCTCGAAAATAAAGCCATGAAACAACAACAAAAATAAAAACTCGGACAACAAAGCATTAATCATGCTACCATACATTAAAGGGACCACCACTAGGATTAGACGCCTTCTGCGAATACAAAACATATCAGCTGTATATGAAACATTTACGGACAGTAGGATATATTATAAGAAATTTCAAAGACAAAATTCAGTTAAAAACGAGGGTGTTTACAGCGTACCATGTGAAACTTGCAGTAAAGCAATACCTTAGAGAAATTGACAGAAGAATATCGGCCAAACTGAAAGAGCGCAAAATAAAAAAAACTGCATCTATTCTTTTTCAACAACGCCAAATCGGTCACAAAATAAATTTTAATAGTCGCAACACATGGCTAACATAGAAAACTGCACAGCAGGAACAAACCGAGAGGCCTTCGAAATTGAAAAAGTGGAACACTTCAGTAAGATAGACAGAAGATGCACTAAACTTATCCAATTTGTAGAAAAGATAATTAAAAAATAAATCTATCAACCGACAGACAGAACACAAATGATAAGAACCAAAGTTGCTGAAACGATAATCAGGGGATTTGTAGGCAACTATGATCACCTCTGGTGCAATTATAAAACACCTGCCAGCAATGTAAGCTCTCAATAAGCCACTTAACATCAACGAATCAGCATTAGAAATGCCAAGTGAAACCTTGGTGCACGGTCATTTAGCAAGGGCTCGAGACTGTCTTATCAAGCATAGTGCCGAGAGACTTCGCGTGAGTCATTAGGCCATGGAGAGAACAATGCTGGACATCAGCTTGCGGGATAGGGTGAGAAATGACTATGTACGAAAGCGAACAAAAATCACCGACACAGTGCACAGGAACTCTGAAATGGTGTTGGGCCGAGCACGTAGCAAGAAGCCCTAAGGAGAGGTGGACCAATAGACTGTGAACTGGGAGGCCAAGAGCCAGCGTAACAAATGCGGGAAGACCACAGCTAAGGTGGCGCGACGACCTGAGGGCATGCGCTGGAGCCAACTGGCCCAGGTTGCTCCGAATAGACCTACACGGAAAAGCATGGAGGAGGCCTTCGTCTAGGATTAGACGGTGAATGGTTAAAAAAGGCAAAGAATATTTAACAAAAAAATGTTGTTTTCCTCAGATTTTGGAAGAATCTTTTCAAAGTGTTTTATGAGATTATAGTTGCCACGAATATGCAAGCCAAAATTCATTCTCAAAATGTTTCTACAATTGGTAAAAGATCTTTCAGAAGCATCCTTTTTTGTTTTAAATGTAAAATAAATTGCCACAATGATACTACTCTGCCCTTACCCTCAGATATGCGGGAACACTATATATACGTATTCAGATATCATGTTTTCTTATGGTGTGGTCTAATTTGTAAATTACTATGTGACATAATTATTTCTCAACTTATATAAATTCTCTCGTAATAGTTTTTCCATGGCAGTGTCCTAGACCCGATGTCCTCAGAGATAACCTGATTATTCACTCCTATAATAAATACATGTTACATGTTGGAATGTTCCCGTTAGTTTTACATATTTACGAGAACTAAATCTCATTGCATTAAACCCCAGTGGCACGCCTAGAGGAGGGCGTAGAACCCCGTATATAAAAAATGTCCTAAACTCAAAAGATGCTATCCACAGCCCTAAAAACGCTTTTTTATTATTATTTGTAATAACACTTTCTGTGAAAATATTATAAAGTTATAAATTATTGAAATAGGGCTGTGTTAGATGATTCTTATATCAGTAGTTCTTTAATTTAAGCTCTTATTGTATTAACTTACCGACAGGGATCTTAAATATAGGATACGTTACCTGTTCACTACGTAACATACATCCCCTACATAATAGTTGTTTCTTCTTCCAGTGTATCGGTAGAGGATAGTTTTACATGTTTAAAAAGAATAAAAAACTGCCTTCGCAATCCAATACACAAGACATATTATAATCTTTAGATTCCTTGACTACAAGAATCCTAAAAAAGACTTATCACGTGATAAATACGAAGCCACTGTCCTAACTCCCTTCATTTCTTTATCCCTTATATATTTTACTATAAATCATTATGTTTAAAATTTGTCCGTTATCTAACCCGAAACCTGGAAAACTTCTCCCAATACTATTGAAACTATGAAATATTTGGCCCACCCATGTCACACTCTTTCCCTCGACTCTAAGAGCCCTGCAGAAAACGTATAACATAATATCCCCCACGCCTTTAACCCCTTATACTTGTATGTCTTGCTTATTATCTCGACAAAAAAAATTTTCGTAATACTTTTAAAACCATACAAAACGAATCGACTCCCATCTCTCACCCCCTTTCCTTAAAACCTTATCGCTCCGTTCCTTAACTTTTTATGGGTCTAGCACACGTGCTACAGGGAAGTCCCTAAAGCGCTACAGGAGCGCGGAGAAGTTGATTCACGTTGTTCTTGAATCGCTGTAAATTGTACTCGGTGGGAAACACAGTCCTGGGCAAATCATTCCAAAGTGATGATGTTCTCCATATAACAAGCTGAACCTCATACGGATATGAAGTATTAGCGCGACGTGTACTTCTAACATGCACCGCTCTGGGAGGAATTAAGCGGGCCACATCCTTCGAACACTTTCCATGAAAATACTTATAAAATAGGCTCAAGTCGCCAACCGTTCTTCGATGTTCCAGGGAAGCAAGGCCGCCGGTCAGTTCCGGGTCTCCAATCAGACGAACAGCTCTTCTCTGAATAGAATCCAACAAATGCAGTGTATGTTTGGGAGCGGAGCTCCAAACTTGGGAGCAGTATTCCATAGTTGGTCGAATTTGAGCTTTGTAAAGAATTAACAGTTGTTGTGGACTGTAAAGCTTTCTGGTTCGAAATAATATTCCCAACTTTTGAGAAGCTCTCCTTGCTATGCCTGCAACATGTTCATGCCAGGACATATTTGCTCCCAAATTAACGCCCAACAAATTGAGTGACGATGTTAGAGGGATGGAGTGCCCCGACATACCTATGTCGGGTTCAACAACGTTAACTTTTTTAGAGAAAACTGCCGCCTGGGTTTTTGTAGCGTTAAATTCCACTTGGTTACTGTCACCCCAAGATAGAATTTCTTCCAGGTCTTTGTTAAGTTGAATGACTTCCTGCTGTCTGCGGATATTCGTCTGAGTAGCCGATGTCCGAGCGTTCAAAGTAAATGAAGAGATAAGTGTACTGTCATCTGCAAAGCTGTAAATTAGATTCTTGGTCTTTTCCAGCAGATCGTTAACTTCGTTAACTCGTTAAATCGTTAACTCCCTATCGTAAGCATTATCTTTTACCAACTTTAAAATTGAGGGTAATTTTTTCATGAGTATAATAGTTCCCTTTAACAAGGAAGTAAAAATAGCATACAAGTTGACATATATTTAAAAATTTTTTGTAGTTCCAGACAGACAAAAGGACCACGCACCATTTAAATGGAAATTGAGTTTCGGTGAAATGACTCCAAATTTTGCACAGAAGTAGACCTTGTGCTTCTGAACAAAAGTCCCAATGGCCACAACTCGCGAAAATGTTTCCTACCCCCACTATTCACCGAATCTATCACAATCGAGCCTAACCGAATCCAATCGATCATTTACTGACAATCGAAAAAAAAACTATGTTCCGATGCTCAAAATAGGATAATAATCTCACCCAGTAGGTAAAATTGAATTCTCTTTCAGATTACGCTAGTTTTTTGCTACAACCCCTACAAACCTCGAAAAAAGGGAGTCGTGAGGGAATGAAATATTAAAATTCATGTATAAGATATTATACCTTCATGTGTAAGGTTCTTTGTACCTCCACAGGGGGCCATGGAGTTTTCGGATGAGCCGAGTTCAATTTTTAAGACATTTGAGGTATTATTTAAACCTTACCACCCCTCCAAAGAGTTGTAATAAAGGTTGTGAAGGTCTTAAATTATAAAATTCATATATTAGCATTTTTTACTCAGACATGTATCCATGGGGTTTTCGGGTATGCCGAATTTGATTTTTCAAGTATTGGAGTCTTTTTCATCTCTTCAAAGGGGGTGTAAAAGGGGTTATAACGGAGTAAAATGGGGTTTGACAATGAGGTTTTCGGATACGTTATATTTGATTTTTCAGGAATTGTTATCGCTCCGAAGGAGTGGTATCATACCATATCGTATATCATATTATATCATACCATATACACAAAAAAGTGGGATAAGTATCCGTAACGTCCGCGTCATTTATCCTGGTTAATGATAATAGTGGATAACATAATATATTATAATGTAATATTGATGACTTTTAATATTTTACTTCGGACGGACGAAGAGGCTCTAATACCTGAAAAATCAAATTCGGCATACCCAAAAACTCCACATGTCTGATTAAAAAATGCTTATAGATGAATTTTATAATTTAACCCCTTGACAATCCTTATTACAACCCTTTGGAAGGGTGGTAAGGCCTAAATAATACCCTTAATGTCTAAAAAATTGAACTAGGCTCATCCGAAAACTCCATGGCCCCTTGTTTTGGTACAAAGAGCCTTACACGTAAATGTATGCGATCTTATACATTAATTTTAATATTTCATCCCTTTACGATCCCGTTTTTCTAGGTTTGTAGGGGTTGTAGCAAAAAACTGATGGCGTAATCTGAAAAAGAATTCAATTTTACCTACTAGGTGAGATTATTATCCTATTTTGAGTATCGGAATACAGTTTTTTTTTTCGATTGTCAGTAAAGGATCGATTGAATTCGCTTGGGCTCAATTGCGTAGGTGCGTGTGTGCGTGGTGTTTGCGTGTTTTTTGTTAAATATGAACACTAAAACCTAATATTTTTAAGTTTTTATGATAAATGTATCTTGGGGTCTGTGAGCAAGTATTGTATGGTGATAGCCAAAGAACTGGAGTTGGAGGGCAAGATTATCGAACAGGTTATGAAGATCAAATACTTGGGCAGTAACATAACAAGTGATGCAAGACTGCAAAGCGAAGTCATGGAACAAACTATGAAAGCCTCACGTATCTCGGGCTGCCTCAGGGATATTGTATGGAAAAATAAATATCTGAACACAGAAAGTAAAATAAAAATTTATAAAACAGCGATAAGACGGCCAGATACTGCTAAATCAATGCAAATCATGAACCCAACGGAAATGAGAATACTGAGGACTATACACGGGAAAACAAAGGGGACAGAGTAAGAAACGATGATCTCAGACAACAGAACGGAATAGAGGACGTAACCAAACTAATAAAAAGGAGAAGAAAATGCTGGAAGAAACATATAGAAAAAGTGAACGAAGACAGATTGGTGAAGAAAGCACAAACACAAATACCGGTGGAAAAAAGATCACAAGGCAGACCATTAAAAAGATGGACAGAATGCTGGACGTCCTCGTCGTAAGAGCCATAAAGGGAGAAAAAACAGGCAAAAGTCTACATACATAGCGCAATCAATGTAAAAGAAGAAGATGATGATGATAAATGTAGATTCAGAACATTTATAGATGGCCGAAATAATAGTTTTATTCGATAATTTTAATTTGGTTTATTAGTTTTACATTATTTATTAAAATGTATTTTTTTCAATTTAATATTTTTCTAGCAACATTAAGTGTGTTTTTTGGAAAAACCTCACGGTGGATGTCTTTTTTACGATTTTTTTGGATTCAGCATTAAAAAATACTGAAGAAAACACGTGTCTCACTTAAAAGACAGAATTTTTTATATACCTGTGTAATTTATCTGATATACAAAAAAAAACAAAATTTCAAGGTCATCAATTTTCAACAAAGATCAGAAACAAAACTTTGTTGAAAACTCATTTGGGGTGTGTTTTGTGAAGTCATTGATCATTTTATACCTTCGTAACAAAATTTTTTATTGTAAAAGCAATTAACGTACGGAACACTAATTGCGCAAGCCCGACTTGCACTTGGCTGGTTATTTATTTAATAATCATAATGAATAACGTACGGAACACTAATTGCTCAAGCCCGACTTGCACTTGACTGGTTATTTATTTAATAATCTTATGAATAATATGAACTCGAGTAGAATTGGCACAATAAGGACACGAATATGACGGAAAGAATATTCTGGAAATGATATCGGCTTTGCTAATCATCACATTTTTTTCTACTAACAAGGGGGCCGGATATTGGTAACACCACCGATTTCCTTTATAATTTTTTTTATTTTCTCAAGTCGTAGTCATTGACTTATAGTTTAAGCGTAGCCAGCATAAACAGTTATTACAAGGAATACGTTTTGAAATAAACACTGTATATTATGGTTGAGTAAATAATTGTTTTCAAAATATAAAAACACAAAACACAATTATAACACTTGTACATATTGGCGAAAGTGCTTTTTCAGATGAGGCAACCTGCTAGTAAAACATAAAGCAATAATTTGATATTAAGTAAATCTTATTTTTTAATAAATGCATGTAAAAACCGACTAGCTGACGTAACCTCTTCATGCTTATTTTATTATATTTAGACCTTGATGAAAACCACAACAATTTTTTTTTGCTAATTATTATTGCCATGAAGCAAAAACTAGAGTATAAAACCAAATATTTATTTATTCTATATAAATATTAAATCAGCTACCGATAAATCAAAAAAACTAAGGGAATAGAACGGGATAATTGCAAACATAGGAATATTTTTTATTTATATTATATAAAGAATATATCTAGTACCTTAAGTATAATCAAAATATTCATCAATCAGCCCCGATCTGTCCACTGTCGGACATAGGCCTCCTCAAGATCCTGCCACCTTCCTCTGTCCTGTGCAGTTGCCATCAAATTTCCAGAAACCCTCTTGATATCATCGGTCCATCTTATGGGTGGTCTTCCTCTGCTTCGTCTATCCGTTCTTGATCTCCACTCCAAGATCCTCCTTGTCCATCTGTTGTCCTTCATTCTGGCGACATGCCCCGCCCATTTCCACTTTAGTCCGAGTATGCGCTCTATTATGTCTTCCACGCCTGTTCTTCTATGGATCTCCTCATTTCTCATCCTGTCTTTTAGCATTACCTTCTCCATTTTACGTTGTGTTTTTTGCAGTTTAAGTATGGATTTTTTGGTGAGGGTTAGGGTCTCTGCCCCGTATGTAAGAACCGGTAATACACACTGATTAAATGCTGTTCTTTCCAAACTGATTGGAACTTCGCCCTTAAATACATCTCGGAGTCTGTCAAACGCTGCCCATCCTAAGGTCGTTCTTCTAAGCAGTTCCCGCATTTGGTTGTCTCTGCAAAGTTTCACTTCGTGGCCCAGGTATATATCTCTCGGTCATCTCAATATCTCTACCTTCTAGACTTATCGGTCGGCTAGCAACTAAGTTTGTCATCACCTTTGTCTTTTTATAGTTTATTGTCAAGCCAACTTTTTGCGTGGCATTTTGCAGCTCTTTTAGCATGTCTTTAGCTTCTCCTAAATTGTCAAATATAATGACAATGTCATCTCCCTTGTTTTCCCATTCTAACGTTTTGAATGCTTGTTCCAGCACGGTTATAAACAGCTTCGGTGACATTGTGTCTCCTTGTCTGAAACCCCTTTTTATTTCTATTTTCTTCGCGGGAGAGTGTAGGTTCACTGTTGTGTGGTAGCCTTATTATAGATGTTACCTATAATATTTGAGTATCGATAGTCAATTCGACACTCGTTTAATGCTTCTAATATGGCAGGAAATTCAACAGTGTCAAAAGCTTTTTGGTAGTCAACAAAGATGAGAACTAGGGGTCTGTTATATTCAATCCACTTTTCTATTAGCGTTTTTAGACGGTGTAAGTGGTCATTTGTTCCAAAGCCTGAGCGGAATCCAGTTTGTTCTCTTAGCTGATTCTAATTTACTTTCCAATCTAGTTATGATTCTAGCATACAATTTGTAGAGATGATTTAGGAGACTGATCGGCCTATAATTTTCGAGATCTGTTGTGACCCCTTTCTTATGCATTAGGCTGGTGCTGGAGTTGTTCCATTTTTCCGGAATGTTTTGTTTATGTAAACATAGATTAAACAGCTCTTTTATTTTCTCTATTAATACAGGACCTCCAAGTTTGATAGCCTCCGACACAAGTCCATCCTCCCCTGGAGCCTTGTTCTTCATTTTGTTCAAGGCGTTACGTATTTCGTCCTCGAATATATCTGGGATAAAGTCGGAGCCCTAGTTTTGTATTTTCGACCGCGGTTTCTCCTTTGTTTTTGAATCTGCTTGACTTGTATATAGTGTTGTGTAAAATTCTTCAACCATATGTAGTAGACCTCCTCTATCAGACGTAATGTGACCATTTTTATCTCTAAGTTGGAAGAATTTTATCATTTTTGTATTTCCTAAGATCATTTCTAATTTTTCTTGATATTTCCCTGTTTAATGCTGTTATCTTTTGTGGGTCCGCATTTGGGTCGCTTCTTAGTGGTCATTTTACCTCTTGTGTCTTGGCTTATCTTTTGGTTTTTATTATTTCTGGAGCAGTATCTGTTTTGTGCATCCGTTATTTTGTTGTTTAAATCAGTTATGGTTGTTTCTGTTGTTTTTTCCAATGTATCGCTGATGTACTGTTGAAATGCCTTCTCATATTTTGGGTGTGTCCATGGTTTGAACTTTCTCTTTATCAGTTTGTTTTCTTTCAAGTCTTGTGTTTATTTTGAACTTGGCCCTGATCATCCTATGGTCGCTAGTTGCTGCAAATTTATTGAGGACTATGACATTTTTGAAAATGTATTTCTTGTTTGTAATGAAATAGTCAATCTCGTTCTTGGTTTTGCCATCTGGGCTCTCCCACGTCTTCTATAGATTTTCTTGTAGAAGAAGCTGTTCATCTGGTATAGGTTGTTCTCGAGAATAATCGATAATCAAAAAAAAATGGTCGATAATCAAAAAAAAATGGTCGATAATCAAAAAAAAATGGTCATGTGCAAGTTGGACTTGCGCAATTAGTATTTCGTACCGGGATTGCTTTTAAAATAAAATAAAATCTTTACCTGGGCTAAGTTAATTAGGTCCCTGACATCTTAAGGTTCATTATGTATTTGCACGTCTTTTCTTGGTCAATAATAGTTACAGCGTCTTGCTACCTAATAGCCAATAAATCAGTCTAGCTTAATCTAGAATCTAATAATAAAACTGCAAAATAAATATTTACTACCTAAATATTTGTTTAATTATAAATAAACTAGCTGTGTCCGCGGCTCCGTTCGCGTGGATTACAGAATTATTGTTTAGATTTTTTGCTAGCGGCAAACTTTTTTCACCTTGATTCACCATTATTGTCACTGCTTATTCCCTATGTTACCTAACGTAATAAAATATAGCCTATAACCTGGCTAGAGAACATATGTATGAATTAAAAAAAAAAAAAAACACGTAAATCGGATAAGTGGTTCTCGAGTGATAAGCGCACTAACGGACAGACAGACAAACAGAGAGACGTTGCGTTTTATAATATATAGGTATAAAATAAAATTGTCTCGGTACAGAAGCGGCGCGCGACAATAATACACTGAAAAATATATTAAACTAGCCGTGCCCGCGGCTCCGCTCGTGTGGACTTAATTCATTACTATCGTCACTGCTTATTCCTTATGTTACCTAACGTAATAAAATGTCTGCCATTATTTCCCCTTATCTCCCATTATCTCACCTTATCTCCCATTATCAAGGCTTATCTCGACTTATTTCGCAATATTTCTCCTTATCTCCCATTATTTCTCCTTATCTCACATTATCTTACCATAACTCCCATTACCTAGACTTATCTTTGCTTATCTCCCATTATTTATCCTTATCTCCCATTATCTCACCATAACTCCCATTACTTAGACTTATCTCCCATTATTTCTCCTTATCTCCCATTATTTATACTTATCTCCCATTATCTTACCTTATCTCCCATTATCTAGGCTTATATCGAATTATATAGAACATATCATATGTATAAATTTATAAAATCACGTAAATCGGATAAGTGGTTCTCAAGTGATAGCACACTAACGGACAGACAGTCAGAGAGACGTTGCATTTTATATATATTATATTCTTTGCAACATGATATTGTTCCATAGTTAATGGTTTAGGCCAGGGTGCTCAAACGGTCGATCGCGATCGACAAGTCGATCGCGAGTGCTTTTTGAGTCGATCTCGAGAAAAAAATTCCGATATAGAACTATTCACAGATTTTGTTTTAGGTAACTAAAACAAAATGTAATGAATAAACTACTAAAATTTATTCGATCCACAATTAGGCCAGAATAACCCCTCATCACTTTCTTTTATCATAATAACCCCCTGCTAGCGGCAAAAGGCGGCTTTATCAAAGGAACGCGCGGTACTTGTCAAAGAAAAGCCGCGTTTTTTTGATTCCCGCCGATTTTTCTAGAAACTTCGGGCGGCGTGTTTGACGGGAACATTCGAGACTTTCTTCGCGCCGATATAAATGTTGCGCCTGCAGGAATAGGGGTCAGTCTGAGTTGTAACTTGAAGGCGATACATCGATACAAAGTTTATTAATAAATAGTCCAAAATGAGTGCGGCGAAGAAAAGTAAAACTTATCATTTTAATAACGATTGGGACGAAGAATTTTTCTTTTGTATGGTAAAGGATAAGTGCATTTGTCTCATTTGCCGTACGTCAGTTGCAATACCTAAGCGTGGGAACTTAGAGAGGCATCATAAAACGGTTCATAAAAACTATGAAAAGGATTTTCCGTCACAGAGTGAATTAAGAAAACGAAAAGTACGTAATTTGATAACTTGTTTGAAAAAAGAACAAACCATGTTCACAATCAAAAGCTGCAACGATCGCGTCATTTAAAATATCTCATATATTGGCGAAACACAAGAAACCATTTGATGATGGATTAGTTGTGAAGGAAGCATTTATTGAAGCGGGTGAGACTTTATTTGGACATTTTAAAAATAAAACAGAGATTATGTCTGCTATTAGAGAACTTCAGTTATCTCGTCCGACTGTCACTAGGGGTGTTGGAGTCATGAGTCAGGACATGGCAGATAAACTAAAACATGATATCGTGGAATGTACATACTTTTCTTTACAGTTCGACGAATCCACCGATATGACAGACACTGCCCAGCTGGGTATTTTTATTCGAATTGTATCCAATGACATGTCGGCTAAGGAAGAGTTTTTGACAATGATTCCTCTGAAAGGAAAGACCCGTGGCGAAGATATATATGACGTTTTCTTCAATTTTGTAACAAACTACAAGCTACCAATATATAAACTAGTGTGCATTACAACCGATGAAGCACCAGCAATGACTGGAAACGAAAACGGTTTTGTAGCATTGTGTCGAGCTAATGATAATTTTCCTTCATTTTTCTCCTTCCATTGCATTATACATCAACAAGTTTTGTGTCCAAAACGTCTAAACATGAAGGAGATTATATGCATTGCAATAAAAATTGTGAATTCTATCCGTGCACGTAGCTTGCAACGACGGCTCTTTAAATTGCAGTTGGAAGATAGTGAGTCAGCTGAACACACTGATTTAGTTCTTCACACGGACGTCAGGTGATTGAGTCGCGGAAAATTCCTAGAAAGGTTTCAAGAATTATTGCCCGAAATAACAGCTTTTCTGGACGAAAGAGGTGATGAAAAACGGAAAATGGCTGACTGATTTGGCATTTTTGACAGACATCCCAATGCATTTAAACACCATTAATTTGGAGCTTCAAGGTAAAGGAAAAACTGTTATTGAGATGATTAGCGCAATAAACGCATTCAAAAGTAAATTGCAACTTATGATAGATCAACTGAAAAGAAAGGATCTGAAAAATTTTCCGTCTTTGAAAGCAAGGATTCCTCAGTTGAATTATGATATTTATGAGGCAGAATTATCAAATATTTTGGGCCAATTCGAAATACGTTTTTATGATTTCAGTAAATTGGCAAATATCGCATCATTTATGAATTATCCTTTTTCGTGTAAAAACATTGAGGAATTAGCTACTGAAATAGCAAGTCAGTTTAACATGGACTCATGTTCTGTTGAAAATGAGTTAGTGCAGATTATATCAGATATACATCTCAAAGCCACAGCATCTGATACAAAATTCTGGTGTTTTATATCTGAAGATAAATATCCGAATCTAAGGCAAATCGCCCTTCAACTGACGGCAATGTTTGGGTCAACTTACTTGTGCGAGTCTGCATTTTCTGAAATGAAGATAATTAAGTCAAAATATCGCAATCGACTAACTGACGAACATATGTCATCATGCTTACGATTAGCACTCGGTAATTACGTACCATCTTATGAAAAGTATGCTGAGGACATGCAGTGCCACGCTTCAACACCCAAAATCACTCTTTAGTTAAGTTTAGACACTAGAACTCGTTTGTTTTGTAAGAACCAATAAACTCGCAATTTTGAATAATTATGAGTTTTTCATTGACATTTTAGAGCAGACCTACACTTACCTTGACTAAAAAAATGCATATTGTGCGGAAAACTAATATCTGTGCCACGATACACCCTACTTATACGACAATTCTGCATCACACTTACTTGCAGCCTCTCAGAGTCGATCGATCGTAGTCTAACAATAGTGAGGTAGATCGCCAGCAGTTCAAGTTTGAGCACCCCTGGTTTAGGCAGTGTATTGCAAGAGAACGCGCTAACAGTAACCTTTTTTCCGACTTAATTCACTATTATCGTCACTGCTTATTCTTTATGTTACCTAACGCAATAAAATATATCCTATAACCTGGCCAGAGAACATATGTATGTTTAAAAAAAAACGTACGTAACGCACTAATGGACAGACAGACAGACAGAAAGACATTGCATTTTATATATATTATAGATTATAGATATTCTCTACATAATATTGTTCCATATTTAATGATTTAGGCTGTGTATTGCAAGAGAACGCGCTAGCGACAAACTTTTTACCGACTTCATCCACATATGTATGTTTTAAAAAAAAGCACGTAAATCGGATAAATGGTTCTCCAGTGATAAGCGCACTAACGGACAGACAGACAGAGAGACGCTGCATTTTATATATATTATAGATATAGATTATTATTATTATTATATAACCTGGCCAAAGAATATATGTATGAATTTAAAAGAAGACACGTAAATCGTCACGTGATAAACGCACTAATAGACAGGCAGACAGACAGAGAGACATTGCATTTTATATATATTATAGATTATAGATATTCTCTACATAATATTGTTCCATATTTAATGATTTAGGCTGTGTATTGCAAGAGAACGCGCTAGCGACAAACTTTTTTACCGACTTCATCCACTATTATCGTCACTGCTCATTCCTTATGCTACCTATCGTAATAAAATATAGCCTATAACCTGGATAGAGAACATATGTATGTTTAAAAAAAAAGTACCTAATTCGAATAAGTGGTTCTCCAGTGTTAACCTAAACTAACGGACCGACAGACAGACGACAGACAGAGATACGTTTGCGTTTTATATATATTATAGATGTAATAAAAATATATATCTATAAACCTGGTATATATGTATGAATTTAAAAAATCACGTAAATCGGATAAGTGGCTCTCGAGGAATAAGCGCACTAACGGGCAAACAGACAGACAGAGAAACGTTGCATTTTTATTTATATTATAGATATAGATTATTATTATTATTATATAACCTGGCCAAAAAATATATGTATGAATTTAAAAAAAGACACGTAAATTGGATAAGTGGTTCTCGCGTGATAAACGCATTAATGGACAGACAGACAGAGAGACATTGCATTTTATATATATTATAGATTATAGATATTCTCTGCTAGATAATATTGTTCCATATTTACTGGTTTAGGCTGTGTATTGCAAGGGAACGCGCTAGCGGCAAACTTTTTTCCGACATCATTCACTATTATCGTCACTGCTCATTCCTTATGCCACCTATCGTAATAAAATATAGCCTATAACTTGGCCAGAGAACATATGTATGTTTTAAAAAAATAAGTACGTAAATCGGATAAGTGGTTCTCCAGTGATAAGCGCACTAACGGACAGACAGACATACAGAGAGACGTTGCATTTTATATATATTATAATTTTTTTTATACGAGACTAGTCGGGCCCGCTGCTCCGCTCGCATGGACTTGATTCACTATTATCGTCACTGCTTATTCCTTATGTTACCTAACATAATAAAATATATCCTATAACCTGGCCAGAGAACATATGTATTTTATAGACAAACACGTAAATCGGATAAGTGGTTCTTAAATGCTCAGTGCACTAACGGACAGACAGACAGAGAGTTGCATAGCATTTTATATATTATAGGTTTGTTTTTGATAAATATTAAGTTAAGAATTTAAAAAACACATATATCGGATGATTGGTTCTCGAATGACAAGCACACTAACGGACAGACAGACAGAGAGACGTTGCATTTATATATATTATATAGATCATTATTATTATTATTATTATATAACCTGACCAGAGAACATATGTATAAATTAAAAAAAAAAAAAACGCGTAAATCGGATAAGTGGTTCTCCAGTGATAAGCGCACGGACAGACAGACAGAGAGACGTTGCATTTTATATATATTATAGAAGATTATAGATAACGTGGCCAGAGAACAAATGTATTAATTAAAAGAAACACATAAATCGGATAAGTGGTTTTCGAGTGATAAGTGCACTAACGGACAGACAGACAGACAGACAGACAGAGAGACGTTGTATTTTACATATAATATAGATATTCTTTGCAACATGACATTGTTCCATATTTAATGGTTTAGGCAGTGTATTGCAAGAGAACGCGCTAGCGGCAAACTTTTTTCCGACTTGATTCACTATTATCGTCACTGCTTATTCCTTATATAACCTAATGTAATAAAATATAGCCTATAACCTGGCCAGAGAACATATGTGTGTTTAAAAAAAAAAGCACGTAAATCGGATAAATGGTTCTCCAGTGACAAACGCACTAACGGACAGACATACAGAGAAACGTTGCATTTTATATATATTATAGATGAATTATCAAACGTAATGTACTCTGATAATTTTTTCAAAATTTTTGAATCAGTACTTTTCGAAATAGCACAGCGATTTTTGGCATGTTTTTAAAATAATACAAAGAAAAAGATTTGCAAGTATTACATCATATATATTTTTGAACTCATGTTTTCTCAAGCTTTCATTTGATACCCTGGTAAAAAAAAAATGTTTTTTACTTCCGATTTAACCCCCCAAAAGTAACCACTTAAGTCAAAATTTAACTTTCAAAACTACACGGTTCTGATTTGACCATTAATTTCTATATTTGTGCCAAATTTCAACTTTCTATGTCAAATAGTTTCGTAGAAAATCGGGGGTGACAGACGGACACCGAAGTGATGCCATAAATGTTCTATACGGAATACTAAAGATAATATACAACTACGACTTAAATATTTATTTATTTACGGGCAGACCCATTTTATACATAGTTTCTACAGAAATTATAATAATACATCAACAATTATAGCAGTACAACCACAACACCAGCAAATATCCTCACATAACTCAGTGGACTGTCAACAGTTCTTTTTTTAAAGTTTTAAAGAGAGATTAAAAAAAATCAAGTTCCGTTTTATCAGCGCCATTAGTGATTCTAGTGATCGGCGAGAATAGGCCATAGTTACATCTATGGTACTTCGGGGCGAAGAGTGAGTGGTCCTTTGTTAATCTTGGTGGAACACGCAAATTTATCAAACTTAGAAGATCGGAGCAATCTATATGACCATTTACGAGTCGAAATAAGAAAAAGATATCAGCAACTTTCCTACGGCTTGAAAGCGATTGTAGCTTGAGTCTTCGCAGAGAAGTCCCCATAGAATAGACAGTGATGTTCCACTTAAATTTGTAAGAAACATATCTATCATTCAATACTTTCAATATGTATAGCATATGAAGGCGACCATACACATGACAGATACTCTACAGAAGATTTTACCAAGGCCTTACAAAAAGTATTCATGCTATCTACAGTCTGGAAATCCCTAGTATTCGTACAGACGAAAAGGAGTTTTAAACATTTGTTAGCAATAAAGTCATAGTAAATATGAAAATCGAGCTTAGTGTCTAGATAAATACCTAAGTCACATAATGAAGAGACTTTTTCCAGAAGACAATTAATAATGCTATAGTCATACAAAAATTTAAACTGAACATATCATACGAAAGGTATAATATTAGAGAAGTAAATTAACCGATTTCAGTTATCAAAAGAGTTCAACTGTAGCTCCAAATACTCCTGAAATATGTGTATGGGAGAATTTCTTTAAATATTCAAGCTCAAAATTATTATCTCAGAAAATATAGCTATTGACTGGCTACCGCTGGCTTTTTTTAACATGCCTCGTCGAGTTTCTCGAAGATGATGCGCAAGTAGAAGTTACGAGTATTTGTAACAATAGTAACGAAAATATGCCTAGATAGATGTACGATAATAAATTTATTAACTGTTTTATCTTTTATGACCCAGCCAGTATTATTTGATCTAAAAATTTCGTTATTTTAGTTATATTACTATTGCACAAGAGAAAAATTTCTAAAAGTTCTGAAACTAAGAAGTTAAAGAAAAGATAAAATTTCTTTAAATAAGTGGATGCTTTTATTTCACAAACAGATATAACTGAAGAGGTAAGTAAAAGCATTTTATCTCTTTCTTGATAAGCGTCTACTTATTTGTCTGTCTATTCAGACTATTATCTATTTAACATAGAAAGTTAAAATTAGGCACAAATGTAGGAATGGATCAGAAATCAGAGCCGAGTTCAAAAATCAATATGTATTATGTTAAAAAAATGGCCAAAAATCGCTGTCCCTCCCCCTATCTCGAAAAGTACTGAATAAAAAATTTTGAAATAATTCTGGAATATTCTTCAGAAAGTGTAGATTGAGCGAAAATTATCATAAGTTCATAACGTTGGATAATTAATCTGGTACAAAAAAAAACTATGAAAACTATATTCCACAGCATGATGGAGGTTTTGTTAATATACTTTTCAGTACATTACTGCTCGCGCGTCGCTCCTGTACCGAGACAAAAGAATTTTATTTTATTTGTTTACAATTAAACAAATATTTAGGTAGTAAATATTTGTTTTTACACTTTTATTACTAAATTCTAGACTGAGATAGAGTGATTTATTGGCTATTAGGTAGCTAAGATGCTATAACTATTATCATTATTATTGATGTGAAAATACGTATTAGATCTCGAGATATATACATGTCGGGAACATAGTTAACTTAACCTAGATAAGGATTTTATTTTTATTTTAAAAGCAATCATCGTATGGAACGCTAATTGCGCAAGTCCAGTCTCGAAGAATAAAAGTATTTTTAAAATCATTAGTTATAGAATAACCGAGCATGTTTTATAGTGCCTAGACAGTCAAATAAACTTAGTTGAAACCAATAAATTGAACTAAGCTTTGCTACCAACCGTCACGCATTTATGACATGTAGTTTTAGCTTAGAACCACCGTCAATGAGTATACCATTTCTACTACGTTTTGTAATTATCTTGGAGGGGGGGGGGGTAAATTATTATTTATTATCTAAGGTCTAATTGAAAGAGGTAAACCAAATTTTGTCTGGTGGTCTCTGTCTGGTCGTCTTTATTTAGTTTTAGACAACCAGACAGAGGAAATAAAAAGAAAAAAGACATCCATGCCAGTGGATGTCATTTAGCAAACTCTCATACATCCTAAAAAACAGAAAATATCTGCAGTACCTGAGAACTAAGGTCTGCGATCAATCTATATTACCTGTCCTTATATATGGTTCCCAAACATGGATGTGTACAAAAAAAATATGGATAGAATAGCGAAGACACAAAGAGCAATGAAGAGAAAAATGCCAGTTATCAAACCCATGGACAAAAAGAAAAATACATGGATAAGAACCAGAACAAAAGTAAGCGATGTGTCAACACAGATAGCCAAGCTTAAACGGAAATTTGCCGGTCACACTTTACGACAAAAAGATCCTGCAGAGGAGACCTTGGGAGCATAAACGAAAACGACCTGAAGAAACACGCTGGACAGGGATGGATGCAAATCGCTCATACCAGAGAACAATGGAAAAGAGAAGGGGAGGCCTATGTCCGAAAATAGATGTTTGAGGCTGATTAGATAGAAAACAAATTTTAATTCTGTGACAATGAGACAAAATTAAAATTTCTTTTATCTCTTTTAATTAGGACTCACATGACATATACTAATTTGCTTCTCCCCTCCAGACAATCACAAAACATAGTAGAAATGATATATTCATTGACGGTGGTTCTAAATTAAAAGTTTATGTCACAAAAGCGTGACGATTGGTAGCAAATGTTAATTCAACTTATTGGTTTCATTTATGTTTATTTGAGTATTTAGACACTATAAGACTTGCTTGGATATTGTATAATTTTAAACTAATGCTTTTAAAAACACCTTTTTAATTCTGTTATAGGCCGACCTTTAAGAAATGATTACAATTATTCTTATTTGGAATTTTATTATTAGTGACCAGCCTGACTTTGACCGAGAACTACTATACTTTGTAGTAACTTACCGCTATCGCTTGTACACTTATCTTTCTTACCGTTCTTCCTTTCCATCCTTATCTCTCTTACCCTACGCTTCTTGTCTCTATTTCTACCCCTCCCTACCTTACCTTCACCTAGCTGAATTTTTTATGGGTATAGCACACATGCTGCAAGGAAATCTCTAAAGCACTACAGGAGCGACGCTAGTGCGGAAAAAGCGATTCACCTTGGTCTTGAATCACTGTAAATTGTACTCGGTGGGAAGCACACTCCTGGGTATATCATTTCAGAGGGATGAGGTTCTTCATATAAGAGGCTGCTTGAAAAGGGTTGTACGAGAAGGGACAAGCTGAACTTCATACGGATGTGATGTATTAAAGCGAGGTGTACTTCTAGCATGTACTACTTTAAGAAGAATTAAGCGGGTTTACATCTATCGAACACTTCCCATGAAAATATTTGTAGGATAGACTCAAGTCGCCAACCGTTCTTCGATATTCCAAGGAATGAAGGTTGCCGGTCAGTTCTGGGTCTCCGTTCAGGCGAACAGCTCTCTTTCGAATAGAATCCAACAAATACAGTGTACGTTTGACAGCAGAGCCCCAAAGCCAAGATATGTTTGCTCCCAAATTAACGTCCTGCAGATTGAGTGACGATAGGAATGGAGTGCCCCGACAGAACTATGTTGGGTCTAGCAACGTTAATTTTTTTAGAAAGAACTGCCGCCTGGGTTTTTGTAGCGTTAAATTCTGCTAGGTTACTAGCAGAATTTTTTCTAGAACTTGTTGAATGACTTCCTGCTGTATGTAGATGGGATTCTTGTTCCTTTCTAGCAGATCATCCATATAGATGAGGAAGAGAGTAGGAGACAGTATGGAGCCTCGGGTCACACCGGCGTTAGTAGTGAAGGAGTTAGAAAGAAACCGTCGACTCTCACTTGTAAAGAACGCTCTCTGAGGAAACAAAAGAGTCATAAACAGAACTATTCAGCTAGACCATTAAAGCGTAGGTTAGCCAAAAATCCATCGTGCAATACACGGTCGAACGCCTTGGATTTATCAAGTGCAACCGCTTGAGATTCTCCAAAGTGTTCGATTGCGTTGTTCCAAACATGTGTTACATAAGTTAGAGGATCTCCTGTTGATCTTTATTTATGAAAGCCATATTGATGGTTGCTGATAATATTGAGTATTTTAGACATTTTAGCAGATGCTGATTGATCGCCTTCTCCATGACTTCCAATATTATTGAAAGCAATGTGACTTATCGGAAGTTGTTTGCCAAAGTCTTCTTTTGGGTATCGGCTGAACTGTAGCGCACTTCCAGCAGGAAGGAAATATTCCTCTAATTTCCTCCCTAATCATCTTCCCTACTTATCTTTCCAATACTTAAAATAAATTATCTTAGGAATAAGATACACACAGGCAGTGGGCATACTAGTAACTAGTAATGGAATGGAATTTTATCGTGTTAATCTGTTTGTGAAATGAAAGTGTCTACTTATTCACAGAAATTATATATTATTTTTAACTTCTTAGTTTCAGAACTTAAAAAAAAATTCTCTTGTGTAATAATAAAGCCATAAAGGATAATGAGTTCTTCTTTTACATTACCTGTTTTGTTACTTCTACATAGGTGTATATTTCCCTATTACTGTTAGATAGAAAACAACTCCCACTTGCGCTGCACCTCTGAGAAATTCGACAAGGTACATTAAACGAACCCGACGGTACTCAAGCGGCTTCGTTTTGAGGCGACATTTTATTCCATTTTGCCCATTGTAGCTGTTACACATTTTCAACATATAAGAAAAATATGAAGCTCTTATTTTCATCAAAGGTCCAACGACATGTATAAAGAAATGATAATCCAAGGGACACAATTATTGCCAATTCTTGTTAATAACCCCTTTTTTATTTGTCATTGGACATGCCGATGTATATTAGACACGTTTATATCCGTAAAATTCTCTATTTATTTATTTTCTGTATAATACATAAGAAGTAAGGACTATTCTACCGAAATAGGGCAAGTATTTTTAGCTTAGAATGTAAGCTTGCTGCATATTTGCCGAGTTATTTTTTCCTAAAATATTTATACCAATTTTTTACTTTTTATTACGTGGGTTATTTTTATGTTTTTATGTAGAATACTATTCGTTGTAGTAGCACGGTGAGATAAAGGAGTTTTTCCAATTTACAGAAGTTCGTCAAGAAGCCGTCCAGCAAGCTTTGGCCCAAGCGTTACAAAATAGACATAAACCATCGATGCCAATGCCGTCAAAAAGAACTTCAGTTATGGCAAGAAGTCCAGATAGAGAACGTCATGATTCAGGTAAGATATTATTACAAATTGGGTTTATTTATAGCCGTCTGGTTTTAGATTTTTTTATCGGTTTTATTTGATTTAAATTTCTTTTTGGTACTTCAATCCAACTTTATAAAAAAGAATAACGTACATGGTAAGATATGGTTTCACCTCTTCATTACAAGTTGGACTAGAAAATTAACTTATAAAATATCTGTTTGTCATAAGATGAGACGATTAGCTGGATTAGTCTTAATTTCCCCGAAATCTAATAATTCTCGATGAATACGGGCAAGTAACATAGACTCTTACTTGACATGTTTAACCAATTATATGGACTTATAGCCCAGTCGTCGCCAGCGTTTTGAGCTCTTATTAAATGTTAAGAGGCTGCATTTTTTTTTTTTTTTTTTTTTGGTCTAGCACACGTGCTGCAGGGAAGTCCATAAAGCGCTCCAGGAGCGGCACGAGTGCGGAAAAAGCGATTCACGTTGTTCTTGAATCGCTGTAAATTGTACTCGGTGGAAAACACAGCGCTGGGCAAGTTATTCCAAAGGGATGACGTTCTCCATATAAAAGATTGCTTGAAAAGCGTTGTACGCGGAGTAACAAGCTGAACCTCATACGGATGCGAAGCACCAGCGCGACGTATATTTCTAACATGCACCGCTTTGGGAGGAATTAAGCGGGCTACATCCTTTGAACACTTTTTATGAAAATACTTGTAGAACAGACTCAAGTCGCCAACCGTTCTTCGATGTTCCAGCGAATCAAGGCCGCCGGTCAATTCGGGGTCCCCAATCAGACGGACCGCTCTTCTCTGAACAGAATCCAACAAATGCAGTGTATGTTTGGGAGCGGAGCCCCAAACGTGGGAGCAGTATTCCATAGTTGGTCGAATTTGGGCTTTGTAAAGAATTAACAGTTGTTGTGGGGTGTAAAGCTTTCTGGTTCTAAATAATATTCCCAACTTTTGAGAAGCTGTCCTTGCTATGCCTGCAACATGCTCATGCCAAGACATATTTGCTCCCAAACTAACGCCCAACAAATTGAGCGACGATGCTAGGGGAATGGAGTGCCCCGACATAACTATGTCGGGTTCAGCAACGTTAACTTTTTAGAAGAAACTGCCGCTTGGGTTTTTTTTGTAGCGTTAAATTCCACTTGGTTACTGTCACCCCAAGATAGAATTTCTTCCAGGTCTTTGTTAAGTTGAACGACCTCCTGCTGTCTGCGGATATTCGCCTGAGCAGCCGATGTCCGAGCGTTCAAGGTGAATGAAGAGACAAGCGTACTGTCATCTGCAAAGCTATAGATTGGATTCCCGGTCTTTTCCAGCAGATCGTTAATGTAAATGAGAAAGAGAGTAGGAGACAGTATGGAGCCCTGGGACACACCGGCGTTGATAGTGAGGGTGTTAGAAAGAAATCCGTCGACCGCCACTCGTAAAGAACGCTCTCTGAGGAAACATGAGAGCCACAAACAGAACCTTTCAGACATACCATAAGAGCGCAACTTAGCCAACAGACCATCGTGCCAAACACGGTCGAATGCCTTGGATATGTCAAGAGCAACCGCTCGAGATTCTCCAAAGTGTTCAATTGCGTTGTTCCAAACATGTGTTACATAAGTCAGAAGATCTCCTGTTGATCTATGTTTACGAAAACCATATTGGTGATCGCTAATAATATTGAATCGTTCAAGATATTTTAGAAGATGCTCATTGATAACCTTTTCCATGACTTTCGATATTATTGAAAGCAGTGCAACTGGTCGGTAGTTATTTGGCAAGGTCTTCTTACCTTTTTTAGGTATCGGCTGAACCGTGGCACATTTCCAGCAGGACGGAAATATTCCCTTTCTGTAGGATAGGTTAAAAAGTCTACAGAAAACTGGTGTTCCCTTGCACAGTTTTTGAGAACTATGGCAGGTATCCCCGTCAGCGCCAGAAGCCTTCTTGGTGTCTAGCTTCATTAAAATACGCTTTATGATGCGCTGTCTAAAGACAACATCGGGCATCCTTGACTGCAATATGGGAATAGTAGGTGGTGTTTTTCCTTGGAAATCGACAGTAGAATGTGAAGCAAAGAGTTCAGCCAACAAGTTCGCTCTCTCAACAGGTGTGGTTGCAATGGAATTATCTGGCCGTGTGAGTGGTGGTATGGTGGATTTGGTAAACTTCTGACTAACTGCCTTAGCGACTGCCCAAAAGGACCTGGAATTGTTGGGACAAGCGAGAAGGTTGTTTCTAATTCGTTGATTGTGTGCCTCCTTGGTTTCGTCGATAATTCCCTTGCATCTGTTCCGGGCATGAACAAAGATGTTTCGATTCACGGTGTTAGGATTTTCACGCCATTGTCGGTAGGCAATATGTTTAGAAGCAACAGCTTCTTTGCATTTTCGGTCGAACCAAGACTTGCCGTTGGAGGAGCATTTCTTCGAAAAAGGGATGTAAGCTTCCATACCTGCCAAAATAACATCGGAGACCTCCCTGGCGCAGTCAGATGGGTTATCGGGTCGAAAACAAACGTCCATCCAAGGGAAAATTCGAAAGTATTCCATGAGATCTTCCCATTTAGCAGATTTGTAGTGCCAAATCTTGCGCGGCCTAGGCGTCTCTCTGTCACTGATTGGCAGGATACTCGATGTCGAAAGCAGTTTATGGTCGGAAGAACCTAACGGCGGATTTACGGTGACCGTGTAAATCTCCAGATTGGTAGTTAAAAACAGATCAAGAAGACTAGCGAACTCCCCGTCTCGATCAGGGATCCGTGTTGGTTCGTCAATAAGCTGAGTTAAGCCATAACTGATTGAGAATGATTCAGCTTCACGACCTTGTTCGTCGGTAGTATTTGAATATTTGAGCCAGTTGATATTGTGGACATTAAAGTCGCCCAGGATGGCAATTTCGGCACTTGGATAGTTACTTTGTAAATAATCGATGGTGTCTGCAAGAGAAGCGAAAAGTGTTCGAAAATTGGTATCACTTGGTGGTCGATACAGGATACAGATAAACCTTGTGGTTTGTTGAGTCGTTATTTTTAACCACATAACATCAAAGTTTGGGGGCTCCAGAGCTTCTTCTCGTTGACAAGAGAGGTCATTTTGGCACACAGGTAGTTTTGTGGACGTAGAATACGAAAAAAAAAAAAAGTTTGCTGTTCTAAAGTGTACGCTAGGCCTACAAAATCGAAAATAAAATGAAAAACTCGGGTTTTCGCAAATATCTCAAAAAAAAAAAAGATATCGAAAAACTAATAGCACCACATGAAAGAACGGGAAATTTTACAAGAAAATAGTATATAGATTATATTTTTTAGTTTTACTGTAATTTAAAGAAATTATTTAAAATAAAATGGCTGGTTTAAACCCCTTCAGTTGTAGTGGGAATCATGCTAAAGTTTGATGTTCGCTAAGCCCACAAAATCCAAAATAAAATCAAAAATTCGGTTTTTGAGTAATATCTCGAAAAACCAATAGCACCACGTGAAAGAGCGAGACATTTTACAAAAAAAAAAACAGTATATAGGTTTTTTTCAGATTTTTTTTTTAGCATGAGAATTTATTAAAAATCCGGATAGGTGATTCAAAAAGTGTAGCGCGCCAAACAGGTTAATTTGAAAGTTTACGCGGACCGCTCGAAAATTAATCGATATTACTTGTTTTCAGAATATAAAAAAAAAAAAAAATAGATTTCAGAAAGGAGACTTTCAGCTGAAATACTAATAGTTTTTATTTTTATTGCTTTGTAATTTGTAAAACTTAAAACGAAATTTTTGTTTGCATAATTTTAATGGGCTTACAGTAAATTAGAAATATTTGATAAAATATAGTATTGAAATAAAATCCTTGGGCATATATCATTATTATACCTTAAGTTTCAATATAAGAATAATTTAAAATACCCACGTTGTCTGTGTTAATTAAAAACTTAGTTTTAAAATATGAAAATATGCCTGCCGTCGTGCGCCGCCGGCAATTTTACGTTCAAAACAGTACGAAATGGTAAAAAAAGTCGGACAATTTTTTTTCAGTTACAGTTAAAAGTATACTTGTTATTAGAAAATCATTAAAAACTTAAAAAAACTTTCTTTTTTCCTTATTATTAATCATACAACTTAAACTTAAAATAAAAAAATATATTTAAAGGTGGAAAATGAAAGATAAAAATCTAAACTTTAAGTATAAAGTATTTATATTTCTTCAAGCACAAAGAAAACCGTTATTGAAAACACAAAAATTCTAAATTACTCGAAGAAATTAAATGGATTCCGTACTCTCTGGCCGTCCAGTTGGATCCGCCATTTTGAATTTTTCAAATCTGTCATCAGATTCTTAATCAGCACCCCGAGAAACCTCTTAACAGCCAATTTCAAAATATTTGGCGGTATACAGAAACGTTAATTTAATCATAAATGAAGATGGAAGCATGATTCCCACTACAACTGAAGGAGTTAAAATAGTCATTTTATTTTAAATATTTTTTTTTAAATTACGGTAAAACTAAGAAAATATGTTCTATATACTATTTTTTTGTAAAATTTTTCAATATCTTTTTTATTTTTTAAGATATTTGTGAAAAACCGAATTTTTAGTGTTCCGTACGGAACACTTATAAGATGACATCGGTGTCTGTCTGTCTGTCACACCCGATTTTCTCCGAAACTATTTGTCATAGAAAGTTGAAATTTGGTAATAATATAGGAATTGATCATCATCAGAGCTGTGTAGTTTTGAAAGTTAAATTTTGACTTAAGGGGCTAGTTTTGGGGGGTGAAATCGGAAGTGAAAAAAAAACATTTTTTACTAGGTCATCGAGTGTGGTGTCAAATGAAAGCTTGTGAAAACACGAGTAAAAAATATCGGATATTAAATTTTTATTCGTAATTGCGAACATGTGTTGACCAAATAATTATTTCGAAATTCTTGTTTTTAGTGTTCCATATAGAACACTTATAAGATCACTTCGGTGTCTGTCTGTCCGTCTGTCACACCCGATTTTCTCCGAAACTATTTGACGTAGAAAGTTGACATTTGGCACTAATCTAGGAATTAATAGCCTTATCCGAGCCGCGATTTTGACTGAAGGAGTTAGTTCTTGAGGGGTGATATCGGAAATGAAAAAAACATTTTTTAACTAGGTCATCGAGTGGGGTGTCAAATGAAAACTTGTAAAAACACGAGCTCAAAAATATATATAATGTAATACTTGGACAGACTTTGAACGAAAATTATCACGAGTGCTTTACCTTTAATAATTTATCTGGTATATAAAAAAAAAAAAAAAAATTTAAAAGTCATCAGTTTTCAGTAAAGATTGGAAACAAACATTGTTAAAAACTCATTTGGGGTGTGTTTTGTGAAGTCACTGATCATTTTATACCTCCCTAACAAAATTTTTTATTTCAAAAGCAATCGACGTACGGTACACTCATTGCCCAAGTTCAACTTGCACTTGACGGTTGTTCATTTTATGTTTGATTTTGTAGGCTTAGCGTACACTTTAGAGTAGCAAATTTTTTTTATCGTATTCTATATCCAACCTGTATGCCAAAATGCAGCCTGTTAATATTTAATAATGAGCTTTTCATCAAAATTTGCTTCTGACGACTGGGATATTATACTAGTATACAGGTAACAACAACAAATGAACGAGAACAATTCATTGGTTAATCTTATATCGTAATAACTAATGCGAACCTAACTTATCGAAAATTCTGGACAATTTGTTACAAGCATGCCCATAAACAATGTTTGACCACGTGTGAACACCATATTAGTATAGTAGTCCATGTCTATTTGGTTGGATACTGCTGTTCTTAGTGTTCCATATAAAACACTTATGGGATCACTTCGGTGTCTCTGTCTGTCTGTCACAGCCAATTTTCTCCGAAACTGTTTGACATATAAAGTTCAAATTTGACCAAATATAAGAATTAATGGCCTCATCAGAGCCGTGTAGTTTTGGAAGTTAAATTTTGACTTAAGAGGTTAGTTTTGGAGGGTGAAATCGGAAGTGAAAAAAAAATTTTTTTAGGGTAGCCTTGAAAGTTAAATGAATCGGAAAAAAAGAGTACAAGGTCATCGGCGGGGGTATCAAATGAAAGTACGTGTTCAAAAATATATGTGATGTAATAGTCACGCACACTTTTCTTTGTATTATTTTTAAAAAACTCGAAAAATCGCTGTCTTCCCATCCTATCTCTAAGAGTACTGACAAAAAAATTTCGAAAAAATTCTGGAATATTCTCCATAAAGTCTAGATTGAACCAAAATTATCACGAGTGCATTAGGTTTGATAATTTATCCAGTATAAAAAAAATACTCTTTGACTTGATAATATGGTAGAGATTTTTTTCGTGGAAAGTTGTTAATTTAACTGGGACTAAAAAGCTACGAAATATCAGTACGCACTCATTGCAATCAGTAATATGTATCTTCATATAACATACTTTTCAGTACATTACTGCATTTGGCCAATCACAGAGAAAATAAATTTCCAGGATGACTGGTGAATAACGAATAGGTACAGAGACAAAATAATTTTATTTTATTTGGTTATAATTAAACAAAAATTTAGGTAGTAAATACTTGCTTTAAAATTTTACTACAAAGATGTCTCGCTTTTTATATATTCTTGGTAATTCTGATATTGAAGATAATTAATATATATCACCTCTATACCAAACACTTTATTTTTGCACTTGGCGCGCGTTTCGCTAACTATGTTAGCTTCATCAGGAGCGATGATTGAGTCAATCATCGCTCCTGATGATTAGCGAATCGCGCATAGAGTGCAAAAATAAAGTGTTTGATGTACTGGTGATATATACTGAGTAATAATAATAGTGATAATAATAACTATACTTGAAAATAAAGATTACAAACTACTGGGACATCACTATCCATACAGATAAAACAGTCCACCCCAATAGACCCGATATTACTTTTCAATACAAAAAAAAAACGTCACCTATCTAATTGACATAGCTGTCCCCAACGACACAAACATCCAAGCGAAATGTACAGAAAAAATCTCCAAATATACAGGCTTTGCAAGCCTTACCGGCGTTCAATGGCGTAGTAGTCCAAAGATTCCAAATTCCCAACATATCTATAATATATATAAAATGCAACATCTCTCTGTCTGTCTGTCTGTGTGGCAGTTCGTTAGTGCGCTTATCACTCGTTTAACATGCTTTTTTTTCTCTGGCCAGGTTATAGGCTATATTTTATTACATTAGGTAACATAAATAATAAGCAGTGACGATAATAGTGAATTAAGTCGGAAAAAAGTTTGCCGCTATCGCGTTCTCTTGCAATACACTGTTTAAACCATTAAATATGGATCAATATCATGTAGCAAAGAATATAATATATATAAAATGCAACGTCTCTCTGTCTATCTGTTTGTCCGTTAGCGCGTTTATGACTTGAGAACCACTTATGCGATTTACATGTATTTTTTTTTTTTTTAATTCATACATTTGTTCTCTGGCCAGGTTATCTATAATCTTCTATAATATATAAGAAATGCAACGTCTCTCTGTCTGTCTGTTTGTCCGTTAGTGCGCTTGTCACTCGTGACCCACTTATCCGATTTACTTGTTTTTTTTTAATTCATACATTTGTTCTCTGGCCAGGTTATCTATAATATATATATATATATATATATATATATATATATATATATATATATATATATATATATATATATATATATATATATATATAAAATATAATATATATATATATATATATATATATATAAAAATACAACGTCTCTCTGTCCGTTAGTGTGCTTATTACTCGAAAACTACTTATCCGATTTACGTATTTTTTTTTTAAAGCATACATGTGTTCCCTGGCCTGGTTGTAAGGTATATTTTATTACGTTAGGTAACATAATAAGCAGTGACGATAATAGTGAATCAAGTCGGAAGAAAGTTTACCGCCAGCGCGTTCTCTTGCAATACACTACCTACCATAAACCATTAAATATGGACCAATAATATGTAGCAAAGAATATAATATATATAAAATGCAACGTCTTTCTGTCTTGCCTGTCTGTTCGTTAGTGCGCTTATCTCTCGAAATCACTTATCCGATTTACGTGTTTTTTTTTATTCATACATATGTTCTCTTTCCAGGTTATATAATAATAATAATAATCTATAATCTAGAGTACATTTAAAAAAACTGCAACGTCTCTCTGTCTGTCCGTTAGTACATTTATCACTCGAGAACCGCTTATCTGATTTAGTTGTTTTTTTTTATTCATACATATGTTCTCTGGCCAGGTAATATAATAATAATAATAATCTGTATAATATATATAAAACGCAACATCTCTCTGTCTGTGTGTCTGCCCGTTAGTGTGCTTATCATTCGAGAACCACTTTTCCGATTTACGTATTTTTTTTAATTCTTAACTTAATATTTGTCAAAAAAAAAAGAAAATATATATATATATATATATATATATATATATATATATATATATATATATATATATAGATATATATATATATATATATATATATATATATATATATATATAAAACGCAACGTCTCTCAGTCTGTCTGTCTGTCTGTTTGTCCGTTAGTGCGCTTAGCCCTCGAGAACCTTATCCGATTTACGTGTTTTTTTTATAAAATACATATGTTTTCTGACCAGCTTATAGGATATATTTTACTACGTTAGGTAACCTAAGAAATAAGCAGTAACGATAATAGTGAATCAACTCCACGCGAGCGGAGCCGCGGGCACCGCTAGTTGAAGATAAATATGTGACTGAATTTCATAGAATCGGCAATCACGGTATGGAACACTAATTGTGCAAGTCCGACTTGCGCTTGGCCGGTTTTTTATATCAACTTTATAATTTAGCTAAAACACGGAGCAATATTTTACATGCGCCTGCCTACTAGACATTTTCGCGAATTTCTTACAAAATTATACCCGTGCCTTTCGACCTTCAGATAAAATTTTTGTTATTCTTACCCTAATTTAAATAAACTATACTTCCACAAATATTGATTTAACTGTAAAAAGTAGTCAAACAAAAAGTTAATGTTAAAACAATTAATATTTTATCAGCATTAAGACTACGTTATCTTCATTACACGCACTTTTTACAAATAAAACTTATCTGTTCTATTCCCCCTTTATACATCCTGTGAAGGAAAGATTGTTTGCATTTTAAGTAAATATAACTTGCTCGGCTACCTCGAAGCATAATATTCTCTTTAAGTCACTGATGATCAATTTAACTATTTTATTTCAAAGAAAGGAAAGGAAAGCAAAATATGACCTATTCACAGTAGTATCAATCTGACACATAATTTTAATAATAAGTGATAATGACAGTGTAGTGTAGTTGTGGTGCCAGATGATCCGGTAATATGATAAGGAAAAATTACGTCACCATAGATCTGCACAGTCGTAGACTATTTGTCTGTTATACTGAAGGTAGTGTATTTTTTCCATTTTAATAAGAACTGTTTATCGTCAATAGAGAGACTTTGCAACGCTTATTTTTTACATGCCTTTGTTCTTATCGTTATCTCAAGCATGTGCAGTATTAACGCGAAGGAATTGCACTTTCAAACTGCGGCAGAATTGCAATAAAATAAATTAAAAGTAAAGTTAGGTTAGTATTCGTTTTCTATAAACTTACGGAATTTTTTTTTTCATTCATTTCATGATTAACCACACCGGTTATTAGTATTTGATGGGTCAACCCAAGTTTCTAAATAAAAATTGTGTCTAGCGGGTTTCTATCACTTCCTTCAATATTTCCAAGTTAATACGAATGTGCGATAAATAAAATTTCATTTGAAATTAACACTACAGTTATCACTACTACACCAAACACTTTATTTTATCACTCGACACATGTTAGACGAACCGTGTTAGCATCATCAGGAGCGATTAGTAAGTCGACAGTCAGTCAGCACTCGTGATGATGCTCACATGATTAGAGAAACGTGTGTCAGGTGCAAAAAAAGTGTTTGTTATAATGGTGATAACTATTCTATAATGCCATTGTGCCAAAGATTGCAAAATCCCAACATAATGTGTACACAAATTCAATGTTGTCAGTGTTATTTGCAATAAAATATTATAATTTCAATTTTACTGCATTTTCTTAGTGGTTTGTATACCTGAGAAGGAAAAAAAACCAGGCTTCACCATAATAACGATAAGAATAACAAATTTCAAATAATCTCTCCTATAAGTTCCTAAATAAAGGAAATCGTTAACCTTAACAAGGGTTTTTCTTTTTTTGTTTCAATACTGCACAGGCTCCAAATGGCGGACGCCTGCTCCAAATAACGTTAAAGACAGTGGCTTGCCAAAATACTTACTTACTTACTTAATCCTTATGCCTTTCTACCCCTTGAGGAGTGTAAGGCTCGTGAAGTTGAGTTATTCTATAACTGTCTTTTTCATATTTCCTTCTATATCCTTCCATTCTGTTTAAATTGCCGATTGCCTCTTTTGTTTCTTCTGTTTGTATGAGTTCGGTATCTTGTCCCGGTATTATATCTCTATGTTGATTTTTGTATGTTTTTCCCTCTAATTTTTTGCATCCATTTCCTTTCCTTTCTGTTTCAGTGATTCCTACATAGTGCGTTTGTTGTTCTTCTTCTGTCAGTTCATCCTCTTTTCCGTTTATATCCCTATTATTCCGTGTTCTCAGTCTAAAAACTCGATAATTATTTCCCATTTCTTTCTTCCTATCTATTTCTTTGATTATCTTCTTATTTGTATTCCTTTTACTAGTCCTCTCTTTCGTATCCTTTATCTTTACCAGGGTCGTCGTCAATCTACCTATCTCTCTCCTTTTTCTCAGTTTTTTGACGTGATGGTCGAAGTATTCTTTATTTGTTCTTCCAGTTTTTCTTACTCAATGTCCCATTTATGTTCTCTTCCTTGGATTACGATTTTTTGATATCCTATTTTCACCCTTTTTCCAGTCTTTCTCTGGTTCTCTGCTATATGCTTCAATTTCTTTTGAATTTCCCGTTCATCTTTTGTTAAATCGTTGTTTAAATAAACTCCCCTCTTAGGTTTCAAAGTTTGTTTTTATTTTTCATTAAAGCTTCCTTATCTCCCGTGTTTCCAAGTTCTATCTTGTATATAGTCCCTCCTATTTTTATCAGATCTTTAATCTATACTTTTGTGCCTATACTCCTCTCCATAAAATGTTTACACCCCTTTTCAGATCTGGTTGGCTATTCGCTTCAAATCTCATTCCCGATATTACAATATTATTCCTTACGTTGTCTTTTTCCAGTCTACTCATCTTCAAATCCATATTTCTCATATTTTCTCTAATTATCTTATTTCCTCTTTCGATACTTCATTCTTCTTTCTTAGTTCCTTCAACTCTTGTTGGTATCTCTTCTGATCTTGTTTTATATCCTTTTTATCTGACATTAGCTCTCTGATCATTTCTATCAAATTGTCTATCTTATCTACTCTTTCGTTTTTCTCTTTCTGTAGTGTTCTTATCAGCTTTTTACTATTCTTGAATAATCCCATTGGCTCTTCTTTTTTTTCGTTTCTTCCTCCTCTTTTCGAGTCTCCTGAGGTATAATCATCGCTCTTTCTGTTAAAAACTTTACGTGTGTTCCTCGTATATTCCATTTTGAAACACTGGCGAAAAAGAAAAAAATTGTCGTTTATATTTCTTATCACTGTAAACAGTAAAATGATCAAGGTCGTCGCTTATCGTTTCATACAATTCCACAAAATTATTCTCATAAATCTTCAAATTTTTTACTTATTGTCTTAATCTTACACTACACTTTGCTTTATTTCTAGTCCCTCTGGTTTGCAGTCCTCGTTTGCAATCGACAAAATAGATCGAAACACTACCGTAATAATGCTCTTTGAACGAGATGACTATTGCCGGGCGTCCTTTTCACATGTACACACATCGCGATCCGAAACTCAACTCGGCTTGCCAAAATAATCATTGCAAAATCTTTCTATTGTGTTAAAATGCTTTAATAGTAAAAAACAAAATTTTTAATTTAGTAATTAAAAGCCACTCCCTAATTTATCCGTGTGGTATCGTTTTTCTCGATGTGCTCGGTACCAATTCGGTAACGAAAACATGCCGAACGCCTATATTTCAATGAAACCCACCTAACTCGCTCCGCGCCCGCGCATCTCGCACACGTTAGGCACACCGAGAGAAACGAACCGCATCGACAAATCAAGGAGCGGCCTAAGGGGTATCCTATGTTCTTTATTTCAATGAATAAAATTTTATTACTTATTAAATTAAAGTGGAAGTTATATATAAATATTCATAATAATTCACATAACATTATTTATTAATAGATAATGTTTAACACTGCCTTGAAAAGAATTGTTGGCAAAATATTTGAAATAAATTATTTTTTAATTTCGGCAAATTACGAGTTAAATTTCAGGAGCAGGAAGCAAATTAATTCAAAGCGTGTTTTTTTAGGGAAAAAACATAAAACATCAATGATTAAAAAAGCAGTTCCCCTTTTTTCGCCCAATTTACAGAAGTTATTTGCTTCTAGTTTAGTAAAATATTTTTTTTACAATTTTTTTTTTAATTTTTATATGATTATAAGCTCATGAGCTTGCGGTCACTATTGGCTCTTTTCATTCTGCAATAATTAACGATTCACTGTTTGGGTGATTTCTGTTTTAGTCACTAAAGAAAAATTGGCTTAATTTCTTGTAAATTGTTGTTCTTATTTTGATACCTTCCGTATGGCAGTTTTCCTGGAACTGAACACGTGTTTAAATTAAACTTAAATAACAAATTATGCCGAAGCATTATGGTAACTTAAGTCAAAATTTAAAAAAAAAACCCGGCCAACTGCACGTCGGACTTGCGCAATTAGTGTTCCGTACGCTGATTGCTTTTAAACAAAAAAATTGTTTCCTTAAAGGAGTTTTCAACAAAGTTTGTTTCCGATCTTCGTCGAAAACTTATATATACTAGAAAATTATCAAAGGTACACTTGTGATAATTTTGGTTCATTCTGCACCTTGTGGAAAATATTCCAAAATGTTTTGATTAATACTTTTCGAAGTAAGGCGGGACGGGGGACAGCGATTTTTGGCAATTTTTAAAAAATATAATACAAAGAAAAATGTGCACAAGTATTACATCATATATATGTTTTTAAACCTGTGTTTTTACAAACTTTCTTTTGACACCCCCCTTGATGACCTGGTATTTTGTTTCCACTTCCGTTTTCACCCTCCAAAACTAATCCCTTAAGTCAAAATTGAATTTTAAAAACTACATGGCTCTGATGAAGTCATCAATTTCTATGCTAGTACCAAATTTCAAGTTTCTGCGTCAAATAGTTTCGGGGAAAATTGGGTGTGACAGACGGATAGACAAACGAACAGACACCAAAGTGATCTTATAAGTGTTCCTTATAAAATACTAATAATAAGGTGATTTACCGAGTACTCCTCTCGTTAACATAAAGTTTTAAAATAAATACTGCACATACAAGCATTACCATCTGGTATTTTAAGTTCTTTACAATAAAATATTAACCGCGAAAAGAAAGTAAAAAGAAGAAAGTTGGTTGGTTAGTTATAGATGGGGTAGGGAATTGTACCTGTTTGTGTACTGCTTATTGAGCTCCTTTCTCTCTTGATTACATGAACGTCGCCCTTTTAAGAAGATTTATTAGCTTCTTTCCAAGCCCTTAATGTGGTAAGTTTGGTACCTTACAATAAAATATTACTCGCTGAAAGAAAGTGAGAAGAATAAAGTTAGTTGATTACTTAAAGATGGGATAGGGCACTGTACCTGTTTGTGCACTACTTATTGAGTTCTCTCTTGGTTACGTGAGCGTCGTCCCTTTAAGAAGGTTTATTAGCTTCCTTCCATGCCCTGAACAGTTTGTTTCTATTCCGAGGTAAAATCATACATTCATATATAATGTACAGGGTGAGTCAACGATAGAGTAAAGTTCACTATCTCATTTGTTTCGGGAATGACGAAAAAATGTTAAATACAATAGTTTTAGAGAAAAGTTAAGGTGACAGTTTAAAATTATTTTTGAGTATACAGGGTACTTCAAAAAAGTGTGGCCGATATAACATATTTTTTTTTTATAGGGAACATCCTATTTTCTAATTTATTTTTAAATTCTGCGTAAAATTTTATAACTTTTTTATTAATAATGTTATATATTTAAACCTAGTAGTTTTTCTAATATTTCAATTTTTTTAAAAAATACTAGTTTTTCAGTTTTGTAAAAAATTGCCAGTAGCGCCATTGTTTCTGAAGTCGGAATACTCATAATTGATACGAGTGTTCTATAAAGATGGAAAAAAAGATATATGTAAAGAAATTTGATTTAGATGCTACAGGGTGTTCAAAATAAATTTATACTTTTCGACTATTTTAAATTGAAAAAACTCAAATTTTTTAAATGACACACCCTGTATAATATTATTTTTTCTAATAGATTTTTCCAAAATCCTCCAACTTTTATTAAGTATGTCATATACCTATTTCTAATAGTTTTCGATTTATTTTGAATTTTTCCATTTTTACCCTTATTTTTAATATACTTACGCTATTGTGAAAACATCTAATGATTAATTATTATGACGTAATAAATGTTCAAAAATATGCCCGTCTACTTGAATACACATGTTTAGATGTTTTACTATATTTTCCTTCACTTTCCTTAGCATAAAGGGCGCTATTGTCCTGCACGCATCTCGTATCCTATTTTCCATACCTACTGGTGTTGTAGGGGGATTCACATAAACACGATCTTTAATGTAGCCCCACAAAAAGAAGTCTAAAGCTGTTAAGTCACATCATGGAGGGGGGGGGCCACTGAATGAATCCATCCCTACCGATCCATTTTTGTGGGTAACGATCGTTTAAAAAATTCTCGAACCTTCCGGTGCATTTGTTCCCTTTCAAAGTTGTCAACTTCTTCAAGAAGCTGGGGTAAGTCATTTTACAACAAATTTAGATATCTAAGC
Source organism: Pachyrhynchus sulphureomaculatus (assembly GCA_019049505.1). Lineage (NCBI taxonomy): Eukaryota > Metazoa > Arthropoda > Insecta > Coleoptera > Curculionidae > Pachyrhynchus > Pachyrhynchus sulphureomaculatus. The sequence continues at coordinate 108,357,060 of CM032453.1, read as the reverse complement.
CCGTTAAGCGATTCGCGGAAAAAATACGGAACAATAATTCGAAAATTTAATATTCCACACCATACATTAAGCGACCAATGGTTTTGGTTTTGAACTTCCCTGACCCAAAATTGTTTAACTGTTGAATAATAATGCATGTTATGGCTATTAACTGCTCCATTACTGCGAAAAGTAGCTTCATCAGAAAACATTATTTTGTATAAAAAAATTTGGATCGCCCTCTATTGCTCCATTCATAGTGGTACAAAAGTTTACTCGTCGTTCAAAATCACGGTCTTGAAGTTCTTGGTGCAGTTCTCAGGAAAGGGATGATACTTGTATTTTCTCGTGGTGCGATTAGCCGTAGATTGGGATGTGTCAGATAAGTCAGCTAGTTGACGGCTGCTGACATGAGATTATCTTCAACATGAAGTAAAATCCCCATTTCTTTTTCCTCATTGGTAGCATTCTGGTTTACTACTTTCCGTTTCGTATACTCAACACTACCACTACCATCAAACCGTTCCATCAGGCACTGAAAAGATTTTCTAGATGGTATACGTCTGTTAGGGTACTTTCCTCCGTAAAGCCTTACTGCTAAAAGACAATTTTTTCCCGCATCGCCCAGTACATATGGTAAACCATATTAATTAATTCATTTTTAGGAAAATCTATAACTATTACCTTTATACATCACTTACTGAAACAAATTAAACTATTTTTACTTGCTTAATAGACATGTTAAAATTTGACAATGCCTGCATTTTTGTTTGATCTTGACGACTATGATGTTATAGCGCAAGTAAAAACAAGGGTAAAAATTGAAAAATTCAAAATAAATCGAAAACTATTAGAAATAGATATATGACATACTTAATAAAAGTTGGAGGGTTTTGTAAAATCTATCAGAAAAAATAATAATATACAGGGTGTGCAGTTTAAAAAATTTATTTTGAACTGTAGCATCTAACTCAAATTTCTTTACATATATCTTTTTTTCCATCTTTATAGAACGCTCGTACCAATTATGAGTATTCCATCTTCAGAAACAATGGCGCTATTGGCAATTTTTTACAAAACTGAAAACTAGTATTTTTAAAAAAAAAAATGAAATATTAGAAAAACTACTAGGTTTAGGTATATAATATTACTAATAAAAAAATAAATTACAAAATATGATGTTCCATTTAAAAAAAACATATGTTATATCGGCCACACTTTTTTGAATTACCCTGTATACTCAAAAATAATTTTAAACTGTGCACGTTAACATTTCCTAAAATTATTGTATTTAACATTTTTTCGTCATTACCGAAAAAAATGAGATAATGAACTTTACTCTATCATTGACTCACCCTGTACATAGAGGTTTCCTCCTCTTCACCACATACTCTGCATGTCGTAGAACCATTGTATATACTCATTTTCTGTAAATGTTTCCTCAGGTGACACTAGCCGATGATCAGTCCCACCACTATTTTATTTGGACTCTTGTTAAACAAAAGACGTTAGTTGTAAGTTTCTTTGAGGGGCCGCCAATGACGTCCGTCGCATGTCTTTGACCAGATGTTGCGTGCCAACGATCTAGATGTTCCTGATATGATGATCTGTCGATTATCGTTTTAACATCTGTTTTGGTATATCAAAAAGCTGGTTCTGGACACCTGTATAGTTTTGTAGCTCCCAATCTTGTTACTTCGTCCTCTTCTTCATTACCTTTTATCCGCGATTATCCTGGAACTCAACTCTCTTATTTTTGGAGGATAATTCTAACATGTCACGTTGACACTCCATCGAGAAGAAGGACTTCGGAATTATTTACAACATGACATACGATTCTGCTAAAACCTGGAAGAATTTAAAAAAAAAAACATAATTTCTTTTTCAGAACCCTGAATAGGACATATAACACAATATATATATATATATATATATATATATATATATATATATATATATATATGTATATATATATATATATATATATATATATATATATATATATATATATATATATCTAAAGTAACCCTTTTAACACACTCCTCCACTCCTTTAACCCCTTATAGTTTAACTATAAATAATCAAGCTTACAATTTGTCAGTTAATCAAAATCCAGAGAAAATATATAATATTATTGATTCTATACAATACTTAACAACTTCCACCCCCCTTCCCGCAAGCAATATCTCCTACTACTCCTTTCCTAGTTCAAGTATTACTTATGTATCAAATTTGAAATCAGCATCTCATTTCGGTCGGGAGTTATCGTGCTAACATACCGATAAACCAACATAATCACAGATAGATAGACCGACAGACCAACATGATCACAGATAGGTAGACCGACAGAAATATGGAATTATATTTTTCGTAATCTAGGGCCCTCAAACATGAGGAACAGCAAAAATCTCGTCCAGTAATTTTTTCACTTATCCTTAGCAAGGAAAGTATAGTGCAGTAAAAAAAGGTGAAAATAATGATGAGATAGGCATAGTTTATATGATTTATATGATTTTATCCTCTCTAGGGTATCACCAGAAGTATTGTACTAAGTTTTGGACCTCGAAAAAACTTGTGCTCTGTTTTTTATAAAGAATTTAAGTGTTCAAAACGCGTTTTTTGGGTTTAAAATGTGAATAACTCCTGTTATATAAGTCGGATAGAGAAAAAAAAACCAAACTCTTCGTAATAAAATTTCCAATAAATTCTCGTCAGTTTTTCGAGGTTCAAAACTTAGGACAATACTCCTGGTGATACCCCAAAAAGGATAAAATCATAATATTTACTGTATCTAGACTGTGCAATTTCAAATGCTTTTTTTACTGCACTAAGTAATGCTTTTTATAAACATCTAAAACCGCAGATATATTTGTTTTAAAAAAAACTACAATATTATCGTCTTATCATATCTCGTAATACAAAAAAAAATAATGCAGTCATGATTTACGGGAAAACCGGAGATTTTTAATTACTAAGTTTTTCGATTCTCAATTAGATTTACACAATTTATATTTAAACAGTCCCACTAAAATATTACAGAGGTTTTGCTGACAATTATCATAAATAAATCAATGTTGATACGTTCAGTAACTATAGGGGTAAGTCCTGTTCTTGGAAGTAATTTAAAAAAATATTTTAAGAATTTTTTCCGCTTAAAAGATTCCCGCTAGCCAGTGGCAACCAATTTTAACTATTAATAGACATGTATTTCACTGTCTCTTTCTTAAAATGCCCCGTAAGCAGCAGGCTTATGAACGTTTCTCGGTAGTACCAGTATCAAGAGTACAGTGTCAATGTTAAGAGAGTAATGTGATATTAGCAATGGTACCACTCGGAGCTGTACTAAGGTTATTAGAAACTAGTTGTTCAGTGGCAAAGTACTTGAAATTGTGTGAATAAAGGTTGAATAATTATTTTATCGTGCGCGTTGAGTTGGAATGACTCTGTTTAATATAAAACCCTTTGTGAACATAACAAATATAATACCCGCTGTGTTTTTGTGTATTGAATTATTTTTTTAGGAAATTTCGTTTCGATTGTGTGATAAAAAGATAAAGATAACCTGAAAATGATAAGGTAAATATTTGTAAATATCCAGTATACTGTGAAAATAAATTATTTTCTTGGTTTTTATGTTTTTCTAATGAAGTTTTGAAAAATTGTAAAAATCTATCAGCTGTTTTACATGTGTTGAAAACAAAGCCGATTAGTTCGAATTTGGAAGTTACATGCCTCCCTTAAACACGATGGACCCTTATCATTGTTTCAGAATTTCGTAGGAGACAGATCACGATAAATATAGGTTTTAACACGTTTGGATATTTGCTTTAAAAATTCGAACACGTGTTTTGTTTAATTTTTAGTGATTTTTTACTTTCATTTTTATTGCACATCTTCATCTTTGATTTTGATTCTTTCAAAATTAAGAAGAAAAGCCAAGAAACTGCAAAAAAATATAAGCAGCATAACGTAAATTGTCAATAGACAATTTGTCGGTATATATTCGCCCTCTCCTTAACCTTTGTATCTCTTTAATTCTTATTCATTTATTTAACTAGATATCATGGACACCATATTTCTAACACGTCAAGAACTATACCATGCGATTCACTAATTTAATTTTCAATTTATTTTAACGAAACCAAGAAATAAAATTGAAAAGAAAAGAGTGTAGTACTGTTCCATCCCTTTAATATTTTGTATTAGGAAGTTAAGAAAATAGAAGCAACAATTTTTTAAACCCGCTCAAAAATGATAATAATCTAACCCTAAAATAAGTTCCATTTTGTCAAATAAAAATGCAAACGCCTTTCTTGGTATTTATTACTTAAAATTTCAATCGGTTTCCATTTTTGTCGTACAAAATTGATTTTTTTTATCCAATATAGTCAGATTAAATCACAAGGGATTGATTCAAAATATTATGAAAATTTCAACGACCACCGTTTATGTCGCTAAATCAAGTAAAATTTTACGCATTTCACCCGATTAACCCTGCCGGATCGGAATGCTTCGATAGAAACAAAGTTCATAAATAGTTTAATATGGGCAAATTCGAAATGTGCAGTCATTAGACACAAAAAACATCAAATTTTAGTTTTTTGCTAAATAGTAATTAGTGTTGACATTGAAATATTTTTAAAATGATCAATTTTTATTTAATTATGTCGGAAATAATTTTTTAGTTTAGTAGACCGGGGTCATTTGAAACAATTTTTACAGGTTGTATGTACCTCTACATAGCAATTAAGGCCAAAATAAGTTATGTTTATTGATGTTCATGTAATTCGAAACAAAATACCCGTTGAACTTGTAAGAATATTCTGTGCGACTTCATCAAGAAAATTTCGCAAGAGTTTACAACTCGCTCCGATGCAAGTTCAGTTGTAACAGTACTTGGGGTTAGTTATATCAGATATAAATATATGGAGTACGTTCAATTTTACATGTAGGAACAGTAACGTAGCGAGGTTCGAGGGCTAAGGGAGGGCATGTGTCCGAAGGACGTTTGTTTGCAAAAAAAAAAAAGAAAATACTAAAGGAGGAGTTACTTAAAGAAGGGGTCGCCAATAAACAAACCGGAGAACGCCAAACAATAACTATTTCCCTTGAAGGAAAAACTCCCCTGCTCTGGAGGTCTAAAAGCTCAAGACCTTCTCAATATAGTTAACATCGATGACCTGGAAGTTTTCACAAAAAGAGCCTTTTCATACAGTAAGACTTAAAAATTTAAACACCATTTAAGTTTTGATAACTAGTGAGTGAAAATTTTCCAAAAAAAGTTCCCTCAGTTCATAGCGGCGGCTAGGGATCACATGCCCCTTTATAGCATATTAAATATAATAAATTCGGAGATAAAGGAAAAAATGCTATTCTCTGCTCATGATGACGTGCTTCACTATCTTCAACGGTTACAGTACTAATTAAATATTAATACCATGACAGTGTCGGCGTCAAAAACAAAGCGCACCATTAAATGGTGAGCTTGTTGTTGACGAAAAAAATTATGCAACCAGAAATGGAGTTTAAGAGGACTTATATAAATCAAGTTTTAGCGATACCCACACAAAAAGTGAGTAATCAAGCCACGAAGTTAACGAAAACATCGATATACTTAAACTATACAATATGGCGAAACAAGCGCTTAAGAATTAAAACCAAATATCGGGTTTACAAGACCTCAATTAGACTTCTATACAATTGAATAACAAATGAAAATAGTGCACATATAGAAGACCCTATTGGATAGAAAGAGAGGTGACAACAATAAACATAGATGCTACCTAAATAATATACGGTCATTCCAAAAAGTGTCCATACACCACCTGCTTTCTATACTATTTTTTCTGTTATGTTTAACTAATTAATTGGAACTACAAGAAAACATGTTTAAATTAATATGTGAAACTTAACCAAGGAGGATTAGTATTAAAAACAACTACGGAACATTTTATTTAGAAGTTACATCATTGTTATAAAAATGTAAACAAAATTAATGTGGAAAAAGTCTCCATACACTTAACAATTACCAATAATAGTCTGAAGGAGTTTAACAGAAAATAATAACTTCGTTTAAACTAATATTTAGAGGGACCGCCGTTGGCCTTGATAATCTCCTATCACCTTTTTGTCATGCTTGCAAACAGCTTTCTAGTAACTTCTGCTGGCATGTTCTCCCAATCGTTGAATATTCTGTTTTTTAATTCTTCTCTATTTGAAACATTATGTTTGCGAACGCACCGTTTAAGCTCCTCCCATAAATGCTCGATGGGGTTAACATCGGCTAATTGCGGAGGTGTATGAAACTGCTGTCGCACATTATAGATCATCCATTCTCGCACCAAGTTTGCGGTATGTTTCGGATCATTGTCCAGTTGGAAAATGTATCTTTTGGCAAGTGCTAATTTTTGGAGACTTTCTCTTAAATTGTCTCTCAAAATGTTCAGATAAACATGCTGATCCATGGTACCATTAACAAAATGTAAATTTCCAACCCCTCCAGCGGACATGCATCCCCAAAGCAGAACACTGCCACCCCCTCGTCTCGCCGTGGACCAATGTTTTTAATATCGAATGCGGTGTTCTTCTTTCTCTAAACTTTAGTTCTGATACCAGACCCAAAAAGGTTAATTTTAGTTTCATCACTAAAGATTACGGAATTCCCAAAATTCAGGAGGTTTAGTAACGTATTCCCTAGCAAAAGCTAACCGCTTTTTGCGATTAGCTTCCAAATTGACGACTTTTTCCTGGCTGCAGACCCCCTTATAGCCTTCCCTGTGTAAACAATGTGTTATGAACAAACATTTTTCGAAAATAGTTCCCGTACTTTTTCTTTTAATTTTCTTTCACTTCAGAATGGAACAGACATATAGATAAAATGGCATAAGAAATAAATTTAAAACCGGCCAAGTCAAACTTGCGCAATTAGTATTCCATACGGTGATTGCTTTTAAAATAAAATAAAATCCTTACCTAAGGCTAAGTTAATTAGGTCCCTGACATGTATATATCTTAAGATACAATATTATTGACATGTATATATATATCAAGATACAATATTATTTGCACGTGTTTTTTCTTAGTCAATAATATGTAATAGTTATAGCATCTTAGCTACCTAATAGCTAATAAATCAGTCTAGCATAATTGAGAATCTATTACCATTGTATATTACAGCCTATATAAAAATTAATAAATAAGAATTTTAAAATGATCTAGGAATTCTAAAATTCTCTGTATTATTATGATTTACACCCTCAGTTTTGTTAATATAACTTTCCTGAGTACACATTTTTAACAGTTCGCTAATCAATTGGTATTCTGAATTACGTTGTACTTTTGAGTAGACTTAGGCCTGCGCTTAGACATAGCAATATATGCACGGAAGATAAGCACTTACTTTAGGTGAGGGGCACTCACTTTTCCAGGAATGGTACTGGCGCCCACTTGTGATTGGTTGAGACTCTGCGCATGTTCAATTCCGCGAAATTTGAACAACGTCATAGTTCATGTATAATATTCTCGAATAAAATACTATTTTTTATTGGAAATAAAAGGAACAAAATGCCAATCATAACGTCTTTTATTATTTTTGTTAACGTTTAAATGCTGTAATATCTCATTTTCATTGTGGACTTCTGAAAAAAAACTTTTGTGATTTCGGTTATTAATGTGGAAAATGACATCTGTTTCAATAAATTCGGTAATTGTATGAAAAAATTAAGATTTTAAGAAGAATTTTGAGTTTAATTCTACACCACAACTTTTTGTGCAAAATTTGTAAAAAATTTAACAAATTGAATCTATTCCATTAATTATATTGTATTTATTATAATGTAATAAAATTATATTTTTAAACTATACGCAACAGAGTCGGAAGTCGAACAATGCATATAAAAGGTCGTATAATACTTGTCGATTCCGAAAACACGCTTACTGAGTTTGCGCAATATCGGAAGCCAATAGTATGTACGCACCACTTACCTCACCGCCCTCCCCGCAACTGCTGTTACCCCGCTTGATTACTTTCCGTCCCTATGTCTATGTTCCTGCGAAAGAAAAAAAGTAATAAATATTCAAATTTGAAACAAGTCGATTAGTGTCTCTCAAATAGGCGTTAGTATTGAGATATAAGATGCTACAGAATTTAATAAGAGGTATATAATGCAGTAAAAAAAGATCAAAATAATGATAAGATAGGCATAGTTTAGATACAGCAATATTATGATTTTATCCTCTCTGGTGTATCACCAGGAGTATTGTCCTAAGTTTTGGACCTCAAAAAACTTGGGCTCTTTTGTTTATAAACAACTATCCGCGCCCCCGTCTCCGCTCACGTGGACTTGATTAACTATTATCGTCACTGCTTATTCCTTATCCTTATGTTAACTAACATAATTAATAAAATATATCCTATAACCTGGCCAGAGAACAAATGTATTTTATAAAAAAACACATAAATCGGATAAGTGATTCTGGAGTGCTAAGCGCACTAACGGACAGACAGAGAGACGTTACATTTTATATATATATATATATATATATATATATATATATATATAAAATAGATTTTTTTCTGATACATATTAAGTTAAGACTTAAAAAAAAAACACATAAATCGGATAAGTGGTTCTAGAATGATAAGCACGCTAACGGACAAACAGACAGACAGACAGACGGAGAGACATTACTTATATATATATATTGTGTTATATATATAAATATATATATATATATATATATATATATATATATATATATAATATATATATATATATATATTGTATAGATTATACAAAAAAAGTTCATCTTTCTCCACATTTGGTCAATGTAGTTCCATGTTTGGCTGACGGGCCCAAGCCAAGTCAGCACAAACACTATTACCATTGTATATTAAGGAATGACCTGACAATGTTACATGTTTTCAAAATCATTTCTGACTTGTGAATGTTTCTGTGTATGTTTGTGTTGAGCCCTAGTTGTACTAAGGGTGGTGTGAAGGTTATTAGTGTAATGCCAGTGGCTGATATAATGAAGGGGACAATGATGACTTTTTCTTGTTTCCATAGTCTTTTTATATCTGTTACAAAGTCTGTGTTTTTGGAGATTTTTTCTGTGTGGCATGTTTGTATCGTTGGGGACAGATATGTCAATTAGATAGGTGAGCTTTCCTTTTTTTGCACTGAAAAGTAATATCAGGTCTATTGGCGGAGACTGTTTTATCTGTATGGATACTGATATCCTAGTAGAGCTTGTAATCTTTATTTTCAAGTATGGATGTTGGTGTGTATTTATAGTAGGGATCTGTGTTTTCTATGACTTTGTATGTTGTGGCTAGTGCTTGGTGAACTACTTTTGCCGCTGAGTCATGTCTGGCTGTATATTCCGTTTCTGGCTAATATTTTACATCCGCTTGTTTTGTGTTCGATCGCTTCTTTCTGCTGGTGGCATTTCCTGCATGTCTTCTGTAATAGTTGGGTCTTTGATGATATGCTTTTGGTAGTTTCTGATTAATATGACTTTATCCTTGATGGCAGGTAAGAAGCCTTCTGTTTCAGGGAATAGCTGTCCATCCTGTAACCCGGTTTATGAGTATTTTTTATTTACATGGTCTTGTTCTATGTGGTATCTATGTTTTCCGTGGAGTGTTGTTTCTGACCACGTTTTCATCTTTTCCTGTTGTAATTGGGTGTGACTGTGTGTGTCTGCTAGGTGGTCTGCCCGAGCTAAGTCGAGAGGTGTGTAATTTTTATCTGCTTTCACTGTATAGATTATTATTATTATTATATAACCTGGCCAGAGAACATATGTATGAGACCGACAGACAGAGAAACGTTGGATTTTATATGTATTATAGATTATTATTATTATTATGACTGTTCTCGTTTTTCTTTCTCTCACATTTGGTCAATGTGGTTCCATGTTTGGCTGACGGGCGCAAACCAAGTCAGCACAAACGCATTACCATTGTGTATTAAGGAATGACCTGACAATGTTACATGTTTTTCAAAATCACTGACTTCTGAATGTTTTTGTGTATGTTTTGTGTTGAGTCCTAATTGTTCTAAGTGTGGTGTGAATGTTTGTTGGTGTAAGGCCTGTGGCTGATATAATGAGGGGGACAATGATGACTTTTTCTTGTTTCCATAGCCTTTTTTATTTCCGTTGCAAGGTCTGTTGTATTTGGAAATTTTTTCTGTGTATTTCGTTTGGATGTTGTGTCGTTGGGGACAGCTATGTCAATTAGATAGGTGACTTTTCTTTTTTTGCACTGAAAAGTAATAAATCGGGTCTATTGGCGGAGACTGTTTTATCTGTATAGATACTGATGTCCCAGTAGAGTTTATAATCTTTATTTTCAAGTACGGATGTTGGTGTGTATTTGTAGTAGGGATCTGTGTTTTCTATAAGCTTGTATGTTGTGGCTAGTGCTTGGTGAACCACTTTTGCCGCTGAGTCATGTCTGGCTGTGTATTCCGTTCCGGCTAATATTTTACATCCGCTTGTTATGTGTTCGATCGTTTCTTTCTGCTGGTGGCATTTTCTGCATCTATCTTCTGTAATAGTTGGGTCTTTGATGATATGCTTTTGGTAGTTCCTGGTTAATATGACTTTTATCCTGGATGGCAAGTAAGAAGCCTTCTGTTTCCGGGAATAGCTGCCCATCCCGTAACCAGGTATATGATTGTTTTTTTTATTTACGTGGTCTTGTTCTATGTGGTATCTGTGTTTTCCGTGGAGTGTTTTCTCTGACCACGTTTTCATCTTTTCCTGTTGTAATTGGGTGTGACTGTGTGTATCTGCTGCGTGGTCTACCCGGGATAAGTCGAGTGGGGTATAGTTTTTGTCTGCTTTGATTGTTGCTGTGTGGAGGCTGGTTTGCTTGGTGTGAAAGAATTTCCTGAGTGCTTGTATTTGTTTTGTGTGTAATGATCTGATGTCTATAATTCCTCTCTTCCTCCTGCCTTCCTCTCGATGGTAAGTCTTTCTTTGCATGCGTTGGGGTGTAATTTCCTGTATTTGGTGAATTGAGATCGTATAAGGATGTGAATATTTTCTATGTCTGTTTGTGACCATTTGATGATACCAAATGAATATGTCAGTATAGGTATAGCGAACGTGTTGATGGCTTTAGTGAGATTCTTAGAGTTGAGTTTTGTTTGTAAAAGTTTCGTCAGTCTGTTTTTGAATTCGGTTCTGAGCTCTGTTTTGATGTGAGTGTGGTTGAGTTTGGGTGCTTTGTTGGAAGCCTAGATATTTGTATGTTTCTTTGTCGAACATGTTATCGAGTGTTTTCATTGTTGATGGTTTCTGTCTCATGGTGGTACTTCCATTGGCCTTTGTTGATGTGGAGCACTTTGCATTTACTTATACCAAATTCCATATTGACATCTAGGGTGAATATTTCTGTGATTTTGAGGAGTTCTTTCAGCTGTGTTTTTGTGGGCAGCCGTAGAGTTTTATGTCATCCATATATAGGAGGTGGTTTAATTTTATGTTGATTCACTTTTTGATGTCTGATACTGAAGCCATGCTCTGTTCTGTTTAGTATATTTGAGAGTGGATTGAGACAGAGGCAAAACCATAGAGCGCTAAGCGAGTCTCCCTGAAATATACCCCGTCTGATGTACAGCTCTTCTGTTTGGATGCGTTCGGTTTGTGTTTCTAGGCGTATTTTGGTTTTCCATGTTTTCATAATTTGCGCGAGAAATTGCCTGAGGTGTTGGTTGATTTTATAGATTTCTCTAGGGCTCTGATTAACCAGCTGTGGGGTATGGAGTCGAAGGGCTTTTTTATAGTCTATGTAACCCGATGTGAAGGTTTCTGTGTTCTTTTCGGGTTTGTCCCATAATCACGCTATCTATGATCAGCTGTTCTTTGCATCCTCGACTATTTTTCCTGCATCCCTTCTGCTCTTCTGTGAGAATATTGTTGTCTATTAGGTGTTGTTCTATTTTCTTGGAAATTGTGGATGTGATGATCTTGTATAGGGTTGGAAGACAGGTGATAGGTCGGTAGTTTGACGGGTTTGTGGTGTCTGAACTTTTGGGTTTGATGTATGTTATTCCTTGTGTAAGAAAAGTGGGGAATGTGTGTGGTTGTAGAATGGCTTTGTTGATTTGGTGGATGTGAGTGCTTCGTGTGTGGTGGTAAACTGTTTGTACCAGAAGTTTTGTATATTGTCTATCCCAGGGCATTTCCAGTTGTGTGTGTGTTTGATTGTTTCTGTAATTTCTTCTGTAGTTAGTGTGGAATTTTCTTGTTCTGTCACACGTTTGTGTTTATCTTCTTCGGCTTTGATCCAAGGGGTGTTATTATTATGTAGTTTGGGTTCTGACCAGACAGTTTTCCAATAATCTGCGAGTTCTTGTTTGTTTGGTGGTTCAGTTACTACTGTCTGCTCGTTGTACATAGTTTTTCGGTAGAACTGTTTTTGGCTTCTTCGGAAGAGGTTGTTGGTGTCTTTCCTCTCGTTTGATTCTTTGTATCTACGGAGTCTTGCAGCATATACGGATAGTTTTTGTTTCAAAGTATCAACGATTTCTGGCAGTGTTCGGTTGAGAGATTTAGATTTGATCTTGTCTACACCCTGTGTGACACGTTTGGATGCGTTCCCGTTCATAAACTGGGTAAGGTGTCCCAGATCTCTTCTGATGTTGTTGATTTGTTTTCTATTCTTATTTGCCATTTAAATTTAGGTTTTCTGCTGTTGGGGGACTCTTTGTCGTTGCGGGAGTTTTTGATTATTTTGTGTTATAGTGGTGATTGCTGCTGCATATATTATTGTGTGAATGTCTTCGATCGTGCTTAAGTCTGTTATGTACTGTGGTATTATGTGATTGTTTATTGTGTTGAGGATTATTTGTGTGCTCTGTTTGAAGATTAAACGAGGGATGGGATTTCTTGTTGTAGGGTCAGTGCCTGACCATCGAGCTAGATGTGACTGCATTTCTGCTTTGAGTGTTTGTATGAGAGATGATTCGGGGTTATGTTGTGCAGATGTTCTTGAGGATGGTGAGTCATTCATTTTGTCGTCTGTAATATGGTGTCGTGTGGTGCTTGTTATTTGTATTGAAATATTATTTTGAGTTATGCTCCTGCTGGGGTGGTGGGTCTTGTTGTTTTCGACTGGGTGGTTGTTGTGTGTGAGATTGGTTCGGTATTTGCTCTACTGTTTCTATTGTTTGGTTGGTCTGTGTTCAGTTCAGCAGCTACTTGGTCCGTGCTCAGCTCAGCAGCTACTGTATCCTTGATGGTTTGCAGTTCGAAAGGTGTGAGACGATTGTTCTTGGTGGTAATAACTCTTTTTTGGTCTATTACTCTCTGTTCTGTAACAAGTAATTGCAGATGGGGATATTCGGTCAAGAAAAGTCTGTGTAGTTCCAGTCTGTAGCCTGATGTCACTGTTTCTAGTTTGGTGGCGGTGTAGTAACAGCGCATCACTGTTCTATTCATTTCATCTGTCCACTTTAACCGCTGTCTTGGTTGCCAGCCTTGGTAGTTGCATGTTGTCCTTGCAAAACATACGCGGTTTGGCCTGGCTTTGGTGGTTGTATTTGTCCCGCATCTACGTCGGTTGCGCTTGGGATTGGTGGTGGTGGGTCCAAGCGGCGAGTGATTCTCTTGTCAGTGATTTCTTTGTCAGGTGTGATTTCATTACAGCAACGCATGGCGTTGTTCATTGATTCCTGTGGTGCAACTCATGCGTTGCTGTGACTTTCCCGCCTTGGTGGGTGTCGGCTTACTCGCCGGCACAGCAACTTTTGGCAGGTCCATTTTTCGGTTGCCCGGTCTTCATCGTTTTGGTCGAGCTGCCATTTCCCGCGACGTCCTCGACCGTTACGTCGCTCGCCCGATGCTTCTTTTATTGGTCTGCTGTTGTCTGGAATGTTCTCAATGTTTTGTGGTGTCAGAAGCTCAAAGTGACCCGACATTGGGTTGCCTGTTAGTAAAAGGTAAATAGTTTTGTTGTATTTTTCCCGTGCTTATTATTGTTGGTCTGTCCGTAAAAGTTATTTTTGTATGTCTTGTTCTTCGTTGTTTGAGAATATATGAAAGTTGCTATTTTGTGTTTCCGAGAGGGCAAGTATCTCTTAGGCTCGTTCCATAGGTGCCATTTTTCCTCATATAATTATAGTAGTTATTGAAGTCTTTTATATCGTCGACTCAATTAATGAAAATGTGTGAAGTTCCGACCAGTTTTGTTGTAAATATCTTAGAGCAAACCTCTCGGAGTTTCTCATGATGGTTTTGGTGGCCATACAAGTGTAAGCTAACTGCACGGAAAAGGCAATTTCCATCACCTACAATGTCGGATTCTGGTATAAAAACTATCGGGAGTAGTTTCTCGGCTGAGGCGGTTGTTTGGGTCGTCTGTGGTTGTTGTTGTTGTGGTGTTGCTATAGCTGTTTGTACGACCGGGGTCCGCCTCCGCAACACCCTTCCATTATCATTACTATAATTATTATTCTTTGACATACTATTCCCACGAGTATCCTAGGAAAGAGGGGTCGACTGCGGCAGAGCCTGGATGCCACAGCAAGGACTACTTACTCCCGGAGGGCGCCCGGTATCCGGGGGGGGAACCGTTTTTTCGCGACTCATAAACGCTGAGCCATTCATCTTCTCGGCACGGTAAACACCTTAAGATTGCGTTTTTTTTAACACATAATCTGGACAACACAAGACAGCAAACATGACTCAGGTACCTCGGGATCGTCAAAATGCCCGTACTAGAAGAATCCTGGGATTCCCCTAGCCCTGGGATTCCCCTAGCCCCTGAGGGGGAATATTATTATATAACCTAGAAAGAGAACATATGTATGAATAAAAAAAACACGTAAATCGGATAAGTGGTTTTTCGAGTGATAAGCACACTAACTAACAGACAGATAGACAGAGAGACGGTTACATTATATATATATATTATATTCTTTGCTACATGATATTGTTCCATATTTAATAGTTTACACTGTTTTAGTCAGACAGAGAGACGTTGCATTTTATATATATTATAGAAGATTATAGATAACCTGGCCAGAGAACAAATGTATGAATTAAAAAAAAGAAAACACTTAAATCGGATAAGTGGTTCTCGAGTGCTAAGCGCGCTAACGGACAGACAGAGAGACGTTGCATTTTATATATATTATATTCTTTTGCTACATGATATTGTTCCATATTTAATGGTTTAGGCAGTGTAGTGCAAGAGAATCGCGCTAGCGGCAAGCTTTTTTCCGACTTGATTCACTTTATCGTCTTTGCTTATTCCTTATTTTAACTAACGTAATAAAATATATTCCTATAACATGGCCAGAGAGCATAAGCATGTTTTTAAAAAAAAAAGCACGGATAAGTGGTTCTCGAGTAAATATCGCACTAAACGGACAGACAGAAGAGAAAACGTTTGCATTTTATATATATTATAGATTGAAGTTTTCAAAATGCGTTTTTTTTGGGCGTATAAAACGTAAATAACTCCGGTTATATCAGTCGGATCAAGACAAACAAAAAACTAAACTTCGCAGTTGAAATTTCCAACAAATCTTCCTTGGTTTTTTTAAATCGCTTAAATGTGTACATAACCTACAAAATTGACAAAACAGGCAAAAATCTGTTTTTTCTTTTCATTTTATTGTACAGGTCGACTAAGTGAACCGATCGGCTTGAAACTTTCAGAAAATATTCCTTTCGTTATAACAAAAAAAATACCCTGTTTTTTTACGTTTGTTTATTAATCATATAACAAACAATTGACATTTTCAACAAAAAAAATTTATCGAAAATGAAAGGCCTCGCAATTCTCTACAAGATAGATATAAAACATTTTCAATTTTTTTTCCAAAAATGATCATTTAAAAAAAAAGGGTCATTTAAAAAATAAAATTGAAAACGCATTTGGTTTTTATTTGATATAATAAACAAAATGTAAAAGAACGGTTAAAATGACACCACAAAAAAAAAAATTAATGGCATCGGAAAAAATGCTGGGCGTCAAGACCTAAATTTTTTAAAAAAAAAAGATTCATTTTGGACCAAATGGCATAAAATGGCGGACAATTTCAAATTTTTTAAATAATAAATTCAATTGTGCCCACTAGGTTTCAATATTTTTGAACCAAAATTTTCAGGGCATTTTTGTTAACAACAAAAAGGGATATTTTCTGAAAGTTCAGGCCGATCAGTTCACTTAGTCGGCCTGTACAATGAAATGAAAAAAAAAATGTTTTTTGCCGGTTTTTTCAATTTTGTAGGTTTATGTACATATTTGAGCGACTTAAAATGAACGCGGATTTGTTCGAAATTTCATTATGAAGAGTTTGTTTTTTTTTGTCTCGAACCGACATGTAATAA
This sequence comes from Pachyrhynchus sulphureomaculatus, assembly GCA_019049505.1. Taxonomy (NCBI): domain Eukaryota; kingdom Metazoa; phylum Arthropoda; class Insecta; order Coleoptera; family Curculionidae; genus Pachyrhynchus; species Pachyrhynchus sulphureomaculatus. The sequence goes on along the minus strand of CM032453.1, from coordinate 108,340,728 downwards.
CCGGAGTTATCCGCATTTTAAGCTCAAAAAACGCGTTTTTGTAAACTTAAATTGTTTATAACCTAAAAGAGCACAAGTTTTTCGAGCGTCCAAAAGAAGTCAGGACAATAGCTCCTGATCATACATATTGCTGTATCTAAACTGTGCAATTTCAAATGCTTTTTTTACTGCACTAGTAATTTTTTTTATAAAAATCATATTTTAACTTAAAAAATAATACATCCTGTTAAAGATTACCGAGCCAAGTTACTTATTATTTCATTTAGGTTTTTATAGTCATTCAACAAAATTGCATTGTTATGCGATTACAGATACATACTTGGAATATTTGAATGTTTATATAATCTTATTTATGTAAGAGATTGTTCCAGGAAAAATTCAGGTATGAAACTAGTGAGAGTTAAATGATTATAGGTCTTACTACGAAGCATAAACTTTTTTATAGAAATTATAATCATAAACGTTGATTTTATTGAACAGTGAGGTTAGAAAAATTATGTAAACCACTTAAAAATATTCAGACAAAATTGACCACAAATTTTATTAAATAATGAAATGGGCATTGTAGGTTTTCTTTTCATTACTTAGTCTGGCTAATTTTTGCAGATTAGAATAAAGGTATTTCAACACGGGATACTCAAATTGATACAAATTTTGTGTAAAAGTGCTGCTCACTGCCTCGACAAATCAATACGAAACTTTTCGCTTGCCATGCACCTTAACAGGGTTAGCCCTACTATTTATGAACATCTTTCGTGACGTTACAGCGAATTATATTTTTGTTGATGATGGTCCTGAAGCCATCCAGTCTGACTTCAGATATGTATTCAGTTAAGAAAAGCAGGACACTGTCTCCAGGTCCGGACAGATTATCGAAAAAACACAATTTCGAAAGACAATTATCGACTGGACAATTGTTCGAACGGACAATATTTCGAAATGAACAGTTATGTAACATGTGGCTATTTTAAGTGTCATTGAATACATACATATTAAAATAACTTCAAATAATTATTATACAACATAAAAATCTCTGTTTTACTTAATCTTACTTAGTTCTTGTATTTATTATACTTTAAATAAAGTTAGTAGTTTCAAAAACTAACCATTCGAATATTTGCCCATTCGAAAATATTGTCGTACGTCCAATTGTCCATTCGTAACATTAGACCGTTCGATTTTATATTTCCTTCGATATTTCTTTCGAAATTGTGTCTTTCGATATTTGGTCCGGGATCTACTGTTTGGCGTTGTCGTGATGGAAAAGGGACTTTTCTTGTGGCCAAATCGCGGGCGTTTTTCTTGCAGCTCGGTTTTCAAAAACGTGTCCAATAACGATGAATAATATTCACCATGTAATAGTTTTAACGCCTTTTCCCAGATAGTCGATGAGGATTATCCTTGAGAATCCCAAAAGACAGTCGCCATAACCTTTCCGGCCGAAGGAACGGTCTTCGCCTTTTTTGGTGCAGATTCCTCCTTGGTAACCCATTGTTTAGATTGTTGTTTGGTCTCAGGAGTATAGTAATGTAATCCATGTTGTCATACACCCAGTGACGAAACGACGCTTAAAGTCATCCGGATTCTTCTGGAAACAGCTGCAAACCATCCTTGCAACACTTCACACGATTCCGTTTTTGTCAAGCGTGAGCAAATCGCGGCACCCATCTTGCGGATAGCTTTCTCATGTCCAAATGTTTATAGCAAAATATTATGTACCCATTCAGTCGAGATGCCCACAGCACTAGCAAATCTCACGCACCTTAACTCTTCTGTCATCCATCACCATATCATGGATTTTGATCAATGATTTCTATTTGAAGTCGTAACCTCCACAGGCCGTCCAGAACGTTTCAGCGTCACTTGTGCCCATATAGCCAGTCGGGGAAATTTTGAAACCACTTATAAACTGTTCTAATCGAAGGTGCAGAGTCACCATAATGTTTATCAAGCTTCTCTTTAGTCTCCTGAGGCGTTTTGCCTTTCATAAAGTAATGTTTAATCACCACACGAAATTCTTTTTCGTCCATTTCTTGAAAATCACTCGACTTCCTTGATTCACACGAATGCCAAACACAAAGAAATAGACCAATATGGCTGAAACTTGGTGTGCGTTCATTCAAGAGATGCTACTAACTAAACATGACCTCGATACGCCCCGGTGGTGGGTACCATCTCTCGGACCTTTGCACGGACTTTTCAACCAGTCTCGTAATATATATATATTATATATATATTATATATATATATATATTATATATATATATTATATACATATATATATATATATATATATATATATATATTATATATATATATATAATATATACATCATATACATATATACATATATACATATTAATATATACATATAATATATATATATATATACTATATATATATATATATATATATTTATATATATGAGGCTGGTTTGAAAAGTCCGTGCAAAGTCCGCGAGAGATGGCACCACCGGCGCGTAAGCGAGGGTCATGTTTAGTTAGTAGCATCTCTTGAATGAACGCACACCAAGTTTCATCCATATTGGTCTATTTCTTTGTGTTTGGCATTCGTGTGAATCAAAGGAAGATCGAGTGGTTTTTCAAGAAATGGAGAAAACGAAAAAGAATTTTCGTGTGGTGATTAAAACATTACTTTCTGAAGGCCAAAACGCCTCAGGGAGACTAAAGAGGTAAAGCTTGAATAAAACATTATGGTGACTCTGCACCTTCGATTAGAACAGTTTTATAAGTGGTTTCAAAATTTTCGGACTGGCCATATGGGCACAAGTGACGCTGAACGTTCTGGACGGCCTGTGAGGTCTGTGACACACATTTTCAAGGTTACGACTCCAGAAATCATTGATCAAATTCCATGATATGGTGATGGATGACAGAAAAGATTAAAGTTGCGTGAGATTGCTAGATGTGCTGTGGGCATCTCGACTGAACGGGTACATAATTATTTTGCATATACAACATTTGTGGACATGAGGTAAAAGCTATCCGCAAAATGGGTGCTGCCGCGATTGC
>CM032453.1:108301114-108337596 GCA_019049505.1 Pachyrhynchus sulphureomaculatus | reverse complement strand
TTTTATATCAACTTTATAATTTAGCTAAAACACGGAGTCAATATTTTACATGGCCCTGCCTACTAGACACTTTTCGCGAATTTCTTACAAAATTATACCCGTGCCTTTTCGACCTTCAGATATAATTTTTGTTATTCTTGACCCTAATTTAAATAAACTACTATACTTCCTCAAATATTGATATATCTGTAAAAAGATATTCAAACAAAAAGATTAATGTTAAAACACAATTAATATTTTATCAGCATTAAGACTACTTTATCTTCATTAACACGCACATTTTATTACAAATAAAAACTAATCTGTTCTATTCCGCAGCTAACCTTTATTACATCCTGTGAAGGAAAGAATTGCATTGCATTTTAAAGTAAATATAACTTGCTCTCGGGCTACCATGCAGAAGACATAATATTCTCATTTAAGACACTTGATGATATCAATTTAACTATTCTTATCTTATCAAAGAAAGAAAGGAAAGGCAAAAATATGAACCTATTCACAGTAGTAATCAACACTGAACACAATAATTTTTAATAATAAGGTGATAATGACAGTGTAGTGTAGTTTGTGGTGCCAGAATGATCCGGTACATATGATAAGGAGAAAAATTACGTCACCATAGATCTCTGCACAGTCGTAGACTATTTGCCTGATTATACTGAAGAGTAGATGTATTTTTTTTTTTTCTTTCCATTTTAAATAAGAACTGTTTATCGTCAATAGAGAGACCAATTTGACAACGCTGTATTTTTACATGCCTTATGATCTTATCACGTTATCTCAAGCATGTGACAGTATTAACGCGCGAAGGAAATGGCACTTTCAAACTGGCGGCAGAATTGCAATAAAATAAATTAAAAAGTAAAAGTTAGGTTAGTAATTCGTTTTCTAGTAAACTAAACGGAATTTTTTGTTCATTTCATTTCAATGATTAACACACACCGGTTATCAGGTAATTGAATGGGTCCAAACCCAAGTTATTCTAATATAAAACATTGTGTCAGCGGGTTTCTATCACTTCCTTCAATATTTCCAAGTTAATACGAATTGCGATAAATAAAATTTCATTTGAAATTAACACTAAGTTATCAGCGTACTACACAAAACACTTTAATCTTTATCACTCGAACACATGTTAGACGAACCGTGAGTGCGTCATCCATCAGGGGAGCGATTAGTAGTAAGTCGACTGTCAGTCAAGCACTCGTGATGATTCTCACATGATTAGAGAAACGTGTGTCAAGGTGCAAAAAAAGTGTTGTGTTATCATGGTGATAACTATGCTATAATGCCATTGTGCCAAAGTTTGCCAAAATCCCAAACATAATGTGTACACAAATTCAATGTTGTCAGTGTTATTTGCCATAAATTGTTGTAATTTCAATTTTACTGCATTTTCTTATCCTTAGTGGTTTAGTATAGCCAGTGAAGGAAAACAAAACCAGGCTTCACCATTAGTAACGATAAGAATAACAAATTTCAAATAATCTCTCCTATAGAGTTCCTAATTAAAGGAAATCGTTAACCTTAACAAGGGTTTTTTCTTTTTTTGTTTCAATACTGCACAGCTCCAAATGGGCGGACGCCTGCTCCAAATAACGTTAAAGACAGGGGGCTTGCCAAATACTTACTTACTTACTTAATCCTTATGCCCTTTCTACCCCTTGAGGAGTGTAAGGCTCGTGAAGTTGAGTTATTCTATAACTGTCTTTTTCATATTTCCTTCTATATCCTTCCATTCTGTTTAAATGTGCCGATTGCCTCTTTTGTTTCTTCTGTTTGTATGAGTTCGGTATCTTGTCTCCGGTATTATATCTCTATGTTGATTTTTGTATATGTTTTTCAACCTTCTAATTTTTTTGCATCCATTTCCTTTCCTTTCTGTTTCAGTGATTCCTACATAGTGCGTTTGTTTGTTCTTCTGTCAGTTTCATCCTCTTTTTTTTTTCCGTTTATATCCCTATTATTTTCCGTGTTCTCCAGTCTAAAAACTCGATAATTATTTCCCATTTCTTTCTTTTCCTATCTATTTTTCTTTGATTATCTTTCTTATTTGTATTCCTTTTTACTAGTCCTCTCTTTCGTATCCTTTATCTTTACCAGGGTCGTCGTCAATCTACCTATCTCTCTCTCCTTTTTCTCAGTTTTTTGACGTGATGGTCGAAGTATTCTTTATTTGTTCTTCCAGTTTTTCTTACTCAATGTCCCATTTATGTTCTCTTCCTTGGATTACGATTTTTTGATATCCTATTTTCACCCTTTTTTTTCCAGTCTTTCTCTGGTTCTCTGCTATATGCTTCAATTTCTTTTGAATTTCCCGTTTCATCTTTTGTTAAATCGTTGTTTAAATAAACTCCCTCTCTTAGGTTTCAAAGTTTGTTTTTTATTTTTCATTAAAGCTTCCTTATCTCCCGTGTTTTCCAAGTTCTATCTTGTATATAGTCCCTCCTATTTTTATCAGATCTTTAATCTATACTTTTGTGCCTATACTCCTCTCCATAAAAATGTTTTACACCCCTTTTCAGATCTGGTTGGCTATTCGCTTCAAATCTCATTCCCGATATTACAATATTATTCCTTACGTTGTCTTTTTTTCCAGTCTACTCATCTTCAAATCCATATTTCTCATATTTTCTCTAATTATCTTATTTTCCTCTTTCGATACTTCATTCTTCTTTCTTAGTTCCTTCAACTTCTTGTTGGTATCTCTTCTGATCTTGTTTTATATCCTTTTTATCTGACATTAGCTCTCTGATCATTTCTATCAAATTGTCTATCTTATCTACTCTTTCGTTTTTCCCTTTTTTTTTCTCTTCTGTAGTGTTCTTATCAGCTTTTTACTATTCTTGAATAATCCCATTGGCTCTTCTTTTTCTTCGTTTCTTCCTCTTTTCGAGTCTCCTGAGGTATAATCATCGCTCTTTCTGTTAAAAACTTTACGTGTGTTCCTCGTATATTCCATTTTGAAAACACTGGCGAAAAAGAAAAAAATTGTCGTTTATATTTCTTATCACTGTAAACAGTAAAATGATCAAGGTCGTCGCTTATTCGTTTCATACAATTCCACAAAATTAATTTCTCATAAATCTTCAAATTTTTTACTTATTGTCTTAATCTTACACTACACTTTGCTTTATTTCTAGTCCCCCTCTGGTTTGTCAGTCTCGTTTGCAATCGACAAAATAGATCGAAACACTACCGTAATAATGCTCTTTGAACGAGATGACTATTGCCGGGCGTCCTTTTCACATGTACACACACATCGCGATCCGAAACTCAACTCGGCTTGCCAAAATAATCTTGCAAAATCTCTCTATTGTGTTAAAATGCTTTAATAGTAAAAAACAAAATTTTTAATTTAGAGTAATTAAAAGCCACTCCCTAATTTATTATCCGTGTGGTATCGTTTTTCTCGATGTGCTCGGTACCAATTTCGGTAACGAAAACATGCCGAACGCCTATATTTCAATGAAACCCACCTAACTCGCTCCGCGCCCGCGCATCTCGCACACGTTAGGCACACCGAGAGAAACGAACCGCATCGACAAATCAAGGAGCGGCCTAAGGGGTATCCTATGTTCTTTATTTCAATGAATAAAATTTTATTACTTATTAAATTAAAGTGGAAGTTATATATAAATATTCATAATAATTCACATAACATTAATGTATTAATAGATAATGTTTAACACTGCCTTGAAAAGAATTGTTGGCAAAATATTTGAAATAAATTATTTTTTAATTTCGGCAAATTACGAGTTTAAATTTCAGGAGCAGGAAGCAAATTCAAATTCAAAGCGTGTTTTTTTTTAGGGAAAAAAACATAAAACATCAATGATTAAAAAAGCAGTTCCCCTTTTTCGCCCAATTTACAGAAGTTATTTGCTTCTAGTTTAGTAAAATATTTTTTTTACAATTTTTTTTTTAATTTTTATATGATTATAAGCTCATGAGCTTGCGGTCACTATTGGCTCTTTTCATTCTGCGCAATAATTAACGATTCACTGTTTGGGTGATTTCTGTTTAGTCACTAAAGAAAAATTGGCTTAATTTCTTGTAAATTGTTGTTCTTATTTTGATACCTTCCGTATGGCAGTTTTCCTGGAACTGAACACGTGTTTAAATTAAACTTAAATAACAAATTATGCCGAAGCATTATGGTAACTTAAGTCAAAATTTAAAAAAAAAACCCCCGGCCAACTGCACGTCGGACTTGCGCAATTAGTGTTCCGTACGCTGATTGCTTTTAAACAAAAAAATTGTTTCCTTAAAGGAGTTTTCAACAAAGTTTGTTTCCGATCTTCGTCGAAAACTTATATATACTAGAAAATTATCAAAGGTACACTTGTGATAATTTTGGTTCATTCTGCACCTTGTGGAAAAATATTCCAAAATGTTTTGATTAATACTTTTCGAAGTAAGGCGGGACGGGGGACAGCGATTTTTGGCAATTTTTAAAAAATAATACAAAGAAAAATGTGCACAAGTATTACATCATATATATTTTTTAAACCTGTGTTTTTACAAACTTTCTTTTGACACCCCCCTTGATGGACCTGGTATTTTTGTTTCCACTTCCGTTTTCACCCTCCAAAACTAATCCCTTAAGTCAAAATTGAATTTTAAAAACTACATGGCTCTGATGAAGTCATCAATTTCTATGCTAGTACCAAATTTCAAGTTTCTGCGTCAAATAGTTTCGGGGGAAAATTGGGTGTGACAGACGGATAGACAAACGAACAGACACCAAAGTGATCTTATAAGTGTTCCTTATAAAATACTAATAATAAGGTGATTTACCGAGTACTCCTCTCGTTAACATAAAGTTTTAAAATAAATACTGCACATACAAGCATTACCATCTGGTATTTTAAGTTCTTTACAATAAAATATTAACCGCGAAAAGAAAGTAAAAAGAAGAAAGTTGGTTGGTTAGTTTATAGATGGGGTAGGGAATTGTACCTGTTTGTGTACTGCTTATTGAGCTCCTTTCTCTCTTGATTACATGAACGTCGCCCTTTTAAGAAGATTTATTAGCTTCTTTCCAAGCCCTTAATGTGGTAAGTTTGGTACCTTACAATAAAATATTACTCGCTGAAAGAAAGTGAGAAGAATAAAGTTAGTTGATTACTTAAAGATGGGATAGGGCACTGTACCTGTTTGTGCACTACTTATTGAGTTTCTCTCTTGGTTACGTGAGCGTCGTCCCTTTAAGAAGGTTTATTAGCTTCCTTCCATGCCCTGAACAGTTTGTTTCTATCCGAGGTAAAATCATACATTCATATATATATGTACAGGGTGAGTCAACGATAGAGTAAAGTTCACTATCCTCATTTGTTTCGGGAATGACGAAAAAATGTTAAATACAATAGTTTTAGAGAAAGTTAAGGTGACAGTTTAAAATTATTTTTGAGTATACAGGGTACTTCAAAAAAGTGTGGCCGATATAACATATTTTTTTTTTATAGGGAACATCCTATTTTCTAATTTATTTTAAATTCTGCGTAAAATTTTTATAACTTTTTTATTAATAATGTTATATATTTTAAACCTAGTAGTTTTTTCTAATATTTCAATTTTTTTAAAAAAATACTAGTTTTCAGTTTTGTAAAAAATTGCCAGTAGCGCCATTGTTTCTGAAGTCGGAATACTCATAATTGATACGAGTGTTCTATAAAGATGGAAAAAAAGATATATGTAAAGAAATTTGATTTAGATGCTACAGGGTGTTCAAAATAAATTTATACTTTTTTCGACTATTTAAAATTGAAAAAACTCAAATTTTTTAAATGACACACCCTGTATAATATTATTTTTTCTAATAGATTTTTCCAAAATCCTCCAACTTTTATTAAGTATGTCATATACCTATTTCTAATAGTTTTCGATTTATTTTGAATTTTTCGATTTTTTACCCTTATTTTTAATATACTTACGCTATTGTGAAAACATCTAATGATTAATTATTATGACGTAATAAATGTTCAAAATATGCCCGTCTACTTGAATACACATGTTTAATGTTTTACTATATTTTCCTTCACTTTCCTTAGCATAAAGGGCGCTATTGTCCTGCACGCATCTCGTATCCTATTTTCCATACCTACTGGTGTTGTAGGGGATTCACATAAACACGATCTTTAATGTAGCCCCACAAAAAGAAGTCTAAAGCTGTTAAGTCACATCATGGAGGGGGGGCCACTGAATGAATCCATCCCTACCGATCCATTTTTGTGGGTAACGATCGTTTAAAAATTCTTCTCGAACCTTCCGGTGCATTTGTTCCCTTTCAAAGTTGTCAACTTCTTCAAGAAGCTGGGGTAAGTCATTTTACAACAAATTTAGATATCTAAGCCCGTTAAGCGATTTCGCGGAAAAAATACGGAACAATAATTCGAAAATTTAATATTCCACACCATACATTAAGCGACCAATGGTTTTGGTTTTGAACTTCCCTGACCCAAAATTGTTTAACTGTTGAATAATAATGCATGTTATGGCTATTAACTGCTCCATTACTGCGAAAAGTAGCTTCATCAGAAAAACATTATTTTGTATAAAAAATTTGGATCGCCCTCTATTGCTCCATTCATAGTGGTACAAAAGTTTACTCGTCGTTCAAAATCACGGTCTTGAAGTTCTTGGTGCAGTTCTCAGGAAAGGGATGATACTTGTATTTTCTCGTGGTGCGATTAGCCGTAGATTGGGATGTGTCAGATAAGTCAGCTAGTTGACGGCTGCTGACATGAGATTATCTTCAAACATGAAGTAAAATCCCCATTTCTTTTTCCTCATTGGTAGCATTCTGGTTTACTACTTTCCGTTTCGTATACTCAACACTACCACTACCATCAAACCGTTCCATCAGGCACTGAAAAGATTTTCTAGATGGTATACGTCTGTTAGGGTACTTTCCTCCGTAAAGCCTTACTGCTAAAAGACAATTTTTTCCCGCATCGCCCAGTACATATGGTAAACCATATCAATTAATTCATTTTTAGGAAAATCTATAACTATTACCTTTATACATCACTTACTGAAACAAATTAAACTATTTTTACTTGCTTAATAGACATGTTAAAATTTGACAATGCCTGCATTTTGTTTGATCTTGACGACTATGATGTTATAGCGCAAGTAAAAACAAGGGTAAAAATTGAAAAATTCAAATAAATCGAAAACTATTAGAAATAGATATATGACATACTTAATAAAAGTTGGAGGGTTTTGTAAAATCTATCAGAAAAAATAATAATATACAGGGTGTGCAGTTTAAAAAATTTTTATTTTGAACTGTAGCATCTAAACTCAAATTTCTTTACATATATCTTTTTTTTTTTCCATCTTTATAGAACGCTCGTACCAATTATGAGTATTCCATCTTCAGAAACAATGGCGCTATTGGCAATTTTTTACAAAACTGAAAACTAGTATTTTTTTAAAAAAAAATGAAATATTAGAAAAAACTACTAGGTTTAGGTATATAATATTACTAATAAAAAAATAAATTACAAAATATGATGTTCCATTTAAAAAAAACATATGTTATATCGGCCACACTTTTTTGAATTACCCTGTATACTCAAAAAATAATTTTAAACTGTGCACGTTTAACATTTTCCTAAAATTATTGTATTTAACATTTTTTCGTCATTACCGAAAAAAATGAGGATAATGAACTTTACTCTATCATTAGACTCACCCTGTACATAGAGGTTTCCTCCTTTCACCACATACTCTGCATGTCGTAGAACCATTGTATATACTCATTTTCTGTAAATGTTTCCTCAGGTGACACTAGCCGATGATCAGTCCCACCACTATTTATTTTGGACTCTTGTTAAACAAAAGACGTTAGTTGTAAGTTTCTTTGAGGGGCCGCCAATGACGTCCGTCGCATGTCTTTGACCAGATGTTGCGTGCCAACGATCTAGATGTTCCTGATATGATGATCTGTCGATTATCGTTTTTAACATCTGTTTTGGTATATCAAAAGCTGGTTCTGGACACCTGTATAGTTTTGTAGCTCCCAATCTTGTTACTTCGTCCTCTTCTTCATTACCTTTTATCCGCGATTATCCTGGAACTCAACTCTCTTATTTTTGGAGGATAATTCTAACATGTCACGTTGACACTCCATCGAGAAGAAGGACTTCGGAATTATTTACAACATGACATACGATTCTGCTAAAACCTGGAAGAATTTAAAAAAAAAAAAACATAATTTCTTTTTTCAGAACCCTGAATAGGACATATAACACAATATATATATATATATATATATATATATATATATATATATATATATGTATATATATATATATATATATATATATATATATATATATATATATATATATATATCTAAAGTAACCCTTTTTTAACACACTCCTCCACTCCTTTAACCCCTTATAGTTTAACTATAAATAATCAAGCTTACAATTTGTCAGTTAATCAAAATCCAGAGAAAATATATAATATTATTGATTCTATACAATACTTAACAACTTCCACCCCCCTTCCCGCAAGCAATATCTCCTACTGCTCCTTTCCTAGTTCAAGTATTACTTATGTATCAAATTTGAAATCAGCATCTCATTTCGGTCGGGAGTTTATCGTGCTAACATACCGATAAACCAACATAATCACAGATAGATAGACCGACAGACCAACATGATCACAGATAGGTAGACCGACAGAAATATGGAATTATATTTTTCGTAATCTAGGGCCCTCAAACATGAGGAACAGCAAAAATCCTCGTCCAGTAATTTTTTTCACTTATCCTTAGCAAGGAAAGTATAGTGCAGTAAAAAAAAGGTGAAAATAATGATGAGATAGGCATAGTTTATATGATTTATATGATTTTATCCTCTCTAGGGTATCACCAGAAGTATTGTACTAAGTTTTGGACCTCGAAAAACTTGTGCTCTGTTTTTTATAAAGAATTTAAGTGTTCAAAAACGCGTTTTTTGGGTTTAAAATGTGAATAACTCCTGTTATATAAGTCGGATAGAGAAAAAAAAACCAAACTCTTCGTAATAAAATTTCCAATAAATTCTCGTCAGTTTTTCGAGGTTCAAAAACTTAGGACAATACTCCTGGTGATACCCCCAAAAAGGATAAAATCATAATATTTACTGTATCTAGACTGTGCAATTTCAAATGCTTTTTTTACTGCACTAAGTAATGCTTTTTTATAAACATCTAAAACCGCAGATATATTTGTTTTAAAAAAAAACTACAATATTATCGTCTTATCATATCTCGTAATACAAAAAAAAATAATGCAGTCAATGATTTACGGGAAAACCGGAGATTTTTAATTACTAAGTTTTTCGATTCTCAATTAGATTTACACAATTTATATTTAAACAGTCCCACTAAAATATTACAGAGGTTTTGCTGACAATTATCATAAATAAATCAATGTTGATACGTTCAGTAACTATAGGGGTAAGTCCTGTTCTTGGAAGTAATTTAAAAAAATATTTTAAGAATTTTTTCCGCTTAAAAGATTCCCGCTAGCCAGTGGCAACCAATTTTAACTATTAATAGACATGTATTTCACTGTCTCTTTCTTAAAATGCCCCGTAAGCAGCAGGCTTATGAACGTTTCTCGGTAGTACCAGTATCAAGAGTACAGTGTCAATGTTAAGAGAGTAATGTGATATTAGCAATGGTACCACTCGGAGCTGTACTAAGGTTATTAGAAACTAGTTGTTCAGTGGCAAAGTACTTGAAATTGTGTGAATAAAGGTTGAATAATTATTTTTATCGTGCGCGTTGAGTTGGAATGACTCTGTTTAATATAAAACCCTTTGTGAACATAACAAATATAATACCCGCTGTGTTTTGTGTATTGAATTATTTTTAGGAAATTTCGTTTTCGATTGTGTGATAAAAAGACAAAGATAACCTGAAAATGATAAGGTAAATATTTGTAAATATCCAGTATACTGTGAAAATAAATTATTTTCTTGGTTTTTTTATGTTTTTCTAATGAAGTTTTGAAAAATTGTAAAAATCTATCAGCTGTTTTACATGTGTTGAAAACAAAGCCGATTAGTTCGAATTTGGAAGTTACATGCCTCCCCTTAAACACGATGGACCCTTATCATTGTTTCAGAATTTCGTAGGAGACAGATCACGATAAATATAGGTTTTAACACGTTTGGATATTTGCTTTAAAAAATTCGAAACACGTGTTTTGTTTAATTTTTAGTGATTTTTTTACTTTCTTTTGTTTTTTTTTTATTGCACATCTTCATCTTTGATTTTGATTCTTTCAAAATTAAGAAGAAAAGCCAAGAAACTGCAAAAAATATAAGCAGCATAACGTAAATTGTCAATAGACAATTTGTCGGTATATATATTCGCCCTCTCCTTAACCTTTGTATCTCTTTAATTCTTATTCATTTATTTAACTAGATATCATGGACACCATATTTCTAACACGTCAAAAACTATACCATGCAATTCACTAATTTAATTTTCAATTTATTTTAACGAAACCAAGAAATAAAATTGAAAAGAAAAGAGTGTAGTACTGTTCCATCCCTTTAATATTTTGTATTAGAAGTTAAGAAAATAGAAGCAACAATTTTTTAAACCGCTCAAAAATGATAATAATCTAACCCTAAAATAAGTTCCATTTTGTCAAATAAAAATGCAAACGCCTTTCTTGGTATTTATTACTTAAAATTTCAATCGGTTTCCATTTTTGTCGTACAAAATTGATTTTTTTATCCAATATAGTCAGATTAAATCACAAGGGATTGATTCAAAATATTATGAAAATTTCAACGACCACCGTTTATGTCGCTAAATCAAGTAAAATTTTACGCATTTCACCCGATTAACCCGGCCGGATCGGAATGCTTCGATAGAAACAAAGTTCATAAATAGTTTAATATGGGCAAATTCGAAATGTGCAGTCATTAGACACAAAAAAACATCAAATTTAGTTTTTTGCTAAATAGTAATTAGTATTGACATTGAAATATTTTTAAAATGATCAATTTTTATTTAATTATGTCGGAAATATTTTAGTTTAGTAGACCGGGGTCATTTGAAACAATTTTACAGGTTGTATGTACCTCTACATAGCAATTAAGGCCAAAATAAGTTATGTTTATTGATGTTCATGTAATTCGAAACAAAATACCCGTTGAACTTGTAAGAATATTCTGTACGACTTCATTAAGAAAATTTCGCAAGAGTTTACAACTCGCTCCGATGCAAGTTCAGTTGTAACAGTACTTGGGGTTAGTTATACCAGATATAAATATATGGAGTACGTTCAATTTTATATGTAGGAACAGTAACGTAGCGAGGTTCGAGGGCTAAGGGAGGGCATGTCCGAAGGACGTTTGTTTGCAAAAAAAAAAAGAGAAAATACTAAAGGAGGAGTTACTTAAAGAAGGGGTCGCCAATAAACAAACGGAGAACGCCAAACAATAACTATTTCCCCTTGAAGGAAAAACTCCCCTGCTCTGGAGGTCTAAAAAGCTCAAGACCTTCTCAATATAGTTAACATCGATGACCTGGAAGTTTTCACAAAAAGAGCCTTTTCATACAGTAAGACTTAAAAATTTAAACACCATTTTAAGTTTTGATAACTAGTGAGTGAAAATTTTCCAAGAAAAGAACCTTCAGTTCATAGCGGCGGCTAGGGATCACATGCCCCTTTATAGCATATTAAATATAATAAATTCGGAGATAAAGGAAAAAATGCTATTCTCTGCTCATGATGACGTGCTTCACTATCTTCAACGGTTACAGTACTAATTAAATATTAATACCATGACAGTGTCGGCGTCAAAAACAAAGCGCACCATTAAATGGTGAGCTTGTTGTTGACGAAAAAAATTATGCAACCAGAAATGGAGTTTAAGAGGACTTATATAAATCAAGTTTTAGCGATACCCACACAAAAGTGAGTAATCAAGCCACGAAGTTAACGAAAACATCGATATACTTAAACTATACAATATGGCGAAACAAGCGCTTAAGAATTAAAACCAAATATCGGGTTTACAAGACCTCAATTAGACTTCTATACAATTGAATAACAAATGAAAATAGTGCACATATAGAAGACCCTATTGGATAGAAAGAGAGGTGACAACAATAAACATAGATGCTACCTAAATAATATACGGTCATTCCAAAAAGTGTCCATACACCACCTGCTTTCTATACTATTTTTCTGTTATGTTTAACTAATTAATTGGAACTACAAGAAAACATGTTTAAATTAATATGTGAAACTTAACCAAGGAGGATTAGTATTAAAAACAACTACGGAAACATTTTATTTAGAAGTTACATCATTGTTATAAAAATGTAAACAAAATTAATGTGGAAAAAGTCTCCATACACTTAACAATTACCAATAATAGTCTGAAGGAGTTTAACAGAAAATAATAACTTCGTTTAAACTAATATTTAGAGGGACCCGCCGTTGGCCTTGATAATCTCCTATCACCTTTTTGTCATGCTTGCAAACAGCTTTCTAGTAACTTCTGCTGGCATGTTCTCCAATCGTTGAATATTCTGTTTTTTAATTCTTCTCTATTTGAAACATTATGTTTGCGAACGCACCGTTTTAAGCTCCTCCATAAATGCTCGATGGGGTTAAACATCGGCTAATTGCGGAGGTGTATGAAACTGCTGTCGCACATTATAGATCATCCATTTCTCGCACCAAGTTTGCGGTATGTTTCGGATCATTGTCCAGTTGGAAAATGTATCTTTTGGCAAGTGCTAATTTTTGGAGACTTTCTCTTAAATTGTCTCTCAAAATGTTCAGATAAACATGCTGATCCATGGTACCATTAACAAAATGTAAATTTCCAACCCCTCCAGCGGACATGCATCCCCAAAGCAGAACACTGCCACCCCCGTCTCGCCGTGGACCAATGTTTTTTAATATCGAATGCGGTGTTTCTTCTTTCTCTAAACTTTAGTTCTGATACCAGACCCAAAAAGGTTAATTTTAGTTTCATCACTAAAGATTACGGAATTCCCAAAATTCAGGAGGTTTAGTAACGTATTCCCTAGCAAAAGCTAACCGCTTTTTTTGCGATTAGCTTCCAAAATTGACGACTTTTTTCCTGGCTGCAGACCCCCTTATAGCCTTCCCTGTGTAAACAATGTTTATGAACAAACATTTTTCGAAAATAGTTCCCGTACTTTTTCTTTTAATTTTGGTTCACTTCAGAATGGAACAGACATATAGGTAAAATGGCATAAGAAATAAATTTAAAACCGGCCAAGTCAAACTTGCGCAATTAGTATTCCATACGGTGATTGCTTTTAAAATAAAATAAAATCCTTACCTAAGGCTAAGTTAATTAGGTCCCTGACATGTATATATCTTAAGATACAATATTATTGACATGTATATATATATCAAGATACAATATTATTTGCACGTGTTTTCTTAGTCAATAATATGTAATAGTTTATAGCATCTTAGCTACCTAATAGCTAATAAATCAGTCTAGCATAATTGAGAATCTATTACCATTGTATATTACAGCCTATATAAAAATTAATAAATAAGAATTTTAAAATGATCTAGGAATTCTAAAATTCTCTGTATTATTATGATTTACACCCTCAGTTTTGTTAATATAACTTTCCTGAGTACACATTTTTAACAGTTCGCTAATCAATTGGTATTCTGAATTACGTTGTACTTTTGAGTAGTCTTAGGCCTGTGCTTAGACATAGCAATATATGCACGGAAGATAAGGACTTACTTTAGGTGAGGGGCACTCACTTTTCCAGAATGGTACTGGCGCCCACTTGTGATTGGTTGAGACTCTGCGCATGTTCAATTCCGCGAAATTTGAACAACGTCATAGTTCATGTGTAATATTCTCGAATAAAATACTATTTTTTATTGGAAATAAAAGGAACAAAATGCCAATCATAACGTCTTTTATTATTTTTGTTAACGTTTAAATGCTGTAATATCTCATTTTCATTGTGGACTTCTGAAAAAACTTTTGTGATTTCGGTTATTAATGTGGAAAATGACATCTGTTTCAATAAATTCGGTAATTGTATGAAAAAATTAAGATTTTAAGAAGAATTTTGAGTTTAATTCTACACCACAACTTTTTTGTGCAAAATTTGTAAAAAATTTTAACAAATTGAATCTATTCCATTAATTATATTGTATTTATTATAATGTAATAAAATTATATTTTAAACTATACGCAACAGAGTCGGAAGTCGAACAATGCATATAAAAGGTCGTATAATACTTGTCGATTCCGAAAACACGCTTACTGAGTTTGCGCAATATCGGAAGCCAATAGTATGTACGCACCACTTACCTCACCGCCCTCCCCGCAACTGCTGTTTACCGCCCGCTTGATTACTTTCCGTCCCTATGTCTATGTTCCTGCGAAAGAAAAAAAGTAATAAATATTCAAATTTGAAACAAGTCGATTAGTGTCTCTCAAATAGGCGTTAGTATTGAGATATAAGATGCTACAGAATTTAATAAGAGGTATAATGCAGTAAAAAAAGATCAAAATAATGATAAGATAGGCATAGTTTAGATACAGCAATATTATGATTTTATCCTCTCTGGTGTATCACCAGGGAGTATTGTCCTAAGTTTTGGACCTCAAAAAACTTGGGCTCTTTTGTTTATAAACAACTATCCGCGCCCCCGTCTCCGCTCACGTGGACTTGATTAACTATTATCGTCACTGCTTATTCCTTATCCTTATGTTAACTAACATAATTAATAAAAAATATCCTATAACCTGGCCAGAGAACAAATGTATTTTATAAAAAAACACATAAATCGGATAAGTGATTCTGGAGTGCTAAGCGCACTAACGGACAGACAGAGAGACGTTACATTTTATATATATATATATATATATATATATATATATATATATAAAATAGATTTTTTTCTGATACATATTAAGTTAAGACTTAAAAAAAAAACACATAAATCGGATAAGTGGTTCTAGAATGATAAGCACGCTAACGGACAAACAGACAGACAGACAGACGGAGAGACATTACTTATATATATATATATATATATATATATATATATATATATATATATAATATATATATATATATATATATATATATATATATATATATTGTATAGATTATACAAAAAAGTTCATCTTTTCTCACATTTGGTCAATGTAGTTCCATGTTTGGCTGACGGGCCCAAGCCAAGTCAGCACAAACACTATTACCATTGTATATTAAGGAATGACCTGACAATGTTACATGTTTTCAAAATCATTTCTGACTTGTGAATGTTTCTGTGTATGTTTGTGTTGAGCCCTAGTTGTACTAAGGGTGGTGTGAAGGTTATTAGTGTAATGCCAGTGGCTGATATAATGAAGGGGACAATGATGACTTTTTCTTGTTTCCATAGTCTTTTTATATCTGTTACAAAGTCTGTGTTTTTGGAGATTTTTTCTGTGTGGCATGTTTGTATCGTTGGGGACAGATATGTCAATTAGATAGGTGAGCTTTCCTTTTTTGCACTGAAAAGTAATATCAGGTCTATGGGCGGAGACTGTTTTATCTGTATGGATACTGATATCCTAGTAGAGCTTGTAATCTTTATTTTCAAGTATGGATGTTGGTGTGTATTTATAGTAGGGATCTGTGTTTTCTATGACTTTGTATGTTGTGGCTAGTGCTTGGTGAACTACTTTTGCCGCTGAGTCATGTCTGGCTGTATATTCCGTTCTGGCTAATATTTTACATCCGCTTGTTTTGTGTTCGATCGCTTCTTTCTGCTGGTGGCATTTCCTGCATGTCTTCTGTAATAGTTGGGTCTTTGATGATATGCTTTTGGTAGTTTCTGATTAATATGACTTTTATCCTTGATGGCAGGTAAGAAGCCTTCTGTTTCAGGGAATAGCTGTCCATCCTGTAACCCGGTTTATGAGTATTTTTATTTACATGGTCTTGTTCTATGTGGTATCTATGTTTTTCCGTGGAGTGTTTGTTTCTGACCACGTTTTCATCTTTTCCTGTTGTAATTGGGTGTGACTGTGTGTGTCTGCTAGGTGGTCTGCCCGAGCTAAGTCGAGAGGTGTGTAATTTTTATCTGCTTTCACTGTATAGATTATTATTATTATTATATAAAACCTGGCCAGAGAACATATGTATGAGACCGACAGACAGAGAAACGTTGGATTTTATATGTATTATAGATTATTATTATTATTATGACTGTTCTCGTTTTTCTTTCTCACATTTGGTCAATGTGGTTCCATGTTTGGCTGACGGGCGCAAACCAAGTCAGCACAAACGCATTACCATTGTGTATTAAGGAATGACCTGACAATGTTACATGTTTTCAAAATCACTGACTTCTGAATGTTTTTGTGTATGTTTGTGTTGAGTCCTAATTGTTCTAAGTGTGGTGTGAATGTTGTTGGTGTAAGGCCTGTGGCTGATATAATGAGGGGGACAATGATGACTTTTTCTTGTTTCCATAGCCTTTTTATTTCCGTTGCAAGGTCTGTGTATTTGGAAATTTTTTTCTGTGTATTTCGTTTGGATGTTTGTGTCGTTGGGGACAGCTATGTCAATTAGATAGGTGACTTTTCTTTTTTTTGCACTGAAAAGTAATATCGGGTCTATTGGCGGAGACTGTTTTATCTGTATAGATACTGATGTCCCAGTAGAGTTTATAATCTTTATTTTCAAGTACGGATGTTGGTGTGTATTTGTAGTAGGGATCTGTGTTTTCTATAAGCTTGTATGTTGTGGCTAGTGCTTGGTGAACCACTTTTGCCGCTGAGTCATGTCTGGCTGTGTATTCCGTTCCGGCTAATATTTTACATCCGCTTGTTATGTGTTCGATCGTTTCTTTCTGCTGGTGGCATTTTCTGCATCTATCTTCTGTAATAGTTGGGTCTTTGATGATATGCTTTTGGTAGTTCCTGGTTAATATGACTTTATCCTGGATGGCAAGTAAGAAGCCTTCTGTTTCCGGGAATAGCTGCCCATCCCGTAACCAGGTATATGATTGTTTTTTATTTACGTGGTCTTGTTCTATGTGGTATCTGTGTTTTCCGTGGAGTGTTTTCTCTGACCACGTTTTCATCTTTTCCTGTTGTAATTGGGTGTGACTGTGTGTATCTGCTGCGTGGTCTACCCGGGATAAGTCGAGTGGGGTATAGTTTTTTGTCTGCTTTGATTGTTGCTGTGTGGAGGCTGGTTTGCTTGGTGTGAAAGAATTTCCTGAGTGCTTGTATTTGTTTTGTGTGTAATGATCTGATGTCTATAATTCCTCTTCCTCCTGCCTTCCTCTCGATGGTAAGTCTTTCTTTGCATGCGTTGGGGTGTAATTTCCTGTATTTGGTGAATTGAGATCGTATAAGGATGTGAATATTTTCTATGTCTGTTTGTGACCATTTGATGATACCAAATGAATATGTCAGTATAGGTATAGCGAACGTGTTGATGGCTTTAGTGAGATTCTTAGAGTTGAGTTTTGTTTGTAAAAGTTTCGTCAGTCTGTTTTTGAATTCGGTTCTGAGCTCTGTTTTGATGTGAGTGTGGTTGAGTTTGGTGCTTTGTTGGAAGCCTAGATATTTGTATGTTTCTTTGTCGAACATGTTATCGAGTGTTTCATTGTTGATGGTTTCTGTCTCATGGTGGTACTTCCATTGGCCTTTGTTGATGTGGAGCACTTTGCATTTACTTATACCAAATTCCATATTGACATCTAGGGTGAATATTTCTGTGATTTTGAGGAGTTCTTTCAGCTGTGTGTTTTTGTGGCAGCGTAGAGTTTTATGTCATCCATATATAGGAGGTGGTTTATTTTATGTTGATTCACTTTTTGATGTCTGATACTGAAGCCATGCTCTGTTCTGTTTAGTATATTTGAGAGTGGATTGAGACAGAGGCAAAACCATAGAGCGCTAAGCGAGTCTCCCTGAAATATACCCCGTCTGATGTACAGCTCTTCTGTTTGGATGCGTTCGGTTTGTGTTTCTAGGCGTATTTTGGTTTTCCATGTTTTCATAATTTGCGCGAGAAATTGCCTGAGGTGTTGGTTGATTTTATAGATTTCTAGGGCTCTGATTAACCAGCTGTGGGGTATGGAGTCGAAGGCTTTTTTATAGTCTATGTAACCGATGTGAAGGTTTCTGTGTTCTTTTCGGGTTTGTCCCATAATCACGCTATCTATGATCAGCTGTTCTTTGCATCCTCGACTATTTTTCCTGCATCCCTTCTGCTCTTCTGTGAGAATATTGTTGTCTATTAGGTGTTGTTCTATTTTCTTGGAAATTGTGGATGTGATGATCTTGTATAGGGTTGGAAGACAGGTGATAGGTCGGTAGTTTGACGGGTTTGTGGTGTCTGAACTTTTGGGTTTGATGTATGTTATTCCTTGTGTAAGAAAAGTGGGAATGTGTGTGGTTGTAGAATGGCTTTGTTGATTTGGTGTGTGAGTGCTTCGTGTGTGGTGGTAAACTGTTTGTGTACCAGAAGTTTTGTATATTGTCTATCCCAGGGCATTTCCAGTTGTGTGTGTGTTTGATTGTTTCTGTAATTTCTTCTGTAGTTAGTGTGGAATTTTCTTGTTCTGTCACACGTTTGTGTTTATCTTCTTCGGCTTTGATCCAAGGGGTGTTATTATTATGTAGTTTGGGTTCTGACCAGACAGTTTTCCAATAATCTGCGAGTTCTTGTTTGTTTGGTGGTTCAGTTACTACTGTCTGCTCGTTGTACATAGTTTTTTCGGTAGAACTGTTTTTGGCTTCTTCGGAAGAGGTTGTTGGTGTCTTTCCTCTCGTTTGATTCTTTGTATCTACGGAGTCTTGCAGCATATACGGATAGTTTTTGTTTCAAAGTATCAACGATTTCTGGCAGTGTTCGGTTGAGAGATTTAGATTTGATCTTGTCTACACCCTGTGTGACACGTTTGGATGCGTTTCCCGTTCATAAACTGGGTAAGGTGTCCCAGATCTCTTCTGATGTTGTTGATTTTGTTTTCTATTCTTATTTGCCATTTAAATTTAGGTTTTCTGCTGTTGGGGACTCTTTGTCGTTGCGGGAGTTTTTGATTATTTTGTGTTATAGTGGTGATTGCTGCTGCATATATTATTGTGTGAATGTCTTCGATCGTGCTTAAGTCTGTTATGTACTGTGGTATTATGTGATTGTTTATTGTGTTGAGGATTATTTGTGTGCTCTGTTTGAAGATTAAACGAGGGATGGGATTTCTTGTTGTAGGGTCAGTGCCTGACCATCGAGCTAGATGTGACTGCATTTCTGCTTTGAGTGTTTGTATGAGAGATGATTCGGGGTTATGTTGTGCAGATGTTCTTGAGGATGGTGAGTCATTCATTTTGTCGTCTGTAATATGGTGTCGTGTGGTGCTTGTTATTTGTATTGAAATATTATTTTGAGTTATGCTCCTGCTGGGTGGTGGGTCTTGTTGTTTTCGACTGGGTGGTTGTGTGTGTGAGATTGGTTCGGTATTTGCTCTACTGTTTCTATTGTTTGGTTGGTCTGTGTTCAGTTCAGCAGCTACTTGGTCCGTGCTCAGCTCAGCAGCTACTGTATCCTTGATGGTTTGCAGTTCGAAAGGTGTGAGACGATTGTTCTTGGTAATAACTCTTTTTTGGTCTATTACTCTCTGTTCTGTAACAAGTAATTGCAGATGGGGATATTCGGTCAAGAAAAGTCTGTGTAGTTCCAGTCTGTAGCCTGATGTCACTGTTTCTAGTTTGGTGGCGGTGTAGTAACAGCGCATCACTGTTCTATTCATTTCATCTGTCCACTTTAACCGCTGTCTTGGTTTGCCAGCCTTGGTAGTTGCATGTTGTCCTTGCAAAACATACGCGGTTTGGCCTGGCTTTGGTGGTTGTATTTGTCCCGCATCTACGTCGGTTGCGCTTGGGATTGGTGGTGGTGGGTCCAAGCGGCGAGTGATTCTCTTGTCAGTGATTTCTTTGTCAGGTGTGATTTCATTACAGCAACGCATGGCGTGTTCATTGATTCCTGTGGTGCAACTCATGCGTTGCTGTGACTTTCCCGCCTTGGTGGGTGTCGGCTTACTCGCCGGCACAGCACTTTTGGCAGGTCCATTTTCGGTTGCCCGGTCTTCATCGTTTTGGTCGAGCTGCCATTTCCCGCGACGTCCTCGACCGTTACGTCGCTCGCCCGATGCTTCTTTTATTGGTCTGCTGTTGTCTGGAATGTTCTCAATGTTTTGTGGTGTCAGAAGCTCAAAGTGACCCGACATTGGGTTGCCTGTTAGTAAAAAGGTAAATAGTTTTGTTGTATTTTCCCGTGCTTATTATTGTTGGTCTGTCCGTAAAAGTTATTTTTGTATGTCTTGTTCTTCGTTGTTTTGAGAATATATGAAAGTTGCTATTTTGTGTTTCCGAGAGGGCAAGTATCTCTAGGCTCGTTCCATAGGTGCCATTTTTCCTCATATAATTATAGTAGTTATTGAAGTCTTTTTATATCGTCGACCTCAATTAATGAAAATGTGTGAAGTTCCGACCAGTTTTTGTTGTAAATATCTTAGAGCAACCTCTCGGAGTTTCTCATGATGGTTTTGGTGGCCATACAAGTGTAAGCTAACTGCACGGAAAAGGCAATTTCCATCACCTACAATGTCGGATCTGGTAAAACTATCGGGAGTAGTTTCGGCTGAGGCGGTTGTTTGGGTCGTCTGTGGTTGTTGTTGTTGTGGTGTTGCTATAGCTGTTTGTACGACCGGGGTCCGCCTCCGCAACACCCTTCCATTATCATTACTATAATTATTATTCTTTGACATACTATTCCCACGAGTATCCTAGGAAAGAGGGGTCGACTGCGGCAGAGCCTGGATGCCACAGCAAGGCTACTTACTCCCGGAGGGCGCCCGGTATCCGGGGGAACCGTTCGCGACTCATAAACGCTGAGCCATTCATCTTCTCGGCACGGTAAACACCTTAAGATTGCGTTTTTTTTTACACATAATCTGGACAACACAAGACAGCACAACATGACTCAGGTACCTCGGGATCGTCAATGCCCGTACTAGAAGAATCCTGGGATTCCCCTAGCCCTGGGATTCCCCTAGCCCCTGAGGGGGAATATTATTATATAACCTAGAAAGAGAACATATGTATGAATAAAAAAAACACGTAAATCGGATAAGTGGTTTTCGAGTGATAAGCACACTAACTAACAGACAGATAGACAGAGAGACGTTACATTATATATATATATTATATTCTTTGCTACATGATATTGTTCCATATTTAATAGTTTACACTGTTTAGTCAGACAGAGAGACGTTGCATTTTATATATATTATAGAAGATTATAGATAACCTGGCCAGAGAACAAATGTATGAATTAAAAAGAAAACACTTAAATCGGATAAGTGGTTCTCGAGTGCTAAGCGCGCTAACGGACAGACAGAGAGACGTTGCATTTTATATATATTATATTCTTTGCTACATGATATTGTTCCATATTTAATGGTTTAGGCAGTGTAGTGCAAGAGAACGCGCTAGCGGCAAGCTTTTTTCCGACTTGATTCACTTTATCGTCTTTGCTTATTCCTTATTTTAACTAACGTAATAAAATATATCCTATAACATGGCCAGAGAGCATAAGCATGTTTTAAAAAAAAAAGCACGGATAAGTGGTTCTCGAGTAAATATCGCACTAACGGACAGACAGACAGAGAAACGTTGCATTTTATATATATTATAGATTGAAGTTTTCAAAATGCGTTTTTTGGGCGTAAAACGTAAATAACTCCGGTTATATCAGTCGGATCAAGACAAACAAAAAACTAAACTTCGCAGTGAAATTTCCAACAAATCTTCCTTGGTTTTAAATCGCTTAAATGTGTACATAACCTACAAAATTGACAAAAACAGGCAAAAATCTGTTTTTCTTTTCATTTTATTGTACAGGTCGACTAAGTGAACCGATCGGCTTGAAACTTTCAGAAAATATTCCTTTCGTTATAACAAAAATACCCTGTTTTTTTACGTTTGTTTATTAATCATATAACAACAATTGACATTTTCAAAAAAAAAATTTATCGAAAATGAAAGGCCTCGCAATTCTCTACAAGATAGATAAAACATTTTCAATTTTTTTTCCAAAATGATCATTTAAAAAAAAGGGTCATTTAAAAAATAAAATTGAAAAACGCATTTGTTTTTATTTGATTAATAAACAAATGTAAAAGAACGGTTAAAATGACACCACAAAAAAAAATTAATGGCATCGGAATGCTGGCGTCAAGACCTAAATTTTTTTAAAAAAAAAGATTCATTTTGGACCAAATGGCATAAAATGGCGGACAATTCAAATTTTAAATAATAAATTCAATTGTGCCCACTAGGTTCAATATTTTTGAACCAAAATTTCAGGGCATTTTTGTTAAAACAAAAGGGATATTTTCTGAAAGTTTCAGGCCGATCAGTTCACTTAGTCGGCCTGTACAATGAAATGAAAAAAAAAATGTTTTTTGCCGGTTTTTTTTTTTTTATTTTTTTTTTTTTTTTTTTTTTTTTCAATTTTGTAGGTTATGTACATATTTGAGCGACTTAAAATGAACGCGGATTTGTTCGAAATTTCATTATGAAGAGTTTGTTTTTTTTGTCTCGAACCGACATGTATAACCGGAGTTATCCGCATTTTAAGCTCAAAAAAACGCGTTTTGTAAACTTAAATTGTTTATAACTAAAAGAGCACAAGTTTTTCGAGGTCCAAAACTCAGGACAATACTCCTGATCATAATATTGCTGTATCTAAACTGTGCAATTTCAAATGCTTTTTTTACTGCACTAGTAATTTTTTTATAAAAATCATATTTTAACTTAAAAAAATACATCCTGTATAAAGATTACCGAGCCAAGTTACTTATTATTTCATTTAGGTTTTTATAGTCATTCAACAAAATTGCATTGTTATGCGATTACAGATACATACTTGGAATATTTGAATGTTTATATAATCTTATTTATGTAAGAGATTGTTCCAGGAAAAATTCAGGTATGAAACTAGTGAGAGTTAATGATTATAGGTCTTACTACGAAGCATAAACTTTTTATAGAAATTATAATCATAAACGTTGATTTTATTGAACAGTGAGGTTAGAAATTATGTAAACCACTTAAAAATATTCAGACAAAATTGACCACAAATTTTATTAAATAATGAAATGGGCATTGTAGGTTTTCTTTTCATTACTTAGTCTGGCTAATTTTTGCAGATTAGAATAAAGGTATTTCAACACGGGATACTCAAATATACAAATTTTGTGTAAAAGTGCTGCTCACTGCCTCGACAAATCAATACGAACTTTTCGCTTGCCATGCACCTTAACAGGGTTAGCCCTACTATTTATGAACATCTTCGTGACGTTACAGCGAATTATATTTTTGTTGATGATGGTCCTGAAGCCATCCAGTCTGACTTCAGATATGTATTCCAGTTAAGAAAAAGCAGGACACTGTCTCCAGGTCCGGACCAGATATCGACAAAAAAAACACAATTTCGAAAGACAAATTATCGACTGGACAATTGTTCGAACGGACAATATTTCGAATGAACAGTTATGTAACATGTGGCTATTTTTAAGTGTCATTGAATACATACATATTAAATAACTTCAAATAATTATTATACAACATAAAAATCTCTGTTTTACTTAATCTTACTTAGTTCTTGTATTTATTATACTTTAAATAAAGTTAGTAGTTTTCAAAAACTAACCATTCGAATATTTGCCCATTCGAAATATTGTCGTACGTCCAATTGTCCATTCGAACATTAGACCGTTCGATTATATTTCCTTCGATATTTCTTTCGAAATTGTGTCTTTCGATATTTGGTCCGGGATCTACTGTTGGCGTTGTCGTGATGGAAAAGGACTTTCTTGTGGGCCAATCGCGGGCGTTTTTTCTTGCAGCTCGGTTTTCAAACGGTCCAATAACGATGAATAATATTCACCTGTAATAGTTTTACCCTTTTCCAGATAGTCGATGAGGATTATCCCTTGAGAATCCCAAAAGACAGTCGCCATAACCTTTCCGGCCGAAGGAACGGTCTTCGCCTTTTTTGGTGCAGATTCCTCCTTGGTAACCCATTGTTTAGATTGTTGTTTGGTCTCAGGAGTATAGTAATGTATCCATGTTTCATACACAGTGACGAAAACGACGCTTAAAGTCATCCGGATTCTTCTGGAACAGCTGCAAACCATCCTTGCAACACTTCACACGATTCCGTTTTTGGTCAAGCGTGAGCAATCGCGGCACCCATCTTGCGGATAGCTTTCTCATGTCCAAATGTTTATGCAAAATATTATGTACCCATTCAGTCGAGATGCCCACAGCACTAGCAATCTCACGCACCTTAACTCTTCTGTCATCCATCACCATATCATGGATTTGATCAATGATTTCTAGAGTCGTAACCTCCACAGGCCGTCCAGAACGTTCAGCGTCACTTGTGCCCATATAGCCAGTCGGAAAATTTTGAAACCACTTATAAACTGTTCTAATCGAAGGTGCAGAGTCACCATAATGTTTATCAAGCTTCTCTTTAGTCTCCTGAGGCGTTTTGCCTTTCATAAAGTAATGTTTAATCACCACACGAAATTCTTTTTCGTCCATTTCTTGAAAATCACTCGACTTCCTTGATTCACACGAATGCCAAACACAAAGAAATAGACCAATATGGCTGAAACTTGGTGTGCGTTCATTCAAGAGATGCTACTAACTAAACATGACCTCGATACGCCCCGGTGGTACCATCTCTCGGACTTTGCACGGACTTTTCAAACCAGTCTCGTATATATATATATATATATATATATATATATATATATATATATATATATATATATATATATATATATATATATATATATATATATATATATATATATATATATATATATATATACATATATACATATATACATATATACATATATACATATATACATATATACATATATATATATATATATATATATATATATATATATATATATATATATATGAGGCTGGTTTGAAAAGTCCGTGCAAAGTCCGAGAGATGGCACCACCGGCGCGTATCGAGGTCATGTTTAGTTAGTAGCATCTCTTGAATGAACGCACACCAAGTTTCAGCCATATTGGTCTATTTCTTTGTGTTTGGCATTCGTGTGAATCAAGGAAGTCGAGTGGTTTTCAAGAAATGGACGAAAAAGAATTTCGTGTGGTGATTAAACATTACTTTATGAAAGGCAAAACGCCTCAGGAGACTAAAGAGAAGCTTGATAAACATTATGGTGACTCTGCACCTTCGATTAGAACAGTTTATAAGTGGTTTCAAAATTTTCGGACTGGCCATATGGGCACAAGTGACGCTGAACGTTCTGGACGGCCTGTGAAGGTTACGACTCCAGAAATCATTGATCAAATCCATGATATGGTGATGGATGACAGAAAAGTTAAAGTGCGTGAGATTGCTAGTGCTGTGGGCATCTCGACTGAACGGGTACATAATATTTTGCATAAACATTTGGACATGAGAAAGCTATCCGCAAAATGGGTGCCGCGATTGCTCACGCTTGACCAAAAACGGAATCGTGTGAAGTGTTGCAAGGATGGTTTGCAGCTGTTCCAGAAGAAACCGGAGGACTTTAAGCATCGTTTCGTCACTGTGGATGAAACATGGATACATTACTATACTCCTGAGACCAAACAACAATCTAAACAATGGGTTACCAAGGGGGAATCTGCACAAAAAAAGGCGAAGACCGTTCCTTCGGCCGGAAAGGTTATGGCGACTGTCTTTTGGGATTCGCAAGGGATAATCCTCATCGACTATCTGGAAAAGGGTAAAACTATTACAGGTGAATATTATTCATCGTTATTGGATCGTTTGAAAACCGAGCTGCAAGAAAAACGCCCGCGATTGACCCACAAGAAAGTCCTTTTCCATCACGACAACGCACCAGCACACACCTCAGCAGTTGTGGTCGCAAAATTAATGGAAATAGGATTCCAACTCGTTTCACATCCCCCCTATTCTCCAGACTTGGTTCCCTCGGACTACTATTTGTTCCCCAATTTGAAGAAATGGCTGGCGGGACAAAGATTTTATTCAAACGAGGTAATTGCAGACACTAATGGATATTTTGCAGACTTGGACAAATCCTATTATTCGGAAGGTATCAACAAACTAGAACATCGTTGGACGAAGTGTATAAGCCTAAAAGGAGACTATGTCGAAAAATAAAAAAGGTTTACCCCAAACACATAAGTAGTTTTTATTTTTTTTATTTTTGCACGGACTTTTCAAACCAGCCTCGTATATATATATATATATATATATATATATATATATATATATATATATATATATATATATATATATATATATATATATTACATAATACTGGCAATTCTTGTTCTTTATTTTTTATTTCAGAACAAATTTGCAAGTCACTGACAAGCTGCTTGATTAGAGGTTATATGTTTAAGTTTAGTTAATCATAGTTTGAGGAATAAAGGGTAAATCGAGAAAAATATATTTTAGTAGCAAAGCGAAAATCCCCACTATAATGTTAAACGTTATTTAGCAGAGTTGCAACACTAAAATTTTCCCGAGGTCCTGATTGAATAGTGGATAAAATTCCATACTGATTAATATATTCTGCAACTTTACATTTTGCCCATTATATACTTTAGGAATTTGTATGACTAGTTTCCTAAATATTTGCTGCAGAATTGTTTGAAATTCAAAAGTTTATTATGTGTTTACGAGCGTTTCAACAATTGTTATTTATATATAAATTTAATATTTTTAAAATGAAGTCATTTATCCTACAAGAATATCTTCTTTAAATTCTCTAGGGTAGGTACAGTACCCACCAACTGGTTTAAACTGTTTTATATATTATTAACATATAAATGTTTTTTTTTTTAATAAATTTGGTCATCAGCTTCTTATGTTCTCAAGTTAATTTGTTTTTTTTTTAATGTATTTTTACTAACTTGTTAGTTTCATCTTAGATAATTCCTATATAGCAGTGGTAATATATGAATTTACTTTGAGAAACCGTGATTCTGGAGATTAGACCACTTTTTTAAATAAAAATGTTTTATTACTGCACGATACTCGGCTTTATCCATTTATTTTAAACGATCACTTACGATAGCTGCCAACAAACAACTGCGCGTGTCATTTATTTGAAACTTTACACAACCGTTACAAGAGTCACGCTTACCAACAATCATGCCGTTTAACAAATTGTCCCGCCATTTCGTAAAAATTTACCAGACCAGATTTCCTGCATAGCTATGCAGAAAGAACAATTTCGAAAGATCTACATGTCCTCGAAAAAACATTCAGTTAATTTCATTTTAAATTTTGAGAATAGTACAAATTCATAAGTGCTAAAATAGGTTAGTAGGATGAACTGTGCAACAGACAGACCTGATTTCAAGGCAAGAATAGTGAGTGAAGTATGACTTGGTTCATTATCGGGTAACAAGCACCAGCTTTCTGGATCTCGAATTTTAGTCGGACATGACAAATTCTGCTCATCAAGTATTACAATACTGTCAAATAATAATTTGACTAGTTGAAATAATTAACAGTGAATACTGTTGTAAAAAATATTAAGAATTAGTTTGATTTTTTACGGAACTTTCGTATTCTTTTTTTTTGTGGTTTTTGGTGATAATTTTGACTTTTATTCTATACTTTGACGCTTTGTTTGTGAATCCTCTTGAAAACACCATATCTCGTCACCAGTAACAATTGATTTCAAGAACTTTGGATTATTTCTAGAGACTTGTATGATTTCTCTGAAATATTACTCTCGCAATACCTTTTGATCCGCATTTAAACTGCGTTGAGACAAATTTTGTAGAAACCGTTGTTTTATATAGATCTTCCTTCAAAGTTCGCATTGTTTCCCTGTTAATGTTTAACTTTTGTTTTATTATTTTCAATGATGCATTCCGATGACCTACTATGAAGTAAGGAACTCCTTAATTCATTTTTGGTGTTCGAATTTATATTGGTCTTTTCGTATGACGTCTTTAAGCTGTTGCCTTCCATCAAAAACACATTGGTGTTATTCAGATACTTATGTTCATGATAAGAAATTATTGTTATAAAATTTCTCATCAATTTGAATGTTTCTGTAACATGTGTGCCAAGTTTTGTATCATATTTAATTATGGTTCTTTATACCATGTTATAATTTCTATAATGAAATTTTTTTACTGTTAAATAAAATATCGTATCTCAGTCATATCTTAATATTGTCCTCTAAAATTTAAAATAAGAATCAGAAAATGATACAGCTTAAGAAAGATATATCAAATTTGTAGAAGTTGCCACTAGTTTATAGTACTAGTCCGAGAAATTAATTATTGCACTGTGTATGTATAATATATAATATCGCATGCCTTTACGATACTTTTGTAATACCTCAATACAACACGTGTATGCCCTTGAACGTTACTTTGTTTCTAATACTTAGCTGGCAGCTTTTCTTTTAGTCTAGTTAATAAGAATTTATACAATTATACATGCAGTTCTGTATTATGGGACAAATTTCTGATCTGATTCATACCATTGATTTGCAGACATACTTTCTCTCGTCTTAAGTCACATTATAACAAAAGCTGTGTTTTGTATCAATTTTTACGACCGACAAAAGTTTTATAAATTATTTATAGCGATTGAAGTTAAATTACACCTTTACGCTGATTCAAACTTGTACCTTTTATCGGTGAATGCTCTGCAAAACGAAAAGTTTAGTGGAGACATTTTTTAATTAACTTTAGAGCTATTAAGAATACTTTTTAACGTGCGATGCATTAAACGGAAGCTTTGACAGCTTTAGTAAGATGACAGATTAGGGTTTTTGAAAGTAAAGCGTGTCGAATTAAAATAACTTTCTGACATTTCGCGTAGAATTGCTCGAGACAACTTAAGGATCTTTACGGAATGGTTCTAGTAACGCTTAAGTCAAATATTTTAATTTTACTAAAAAAAATACTCAAACTGAAGTCCTGATGATAAAGCTCGATAAAGAAAATAGACTAACATAGACTAGTCAGAACTACTAATAAAATAAAATGTAGTAGAAATAGGTAAATAGGACAAATTGAATAACATATAAAAATAAATGCATTTAAATATGCTTAAAATTGAGTTCAAGATTTAAAGTTACACTATATCCAATAAAATAAATATAAGATTAATAAGTAAAATACTGTTTCAATTGAAAGCGGAAATGAAACACGATGAATTAATGAGTTGAATAACATTTATTTTTCAGTATAATCTCCCTTGATCATCATAATCAGCTATACAGTCCATCGTCGGACACAAACCTCCCCTAAGTTCGTCCATCTTCTTCGGTTTTGGGCCTTGTTTATCCAGTTGTATCCCACTAGTCTTTTGATGTCGTCAGACCATCGGGTTTGCAGGCGTCCTCTACTTCTTTTCTCATTCCAGAGCCTCCAGTTGATTACTTTGTGGGTCCATCGATTATCAGAGAGTCTTGCGATATGACCTGCTTACCCTCTCAGCTACATCAGTTATCTTGGACCTTCCTCGAATTTCTTCATTAGTCAGCCTATGATATTCCCAACATCCTTCTTTCCATCGCTCATTGAGCTACTTGTAGACGATTTATAATATCTTGATTCAGAGCCCACGTTTTCGTTCCGTATGGCAATACTGGCAACACGCATTGATCAAATGTGTTCGTTTTTCGTGTATTTGGGATATTGGAAAGGAAGATGTTCCACAATCTGCCAAATATTATTTTTTGTCCAAGATATACGTATGATTCCGTTCTTGTGATTTTCGCGTTTTCAATGTTCAGTTCTGTTTCTTGATCACAATTGTCATTTGTCAAGAACATGGTTTTGGCGATATTTATCTTCAAACCAATCTCTCTGGACTCATTGTTAAGTTCGTTCGGCATTTCTTCCAGTTCTTCTTTGTTGTTAGATATAAGCACAATCGCAAATGATTGAGTTGCTCTCCTCCTATATTTATAACCTTATTTGTCCATGCACGTTGTTTGATCTTCTAGCGCCAACGTAAACAATTTCGGCGAGATGGTGTCCCCTTGACGCACCCCTCTTTTCATTTCTATTTTATTGGTATTTTCTTTCAGTACCATCTGAAATGTTGTATTTTTATATATATTTTGAATAATCTGCGAGTATCTGCTCTCTGTTCTACAGTTAC
This sequence comes from Pachyrhynchus sulphureomaculatus, assembly GCA_019049505.1. Taxonomy (NCBI): domain Eukaryota; kingdom Metazoa; phylum Arthropoda; class Insecta; order Coleoptera; family Curculionidae; genus Pachyrhynchus; species Pachyrhynchus sulphureomaculatus. The sequence goes on along the minus strand of CM032453.1, from coordinate 108,307,332 downwards.
TTGTTGCCCAGATTTCAAGGGAGTCCAACGCTTTCTCGTAATCCACAAAGGCCACCCAAATCTTAAAATTATACTCGTTTGACTTTTCTATTAAGGGTCTTAATACTTGAAGGTGATCCAGTCTACTAAAGCCTTTTCTAAGTCAGGCTTATTCTCTAGGTTGGTAAGCGCCTAATTTCTTTGTGAATCTCGCAGTTATTATTTCCATAAATAACTTGTACATCACGGATACTAGGCTGATTGGTTTATAGTTAGTTAATTTAGACTTATCTACTTTTTTGAAGAGCAAGACCACCACAGCATTATCCCAGTCTCGAGGTACATCGCACATATCGAGACACTTATTATACAATATAACTAGTATTCATAATATAGGCTCTTCGTCCTGTTGCAACATTTTGACAAGTATGCCGTCTTCACCTGCTGCACTTCCTCTTGTCATTTTTTCTTACATCTCTTCTAATACATTTCCTTATATCGTTATTCAAAGCTTTTAACTTATTTTCACATGCCACCATGTCTTGTTTCATCATCTCTCTTAAGCTAATTTTTTCAAGCGATTTTCCAATTCATTTACCCCATCTCTGAAGTGGTATTCTAGAAGACCTTCAAAATACCCACCCATCTACGGATGCTATCACCTCATCATTGAAAAACGCTTTCCACTTAGAAATCTTTTGAGGTTGGGAACAAATGGAAGTCAGACGAAGCCAGATCTGGCAAATAGAGTGGATGTTCCAACAATTCGTACTTTAATCCGACCAGTTTTGCCGTTGCCGAAGCACCTCTGCGAACAGATGCATTATCATGTTCAAAGATGATTTTTTTCTTCCGTAAACCAGGCCTTTTCTCACGAATTTTCTGGTCCAGTTGATCCAAAAGGTTGCAATAATACTCTCCTGAGATTGTTTTATCGGTTTGAAGGTAATTAATTGACAAAATTCCTTTTGCATCCCAGAAAATTGATGGCATAATTTTTTTGGGCAACTTTGGCCATTTTGGCTGCTTTGGAGCTGAACAGCCGGGCTTAATCCACTGTGCGGTTTGTTGTGGCAGTTCAGGATCTCATCAGTAGTTACAAATCGACGCACAAAATCAGTTTTATTCTTTGTGAAACGAGCCAAATTTTGTTTAGAAAGTTTTTCTCGAATGCGTTTTTGTTCCGATGTTAGCAAATGCGGCACCCATCTTGTGAATAGCTTTCTCATACTCAAAACATTAGTTAAGGTCTCATGTACTGATTCATGTGAGATGCCTATAGCCTCAGCTAAATCATCCACGGTTAATCGACGATCTTTCATTACCATATCTTGTACTTGCACAACAGTTTCTTCATTTATTGCAGTTTTTGGACGTCCTGAACGTGAATCATTATTGACTCTTGTACGACCACATGTAAACTCAAGTCCATCTATGAACAGTTGGGAATGAAGGAGCAGACTCCTTTAACACTTTCACTAACTGGATTTCAGTTGCCAATAAACCTTCCAAAGCATATACTCAGACACGTCTACTTTAACCACCTGATAAACAATGAATCACTTGACAGATCGACTTGAAATTTAGGGTGTGTTCATATGACAGATAAAGCTTCAAAATGGCGCTCACTATTTGGTTCAAGTGATGCTTCATAGGTGTCGCTTTCAAAACTTATTAACTGACCGATACTCTAATAGTTTATTTTCATATTTATTGCAGACTGTAACCCGTATCATTACACAGTTGTAAGTAAACCGTAGAATAGTCATTCGGTTTTGATATGGTCTAATCCCAAAAACCATGGTTTCTCCTCAGGAATATAGACGGTTTTGGGTGCTTCCAATACAATTTAATATCAAATTCATTTTATCGTTTTCATTTACCATTTATATAATTTAAAATGAAAATATAATTATAATTGGTTCCCTAGTCTAGAACAACAGCCAACAGCTGTGTTTTCACATAACCTCCGCATCGTAGACGACATGTCTTTGCTGATTAGCTTCTCCACCTACTGCAGTAGCTGCTCCTGTGAAACGAAACTTATTATGAATATTGTGAAATGACTATTTGAAGCATAATAGTTATTTAGATGTAAAGTTCAAAGGGTAGCATAAGCATGTAGGGGAAGATCAGGAAACTTACCAGTGCTCAAACACTACTGCTTCCGCTTATAAATATACATAAAAAATAATGACTAATTTTTCCCAAAATTCACAATGTAGTGTCCACATTATTCCAGAAAATACTGTTTTCCTTACAAAAAATTGTTCAGACGAATGCACAAAAAAAATACGTCTAACACGTAGGCTGAAAAGTTTTTGGTCTAGCTATTTAAAACACATTTTTTTGCAAAATTCGATTTTATTCATCAATATAGTCTCCTTCAACATTTCTATACCCTTCTAGTAGAAGGATTTGTCTTTGCCTTCAAAATCGGCCTCAGTTTCGGTGGTAACTTCTTCATTGGAGCCAAATCTCTTTCCCGAGAACATTTTTTTTTGAGGTCAAATCTGGAGAATACGGTGGATGAGGAAGCAATTCAAACTTCAGTTCATGCAATTTTGCCATCTTGATCATTGACTTGGAACACGGTGCATTGTCTTGATGAAAGAGCACTTTTTTTGTTCATTTGTCTGTCTTTCTTTACAATTTCTACCTTCAAACGCACCAATAACTTTATATAATTTTCCCTTCTCAGAATAGTCGTTGAAAATTATTTCATTCGCATCCCAAACTACAGAGGCCAAAACCTTCCCAGCCGACTATTGTATCTTTGGTCGTTCGGGCAGCTTTCACCGGGTGCTGTCCACACAGCTGACTGCCGATTTGATTCCGGTGTGTAGTGGGGAATCCATGTTTCATCCATTGTCACATATCGCATGAAAAAATCCTTTTTATTGCGCTTAGACAGGTCCAAACAGCATTCAGAATCATCAACACGTTGTTGTTTTTGGTCCACTGCGAGCAAACGCGGTACCCATTTCGAACAGAGCTTTCTCTCAACACGTTCTTTTGATATATTTAGGGTGTCATCTCACGCAATTTCACTTCACGGTCATCCAAAACAATTTTGTGGATTCAGCATCATTTCTATATATACGATCACGTTTAAATTCAGCATACCAGAAAATGATGAGTGATTTTTCCAGGGGCAGAGTCCCCGTAATACTTATCAAGCCATTGTTTTGCTTGAACGGTATTTTTTCCCATCAAAAAACAGTGTTTAATCAACACACGAAATTCGATTTTTTCCATTGCTTTGAAAATATCAAAAGTACCACTGTAACTTGTAAACTAACCGTCGAAATATCGTGAAATTTTAACATTTATCGTTTGAAGGTTGGTACTTCCTAAAAATCATATGGATTTTTTTTAAAAGCGCCACATCTATGTATCAGACCAAAACTTTTCAGCCAACGTGTTATATGCAATACTTTATAGTACTTCAGTCGACATATTATTTAGACAAATACCAATCCAACTTTTTTAATTGGCCTATTTTATTGCAACACTATAAATTAAATATGATTGCTTTATTAGAATTACTGAGTTGTTCTAGTAGGCGTTTTAACCAGCTAAAAGCAAAAATTAAGTTTTATATATTATTACGACGCATAAAAAAAATTTACTAGAATGTGTTGAAAACCTGTAGTTTACTGGTGCTTAAATGCTACTTAGCCTTACTAAAGCCTCTAAATGTTATTAATGTCTCAACTGCTAATAAGCTCTGGGTCTATATTAAAATAAAAATAATCTGAAACTATGCTGTTTCGATGCGACTTGCAATAACAACAAGATTAACATTTTCTTGCTTATCCAATATAAAGAAATATCATTTTTCATTAATGTCAATGAAGTTGCTACACTGTGTTCCTGCCATATTAGTGACAGTTCTTCTTGTTGCTCTCTCGGCGGCTCCTCCGAAGGTTGCTAATCAGTATGGCCTGACCTTGGATATAGCTGTGTGGAATAACTCAGCTGATGTCCAGTCCAAACCAGTCCCGCAAATTCCGCAACCATGAAATTCTACGCCGTCCGATGCTCTTTTGCCGACAATTTTCCCTTGCATTAATTAGTTGCAATATTTCATACTTGCTGCAAGAGATGTGCCCCATAAATTCAAGTTTTCTTTTTTTAATGGTAGGTAAGATTTGCGATTCTTTATTAACTTTTTTTAACTAATTCCGTACAAATGATTGTGAGCATGCGTCTGTAGACCCACATTTCAAAGACTTCTAGCCTTTTTATGCCATACAACAGTACTGAGAACAGGTAACAACAGATCAGTCTCATTCTTAGGGCCAGTGATAGATCTCGTACCGTTAGTAGTTTCTTCATTTTGTTAAAGGCGCCTCTTATGTTCGATTCTTGCTAAGATTTCGTCTTTACGTGTGACACTGTCATTAATTATACCGAGATACTTAACTATATATTATATATATATATAATATATATATATATATATATATATATATATATATATATATATATATACATATATATATGTATGTATATATATATATATATATATATATATATATATATATATATATATATATATATATATATGTATATATTGACATGTACACACAATTTATTTATTAATAAGGTCTTGGGCCACCATTTGCTTGTAGAACAGCTGCAATTCTTCGCGGAATAGATTCGTAGAGTGTCTAAATAGTTTCCAACGGAATGTTGTCCCATTCTTGTACCAAATCATCCGCCAATTGCTTCAGTGATGTTGGAGATGGAAATCTGCTCCTCACTCTCTGCTCTAAAACTCCCCATAATGGTTCAATTATGTTGAGGTCTGGCGATTGTGCTGGCCAGGGAAGATGTTTGAGGATATTCTGATGCTCCTCAAACCAAGACTGAACCTTTTTGGCTGTGTGTATGAACGCATTATCATCTTGGAATATGGCAGTATTTGGCAGCAATATGCTAGTCATAGTAAGAACTTCATCATTAGGGATGTCGAGACATTCATTCTGAGTAATTCGGCCAGTGACGTGAATGAGAGGACCACCTAAATACCATGATATAGCCGCAAAAAACATAACGGAACCTCCCCCATGCTTGACTGTAGGAAGCAGGCAGTCCAGATCGTAGGCTTGTTTTGTGGTTCCCCATACATAAACCCGGCCGTTCGTAGGAAACAGTGTGAACAATGATTCATCGGACCATACCTCTTCGCCGATAATGTTTTACCATGTTGTGTGTATACTGTCATTACCGTGGATACTGTCGCTCGTGAAACGTTAAACAGTTCAACTGTTTTCGTCACAGACGCTCCTGCTAACCTAGCACCAACGATTTGCCCTCTTCCGAAGTCCGAGATATCACACATTTCACCGATCGCTTGTTTATATATATATATATATATATATATATATATATATATATATATATATATATATATATATACATATATATATATATATAATATATATATATATACATATACATATATATATATATATATATATATATATATATATATATATATATATATATATATATATATATATATATATATATATATACATATATATATATATATATATATATATATATATATATATATATATATATATATATATATATATATTTATATATATATATATATATATATATATATATATATATTTATATTTATATATATATATATATATATATATATATATATATATATATATATATATATTTATATATATATATATATATATATATATATATATATACATATATATATTTATATATATATATATATATATATATATATATATACATATATATATATATATATATATATATATATATATATATATTTACATATATATATATAAAATATATATATATATATATATACATATATATATATATATATATATATATATATATATATATATATATATATATATATATAAAGGGTGATTCATTTAGAGGTACTTTTTTTTAAATAAAAAAAAATGAATAAAAACAATTTTATTTTATAATCTTTATTATCATATAAAAGAACCATTCTTTACAATTATTTCTTAAAGATAATTTCTTTCAAATGTTGTCCGCGACTACGGTTAACAACGTCCATTCTGAAGTTCCAATTTTCAATGACGCGTGTGAGTATTTCGAGTGGTATTGGGCCAATGGCTCGAGTAATACTGGCCTCCAATGCCTCAATTGTAGCTGGCTTATCCATGTAGACTTTGGACTTTACATAGCCCTAAAGGAAAAAG
>CM032453.1:108261114-108298614 GCA_019049505.1 Pachyrhynchus sulphureomaculatus | reverse complement strand
AATCGACACTTCACGGTCTTCGCGTACACTCTCCGCTACCGCCCCTATATTTTCTTCACTACGTGCTGGATGTGGTCTATTCGGTCGAGCATTATCCAATAATGAAAATTGGGTCTCAAACTTATTGATGGTAGAGCGAATTGTGCGTTCGGTAGGCCGATTATGTGGACCATAAGTTGCTCTAAGCGCCCGATACACATTCCTCGTAGAACGCCCATTTTCGTAATAAAGTTGAACAATTTGTAGAAGCTGTGCCGGGCTAAGTCTTTCCATTATGAATTGTCAAACACTACTGAACAGGAATGCCACTTCAGTTGACACGACGCATGCGCAATCTGCAATTAAATCCCCATCACAAAAAGTACCTCTAAATGAATCACCCTTTATATATATACTCCTGGACAAAATTAACGCAACAATATATTAAATCATACAAATCTCTATAGTGAATTAATTTTTAATAATTTTTTATGAACATTGGTTACACTAAAAGTTAGAAAAAACTTATTCGGATACTTTAAAAGTGAATTAGCTACCAAATTTCTCTATAAGATTCGAATTAAAATTATTCTTAAGACCTAATAACAAAATCGTTGAAATTACGTAATGAAAAAAATAAACTGGGACACTACTAGCAAAAATTAATGGTGTAACTGGGACACTAGTAGCGTGTGTTGCCCTCCTCTACTTCGGATGACAGCGTTTATGCGTCTAGGCATGCTTCTAATTAAATTTTGGATAAAATCTTGAGGAATTTGCTCCCATTCTGTGATAACTGCATTTTCAAGTTCCCTGAGGTTTCTAGGTGCAGGTATATGACGTTTCACATTTTTCTTAAGGTGATCCCATACATGTTCTATCGGATTCAGATCCGGGCTTTTTGGTGGCCATTGCATAATTGGTATATCAACTTGATTAAGATAATCGAGTACCTCCCTAGCCACGTAAGGTCGAGCGTTTGTCTTGCATAAACAGGAAATTGGGCCCCACAAAATGACCGAAAGACATCACATGTTCCATTACAATATTCTCAAGAATAAGATAGTAGTCAGCATTCATGGATCTCATACGGACAGGAACAAATTCTGTGCGAGCATCAAAGCAGATGCCACCCCAGAACATAACAGAGCCACCGCCGAATGGAATCCTTGCAGAGATATTGCAAGGAGCAAACCTCTCTCCTGGTCTTCGCCATACTCGCTCACGACCATCTGGATGTTTTAAACTAACCCTAGTTTCATCTGTGAAGAAAACTTGTTTCCAATCATCTACAGACCAGTTTTCGTGATTTCGAGCAAAACGTAACCTGGCAACTCTGTTCTCTCTAGTAAGCAAGGGCGCAGTGGCTGGTCTCCTACTGTTTAATCCAGCTTCATTTAACCGTCTTCTAACTGTTTTAGAAGAAATTGTGACATTGCGAACAGCTTCGAGTTCGTTTCTTATTAAAGAACTAGTGACAGTCCTGTTATAAAACGTTCATCTAGGTCGCTAGTGCATCGTTTTCGCCCTTGCCCTAGCCTTCTATAATAAGTTCCTACTTCAATCAAGCGTCTTACCATACGACTTATTGTGGAACGATGTTTGGCAACATAACTGTGACAATATCCCCTAGTCCAATAAAACTGAGGCTCGCACTACCTCGTGTTCAGTTAAATTCCTTGTTCGATTCATTTTTCTAATTCTTAGGGTCAAAATAAAACAGTCTACCACAAAAACGTATTACTTTGAAAAAGGGAACAATTTACAGTCCCTGGCCAAATTATTAGACGCACTGTATTTTTTTTAGTAATTTTATGTTTCTTAAGAGTTTTTATGCAATAATGGTATATTTAAACTACAATATTATTGATTTTTATTTAAAAGAATTGTTGTAGACTACATATTTGTATTATTTTTAACATATGGCAACACTGTGTTGACAAAGTGATACATGAACGTAAACAAGTACAAACCTGTATCAGTCGCGATCGGAATCGAGTCAGGTACGGACGTGTTTCTGTGGCTTTATGGACTGTGATTGTTTGTTTAACAGTTTTATACTACTCAGTTATCAGTTTATTTTGTATGCAGTGTTTTAAAAAAGTAATTGGACTATTTTCATTATGGGTAGAAAAGGCGATCTTTCACCACGTAAAAAAGCTGAAGTGAAGGCCCTTGTGATTGCGAAAACATTTACAAACCGAGAAATATCACGAAGATTGGAGGTTTCTGAAGCTAGTGTACGACGCATAAAAAAGAAAATTGAGTCAGGGAAGGAATTAAGCCCGAAAAGAAAGAAAAGATGCGGTAGAAAACCAATTTTCACTCCACGGTCAGAGAGATGTTTGAAGAAAATTTGTGTAGAAAACAGATTTGCTACCACAAAGGTAATAAAATCACAACTCCAGGATGCTAGCGTAAATGCTTCTGAGCGCACTGTTCGAAGAAAATTGACAGAATTAGATTTTAAGGCCTGTCGCCCCGCCAGGAAGCCCAAGTTAACAGCTGCAATGAAAGCAAAGCGCCTGAAGTGGGCCAAACAATGGCAAGACAAAGATGTGGACTTCTGGAGATCGGTAAGATACAGCAATTTAATCAATAATTGATACATTATTATCAAAGCAAATAAACATGGAAGTTTATATATTTTTCCTATTTTTGACAGGTCTGCTTCAGTGACGAAAGCACATTCGAAATTTTGCAGAATAAAGCTCAGTATGTGCGTCGTCGTCATGGAGAAAAGTTTCATCCTGATTGTGTCGTCCCGACGGTTAAACATCCCACCAAAGTGATGATTTGGTCAGTCATCAGCGGCAAGGGCACTGGACGTGTGTACGTCGTCAAAGGAATAATGAGGCAAGATCAGTACAAAGAAGTATTACAAAATCGGTTTATTCCGCAGCTCAGAGAATGGTTTCCAAATGGGGAAACATTCACTTTCATGCAAGATGGAGCTCCCTGCCACACTGCTCGGTCTGTTAAAGCTTTTTTGGCAGAAAAAAATATCCCTCTGTTGGATTGGCCGGGTAAAACCCCATTGAAAATGTGTGGGAGCTGATGAAAAGAGAAGTGGCTAAAGATGTGATTACCAACAAAACCCAGCTCCTAGAAAAGATTATTCATGTGCGGAATCATCATCCTCAAATGCAGGAGATAGTACAATCTTGCATTGATAGCATGCCGCGCAGAATTAAAGCTTTGATAGCGGCTAAAGGTGGCTCAACTAAATATTGACTTTTACTAACATTAATTTCACTTTTCTTTAAAACTTATGCTTTTCTAAATTAATGCTGTTTTATTTATGTCAAATAAAAAGGTAATTGATTGGATAATATAAAAATAAAAAACAAATCAATTTAAAATAATAAAACGGTACAATATCACTCGGTAATTAATATTTTACATGAAATCTAGCAGTGCGTCTAATAATTTGGCCAGGGACTGTATAAGCTTACTTTTAAAAAAAATCTATCTTATTATTACAGAAAATTGTTTATCTTCTAAAAAATTCTTTAAAACTGTAAATCTAAACGAATTGTTTTGATTTCTGTCATGAGCAACGAAACAAAATATGCACAGCCTACTATTCAAATACTCGATAAACTTTAAAACTGACATAAGAAAAAGATAAATTAATTTAATTAAGTTAATTTTGTCCAGGAGTGTATATATATATATATATATATATATATATATATATATATATATATATATATATATATATATATATATATATATATATATATATATATGTATATATATATATATATATATATATATATATATATATATATATATATATGTATATATATGTATATATATATATATATATATATATATATATATATATATATATATATATATTTATTTATTTATTTAAAAGCAATAGCTATCAAAATGCTTCTAATAAACCATATACCTACGACTAATTATTAAACTGATTCAGACGATTCCATTGATTTACTAAAGACACATACTTTCACTCGACTCAAATCGCCACATTACAAAAGGTGTGTTCTGCACTTGCTGTTTTTTCGGCTGGCCAACAAAAATATAAAAAATAAAATTTCTGTAATCATTAGAATTAAATTCCACCTAGAGACAAGCCTTGCATTCAACCGTATTTTATAAAACTCGCACATGGCAGAAAATGCATGTTATTTGCACAAGGTGCATTCTCATTAACTAATAAAATTAGCCGTTATAAAAATAAAATTTTACCGCATTTTTTTCTGCGCAACGATGCAATAAATGGGTTTAACTATTTTTAGTTAGGATATGTTAGGTGTATGATGATGAAGGAGGCGTAAATTATTTAACTTCTCTGTTGTAAATATATACCGAGAAAAAATCATTCTTAGAAGGACAAAAAATTTAAATATTCAGTTATCACCAATAGACAAACATTTTTCTACCCGAATACCAATATACGATCAAAAAAAGACATAATCGTTTAAGCTTGTCTGTTTTTAACATACTGATATATTTACTGTGAGAAGAGTTGGAGCGTGTCACGCAGTAGCGAGAGGAGCTACAAACGTTATTAAAGTCCATAACTAGTGCTCATTACAAGTATAATTCGTAAAATATAATTTTTATCACAAAAGTAATCCCTTGCAAACACAAATTGTAAAATCTATAATATATATAAAATGCAATGTCTCTGTCTGTTTGTCTGACTGTCTGTCCGTTGGTGCGCTTATCGCTCGAGAACCACTTACCCGATTTACGTGTTTTTTTTTTTTAAAACATACATATGTTCTCTGGCCAGGTTATAGGATATATTTTATTACGTTAGATAACATAAGGAATAAGCAGTGACGATAATAGTGAATCAAGTCGGAAAAAAGTTTGGCGCTAGCGCGTTCTCTTGCGGTATGCTGCCTTAACCATTAAATATGTAACAATATCATGTAGCAAAGAATATAATATATGAAAAATGCAACTTCTCTCTGTCTGTCTGTCCGTTAGTGCGCTTATCACTCGAGAACCACTTATCCGATTTGCGTGTTTTTTTTTCTAATTCATACATTCGTTCTCTGGTCAGATTATCTATAATTTTCTATAAATATATATAAAATACAACGTCTTTCTGTCTGTCTGTCCGTTAGTGCGTTTATCACTCGAGAACCACTTATCCGATTTACGAGCTTTTTTTTTAAACATACATATGTTCCCTGGCCAAGTTATAGGATATATTTTATTACGTTAGGTAACATAAGGAATAAGCAGTGACGATAATAGTGAATTAAGTCGGAAAAAAGTTTGACGCTACCGCGTTCTCTTACAATATGCTGCCTTAACCATTAAATATGTAACAATATCATGTAGCAAAGAATATAACATATATAAAATGCAACTTCTCTCTGTCTGTCTGTTCGTTAATGCGCTTATCACTCGAGAACCACTTATCCGATTTGCGTATTTTTTTTCTAATTCATACATTTGTTCTCTGGTCAGGTTATCTATAATCTTCTATAATATATATAAAATACAACGTTTTTCTGTCTGTCTGTCTGTCTGTCCGTTAGTGCGCTTATCACTCGAGAACCACTTATCCGATTTACGTGTTTTTTTTTTTAAACATACATATGCTCCCTGGCCAAGTTATAGGATATATTTTATTACGTTAGGTAAGATAAGGAATAAGCAGTGACGATAAGTCGGAAAAAAAGTTTGACGCTACCGCGTTCTCTTGCAATATGCTGCCTTAACCATTAAATATGTAACAATATCATGTAGGAAAGAATATGATATATATAAAGTGCAACTTCTCTCTGTCTGTCTATCCGTTAGTGCGCTTATCACTCGAGAACCACTTATCCGATTTGCATGTTTTTTTCTAATTCATACATTTGTTCTCTAGTCAGGTTATCTATAATCTTCTATAATATATATAAAATACAACGTCTTTCTGTCTGTCTGTCTGTCCGTTAGTGCGCTTATCACTCGAGAACTACTTATCCGATTTACGTGCTTTTTTTTTTAAACCTACATATGTTCCCTGGCGACGTTATAGGCAATAGACTGCCTAAACAATTAAATATGGAACAGTATCATGTACCAAAGAATATAATATATATATATATATATATATATATATATATATATATATATATATATATATATATATATATATATAAAATGTAACGTCTCTTTGTCTGGCTGTTCGTTAGTGCGCTTATCACTCGAGAACCACTTATCCGTGTTTTTTTTTTTTTAAATTCATACATATGTTCTCTGGCCAAGTTATATAATAATAATAATAAACTTTATAATATATATAAAACGCAACGTCCTCCCTGCCTGTCTATCCGTTAGTTCGAGAACCACTTATCTGATTTACGTTTTTTTTTTAGTTCTTAACTTAATGTTTATCAAAAAAAACTATAAATATATAAAACTCAACGTCCCTCTGTCTGCCTGTCTCTCTGTCCGTTAGTACGCTTAGCACTCTAGAACCACTTATCCGACCTACGTGTTTTTTTTTATAAAATACATATGTTCTCTGGCCAGGTTATAGGATATATTTTATTACGTTAGGTAACATAAGATATAAGCAGTGACGGTAATAGTGAATCAAGTCCACGCGAACGGAGCCCCAAGCCCGGCTAGTATATAATAAATTTGACCTATTGGTACTAAAGAATGACTTAACGCGTTCATTAGAAATCAATGTATTAAATAATAGGATCACTTTACGGTGAGTTATTATTCACGGAAAAAGTTGGGTTTCTGACACGTTTACTACTAAATAAAAATAAACATATGTACAACGACAACTGCGCTTGTATTTGTAAAAAAATTACAATCGGTGATTTTTTGCATTGGTTTCCTGCTACCTTGATCGCGAACAACCTAATCTTCAGTTTTTGTCAATCTATCTGTAGGTATGTCTGTCTATTGACGTGATAACTCTTAAACGAAATAAGATATCGATTTAAAATTTGGTACACATATAATCAAGGTTCCTCATGTTTACATTAAAACGCGATCATACATCTAACCTGGCCTAAAACCTGGCTGACTGGATAACATGCGAACAAATTTCTCAATGGCATTTAACGTCGAATCTAATGAAGTGGACAATTTTCGCTAACTAAGAGACTAAAGTAAATAGTAGATTAGAAATATCTAAATATTTTCTAAATTTATATTTCATTACGTTATATATAACAACAAACAACCTGCTATTCAAGTTAACATACAGTAAGTAACAACACAGGTACAGATAAACATCAGGTTTTACTACCAGACCACATACGATCATTCAGTTTTGAGCGGTGTTGCACCGAAGCGTAGTAACTTAATCTTTTTGCATTAGTCAGGGTTGCAATTCTCTCCAGGGCTTTCTACTTCTCCTTACCGCATTCATTCGGGTTTCTACTGCATCATTGATTTCGCGGGAAACGATGTTGTAAAGAACATACTTTGTCTACTAGTAGAATATTTTTTCAGCAATGTCACTTCAAGAAAATGAGATAAAAAGGATGGGTGTAGTAGAAAAAATTTTGAAAAGTTTCAATTGTACTATGAGAAATTTTCCTAATTTTTGGTTATATATTTATAGTTAACTATATTAGGTGTGAGAGAGGCCCAGTAAATGATGAGTGATTTTCCAGGAGCAGAGTCCCTGTAACCCTTATCAAGCCATTGCTTTGCTTGAATGGTATTTTTCCCATCAAAAAACAGTGTTTGATCAAACACACGAAATTCGATTTTTTCCATTGTTTTGAAAATATCAAAAGTAGCGTCACTAAAACCACTGTAACTTGTAAACTAATCTTAGAAATGTCATGAAATTTTGATACATATCGTTTAAAGGTTGGTACTTCCTAAAAATCATATGGATTTTTTGAAAATTAGTCCTATTAAAACCTCCTAACGTGTTTTATATTCACATGAAGAATTATCAATTTCCAATTTTTCGGAAAAAACAAATACCGGAGCTTTTTAGGTCCAATTCCGTTAACTACTCTTAATTTTAAGAAAAGAAGGAAATCGAGAAAATATCAAGTTTGAACGAAATTATCGTAATAATTTGGATGCTAGATTGTGAGAAAGTTACCCCACACATCCATGAAAGGCATACAAGAATTTACATGGGCGAGTGCGCATCCTAGTTTTGGTAGCATAGCTAACATACCGGAAATGACCACCATATTAAGTTAATTTCAAATTTCATGTGAATATGTTAATTATTCACATTAGTATCATCTTATCTTCGGATATGTCGCATTAAACGTCGAATGTCTTTCGACATTAGTCTTTTTTGTCAAGATAGTCGGGAGAAACAAAGATCCAGATATTGCCGACAATACTAGACGTTTATCCAAACGAAACCCTAGATGATAATGACCTTTCATTTTTATCGGTACGTTTTCTAGTGCTTTAGCACGTTTTTTTTTTCAGTTGTTGTGGTCTATGAAGAATTTTGTGAAATTAATTAAACTCGACTGAGTGGTATTCAAAAATAACAAATGTTTTGAAATATATCAACAAAAAAAGATATTCCTAACAAAAATTTCAATTGAAAATATTGTTTGTGCACTGTATTTTTTGGAAATGCAATACCTACCTACTCAGAATAGAATCGGCACACAGTGTGAGAAAAGTGCCATTTTTTGGACAAAAATCTGTTGACAGTCGGCATTTTATCCGATTTGAATAAATCAAATGGAAAAATATTCGTAAAATATTGTACTTTAAAATAGTACTGTGGCGAAGAAGGTTAAAATTAATATAACCTATAAAAAATTCCCTAGAATACACATATTCGTGATTGTAAAAAAAAAATTATGAACGAAACAACTAAAACAATTCCTATTAAAACTTTTGTTTACATGCTTTAGATATACAGTATTGTCAAATAAAAAATTTAATTCGTAACATTATTATTTCCTGCATTAGATTAGGAGAAGATTGAAAATATTTATGGGTTAGGTTTTGTTAGTTAAAAATTCTAAATTTGTAGTTCTGTAAATCATAAAGTATTCGTCAAAATTTAATCGCCTTGTGCATTAGGTTGTAATAGATTTAAATTCCTAAGTGCATTCATTTTTAAATTGAAAAATATTGCTTGGAACATTACTATTTTAGACGCACTAGATGATGTTATTTGTAAAATTTATATTTATGCATTAGAAGATTTTAGTTTCGATATGCTTTGCATATAAGGCTTGGAATTATCCCGCTACCTATCCAGCTGCCCCCGTGGAGAGCGGGATAGAATATCTCCCTCGGTACGTTCTGCCTGTCGTAGAAGGCGACTTAAAGAACAACCAGCATCGCCTAGTGTGAGACCATCACATGGGCTTAGGCTGCGTGAAGTTGCTTAACGTTTCGTGGTTGTACCGATGTCGTGGACTGTGGGACCAAATAGCATGATGAGGCACCTGGACACAAAAAATTCCGGAGGTAAAATAGCTCCCCGTTCGGATCTCCGGGTGGGGGCTGGTTCAGGGGCGTCGACATGCAGACATCATAATTTTAAAATAGATTTTTACAACATACAAGGTTTAAACTCGGACATAAATTCAGTGCACCAACACCATTCAATCAAATAAACCTCATGTAATCGCTCTTTATGAAACCAAGGTCACTTCATCGACCAGCACAGTCAACTATCTTCCTTCCTGGGTACGACTTCTATTCCCGATTTAGGCATAACTTTAGAATCTCTCTTTTTGTCAGAAGCGACCTTTCTTGCCAACGAGAAGAGCCTCTGGAGCCCCCAAACTTTGATGTTATGTGGTTAAAAATAACGACTCAACAAACCACATCGACCACCAAGTGATACTAACTTTAGAACAATTTTCGCTTCTCTTGTAGACACCATCGATCATTTACAGATTAACTATCTAAATGCCGAAATTGCCATCCTGGGCGACTTTAATGTCCACAACTTCAACTGGCTTAAATATTCAAATACTACCGACGAACAAGGTCGAGAAGCTGAATCAGTTGTAGCTTAACACGGATCTCTGTTCGAGATGGAGATTTTCGAACTTTCCTTGGTTAGGCGTTTGTTTTCGATCCGACGACCCATCTGACTGCGCCGGGGAGGTTTCCGGTGTTGTTTTGGGTGCTATTGAAGCTTACATCCCTTTTTCGAAAAAATACCCTTCCAACGGCAAGCCTTGGTTTGACCGAAAATGCAAAGAAGCTGTTGCTTCTAAACATCTTGCCTACCGACAATGGCGTAAAAATTCTAACATCATAAATCGTAACACCTTTGTTCATGCCCGGAACAGATGCAAAGAAATTATCGACGAAACCAAGGAGGCACACAATCAACGTATTAGAAGCAAATTTCTCGCTTGTCACAACAATTCCAGGTCCTTTTGGTCAGTCGCTAAAGCAGTTAGTCAAAATTTCACCAAATCTACTATACCACCAGTCACACGGCCAGATAATTCTATTGCAACGAGACCTGTTGAGAAAGCGAACTTGTTGGATGAACTCTTTGCTTCACATTCTACTGTCGATTTCCAAGGAAGAACACCATCTACTATTCCCATAATGCGATCAACGATACCCGATATTGTCTTTAGACATATCATATAACCTATTTTAATGAAGCTAGACACCAAAAAAGCTTCTGGCGCTGATGAAATATCTGCCATAGTTCTCAAAAACTGTGCGAGGGAACTAACACCAGCTTTCTGTAGACTTTTCAACCTATCCTACAGAAACGGAATATTTCCTTTATGCTGGAAATGTGCCACAGGTCAGCCGATACCTAAAAAAGGCAAGAAGACCTTGCCAAATAACCACCGGCCAGTCGCACTGCTTTCAATAATACCGAAAGTCATGGAGAAGGCTATCAATCAGCTTGTTCTAAAATAACTTGAAGGATTCAAAATTATTAGTGACCACCAATATGGCTTTCGTAAACATAGATCAACAGGAGATCTTCTGACTTATGTAACACATGTTTGGCACAACGCAATTGAACACTTTGGAGAATCTCGAGCGGTTGCTCTTGGTGTATCCAAGGCATTCGACCATATTTGGCACGATGGACTGTTGGCTAAGCTACGCTTATGTTACGTCTGAAAGGTTCTGTTTGTGGCTCTCATGTTACCTCAAAGAGCGTTCTTTACGAGTGGCAGTCGACGGATTCCTTTCTAACACCTTCACTATCAACGCCAATGTGCCCCAAGGCTCCATAGTGTCTCCTACTCTCTTTCTCATTTACATTAACGATCTGCTGGAAAAGACCGTGAATACAATCTACAGCTTTGCAGATGACAGTATGCTTATCTCTTCATTCGCTTTGAACGCTCGGGCATCGGCTACTCAGACGAATATTCGCAGACAGCAGGAAGTTATTCAACTTAACAAAGACCTGGAAGAAATTCTATCTTAGGGTGACAGTAACCAAGTGGAATTTAATGCTATAAAAATCCAGGCGGCGGTTTTTTCTAAAAAAGTTAACGTTGCTGAATCCGACATAGTTATGTCGGGGCACTCCATTCCTCTAACATCGTCACTCAATTTATTGGACGTTAATTTGGGAGCAAATATGTCCTGACATGAACATGTTGCAAGCATAGCAAGGAGAGCTTTTCAAAAGTTGGGAATATTATTTCGAACCAGAAAGCTTTACACTCCACAACAACTGTTAATTCTTTACAAAGGTCAAATTCGACCAACTACGGAATACTGCTCCCATGTGTGGGGCTCCGCTCCCAAATATACACTGCATTTGTTGGATTCTATTCAGAGAAGAGCTGTTCCTCTGATTGGAGACCCGGAACTGACCGGCGGCCTTGCTTCGCTGGAACATCGAAGAACGGTTAGCGACTTGAGTCTATTCTACAAGTATTTTCATGGAAAGTGTTCGAAGGATGTAGCCCGCTTGGTTCCTTCCAGAGCGGTGCATGTTAGAAATACGTGTCGCGTTAATACTTCACATCCGTATAAGATTCAGCTTGTTACTCCTCGTACGACACTTTTCAAACAGTCTTTTATATGGAGAACATCATCCTTTTGGAATAGTTTTCCCAGGACTGTGTTTCCCACCGAGTACAATTTACAGCGATTCAACAACAACGTGAATCGCATTTTCCGCACACATGTCGCTCCTGTAGCGCTTTAATTACTTCCCTGCAGCACGTCTGCTAGACCATAAAAAAATTAAAAAAAAGAATTGGGTTATGTTTTATTACTATTAGTGTATAATTTTAAGAATTATATAATAGTATAGTAATATGCGACTATTGAAAAATTATTCTTAACAAATTTGCATTAGGTTTTCCTAAAATATTGTAAGGTTGATAAAAATGTGATTTCGCTTAATTTATACATCCAGAAATGTTCTGTACAGCATTAAACGTTTAAATTATTTAATAATAAACTTTCAAAACTTTTTTTCCTGAAATATTTTATTGAAATTTATATGTTAACATACAGGTAGGTATATTATTTTAGTTCTTTTGCTCATAACTATTTTTTTTATAATCACGAATATGTGTATTCTAGGGAATTTTTTATAGGTTATGTTAATTTTAACCTTCTTTACCGCAGTCTTAAAGTACAATATTTTATGAGTATTTTCCCGTTTGATTTATTCATTTCGGATAAAATGCCGACTGTCAACAGATTTTTGTCCAAAAAATGGCACTTTTCTCACACGGTGCGGCGGTTTTAAAATATTTTAAATAATTAATTGCAACTGCACACAAAATGGATATTGTTGCGCAAATTTAAGATAATAATAAGGTTTAAAAATAGAATAAAAATTACCAGTTTTAAAACATTCAAACAAAAACTCTAATTTAAGGTTGTGGTATTCAAACGGGCGCTTTTCGTTCGGTTGGAAGTGGCCGCACTTCCCGTGTTTTTTGATGTCTAGATGTCATAAAACGTCAAAATTCGTGAAAATCTTGATGTCTACTTTTTGCCATGTACTCTCTCTCTCTCTCTCTCCTAAAGTCGCTAACAATACTATTAGACATAGTTTATTTGTGTACTTTTTAATTACTGTAAAATTATCTTCAATCCATTTTTAGACAAACAGACAGTTTGTTTCCAAACTTTCCAAGAATGCATTAAATACAATCACAAATGAAGATTGACATAAAAACAAAGAAATACTATTTTATCTTTATTACTTACCGGTTCAAATAGAAAATGTTTTAGTTCGTTTTATCTATTCTACTCTGATAACAGTTTAATGGTAAATATATTTTAATTAAGAATTGAATACTGTCACGAAACACTCCTTTAACTAGTCACAACAGTTAAAATAAAATTGATATTAAAAATGCTAATTTATACATTAATGTAAATTATTAATTTATTATTAAAAGAATCTAACTAAAAACGATAAAAACAGATAGTAGCTCTCCAGGTCCCTATAATATTAATGTACTGAATAGGCACTCCAGTCGGAGCACCTTCTTCCATTTTATTGTGTTTAAAAGAAAAAAATTATCCCTAAACTAAAAGGATTTACCAAGAGACACAACAATCAAGCATAGTGTAGCTATAATTGCTTATCCGGTTAAAACCGTCAGCGTGCCCTTGTATTAAAAGTACGGGCGGTACAAGAATAATGCACAACCCGGATGTACCGTCTATCAATCACTAGACTAGGGCATTCCATGTTTCTCTCTATATTAGAACTCGTCAGCAAGCCTAAGTGAAGATGGCGATGTTCGGTATCTCGCAACACAAGCATGACATCATATCTCAAAGGATATTAGTAGCCAACAGACCTCAGCATGGACAGGAAAATGAAATAGGGTCCTAATATCTACTTCTAAAACCAACCTACTGTAACTGTAGAAAAATCGGAAACACTACGATCCTTGGTATAGAGCCCGATATTAACAAGTTTCCCCCATCTCGCCAAAAAAGTTATAAACGAAATATAAATATGCTTTTAGCTCCCCTATCTTAAAATTGAAGGAAACTTTTTTACACAAGGTTAATATCCTTATATTATAGAGGTAGAGATGTGTATTTGTTTATTTGTTACAACGATCTCGCCAACACCTTGCTGCCATTTCTATACCATCTTATAAAGCTAGATAAGGGAAGTAAAACAATACAGCGTTCAGGTCGTAGAAATACTCCCATAATAATTTATAGATATTTTATAGACAAGTAAAACCTTAAGCAGACTCTTCCAAAATTGCTTCACCTATTTTTGGTGTTCCGCACGGAACACTTATAAGATCACCTCGGTATCTGTCTGTCTGTATATCACACCCGCTTTTCTCCGAAACTATTTGACATAGAAAGTTGAAATTTGGCACTAACATAGGAATTGATGGCATTAGAGCCTTATAGTTTTAAAAGTTAAATTTTGACTGACGTTTTGGAGGATGATATCGAAGTGAAAACAATTTTTTTTACCAAGTCATCAAGTGGGGTGTCAAATGAAAGCTTGTAAAAACACGAGTTCAAATATATATATATATATATATATATATATATATATATATATATATATATATATATATATATATATATATATATATATATATATATATATATATATTATTTATTTATATATCTTATATATATATATATATATATATATATATATATATATATTGGTATGGTAGGGACATGTACAGAGAATGTCACAAGACCGACTACCTAAAAAGATTTTAAATTGGAACCCTCATGGAAAAAGAAAGCGAGGAAGACCACGCCAAAGCTGGAGAGCAGGAATCAACAAGGAAGTACTAGAGAGGGATCTAGGAAGGAGTGGAGATTAGGCATCGGAAGACGTTATAAAACCGATTGATATATATATATATATATATATATATATATATATATATATATATATATATATATATATATATAATGCAATACTTGCGCACAATTTTCTTTGTATTATTTTTTAAAAATTGCGAAAAATCGCTGTCCTCCCCCCTTATCTCGAAAAGTACAGATAAAAAAATTTTGAAAAAATTCTGGAATATTCTCCACAGGGTGTAGATTGAACGAAAATTATCACGATTGCATTACCTTTAATAGTTTATCTGGTATATAAGAAAACAAAAATTTCAAGGTAATCAATTTTCACTAAAAATCGGGAAAAAACTTTGTTGAAAACCCATTTGGGGTGTGTTTTGTGAAGTTATTGATCATTTTATACCTCCGTAACAAAAATTTTTATTTTAAAACCATCAACGTATCAATTGCGCAAGTCCGGCTTGGCCGGTTTTATTTAAAATGCACCAGTGGTCAATACTGAATTAAGTTTTACTTTAGGCTTCGTCCAGACCTGAATATTGCGCTGAACGACAAACAGAACAACGAACCGAATACCAAACAGAACGGGAATGGACATTTATATCGCAGAACTGAACAACGAACGGAACGGGTTTATGCCGTTCCCAGTTTCTTGCAAACAACTATGGAAGCTGCTGCGGCATTTATTTATATTCATTATTCGTTATCTACGAAGAAAATCAAGAAGATGGTGGCAAACTCATTTATACACAGAAAGAAATACATAAAATGTTGGCAAATTAGTAACGAAATTAAAGTCTCAAGCTGTTAGTAGACAAAAATTTCACAAGGAAACCTTCTGATTTTGATTATTTATTAAACCAAATTGGTAAAAAATAGAAAAACGGGATTTTTTTATGGGTCTAGCACACGTGCTACAGGGAAGTCCCTAAAGCGCTCCAGGAGCGGTATGTTTGCGGAAAAAGCAATTCACGCTGTTCTTGAATCTCTGTAAATTGTACTCGGGGGGAAACACAGCCCTGGGCAAATTATTCCAAAGGGATGATGTTCTCCATATAAAAGACTGTTTGAAAAGCGTTGTATGCTAGGGATACTAGGAATAAACAAAATTAAAATAAAACACAGGAATAAACACTGCATTCTCCGCACGTTCGTCATTTTGCCTTCAATCACATTCGCGCGCTTTTGATGTATACAAAAAACCGACAACTGATAGATCGAGAAGCGCGAATGGGTAGGATTTACAAATCTGCTTGCAAACGTTCGTAGCCCTGTCCAAACTGGGGTTCCGTTTGCCGTCTTGTTTGTCATTTGGTGCAATGTTCATATCTGTACGAAGCTTTAGATTTTACAGTTTTCAGCGGACATCTTACAGTAAATTGTGTAAAAATGGACTTTGCTTAACATTTTTTGGAAAATAGCAATCGGGTGAATCTGTAAAAGTGGATTATATCGTAAAAGAAAACAGACCTCGTGTAAAAAATATAAAACAATAAAACCCTATAAAGAAACACTAGGTAATTAAAAATATTCGTTACAATTGGTTTTCACTAAAAATAACTAACACACTCCAGATACAATAGATTCAAAATTTAAAAAAAATACGGAGCTAAATATAGAGCTAGCGGACGCAGATCGTCAGTACATTTTTTATCTTGCAAGTACGGCTAATCCAAGACAGTGGACAACCCAAGCGTGCCGTCTAACATTTACGAAACTGCTACATAATGTGTTTCGCTCCATTCAAAGCTCGTCAAGCTCATCAGCTAACTTCGTTTTCAAGCTGTTCCTTTAACTTATATGGTAATTATTGCAAAGCATGCCTTTTTTAACTATGTACAATATATACAGTATTCTATTCTACTAGTCTACGCGAACCCCTAAAAATCTTCAGATTAGGAAAGGACAACCAGCAGTTTTCATAAATATTTGCTTCCTACGGGATGACCTTTAAAAAGCATAACAGTATAAGCCTCAATAATGCAGAGTGTTGACGCGTGAAATTTCATGGGTGTGTATAGAATTTTATTTGAAAAATTTATGACGAAAAACAACTTTGATCTTAATTTGTTTTTCCAATTGACGAGCTCGGCCGTTAAATTTATTTGCCCTAAATTTTATATTACCATATTCTTAAATATTTACATTGCTTACAACAATGTACAGAATATACAATTTACTGGCATATTTACAACTTAGTAGTTTTCTTCAAATCGTTGAAAAAATTGGGCCATATTTGCCCTAAATTTTATATTACGTGAAGGAATTTAACTTTATTTAAAATAGAATGAAGGAACTAATTATTTAAAATAGAATGGCAATTCACTCTAGATGTATAATGTTGGTGTATTGTCATCATATCTGTGTGTGTAATATTTTGGGCCAGCAGAGTGATACGGTTTTCACTTATTTGATGTATGTATTTTTGGAGTATTTGTTAAGGTGTGTAACTGCTCTATACTAGCTTAACGTTCAGAGGACGTCACGCCACACAAAAACTTGTTTTGCATGCGATTTGAGGTCTTTGAGACTAAGCACCATACGGGAGCTTCCTGCGTCATTAACGGCCTGATCTTCTAGTTTTAAATAACTTATTTATTTCTGGATAAACGTGGGGAGCTTTAATTGATCTGTGTGTGTTGTGTAGAAGTGGAGTAGGGTGAGGAAATTGCGTTAGGCGAAGGTGATCTTCGGCTCTCCCAATATGTTACAATCACCGGCAAAGTTTAATGACTATACCTCAAAAGATTTTATTAATCAACAGACTTCAGTGCCATCTGACATGAAGTCGCCGAAACTTGTAATGCAGGTACCAGTTACTAACAGACTTCATTGCCACCTGACGTGAAACCTGTGAAACATTTAATTCGGCAGATATGACAAAACCTATAACTAACCTACAAATTAGGGTACAGTTTTATGAAATATTAAGCATTAGGCGAATTAAAATTAACTGATTGTTCTATTAAGTAACTATTGGGTGATTGCAAAAGTTTGTGTCCGATTTTCATAGATGGCAGAAGCATGCACTTTTGACTGTGCTAATTTTTCTTTTATAATCACATTATTAACTGAGAATTATCTAAATGTATCGTGACTTAACATAACCTTAAAAAAAGTTTTTTTTAAATTAATTTGTGTGCAAAGGTAATATTCAAAATGGAAAATAAAACGTTACATTTTCGTGATGTTATATGAATTTAAAAAGAGAGTGAGTGTTGGAACTGTAACAAAAAATATTTAAGACGTTTATTTGGATCGTGCTCATACCCTTAGGACAGTTAAAAAGTGATTTGGTCGATTTCGAAATAGTGACTTCAATCTAAACAACAAACTTCGCTCTGGGCGTTCTTCCGGCACTGATAATGACTTTATTCTTGACTTGCTGAGAGACTGAATGTTGACAATTCGACTGCATTTCGTCATTTAAAGCAACTTGGATAGACTTCGAAACTGGATATATGGGTTCCGCACGTTTTGACAGATCAAAACAAACATTTCTTTCCTCACCAACCTTGGATCAAGTCATAACTGGAGATGAAAAATGGGTTGTGTATAACAACATAATGAGAAAAAGAAGCTGGAAGCATGGAAGTGAGAGAGTAGAATCTATGGAATTGCATCCAATAAAAGTATTGTTATGTGTCTGGTGGGATTGCAGAGGAATAATTGTTTACTAGCTTCTTCCACGTGGCTCAACAGTAACTGTGTCACCCAAAATGTTGAAATTCAAGCAAAACGTTCAAATTTGGTTAATCAAAAAAGCATCATCTTTCACCATGACAACGCTAGACCACATGTCGGTCTACAGACATTGCAAAAACTTGGGAGTTAAAATAGGAACTCCTCGGGCACCGGCCATATTCCCCTGACCTTGTCCCTTCAGATTTTGTTCTTTTCGTTTCGTTCTCTGAAAAAAAATTTGAATAGTAAAAAAATTGATTTTATGGAAAAGTCAAAAACTACCTTACGACTTTCCTTGAAGAGAAACCACGCAGTTTCTACAAAGAAGAAATTCAAAAACTTGTAAAACGATGGGAGACAGTTATAGAAAATGATAAAGAGTACAATATTGATTAATAAAAACTATTTTTCATGAAACTGTGTTGTATTTAATTGGGTTTTTAATCGGGCATGAACTTTTGCAATCACCCAATATAATTTTTTTAAAAAAGTAAAATCTGTTAGTTATCCTAATAAATTATATTACCTACATGTTTAATATAACTTATAGCTACAAAAGAATTAATTAATTAAACCGTTTTTCTAAGAGAAACATAAGGGTGAGCAGAAATGATTTGTAAAGGAATAACACTCTTTTGTTATACTTGTACAAACTCCCGTAAGAATATTGTATTGTTCATTCCTCACCCTAATGCGATTGATGGCGATGATGGGTGGGATATTAACAGGAGGTTTTTGCGGGCGATTACTCGCATTATTAGAGAGATTTTGCAACGCTTATTTTTTCACATGCCTTTGCCCTTGTTGTTATCTCAAGCATGCGCAGTATTAACGCGAAGGAATTACAAGGTTAGGTTAGTATTCATCTTCTATAAACCTAAGGGTTTTTTTTTCATACATTCCATGGTTAAACACACCGGTTATTAGTATTTGATGGGTAAACACAAGTTTCTAAATTAAAATTATGTCTAGCCTGTTTTTATCACATGCGTTAAGGGAGCCCATGCTTTCTTACAGACCAAAAAAACCGTTTTCCTTCACTCGCTCATACCTTAAAGTATGGGGTGACTAGTTGTACGGAGTACGGACCCCCCCCCCCCTAACTTTTTCTCCTCGTTTCTATACCACTTCAATTTTCCGATGACATTTTTTTTTGATTTTTTAGTCATCCATTTCCTGAGGTGTCAAGAAAACGTTAAGGGAGACTTAGCCAAGTGCAATTACGTAACTTTATATATAATTTTTGTATACATAACCTATTATTTTTATATAAACATTTAATCTGTATTATTTGAAGTTCACGAATGGCTAAATGGTTTCAGTCGTTGCCCAGTGATGTTTTTTTTTTCTGTTTTTTTTTTATCTTTTTTAGTCGTTCATATAAATATTATAAATAAATAATTATAACTAATATAGAGGAAATGAACGACTAAAAAAGAGAGAAAAAAATAAACAGAAATAAAATCATCGAACTTACCTTTAGATTACCAGGCTAAGACCATTTACCTATTCGTGAACTTCAAATAGTCAAGATTAAATGTTGTATACGAGGCTGGTTTGAAAAGTCCGTGCAAAAATAAAAACTACTTATGTGTTTGGGGTAAACCTTTTTTATTTTTCGACATAGTCTCCTTTTAGGCTTATACACTTCGTCCAACGATGTTCTAGTTTGTTGATCCCTTCCGAATAATAGGATTTGTCCAAGTCTGCAAAATATCCATTAGTGTCTGCAATCACCTCCTCGTTTGAATAAAATCTTTGTCCCGCCAGCCATTTCTTCAAATTGGGGAACAAATAGTAGTCCGAGGGAGCCAAGTCTGGAGAATAGGGGGGATGTGAAACGAGTTGGAATCCTATTTCCATTAATTTTGCGACCACAACTGCTGAGGTGTGTGCTGGTGCGTTGTCGTGATGGAAATGGACTTTCTTGTGGGCCAATCGCGGGCGTTTTTCTTGCAGCTCGGCTTTCAAACGGTCCAATAACGATGAATAATATTCACCTGTAATAGTTTTTACCCTTTTCCAGATAGTCGATGAGGATTATCCCTTGCGAATCCCAAAAGACAGTCGCCATAACCTTTCCGGCCGAAGGAACGGTCTTCGCCTTTTTTGGTGCAGATTCCCCCATGGTAACCCATTGTTTAGATTGTTGTTTGGTCTCAGGAGTATAGTAATGTATCCATGTTTCATCCACAGTGACGAAACGACGGATTCTTCTGGAACAGCTGCAAACCATCCTTGCAACACTTCACACGATTCCGTTTTTGGTCAAGCGTGAGCAATTGCGGCACCCATCTTGCGGATACCTTTCTCATGTCCAAATGTTTATGCAAAATATTATGTACCCGTTCAGTCGAGATGCCCACAGCACTAGCAATCTCACGCACCTTAACTCTTCTGTCATCCATCACCATATCATGGATTTGATTAATGATTTCTGGAGTCGTAACCTCCACAGGCCGTCCAGAACGTTCAGCGTCACTTGTGCCCATATGGCCAGTCCGAAAATTTTGAAACCACTTATAAACTGTTCGAATCGAAGGTGCAGAGTCACCATAATGTTTATCAAGCTTCCCTTTAGTCTCCTGAGGCGTTTTGCCTTTCATAAAATAATGTTTAATCACCACACGAAATTCTTTTTCGTCCATTTCTTGAAAATCACTCGACTTCCTTGATTCACATGAATGCCAAACACAAAGAAATAGACCAATATGGCTGAAACTTGGTGTGCGTTCATTCAAGAGATGCTACTAACTAAACATGACCTCGATACGCGCCGGTGGTGCCATCTCTCGGACTTTGCACGGACTTTTCAAACCAGCCTCGTATAAAGTTAATGTATTAGGTAATTGCACTTGGCTAAGTCTAATTAATAGAGTAAGAATATTGTATGATCAACGAAATTATTGGAAAGGCACTGGCATCCATACAGCAGTAGATTTGTCCTGGTATTTTATTAATTCGTTTGATACGATAACCGCTAAAAATTATCATATGAGTAAAAGTATCGAATAAAAAGTATCGTGTACGAAAGTATCGATATCAAACGAAATATACTCGATACCAAAAAGTATCGATACTTTTTCTCTGTCCCTATTAACGGGATTGATTTAAAGAATTTAGATGTTATCATTAGACAGATTTTGCAACGCTTATTTTTCACATGTCTTTGTCCTTATCATTATCTGAAGCATGCGTAGTATTAACGCTAAGGAATTATAATGTTAGGTTAGTATTCATTTTCTATAAACCTAGGGGATTCTTTTTCATTCATTTCATGGTTAAGCACACCGGTTATTAGTATTTGATGGGTCAACTCAAGTTTCTAAATTAAAGTTAGGTCTAGCATGTTTCGATCACTTCCTTCAATATTTCCAAGGTAATACGAATGTGCGATAAATAAAATTTCATTTGAAATTAGCACTACACACACTATAATGCCGTTGTGCCAAAGATTGCAAAATCTCAACATAATCTGTACACTGATTAACTGTTGTCAGTGTTATTTACAATAAAGGATTATCATTTCCTTAATGGTTTGTATACCTAAGTAGGAAAAAAACAGGCCCTAACATAATAGCGATAAGAATAACAAACTTCAAATAACCTCTCTTATAAGTTGCTAAATAAAGGAAATCGTTATCCTTAATATTATTATTATTATATATATCCTTCTCTTATTTTGTTTCAGTACTGCGCAAGCTGAAAATAGTGGGCGCATGCTTCAAATAACGATAACAGCTGAGTCTTTTGTACTTAATTTCTTCCCTTTACTACTGCGCGAACTCCAAACCGTGGGCGCATGCTTAAAAAAAAAATAAAGACAGTGGCCTAACAAAATAAGCGTTGCAAAAATAAATATAGTGTAGGGCCTGCTTCCTATATAAGCAGAGAGAATCAAATTTCTAATTCGGGGCTAAAACCTGATAATAAATCTTCACCTTTATATTAATATGGTTTTCTGATTGTTGTGTTTCCTATCATGTTTGTGTGTTTCGTTTATCCATACTAATACGAGGGTGGATTGATAAGCCCTATAAATTTCTACAAAATAGTGGGATATTTTGTTAAGCAGTATGACTATTGGTAAGTGTGATTCTTGTACCGGTTGTGTTGGAAGTTTCGAACAGATTGTTTGTTGCAGCTAGTGAAAGTGATCGGCCTTACAGCCGCACGTTCAGGACGATAAAATTCATGGCATCGTGATGGAAGATCGTCGCATTAAGTTTCGTGAAATTGCTAAGATTGTAGGCATCTCATAAGAACAGGTATATAATATTCTGCCACGTTTGTTGACCCCAAACCAAAAGCGCACGGGGAAGAACATTTTTAAAAGTGTATTTGGAAAAGTTGAGGACTTCTAGCGTCATTTTGTAACTGTAGACGATGGCACCATTACACTCCAGGACAAAACGGCAGTCAAATTAGTGGATTGGCGAAGGTGAAAGCGAAAACAGTGTTATCTGGCGGTAAAAGTAATGCCAACTGTTTTTTGGGATTCACAGGCTATCATCATGATTGACTATTTGGAAAAGGGTAAAATAGTGACTGGCTATTAGTACGCAACGTTATTGAGGTATTTTCAAAGTGAGTTAAAGCAGAAGTGACCAAGATTACCGCGCATAAAAAGTGCTCCTTCATCAGGACAATGTGCCTGCTCACACACCGGCCGTTATAGTGGTAAAAATACACGAGTTTGCCTTCGAAATAGTTCCCCACCCACCCTATTACCTAGATTTCGCCCCAAGTGACTTTTTTTTGTTCCTTAACCTCAAGAATTGGCTTGGAGGGAAGAAATTTTCATCGAATAAAGAAGTAATCTGTGCTGGAAGCGCATATTATGCACAGTGCGAAACATATTTTTTTTGGAATTGGAATCTCGTTGGACCTAATTGAGGTGTTTGTTTTTGTGAAAAAATGTTATTTACCTTGTTATTTACCAGATTTTTTAATCTACCCTTGTACATAAATATAAATGTTGTATATTTGTTAACTGAACACATTTTGGTTATGACTTGAAATAGGACAAAGGCAATAGATTTTTTACACTGACAGATGTCATAATTATTCGTTATATTTTTTTCATTCAGGACTATATAGAATAAGAATTAAAAAGTTGGTCAAGTCCATTCTACCTTGCAAGGTTGATATCGGAAAATTTTGGTATTAGCGAAACTTCCTTTGCAAAGCAAGTCCTTAAACACGTGGTCAATCTAAAGAAAGATAAAGTAATTTATAAACTCCCTACTGACAGAAATAACCCCTTCCATATGCACATCCAAGTTTTACGACTGAAAAAACTTTTTTATTTACCCCATTGTTCCAATATGTCTGTTTATATCTGCCCCATTAATTTTCATTAAAAATCAATTCATTTCATAAATTAATTTGTAAAGAAAATGAACAAATGAACAACATAAATTAGGAGGGCCGCCTTTTAAGTTTTTACAAACGATCACTAGATGGCGCTATTGAGATGTGACATTACCATTTTTGTAAAATTTGACATTTGTTATTGTTAAAACAGTATCAGCTCAGAAATTAGCCAAGTAATATGAACTTCACGTAAAGGTTTTCGTTGGATAATTTTTTATTATTTTAGTAAACTCAACAACAATACCTCGAATCGCTTCGTTCAACTTTTGGTTGTTTATAATTGGTTTGCAAAATTTCGTCGTGGTCGTGCTTCCATCAGCGATGAATTTCGTGAGGGTCGACAATAATCGGTTGTTGTTCAAAAAAACATCGATGCTGTGCACAATATGATTGCAGAAGATCGGCATGTGATTTACCATAAGATAGAGGCATCCTTAGGCATATCGAAGACTGCAGTACATTCGATTTTGCATGAACATTTAGCTGTGAAAAAAAATCTGCTCCCGTTGGATTCCGCATAATTTGACTCAAAAACAGGCTCGTGTCAATTGGTATAAGGAATTTCTCAAAAAATTCAATCGAGGATATGCAAAATCCGTATACAACATCGCAACAAGAGACGAAACTTGGATGTATTCGTACAAGCAGGAAACTAAACGACATTCAACTGTTTAAATGTTATAATATGAACCGAATCCAACAAAAGTGGTTCAGTCGCGAAGCGATCGAAGAACAGTTAATGCTGAATGGTAGTCAACATTTTTTTTGCCAGAAGCCATCGATGAAATCGGGTAAAACAACCGGAAACGTCGCATCATTCTTCATCATGGTAATGCCAACTCTCACACAGCACGGCAAACAATTGATTATTTGACGGAAAAAAACATCGAATTAATGTTTCATTGCCCATTTACCGGATTGATCGCCTAACGACTTCTTTTTGTTCCCGAATGTCAAAAAAATGCGTGGGCAGCGATTTTCATCATCTCAAGAAGCTATTAAATCCCTGTTTTTGAGGTACCAACTTCAGAGTGGAAAAAATGTTTTGAGGATTGGTTTGAACGCATACAAAAATGTATAAATCTTAAAGGCGAATATTTTGAGTTAAAATAAAAAGATTTGTAACAGAAAAATTTTTTTCTTTCATTGTTTTTGTAAAGACTTAAAAGGTTGACCCTCGTATACCAGAATAGCTATTGAATCAAGCAAAATTTAAATTTACAATTAGAGAATTATAGAAAGTACTCATCAAATGTGTTTGTCTATTCCCAAACTGTTCATAAGAAACAAAATACGCATACAAACACGAAATAGGTTAACACTAATTTTTAGCGAATTGTTTAATTATTTTTAATTGCAGGAGGAACGTAATTTTTTTCTCAAAGCTTTTATTATCTATTATTTAATGATTCATGCGTTGGCATTGTTACAAATGTGTAAAGATTCCGTTAAGTCTAAGTACAGTTCTATAATAAAAATAAAGAAATGGTAAGTGGAAGTACCAATTTTGAAAATGCAAATGCACACCATAATGATCCACCAAATCGTAACCGATGATCCGTTTGTATGAATCATCAAATTCAAAATCGCCTCTGGTCAACCTCTCTTTTGTTATCGAGTTTCGATGTATAGAGTACCGAAAATCAGCCTTCGTTTTTCAGTCAGCTTTTAACTAACCAGGCCCAGTTTTGGAAAAATTATATAGATATATATATATATTTATTTTTACATGAAAGCCTGTACCTTAATCTACTTTTCTACATATATATATATATATATAGAAAAAAGTTCTCGGTCACAATGCGATACAAAACACTACGAGAATATTGAGGAAAGCAGTCGCACAATGATGAAATTGTAAAGCGTCTGTTTCCTCTCACCTTTTCGTCCACTTTCTGCACCAATATATATATAACGATATAGGACGCCCACTCCGTTATATATATGTATCTTTAATATATATATATATATATATATATATATATATAGATCTATGAATATATCGGTTTATATATAGATGTAGGTATATATATATATATAAAAAATATATCGTATATATATATATATATATATATATATATATATATATATATATATATATATATATATATGATTATTATGAATGATTATTATGAATTTTATTAGTTCAGAAATTATTGTAAATATCAATAATGTTATTATTTAATTTGAAGATTCTAGTATTTTCCACTAATCAAGCTCTGGATTATATCAGACATTGTGAGCCGTAATATCAAGCTTATACGATCTGAAGTTTCATCTGCTTCTCCAGCAGACATTCTTCAAATTGCTAATTGGTTGGTTGATTGGCGTTAGGGTAGGCGATTGTGCCTGTTTGTGCACTGCAGTCTCCAAGCTTATTGTGGTCTCTTGGTGATATGAGTAACATCCCTTTAAGAAGGTCTATTAGCTTCCTTCCAAGCCCATCTTGTGGCAATTTATCGCCACGATGTACATCTCCGAACAGTTTATGTCTGTTCCGAGCAAAAGCCGCACATTCATATAGGATGTGCATTTCTCTTCAGGGCCATTTTGGATACCCATTTTCTATAAATGTTTCCTCAGGCGACAGTGGCCGGTGATCAGTCTTACCACTAGTTTGGTCTGGGCCCTTGCTAAACAAAGAACGTCTGATATTAGTTTCTTCAAAGGACCGCGAATTACATCCTTCGCATGTCTTTGGCCAGATGTTGCAAGCCAACCATCTAGTTGTTGCTGATATGACCATCTATTGATTGTCGTTTTTACCACCTATTTTGGTATACCAAACGCTGGTTCTAGAACTCTATATGGTTTTGTAGCTTTGAATCTGGCTAATTTGTCTTTCCTTATCTTTTATACCTACAGTAGTTCCACCCTGTTATTCCTGGAGGGTAGTTCTAACAGGTCAGATTTAAACTCCATCGTGATCTTGAAGTTGGTCCGAAACCTTTAGAGCAACTTGACTGCCTGAGAGAATATATATTTCTTGGTTGCGGTAGCCCCGTCTATTATTCGCATGAACACATGCTTGTATGGTGTGAATTTCTGCTTGGAATATGGTTGCACCTGTTGCTAGTGAAATGCTAAAGCCCTACTTGGGCTTTTCAACATATATGCCATTTTTAATTCGTCTATGTAATAGACGAGAGCCTTTGCCTTCGTCGGAGTCTCCACCTCCATCCACAGATTTGGATCACATCCAATTCTATATAGTTTTTCGAAATTATACAACCTTGTCATATAATCAGATTGCATATCCAAGAGTTTATGGTCCAAATTGATGCTAGTAGATGCTCAACATAGTTGATGTTGGTACTACGTCGTTCTGAGAATACCATTACTACATTGAAAATGTCTGCTGCAGAAACAGGTGAAACGATACCGAATTTTTAATATTTTTAGCGGCCGCGGAATGTGGGTGAAAGCAATGAAAGATTGCCTCGAACCGACGCGAAAACAAGTGACTCAATTTGGATGTTACATGATTTCGACGAAAGTTCGAAATCAACCGATACTTTTACTAAAATGCGTCGTAGACAAAGGTTCCCTCTACCGATTTTATCGCGGACAAGTTCTTACTTAACAGACTGTAGATTCCAAACTGTAGCGATAGCCACACGTAATGCCTTCGACATTTACTAAAAATACCCTGATAATTATCTGTAATAACAAGCTGTTACAACATAATAAGTTTTTTTTGCTTTCTTTTAAAAAATTATCGATTATTGATTAGTTTCTTTAATGAGAACTTTAGACACCAAGACTAGAATTTAAGTTTTACGTACATATCTTAGAATCGATCATGAAGTTAGAAAATTAAATTAAAAGTGAATATGAATTATAAGACGATAGAGTTTTTTTTGACAAATGCAAACTTTCCCTGTTTAAACATAAATTCTCCGAATTACTACAATTGATTATAACAAAGTAAAAAATGTAATTAGTAACACTATTCTAGGACACATGACCACAAGTCTGCAGCTGTGTTCAAGTTAGTTCGGTTTTGATGGAAAATAGTCCTAATTTGACGGAAAGGACACTTACGTTTTATTACTTCTTACGTATTTAACTATAAAGTTTGTGTTTGAATCTTGTCACGAAAATTTATCTATAAAAAAAGTGCGTAATGGCAAGTTTTTTAACAAATTTGGGATCAAAAGTAGCCTAGTACTAACTATTCAAAATTTCCCAAATCAAAAATTTCATTAAACTTATAGAAAATTAAACAAATCTGAGCCTTTTTTCATTTTAGCCCACTACAAATTCAACGTAGAAAGTAATTATATACGAGGGTGGATTAGAGAGTCTTATAAAAAAAGCAAGATAAATAACATTTTTTGGCAAAAGCAAAAATTTATTTCTCAACATAATCTCCATTGAACCTAGTACATTTGGTCAAGCGAGATTCCAATTTTTTTTATTTCCTCCGACAAAAAGTGCACAGAGAACCTCTTCATTCGACGAAAATTTCTTCCCCCAAGCCAATTTTTAAGGTTAGAAAACAAAAAAAAAGTCGCTTGGAGCCAAATCTGGGAAATAGGGTGGGTAGGGAACAATTTCGAAACGATAGCTCGTGCACTTTTGCCACTGCAACACCTGATGTGTGAACAGGCATATAGTCCAACGGGCCAATAACGCTGCGTAATGAAAGCCAGTCATTATTTTACTCTTTTCAAAATAGTTAATCATGATGATATACTGTGAGTTGGAAGGAATAATTGCCATTACTTTTTCCGCCGATAAAACTGTTGTTTTTTTTTGTATTGACTGCCGTTTTGACTCTGGGGTGTAATGATCGTCAGAAATCTACGCTGCAAGTTTTCCAAACATGATTTTGAAATGTCTTTTTTCACGCGTTTTTGGTTTGGAATCAACAAACGCAGCATCCATCGCGCACTCAGCTTTTTCATTATTAGAACTTCATTCAGGATATTATGTACCCGTTCATATGAGATGCCTAATATCTCGGCAACCTCACATCTCGAATTTTATCTACCATTTCTTCAGAAGCAACCTCAATCGGGTTTCCCTGAATGTGTAGCATTTGCAGTACTCGTACGGTTACGTTTAAATTTATTTATCCAATAATAAATGGTCTTAAGTTCTGGTGCAGGGACCCCATAAATTCCTTCAGTTTCCATCTTTACCGCAGTCCACATTTTTTAACACACACAAACGTTACAAGAATCACGCTTACCAATAGTCATGCCGCTTCACAAAATTTCCCACCATTTCATAGAAATTTACCAGATTTATCAATCCACCGTATTTATGAGTTAGCTGGTTTTCTTTACAAAATTTTTAGTGTTCCGTACGGAACACTTATAAGATCACCTAGGTGTCTGTCCGTCCGTCCGTCCGCCCGTCTGTCTGTGACACCCGATTCTTTTCCGAAACTATTTGACATAGAAAGTCGAAATTTGGTACTAATATAGGAGTTGATGGCCTCATCAGAGCCGTGTAGTTTTGAAAGTTATATTTTGTCTTAAGGGGTGAAATTGGAAGCGAAAATTATCCCGAGTGCATTACCTTTAATAATTTATCTGGTATATAAAAAAAATAAAAATATCAAGGTCATCTGTTTTCAGTAAAGATCGGAAACAAACTTTGTTGAAAACTCATTTGGGGTGTCTTTTTTGTGAAATCACTGATCATTTTATACCTCCGTAAACAAATTTTTATTTTAAAAGCAATCAACGTACGGAACACTAATTGCGCAAGTTCAACTTGCACTTGACCGGTTACACTGGTCTACAATTTTTTTTTTTCTTTCACAAGGGCTAAATTAACGGAATATATTTATCTTTTCCATGCTGAGTTTAAATATGTTCTCAGATTTTATCCATCAGGCAAGTTTTTTTTGTGGCACGCGTTTAAAGTTTTAAAATAATTAGTACTTACAAAACACTGAATAATAAATAAATGGCTAATTTTGTCTAACCTAAAAAGTTTTATATGATGATTTTCGGTCATATTTTTTTGCCTTGTCCAGCAATAGTCGGCCAGCATACTGGGACTCCATTTGCCTTGGTACCTCTTTTCCATAGTAGAAATCTGCTGATGAAAACGCTCTCCATGCTCATCAGAGACAGCCTCAAAATTTTCAGGGAAGAAGTCTAGGTGGGAGTCCAAGAAGTGAATTTTTAAGGACATGTTGCAGCCCATTTCTTTGTATGAGGTCAGAAGATCACTCACTCCACAACAGATATTTTTGAATGATTTCATTGTAGTTTTCTTCATCATCCGATATTATGATTGCCCTATAAAAAAGAAATTTAATTTCCACAGAACCTTTATCCATTTTTTCTACAAATTTTTTTATAAGCCCCACAGGGGAATACTACATCTTTTCGGGATCCACTAATGGGATATTTGATACATTTTTATGCCCAGGAATAAGAGATTCGCGGTTAGGCCATTGTTTCCTTACGTAGTGAGACTCCTACCCCTGCTATCACATTCACACAAGAAATAGCAGAATTTCACGTATCCAAGTTGCAAACCTAACAATAAAGCTATAACATTCAAACCACCACAAATATTCCATTTATATTTAGTATACTGAATTTTTTCTAACAGCAATTTCATATTTTCATATGTCTCCTTCATATCACTGGCATGCGCGACAGGTATTGATGGTAATTCATTCCCATTATGGAGTAGTACAGCCTTCAAACTAACTTTCGATAAGTCTATGAGCAATCGCCACTCATCTGGCTGGTGTTGATGTCCAAGAGCCTCCATTACTGCATAAACATCATTACAAAAAAAGACATGGCCTTCTTTAGAGAAGAAATGACTGAAATCACTATGGCGTCTTCGATAAACGCATATCCTTGTATCTTTTTGGAGTAAATTCCAATCTTTGAGCCTGGAACTTAAAAACTCAGCTAACTGTTTAGATATAAATATAAGATCATTAAGATCTTCTTGAGATAAAAAGTGAGGTTATGATAAACTATTTGTTTCAAATATAGGGTCACTTCTCTCGCTTTTTCCGTCGTCAGTATGAACTGGGTCGGAGTCGGAGTTATCACTTAAGGTCATGAAATCTGGAAACTTTGGTACAGGATACTCTTCACTATGTGGCACAGTCTAATTGCAAATGCAAATTGGGGTACTTAACTGTATATTTTGTTTTGGACGTAATTCCTTTAATGTTAGGAAGCAGAAATAACAATCAGTTAAATGATCCTTCTGTTCCCTCCACATCATAGGGACTGAAAACGGCATATGATGAGTACCGTTTTTTCCAACCAGTGAGAAGCCTAACACATGAGACACAGCATAAATTTGGAACCCAGTCTTTATCAAAATCACCAGCTTTACACCTAAAATAAAGCTCGTTACATTTCTTCACAAGGGGTGTAAAATTTCGCCTCTGAGACTTGAAGGTCAGTTCACCACACACGTAGCAGAAATTGTTTAGTTGATTTACACACTTGCCATTTTGAAACGTTTATAAAAAAAAACTTACAAGTAAAAATAATAAACAGCACAAAAATAAGTAGGTACACGTATTACCAGACTCACTACAATTACAATACTGCTTGCTGAAAAAGTGCAATATTTGTACAAGATAGGACAGGTTTGAACATCATTAAGTCTGGATAGAGTTAAAACATGTTTCACATGAATAAGTCTGCCTGGCGCCAAATTATTCTGAATACAAATTCCCACTTCTATATTTACAAGAATTATAACAATGAAATCCTAATATAGAGAAAGAAGTATATTACACAAAAATGACTGTCACAAGAAAACTATGTCGAATAGAAGAAATCTGATAACATATTTGAATTCATTATAAAAAACTGAACTAGGGTCTCTATTCAGTTTCCCTGTGAAAAAAATCATGTTGACCAGTGTTATTTGTATTAAAATTTTTTCCTAAACAGCATTTTTAAATAAATGATACAAAAATATTTACACTAAAACTTTTGAAGTCAAGGTTAATAAAAGTATTTGTTTAAGACCCTTAATATATGTAAGGATACCAGCTGCACAGATCATTAAAAATTATTGCCTAGGACATATTTACTATGTACCTATATATAGTACTAGTTATTGTTTGAGTTGATATACTATAAAACGATTAAACAATGATAATTCACTTTTCTTTCTAGCTGTAAAACAATATTCATCTCTCTGTAAAGTATGCAGTTTTAATTCCTATGTGATCACATTTATTTTTAAGTTATGTAGTTAGCACTAATAATCAGCACAACGACGTTAATATTTAGTTGAACTTTCACTTAAATGTATTGTTTAAGAAAATTCGAAAAGATTTTTTAAATATTTATAATATTTATAAACTTTTAGGTAATTCCGTGCAAACTGTAAAAAGAAAAGCTTATGTATTAGTTATAGTGAAACTAATGATTATTTTTGTCGTCGCTGTCAATTAAATATTCACTAATGGAGTTAAATTTACAAAGTTTAAAAATCTTATAAATATGCAATTACAATAAAAGCGACTGATATTCCAAATATTTGATATGATATAGTTTATATCATCCTGGAGCACAATTTCTGAAGTGGTCTAAAATTTCACTCGCCACAATCATTATAGGTGATATTTCCAGAAATCGTGGTTTTTGGAATTAGACCGTATCAAATTCAAGTTGCTTCCCGACGTTTCGCCTACGGTTATATGAGGTGTCTTCAAGGATCTTTACCCAATGAATGAAGACACCTTTCGGTGTCCTAGTCTCAAAGAATAAAGATCCCTGCTTCATGCAGTCATGGGTGAAAAGTATCTCCAATTTGATACGTTCGAACCCCAAGAACCACGATTTCTCATCAAACCAAGGCCGTGAAAGCTGCCGGTCATATATTAAAAAAATGTCCAAAATTAGGATAAAATTAGTCTTCTTAAAAAACATTTCGTAAACGGAAATTGACTGGAATTGCGAATAGTTTAATCTTAATGAATACTCCTTCTTATAAAGAAGATCTAAAAACGTGAATGTCAGACCCAAAAAAATTAAAGGCGCATGTGTCATTGAGCCCCAACTTTGGGCTTATGACTGAGAGTTAAGCAATGCATTAATCTTCGGCTACTCACCGTTTAAGCACCTATGGCTGGGTTTATTAATAGCTAGCTAATACTTCAACCTGGATAGTAGAGAAATTTTGCAACGCTTATTTTTCACATGCCTTTTCCTTATCGTTATCTCAAGCATGCGAAGTATTAACGCGAAGGAATTGCAAGGTTAGGTTAGTATTCATCTTCTATAAACTCAGGGGATTTTTTTATTCATTTCATGATTAAGCACACCGGTTATTAGTATTAGATGAGTCAACACAAGTTTCTAAATTAAAGTTGTATTTAGCAGGTATCTATCACTCCCCCCTTAATATTTCCAAGGTAATACGAATGTGTGATAAATAAAATTTCATTTAAAATTAGCCCTACAGATACTGAACACCATTGTGACAAAGATTGCAAATCCCAACATAATCTGAACCCTACTTAACTGTTGTCAGTGTTATTTGCAATAAAAGATTACACAGGCCAACAAAAAAAATATTTGTAAAAACTTTTTAAACCAATACATCTAAGTGTTATGTATTTTTGGGTGCGTAAACCGTATCTGGTATCAGTTGTTTTGTATCACCCACAATTCTCTCATAATATGACATCGATTAAATTTCAAAATAGAGAAAATTTTATACATAAAAAATAAAAACTTTAACCGTACTTTTATTTGATTAGGCTACAATTTTGATCTCTTGTTCTATAATGGTAAATAGATGTTCCAGATTCCAATAAATGTTTTTCTTTCAGCCTAGAACCAAGCAATTTTGCTTTTTCCTTAGTCAAACCCAAATCTCTCACTAAATCATTTAACTCAGCTTGTGTAAACAACTGTGGTTTTAAGTTTTCTAGAGAACATTGAAACTCATCATCATCCGGTCGAGTTTCATTAAATTCGGGACTGGACTGTAAAACGTCATCAATAGACTGAGGTGGCTCAGGGACAGGAAGTCCCGGTCCATGTCCTACCGGCCGATTAGCTGAAGTAAAGTTAGGATAGACAATTACTTTCTTATTTTTGGAGTTATATCCAGAAACATCAACGTTGCAAAAATAACAATCATTTGAATGATTTTCTTGCTCTCTCCATACCATGGGTACTGCAAATCTAAAAGCTTTCTTTTCTTCTTATACCATTTCCTAAGATTCTCGACATAAACATAACATACTTTGTGAGGAGCCCAACATTTTTCTTGATTACCGATTTCTACACCAAAATATTCAAAGTATATTTTTTTTTACAAAGTCAGTAATATTTCTTTGATGTTTTTTAACTCCAAACTCACCACATATATAACAAAAAGTGTTGGGAGAGTTTTTACAACCACGATTAGCCATATTTTGAATATGAATTAAAGCACATGGGTTAAACACTGCAATGCAAGGTTATATTAACTGGAAGAAAACAAACAGCTGTGACATTTATCGGAACTGCCAACCTAATAACATTTGATTTTACTACCAACCTTATAAAATTCTGATTTTATTGCCAACCTAATAACATTCGAATGATAAAAAATAAACTTTTCACATTTTGAATATTAAAATGTGAAAAATTGGTGGGTGATACGAATTTTTTATTATTATTTTCGGACCTAGCACACCAAAAAACATAGGAATCAGATAAAATTATTAAAAAAGTTTTTTCATCGTTTGCCTGTGTTATCATTTTAATTTTAATGCATTTTCTTAGTGGTTTGTATATCGAAGTAGGAAAAAAAGGTCCTACCATAATAGCGATAAGAATAACGAACTCCAAACAACCTCTTTTGTAAGGTCCTAAATAGGAGAAATCGTTATCCTTAATAGAGGTTTTTTCTTATTTTGTTTCAATACTGCACAAGCTCCAAATGGTGGGCGCATGCTTGAAATAACGATAACGGCTGAGTCCTTATATTTATATTTAATTTCTTCCCTTTACTATTGCGCAAGTTCCAAATGGTGGACGCAAGCTTCAAATAAAAATAAAGACAGTGGCCTACCAAAGTAAGCGTTGCAAAATCTTTCTATTTTCTTTGAGGTAGTGTTACTTAACTTTATTTTTATTAAAACGATCTAACTCCTTTACAACTAACCTTTAGTCCTCTGTCAATAATTTTAATCAAAAATCTTTGGTCTTTCGAATTACTGAATGTCAGTGATTTAATTTAAACTACCTTCTACCAATATTCAATTACCTCCAACTCTTGTACCTCGTTTTCACTTCTTTTGTGATTTTTTTATCCGTTCTCCTTTCCCAATAAAGATTTCAGAACCAGTTTCAGCAAGTCAACCTAACGTACTCGTTATATTGTGAACTTGCTTTACCCTACACACCTCTCGTACCTGTGATTGTCCGTTGAATGCCGCATTAGGTGTAGACATATTAGTTTTTATCTAATATCTCATAACTTTTATTACACCTTAATAATAATATAATTGCCCATTGTGTTTAATATTCATTGTGACGTAGTGTTCATTATAGACAGTAGTTATGTAGTGATGAAGTGATTCAAGCAATAAATATCTATTAAGTATAAAACGGACTTGACAATTTACTATTAAAAAGTAAGTTAAGACACTTATTTTCAATTAAAAATATCACAAATATATATATATATATATATATATATATATATATATATATATATATATATATATATATATATATATATATGTGTGTGTGTAACAGTGGCGTAACCAGATTTAAAGCGCGAGGGCTATATGGATACAATTCTTTGTTTCTTTAAAGAAAAAAAATAAACAATCGAGGCGGAGCTACTTACGAAACAGGGGACATCAAACGATAACAGTGAGGGTAAGACCTCTTGAAGAAGAAATATCCTCTTGCTGTGGAACTTAAACTTAGACCCCTCCCACCACTGTATACTAAAAATCGATGTGGATTTTTCATAAAATAGAAGTCTTTTCATACAAAGGAGGTTTATGAATTTAAAAAACAATGATCAGGGAGGGGAACATTTTCGCAAAAAAGAACTCCTTCCTACAATAGAACTTTAAAAAGTTAAATCGGTGATCGGGAGTGAACATTTTTCACAGAAAAAAAGAACCTGTTTCTAAGGAGCGTTATTTTCTACATCCATAGGAACGGAAGGCCATATACCCCCTCTTGGCTACGCCACGAATATGTGAGTGTATATATATTTAAATAATTTAATATTATTATAGTATTATCACAGTAAACATACAAACACAGTAGCGACAGTCCGACTCGACACCTTTAACCTCAAGGGGTTCGAGTTTATAATGATCACATGACCTGTCACCATATTGCTGGTATGTTGCCCGCGAGTTTTTGAAATATTTTCTGTAGAATAAAAATGAATTTTGCTGATTGAAAGGAAGAAAAAAACGAGAAAAGTTTTTTTTAGAAACATTTTTTTTATCAAATTCTTATTAAAATAAATATAAAAAAAGAGGAAAGGCAAAAAATACAAAGAAAAAATACATTTGGCTTCGATGCTTTTTGCACGTTATTTATTTAAATATCTCATTATTGAATTTATATTTCTCAACTATTACAGATATTGTCCGGG
Organism: Pachyrhynchus sulphureomaculatus; assembly: GCA_019049505.1. NCBI lineage: Eukaryota > Metazoa > Arthropoda > Insecta > Coleoptera > Curculionidae > Pachyrhynchus > Pachyrhynchus sulphureomaculatus. The sequence continues at coordinate 108,262,281 of CM032453.1, read as the reverse complement.
GGGGATGTTCATTTTGAGAATATATGTTGCACACCTTCATCTCCGCACGTATAATGTCAACAATCATGCTCCTTATGTTTCAGCGAATCCCAGGAATCTGGAGAGATTGAGAATAATTATCATTTTAAGATTTCTTCTGAACTTAAAAATGAAGTAAACGCACGTTTTGCTCCATTTTATCATTAATTATATACGACTTATATAAAAATTTAAATCTATGCAATGATTTATTCAAACTCATTTGTGCTGGAGAATTACTACTTTTGCATGCCCTTATTGAGTTTTGGCGAATTTTAGTAGATAATATAACTTAACTCTAGCAAACAATTTTAATATGAAAGATAATCTTTATATAATATATTGCATAATAGAACTAAAGAATTTTGAATAAATTACCTTTTAGGATCTTTGGGAAATCTAAAAAAACTAACTCCTTTAGAGATACCACATATATTTTTACAAGTACTAACCGCACAACAAAAACTTCCTCTTGACATTTTATAATTATTTTCAATTATAACGTCAAACGAGTCATTTACTTATTGGAAAATTATTAATAATGAGTTTTGGCGCACGTTATAAAAAGATTCTCCTTGAAATCCAGATGTAAACACAACTCGCAACCGCGTGGGCAGCCTTGTTGTTGGAAGGATAGGGGACGCATGCGTGATAAAAAAATAGGACCTAATAATTTTCATGAGCGTCGCTACTGTGTTTTATGTTTATTATGGTATTACTGCTTAACTATCGTTATTCGTCATATATCTTAAAAAATATTTTAATCAGACTAAGGAATCAAAACACCTAATTTTCAGTAATCAGCTTTTAAGCCAACTTAAATAATATTTGTATGACAAAATTTTGTGGTTTGATAAAATGCCAATTATCTGTTTTATGATTATTACTCAACAACTACTGAATCAATTTTGCCACCAAATATTATTTTCCGAAATAGTTATTTGAAAGAAATTTATAAAAAAATTTCTTGACGTAAATGGAATATCAGCATAGCTGTCTGAAAAAAAATTAAATATTAGGGATTCCTAATCAGTCACACAGTGTTTAAAGGCGTAGGCTTCACCATGAACCCGTCAAAGACTTGAGTGATGCGAGCTGACGAAAGAATTATAGAAAATATTTCAGAATATGTATATCTTGGCCATAATA
>CM032453.1:108188614-108258614 GCA_019049505.1 Pachyrhynchus sulphureomaculatus | reverse complement strand
TTGTATGAATATTTGGATATTATAAAGCTCTGTTCGAAATGGGAACCACGTTTCCTCACAGTGAACCAAAAACAACACCGTGTTGATGATTCTGAGCGCTGTTTGGACCTGTTTAAGCGCAATAAAAAGGATTTTTTCGTACGATATGTGACAATGGAGGAAACGTGAATCCCCCACTACACATCAGAATCAAATCGGCAGTCAGCTGAGTGGAGAGCAGCCGGTGAAAGCCACCCGAAGTGACCAAAGACAACAGTCGGCTAGGAAGGTTTTGGCCTCTGTATTTTGGGATGCGCATGGAATAATTTTCATCGACTATGCTGAGAAGGAAAAAAAACCATCAATAGAGAATATTATATAAAATTATTGGTGCGTTGAACGCAGAAATCGCAAAAAAACGGCCATAAATGAACAAAAAAAATGCTCTTTCATCAAGACAATGCACCGTGTCACAAGTCAAAGGTTATGATGGCAAAATTGTCTGAATTGAAGTTCGAATTACTTCCTCATCCACCGTATTCTCCAGATTTGGTCCCTAGCGACTATTATCTTTTTGCAGACCTCAAAAAAATGTTCGCAGGAAAGAGAGTTGGCTCCAATGAAGAAGTTATGGCCGAAACTGAGGCCTATTTTGAAGGCAGACAAATCCTTGTACAAGAAAGGTATAGAAATGTTTAAAAAGCATTGGACAGATTGTATCGTTCTTGTTGATGAATAAAGTCGAATTTTGCAAAAAAAATGTGTTTTAAGTAGCTAGACCAAAAACTTTTCAGCCCACGTGTCATGTTAGTACCTTACTAGTAGGAATTTAAAAAAAACCAAATCATTAAAAACTTAAGGATCACCGTGCAAATAGAACAGGTATCTACTTTATTATTTTATTTTAGTTTTAATTAATTAGTTTCATTTTATACAGTGTATAATACTAAGTACAGAACAAGTTCATTAACATGTGAGTTAATCGAGATTTAAAAAGTTGTACTTTATATGTATAATGCGAACTAAAGAACATTATAATTAACTAATTAATAATTTATTACTATTTGCTTGATAAATGCTAGTATAAAACATTATTTAGCAATTAAAAGGTACATACATATAAAGCTTATCAATTTTAATTTTATATAACGTAGTGAACCAACACAAGAAGTCATTAACATTAATATCGTAACGGTATTAGAGGAAATACTGAGAGATATTGATTTTTTAGGCTTATACTTTAAATTAATTATAGTTTTCCTAAGAGATGTACAACTACGTCATAATCTTAAATTACGCTGATCTGACATTGACAATGATCTTTGCCATCTCTCAGCACTTTTATCTTCTGTTTTAACTTTTTAATTATATCATCCGTTAGAAACCGTTGTTAGGACCTGTAAGACGTAAAATTCTTTAAAAAAAATATTTATTTACGTGGTGACAGTCAGGCTGCTGGCATCTGATGTAATTTACGACATGACTTAAATTATGTTGGAAATGTGAAATCTTTGACACAATGACACTACTCAGTATATATCACCACGACACCAAGCACTTTATTTTTGAACTCGACGCGCGTTTCGCTAACCATGTTAGCTTCATCAGGGGCGATGATTGAGTCAATCATCACTCCTAATGAAGCTAACATGGTTAGCGAAACACGCCTCGAGTGCAAAAATAAAGTGTGCGGTGTAGTGGTGATATATACTGAGTAATGACTTAAATTTAAAAGAAGAGAACTCCATGACGTAATTTTAGATCACTGTTAGAAAAAGTATTATAGCCTGTCCCAAAATATAAGATCCTGACTTTTGCCGTTTTAAGTGGGCAATATAAAAATTCTGACCTTTTTCTTTATGGCAGAGATGGACTTAAGAATTTTATTCATTAATGCAATGGCAGGTGATGTTTATTTATAGATGCATGTAAAACAAATGGATAAGAAGTACAAATATACAGTTTGACTGGATGGGGGCATATTGTATAAATAAAAATATATTTTAACTTAAGCCTAATTCGGTTTTACTGTCACTGTTATCAGCTGAGGTAATTATCAGTGGTTTTATATAATTTACATAAATATATGAATCTTCAACTTAACTTGATGCCAAATATGTTCAATTGGATTAAACACACAATAATACGGAGGAAACCGCAAAACAATGTGTCCCATTTTCTCAGCCATACTATCACAAACATATTTCTTTTTCAGTTTATAGTCTTCCAAACTTTCCAAAAGATCACTTTTTAGTGTTCCGTACGGAACACTTATAAGATCACTTCGGTGTCTGTCTGTCTGTCTGTCTGTCTGTCTGCCACACCCGATTTTCTCCGAAACTATTTGACGTAGAAAGGTGAAATTTGGTAATAATATAGGAATTGATGGCCTCATCAGAGCCATGTAGTTTTGAAAATTAAATTTTGATTTAAGGGGTTAGTTTTGGGGGGTGAAGTCGGAAGTGAAAAAAAAAAAATTACTAGGTCATCGAGTTTGGTGTCAAATGAAAGCTTGTGAAAACACGAGTAAAAAATATATATATAATATTATACTTGCGCGCACTTTTCTTTGTATTATTGTTAAAAATTCGCGAAAAATCGCTGTCCCGGGCCTTATCTCGAAAAGTACTTATCAAAAAATTTCGAAAAAATTCTGGAATATTCTCCACGGGGTGTAGATTGAACGAAAATTATCACGAGTGCATTACCTTTAATAATTTATATGGTATATAAAAAAAACAAAAATTTCAAGGTCATCAGATAAAGATTGGAAACAAACTTTGTTGAAAACTCATTTGGGGTGTATTTTGTGAAGTCACTAATCATTTTATACCTCTCTAACAAATTTTTTTTATTTTTTAAAAGCAATCAACGTACGGAACACTAATTGCGGAAGTTTACTTGCACTTGACCGGTTATTTATAACTAAAGTCAAAATAAATGTCATTTTCTAACATATATTCCTGTATTTCCGATTTGGTGTTGGCTGCATTAGGAACCTTATTTAGTAGGCGGCTATGGTAACTTGCATTGTCCATAACTATAACACTCAGTTCGGGAACATTTGGCAAAAGGGAATTTTGAAACCAATTTTCAAAAAGTTCTGCGGTCCTGTCTTCGTGATAGTCCAAACTAGAATCGTTTATGTTTTTTGCAGATAATAGTAGACAATTTGAAACCCAGCTCTTTTCAGATCCAGCATGCAAAATGGTTATTCGTTTACCGTTATTTGAAGGTAAGTTAGTCTGACATTTTGTACTGCTGTCAACTCACCCTTTTTGCACAGTGTCATGGGTATCGAACTATGTTTCGACAAGGTAAATTATTGGTCAATTCTCTGATCGATACTTTTTAATTTCTTGTAAATAAGTATGTCGCAAGATTCGTAATCTTTGTGACTCCATCACTACTTGCCTTTTGTTGACTTTTCGGAACGTGAATCCCAGTCTTAAGAGAATTCTGTGAAGGGTTGATCGGCTACAATGTATATTGGTCCCGTCTTGCACCAGTCAACTGCTCTTCATACATAGAATATATTTTTCTCCTGATGACGTCTTTTTCACAATCGTCTGCATGATGCATTTGAAAATCTTTTCGTTTTTTCCTGTTCCTGATTGATGGTTTTCCTACAATTCCCTTAATCGTAGAAATTGGGGTTTTTGTTAGTTCACTGGTTTCTTGCAAAGCACTTTGTTTATTCAAATGTCTTTTTACCAAACTGTCGTAAACATCTTTCACTATTTGTTTAGCGTCAAGTGATAAATGTTTTCTCTTGCGATAGCCACTATTGCAATTTTCCCACGGACGCCACATAATTAATATAGAACCGTTACGTTGTAAGTAAAACTAAAAATAAAAATAATAAAAAGAATCTTTCGAATCTTAATGGGCACCTGTGGTCCTTAGACAAATACTTAAAGGGCTCCAAACCGGGTTGCCAGGTAGTAAATATATAGGTAAAAATAGATCCAATATGATTGCAGGTGCAAATGCAGGTAAAATAAAAATATTGTCGTAATACCGGGCAGCTATCCACAAAACCGTAATAGGGTCGTTTATTGCCCTATTGAAAAAGCAAAAAGCAGGATCTTATATCTTGGGATTTACTTTAAGAAAGAGTATTGAATAAAATACACTAGTTGATACTACTCAGTATATATCACCACTACACCAAACCCTTTATTTTTGCACTCGACGCGCGTTTCGCTAACCATGTTAGCTTCATCAGGAGAGATGATTGACTCAATCATCGCTCCTGATGAAGCTAACATGGTTAGCGAAACGCGCGTCGAGTGCAAAAATAAAGTGTTTTGTGCCAAAGATTCCACATTCCCAACTTACACTAGTTTATAGTAATTAAACTATCTTTGTCAAATTATTATTAAAAATCATCATTGCGATGTACCCGGTACGTCCCTCGCAGACCAGCAGGCGAATATTGAATTTGGCTCTCTAACACTAAAGAATAACTTGATCCAAGGATTACACCTTGATAGTTTAAAGAATCGGTACTTTAGATTAGATATTAATAAAAAATTGAAGTTAGGCAAAGAACACCGACGGTACTGGGAAACTATGTTCCTCTTTATTTAGGGGAAGAAATGCAAAAGTCTCGGATATGCCGAAAAGAAATATGTTAAATTTCGGAGTCTGATATTCTTTGAAGTCATCTCTTCATATAGTGGAAAATAAACCACCGCAAAGCATAATACCTCCGAATAATTTAAGTGTTTAATAAAGAAAAATGTACACTACCGTCAGAAAGTATTTGCCCACCTAGTTATTTCAGTCCCAAGACAACAAAAACCCAGATAATATATATATTTTTTAATTTCAATGAATTATTATTTATTTTCACATTATTTACAGTCTAAAAAATCAGAAAAATATTCATGATTTTCCCGGATTTTTCTCATCTATGTGACCTCCTTTGTTTTTAATTACCGCTTTACAGAGTTTCGGCATTCTGTCCAGTTCTTCAGAGTTTCTTCGGTTATTTTAACCTGTTCTGATTATAAAAGTTCCCACAAGTGATTTTCTAATGTTGGATTGAGTTTTCGAACACACCTGTCCAAATGGTCCCACAGTAAATCGATGGGGTTCAAGTCGGATGATTGTGGAGGCCAAGTCATCACTTCCAGGACGGATTTTCACTGGTCCAAAAGTTCTCTAATTTGTTTAGCACAATGTTTAGGGTCGTTGTCATTTTAAAAAATAAATTTCCCCTGAAAAATATCTCTTCCAGAAGGAAGCATTTGAGTTAGCAAAATTTCTTGATACTGTTCTTTTCACATGATTTCTTCTATCCTAAAGATTTTTCCAACTTTACCGTTGTCAACACAACCCCAAACCATTACTAAATCTCCACCATGTTTTACTATAGGCAACTGACAGGCTTCCAACATCCTCTCTCCAACTTACCGCCGCACGTAACTCGTCAATTTGAACTGAAAATTTCGAATTTAGATTCGTCGCTCCAAAGGACGGAATTCCACTTGATGTCCAATTTTCATGTTCTCGGGCCCATTCTAATCGTTTACGTTTATTCACTTGCCTAAGAAGTGGTTTCCTCACTGCAACTGCAACCCGTGTAATCCACCTTCCGCTAATCTGTTCTTCACGGTTATCACTGATGGGGATGGGCCGCTCCAGGTTTACTTGAGCCGTGATTTCTGGTGCGGTTAGGCGGCGATTACGTCTACTGGACATTGTTATAGCTCTGCCTTCAGCGGGAGTCGTTTTTTCGAGGCCTTCCTGAACGTTTTTGGTTGGGAATTCCATGTCCCGTAGATATTTTTTTTACTATGTAGTTGGAGATGTGCCAACTCGGAAAAAACTCGACTCGAGTTAACTCGAGTTGAAATTCACGTAGCTCGAATTTAACTCGAGTTACACAACTCGAATTGGCAGGACGAAGCTGAGTAAATGATTTGTTACAAATTATTTATATATTTGTTCTTCCATTCAACTCTGTGTTGGAAAAATTATCATTACTAAACTTAGTAGGTAGGATTGAAATAAAAAGGTATTTATAGTATCAGAGCCCGATTTTCAACGGAAACTTCTTTCGTTTTTGGCATTTTCACAAAACAATTGAGCCTGTATCAATGACAAAGTACTGTTTACGAATGGTTAATTTCCAAAAGGGCAATGGTATTTATAGCGTAGTTTTTATCATAAAATGTCACTAGGAATTTCCATAATCCCTAGGAACTTGAAATGAGTTCTTACTTCAACTGGAATTCTCAGAAATCGCCCCAAAACGATTATCATGCAAAACTTGGAAATTTATTCTAATTGTTTTTAATTTGTAATTTCACCAAAAAGGCTTATCTAAACAATTTTATGGTGGACACTTGTTATGAACAATTAAATTTACGTAATATAACAAAAGGGTTTAATTAGGTATTAAATTTTGGCAATTACATTGAAATTTCTAGGTGGGCAAATACTTTCTGACTGTAGTGAATGTGTGTAATATTAAACAGTTTTAAATCAGTACGTAAATGATGATGAGGCACGCAAACACGCACGGCAACTTACAAATAAATAATAATTACAAGGAACAACAAATAAAGAAAAATAGAAGGGAAAGATTCATAATTTTAAATTTTTTTCGATTAACTGTTCATTGTGAATCTCTTCAGCATAAATTATCCTTATTTTTTTTACTCTCTCTTTACATTAAGGTCATCAAAAACTTCCCAAAAATCTACCCTTGGATACAGATAGTTTTTTATAAATATTTAAAAAAATTATAGCCTCCATATTATGACAGTTGCTTAAAAACAGCTATACATGATACACAAAACCAAAAATAATACATTAAATTGTATAGTTATATTTATTAACATTAACAAAATATATAAATAAATTCATGAGAATCAAAATATTTATACTAGTAGTTCACAGTCTAAGCGCCACACCTCACTGCAAACCCTAAATCGCTTATCAAATGTATATCCACCAAATTATAGTAATATGTATAATAACAATACAAATTATGTAATTTTACTTATCATGCTTTGAAAAGTACATTAAAATATCTATGCAGATAATTCGCAGATTAAGCATCAGTCCTTGCTGGAAACCATAGATAAAAGTAGTATCCGACCGAAGGCCAATTTTTGGCTTAAGCCGAAGCGGATTGTTCGGCTCCTGTCATAACCTTCAGCCGAAGCCGCAGGTTCAGTCACACTTAAAAATCTTAGAACAATGGCTAAAAGGTATACATAACAATGCAAATTCTGTACTATTATTTTGTTTTATGTGGTGTTGATAATAATTGTAAATATATAGGTATTTTAAATAAATAAATACACCTGTTCAAAAATGGTATACTCAGTTTTATTTATATTTATTTATTGAAATGAAATATATCAGTACCATAGTACCAAACCAGATTTTGAACAATGCAATTTATCTAAAGCAAATGATATTATTTAACAACATTAAAAATAATATATAAGTAAATTTAACAGTAACAGTCTTAATTAAATTAGAATCTGTCTCATAGAGTAAATTGTTAATTAGGTATTTAGAGTTATAGTCAATCAAACATTATTTTTATCTTACGTTAGCGTATGTATAGTAATACTGTCATTTTTATTTAACATAAAAAACACTTAAAAGAAGCTTTAATCACCTTATGTGACATAAAATAATCTACAGTTTTTTCAAATAAGTAGTTCGTTAGTTTTCGTCTTTTCGACGGCTGGATGCAAAACTTCGATTTCGACCAAACTTTCGATTTGTTTTTGACGGAAGCAGAATGTTTGGCAAAAGATGCTTTTTTTGGCCGAACCCGAAACTTCGGTCGGACATTAGATAAAAGATTTGTTTAGACTATTAGTGTCATGCACAATTGTTTTAGCTAGAGAGGAAGTTGGTGGTAATAGTTTTAGCCACACTGATAACTATTTTTATGAAAAAATCAACTGAATAGTGATCAGTGTTTTATGTCGCAAAGACCGACCACATTAGCAGTCGGACATCGGCAACTTACTTCTTAAGGAGTACTAATTTGCACTAAAGTAGAGAATACAATTTGGATTAAAAAACGTCGGCATCCCAATTAATTTGGAATAAATGTGTTTCAAAGTTTTATTACGTCTGTAGTTTGCTGTTTCGTGTATGTTAAGGCTTTACGGAAAATAACGAAGGCATATAAGTTTACCTGTTTGCTAAACTTACAGATTCCTATTCTTCAAGCAATAATGGTCGTTTGTGGTATTTGGAGAATCTTATTATTTATCGAGCACAATTGTTCTGTTAGTAAAAAATCAAAATCACAATCCCAGATCACAAATACACAAGTCCTAAAAAATAAGAGTGGTTTAGAAATAAAAAGCTTTTCCGAAAATGTATTATTTTATATGTACAGAGAGAGAAAAATAAAAAACAAAAACCTAAATATTTAAACACAGAACATTGGACATCAACATTTTGAACACTTTAAACGTGAGTATTACTTTCGTAATTTTATACCACTATGATCATAAGGTTTTACACGCCTACGCATATCTACATTAAAATGCGATCACTCTTTACAAAGCCCAAATTCGACCAACTATGGAATACTGCTCCCACGTTTGGGGCTCCGCTCCCAAACATACACTGCATTTGTTGGATTCTGTTCAGAGAAGAGCGGTCCATCTGATTGGGGACCCCGAATTGACCGGCGGCCTTGATTCGCTGGAACATCGAAGAACGGTTGGCGACTTGAGTCTGTTCTACAAGTATTTTCATGGAAAGCGTTCGAAGGATGTAGCCCGCTTAATTCCTCCCAAAGCGGTGCATGTTAGAAATACACGTCGCGCTGGTGCTTCACATCCGTATGAGGTTCAGCTTGCTTGTTACTCCGCGTACAACTCTTTTCAAGCAGTCTTTTATATGGAGAACGTCATCCCTTTGGAATAATTTGCCCAGCGCTGTGTTAACCACCGAGTACAATTTACAGCGATTCAAGAACAACGTGAATCGCTTTTTCCGCACACATGTCGCTCCTGGAACGCTTTAGAGACTTCCCTGCAGCACGTGTGCTAGACCCATAAAAAAAAACTAGCTTATCCTGAAAACTGGCTGACTGGATCGACTGCTAACAATTCAGTCAAATGAGATTGTTAGACTTTTAAAATTTAGAAATTCCTTGGTTCGCTGGTTCTCTCAATACCATTTAAGCGAAGAGAAAGGAAAGTAAATTACATTATATTTATAAATAACAGCTAAATATTTTCTAAATATGTACTTTAATGAATTATATCTAACCACAAATAATCGGCTATTAAATAAAATACCGGTACTCATTCAAGGCAGCTTTTACTATATAACAGGCGACCATTCCGTTTCCTTAGCGGTGTTGCACAGAAGCAGACTAAGGTAACCTTTTGTAAAGATAGGGATGCAATTTTCTCCACTGTTTTCTACTTTTCCTTACCATTGACATTTTAAAGAGAGAAGCGAGAAGCGATTTCATAAATGACATACTTAGCATAAATCTTCTATAATATATATAAAATGCGACGTCGTTCTGTCTGTCCGTTAGTGCGCTTATCGCTGGAGAACCACTTATCCGATTTATGTGCTTTATTTTTAAAAACATACATATGTTATCTGGCCAAGTTATAGGCTATATTTTATTACGTTAGGTAACATAAGGAATAAGCACTGACGATAACAGGGAATCAAGTTGGAAAAAAGGTTCCCGCTAGCGCGTTTCCTGCAATATACTACCTAAACCATTAAATATGAAACAATATCATGTAGCAAAGAATATAATATATATAAAATGCAACGTCTCTCTGTCTGTCTGTCTATCCATTGGTGCACTTAGCACTCGAGAATCACTTATCCGATTTACGTGTTTTTCTTTAATTCATACATATGTTCTCTGGCCAGGCGATCAATATATATATATATATATATATATATATATATATATATATATATATATATATATATATATATATTTTATATATATATATATATATATATATATATATATATATATATATATATATATATATATATATATGAGGCTGGTTTGAAAAGTCCGTGCAAAAATAAAAACTACTTATGTGTTTGGCGTAAACCTCCTTTTAGGCTTATACACTTCGTCCAACGATGTTCTAGTTTGTTGATCCCTTCCGAATAATAGGATTTGTCCAAGTCTGCAAAATATCCATTAGTGTCTGCAATCACCTCCTCATTTGAATAAAATCTTTGTCCCGCCAGCCATTTCTTCAAATTGGGGAACAAATAGTAGTCCGAGGGAGCCAAGTCTGGAGAATAGGGGGATGTGAAACGAGTTGGAATCCTATTTCCATTAATTTTGCAACCACAACTGCTGAGGTGTGTGCTGGTGCGTTGTCGTGATGGAAAAGGACTTTCTTGTGGGCCAATCGCGGGCGTTTTTCTTGCAGCTCGGTTTTCAAACGGTCCAATAACGATGAATAATATTCACCTGTAATAGTTTTACCCTTTTCCAGATAGTCGATGAGGATTATCCCTTGCGAATCCCAAAAGACAGTCGCCATAACCTTTCCGGCCGAAGGAACGGTCTTCGCCTTTTTTGGAGCAGATTCCCCCTTGGTAACCCATTGTTTAGATTGTTGTTTGGTCTCAGGAGTATAGTAATGTATCCATGTTTCATCGAAGGTGCAGAGTCACCATAAGGTTTATCAAGCTTCTCTTTAGTCTCCTGAGGCGTTTTGCCTTTCATAAAGTAATGTTTAATCACCACACGAAATTCTTTTTCGTCCATTTCTTGAAAATCATTCGACTTCCTTGATTCACACGAATGCCAAACACAAAGAAATAGACCAATATGGCTGAAACTTGGTATGCGTTCATTCAAGAGATGCTACTAACTAAATATGACCTCGATACGCGCCGGTGGTGCCATCTCTCGGACTTTGCACGGACTTTTCAAACCAGCCTCGTATATATATATATATATATATATATATATATATATATATATATATATATATATATATATATATATATATATATATATATATATATATATATATATATATATATATACATATATATATATATATATATATATATATATATATATATATATATATATATATATATATATATATATATATATATATATATATATATATATATATATATATATATATATTATATATATATATATATATATATATATATATATATATATATATGTATATATATATATATATATATATATATATATATATATTATATATATATATATAAATAAATATGGGGCATTCTTTTTGCACGGGAGACTCCATGCTCTCCAAAATTGGTGCAAATGAAAGCCTGAAACCTCTACTTTCAATTGCTATGTGGCACTTATTGAAATTCACAATAAAGGACTTAATATGGCGACTTAAACTGACAAAGTGTCAGAAAAATTATCGTTCCAAGGTGATTTTCTCTCCATGTCACTCCAAAGCCGTCAAACAGTGGTATTTTTTTTGGTATCATTAGAATGCTGATTTTCTATCTTTCCAATTATACCAAAAACATTTGGGTTTCTAAAAAGTTTTACTGATTAAAATGTTAATATAAAAATAAACATGATACTGGGCTTGAAGTCAAGAATAGAGGGAATCTCTCATCCCTCCCTCAGTCTGAAAAATTTAAATAAACTACGAGACACTCTACGCACCAACTCCTATCCAATCCACGAATTAATAAATAAATTATTTAACTCAACCACACCCCCTGTACAACAAAACAACAATCTTACACCGGATATTAGTGCTTTCCTCTCTGAAAACCGAATCATCTTATTTTTCATTTCCATACATAAAAGAAATCTCCACAAAAAACAACTAAACTTTTCAACCAATTACCTAATTTAAAAATTGCTCTTAAAAACAAAAAAACTATCAACAATATTTTTACTTGTCTAAAAGACAAAGATGAAATCACAAAAGTTTCAGAAGTAGTTTACAGCATCCCTTGCTCCCAATGTGAAAAAATCTATATAGGACAAACATCTAGAGTCCTAAAAGACAGAATCACTTCCCACAAAAGTGATTGCAGATTAAAGAAAAACTCTTGTGCGCTTGCCCAGCATAGTAGCCAATTTTCACATGAATTTAATTTTGCTGAAACCAAAATCATATGTAAAGAGAGAAATCTCGGCAGGAGAATCTTTAGGGAGATGGTGGAAATCCATCTTCAACCGAACTCGATCAATAAAAAAACTGACATTGAAGATCTGAGTCTTATTTTCTCCAATTTATTACAAATCCCACTGATTTTCACTAACTTTTCAACTTTGAAACGATCAAACGAAATGTCAACGTCATTCTATTTTCAAAAATAAATTAACCACAACTTAACTAAGAGATAGAAACACACTGCCCTTAGCAAAATGACAAGAAGACATAACAAAAACATCCTTTATAAATTAATATCACTTTACAACCACACAATTCTTTGTACTTTTCTAACAAAATGAAGTAAAAATTTATTATATTTCCCAGAGATGAGTATGTCGAGTTTTCTTGTGTTTTTCCTGTTTTTTTCTGATGAATAAGTGTAATAAAGTGCCCCCACAAAGAACAATTTTTGAACACTTAGCAGTAAGTACTTTAATGTTACATATAAAATAGGGTTGTTCTTTACTTTTAATCTCAAAAATACTGATAGTCTACTGTAATTGGAGCCCTGAAGAAGAAAATAAAATATTTTCGAAAGCTTGGCGTAGCTAAAAAGGTGTCCAAAACTTTTTAGTTCTTTTCCAAAGACCGCTTAGCCCAAGAAGATAATACTGCTGTTTAACTAGTCGGTCAAAACTACCCTTCTCCTCTGTATGTATATATATATATATATATATATATATATATATATATATATATATATATATATATATATATATATATATATATATATATATATATATATATATATATATATATATATATATATATATATATATATATATATGTAAATATGTATCCATTACTACATAAAATTCTTTTTTTGCACACGGTTTGACGTATGCTGTTATGGCTATAAAATTAACGTTTAGACAACATTATCTAATCTAAAAAGGAATTTTCTATTGTAAAACCCAAAGACATATATATATATATATATAATATATATATATATATATATATATATATATATATATATATATATATATAAATAAATATAAAACTACTGTAATCTGGCTGCTGCTCCTACTCGAAGCTAAAGGAGTTAACTTCGAGCAGCAGCAGCAGCAAGATCACAGTATCGAGTAACAGCAGCAGCGGGAGCACTTGAAAATGCCAAATGAGATTTTGGCGAAACGTCGTGCAAATTTTAATGTATTAAATATAAATATATGTACACATATATATATATATATATATATATATATATATATATATATATATATATATATATATATATACATATATATACATATATATATATATATATATATATATATATATATATATATATATATATATATATATATTTATATATATATATATATATATATATATATATATATTATATATATATATATATATATATATATATATATATATATATATATATATATATATATATATATATATATATATATATATATATATATATATATATAGCTGCTGCTGTTACTCGATACTGTGATCTTGCTGCTGCTGCTGCTCGAAGTTAACTCCTTTAGCTTCGAGTAGGAGCAGCAGCCAGATCACAGTAGTTTATATTTATTTATATATATATATATATATATATATATATATATATATATATATATATATATATATATATATATATGTCTTTGGGTTTTACAATAGAAAATTCCTTTTTAGATTAGATAATGTTGTCTAAACGTTAATTTTATAGCCATAACAGCATACGTCAAACCGTGTGCAAAAAAATAATCTTATGTGGTACTGGATACAGGTATAGAACGACCTATTTGAAAAATAAAATAAACTTATGAATTATTGACATTTGGAGATCACTTAGGTCATTTGTCGGTCCTATTAAAATATCTCAATTTCATCAAACGACTTTTAAATCAAAAATTAGCTGTTACAACATATCGTTACCTCAAAACAGAAAAAATAACTCTTAAGATGTAACGTGGAAACATGGCACATAAACTCAAGAAACTTATACTTTCGCTTATGATAACATAGCTGATATTTGGGTAGTTTGCTGACTATTAGGTGATGGTTAGACACTATAAGCACCTAGTTGCAGTGTCCCAGATCCCCTAATCATCTTTAGTTTACACAAATTGAGCAAATCTTCCGCTCTTAAATCTCTAATTACTTCCACATTACATCAACTAATAAATAACAAATATTACAACTACTTAGAAATTGATATAGATGGCTCAATATCTCAAAACGGAGTTGGCACGGCAATAATCACGTCTAACATCACCAAAATATTTAAACTATCTCTTTCCGCTAAACTACTATCAGTCCTGTGAATTCCTGAGAATAGCGCTTAAATCCAAACTAAGGCAAAACTTCTTAGATAAATCCGATTCACTAAGTGCTCTCAAAATCTAGCCTAAGAAATATAACATTCATATTTCTTTAAATGCCTTAGTCATATTGGTATTAAAGCAAATGAATTAGCTGACATAAATGCCAAAGTTATCACCTCTACCAGCGAACCTATTAACTTGTTAAACTTCCCCAAGATTTAAAAACCACATTAACCCAGTTTTTAATAGTTTATTCCAATTAGGATCTTCAGGAAAATTCCAACAAACTATGGGAAATCAAGCCTATAATTGTTCCGTTGTTCAATCTTCTGCAACTCTCGTGTAAATTCTATCTGGAGAAGACTTGTTATCGGCTGTTCCTTCCTAACCCTTTCTTACCTTTTAAAAGAAAAACCCCCATTCCCTTTGTTCTACTTGTCAATTTCCCTTAACTATAAAATGCATTTTCTCGTCTCATGAATTTCTTCCCTTGAAAATAAAATACGACCTATTGCACCCAATACGCTATATTCGGACAAAATTTTAAAAATCATAGTTCTCTCAAAGAAAGATTATTATTCTAAAATATGCATTCCAAGAAAATCTTTTGTGACGCATACATATGATTATGGATACGCCTTTATTAACATTCTGATCCTTCTCAGTGTCCTAAAAAGTAAAATATCGTTACTACCAACAAACAAATATTTTTTTATTTATATTTGAACTCAGTGGCTTACTGGAAGCAATTCAAAACCAAATTGAAACATTTTAAATAAAATTAATTTTATTTAAAATTAATAAAATATTGTTCTTTTACAGAATCCTCCTCAGACGAAGACAGCTTGGCAAATGACGACGCACCAACGGTCGAAAGTACCCCCGAGCGCGAAAAAGCCATCATGAGAGGCGGTAGCGGGGGAGACCGAGGACATCATGCCTTTCCGCCTCCACCACCCAGTGATACATCCAGCGCTGGATCACCCCCACCTTTACAAAGGAGACCCAGGGTACCACCTCCCTTATGGAGCGACCAAAGAGGTCGAAGTCAACAGGAGATTACGGATATTAGTGATGTTCTACAAAACTTTAGACCGTGTAAGTAAAACTTTAATTCTTGCCATGTAATAATAATGTACTAATGCAGCTAGTACAAGTTCCGGGGACTTCTCACAAAGAGATCTTTTTAGTGTCCCGTATGGAACACTTATGGGATCACTTCGGTGTCCGTTTGTCTGTCGCACCCGATTTTCTCTGAAACTATTTGACATAGAAAGTTGAAATTTAGCACTGATCTAGAAACTGATGGCCCCATCAGAGCCGTGTAGTTTTGAAAGTTAAATTTTGACTTAAGGGTTAGTTTTGGGGGGCGAAATTGGAAGTGTTTTACCAAGTTATCGAATGGGGTGTCAAATGAAAGCTTGTGAAAACACGAGTTCAAAAATATATATGATGTAATACTTGCGCACACTTCTCTTTGTATTTAAAAAAAATAGCCAAAAATCTCTGTCCCCCCACCCTATCTCGAAAAGTACTGAAAAAATTCTGGATTAGTCTAAATAAAGTGTAGAGTTCTTAATTCCCATTGTAACGTGTTAAAAAAATGCCCTCCTGTTTGGGCGCAATTTTGTACCGTCTAAAAAAACACCCGCACGTTGAAGCGCAATTTTGAAACGTCTTAACTTCTTTGTCTTTATTAGATATATTATTTATTAAATAGAAGTCGTTATTTGCCCCTTATGTATATCTTAATTTCTGAGAATGGATTGAGTGGATATTAATACTGAAAAAACTAAAGAAATTAGACATAAACTACCTTAGTTTTTGGTAGAGAATATGGATAAGAGATAATTTTTGTAAGTCTTTTGAAAATAGTCTCGATAGTTGTTTAAAATTTGGTTGTACAGATTTTGGGCACCATTCATTTTAAAATAAAAACAATCTAACTTCTGCTCAAAAATGAAAAAATACTGAGGAGTTATGTAGTTATTAAAAAAAAAATTTAATATGGTACAACCGTTGCGTCCTGAAACGGGTGATTCAGTGAAACGCTACATTTAAATAAATAAAAGGGTTTATTAATGACAAAATAAAAATTTCCAACTTCGTTACACTCTTAAAAATTACTTTTACTAAATAAAATCCCTTAAGCTAGAAAATTGTACCATTAGATAGAGTCTTTAAATCAAGATTACTAAGTTTTTAATTAAAGGCTTAACAAAACACGATATTAAAAGTTTGTGAAATTAACTCCGCGAGTTACTATGTTGAATAGTCGTTAGAAACGCACTTGTCGACAGGAAAAAAAGATTTTTAGACTGGTGTGCTTATGACTTACGGATTGGTTTCTCCTCGTGGATTTTCTACACGTTTTTTGGCCTGTCCCGGTGAGATCCTCATAAAAATATTGTCTCAACCATTACCATCTCAGTTTCTTTTGGGCTGCTAAACACTTTTTGACCCGAAATGTCTGAGAATGAGCAGGATATGTCAAGGAAAAAGGCCTTGAACTTAGGAACTAGAAACTGTTGCTGCACTACTACATCATTAAAAAACACTCTCTCTTACTGGAGAGAGCCTACTGGCGGAAAAAGTTCACTGCGGCTATCTGATGGAAAAAAGCCTACTACGGCTACATGATGGAAAAAGCCTCTTGCGGCTTGCCGGAGGAAAAAGCCCTTACTGCATCTCGGCTAGAAAAAGCCTTTAACAATGCCATCCGCACGCTTAAATATTTTTTTCCCTTCCTTACAGTAACGTCTTTAAAATGGCTTCCTTCCCGGATATAAATCTTTAGCCAATCAGACGCATTCGATGCAAATTAAAAAGTCCAGTAGGCAACCCGCAATGCACACTGTAAAATTTAAATTAAACTATTCAAAAATTTAAAACACTGTTTTAAGCTACACGGCTCATGAATTGAAATCACTGCAATAAATATAAAAATGGAAAAAAAATCTAAATAATAGGGAGAAAAACAGTGTCGTAACATGATCTTAAAATCTAGGAAAAAATGAATGTTACACTATATTAGTGCCAAATTTCAACTTTCTATCTCAAGTAGTTTTGAAGAAAATCGGATGTGACAGACGGACAGACAGACAGGCAGACACCGAAGTGATCTTATCAGTGTTTCGTACGGAACACTAATAAGTATTTTATGATGAGATATTAATCGCAAAGAAAAATCAATAAGGGAAAGGTCTTCGATAGCATATGCAACTGAAACCTGACATTAACCTCAACATACTATTTCTGCTACAATCTGACATAATGAAAAAATAACATAATTTTCAGATTTCCGGACGGGAGAAAATGATATATCACACGATATATACGAAGCAACCCCTCTAACCTGGTCTTTTAACCCCCTATATGTTTTACTATAAATAATTGTTTAAAATTTGCCCATTATCGCACCAAAGACTTTTAAAAATTCTCATGATACTATTAAAATTATACAATACTAGCCGTGCCCGCGGCTCCGCTCGCGTGGACGTGATTCACTACTATCGTCACTTCTTATTCCTTATGTTACCTAACGTAATAAAATATCTGCCATTATTTCCCCTTATCGCCCATTATTTCTCCTTATCTCCCATTATCTCTACATAATTTCTCTTATCTAGGCTTATCTCTGCTCATCTCCCATTAATTCTCCTTATCTCCCATTATCTCACCATAAATCCCATTATCTAGACTTATCTCTGCTGATCTCCCATTATTTGTCCTTAATTCCCATTATTTATACTTATTTCCCATTATCTAGGCTTATATCGAATTATATAGAACATATGTATAAATTTATAAAAACACGTAAATCGGATAAGTGGTTCTCAAGTGATAAGCGTTCTAACGGACAGACAGACAGAGAGACGTTGCATTATATATATATATATATATATATATATATATATATATATATATATATATATATATATATATATAACACATGGGCTGAAAAGTCCCGGGCCTAACACATAGATGGCGCTAGTTTTATTGCAGTCACCTTTTTTTCAGTTAATACTAACCTTTCAAAGACAGCTGTTAAAATTTCATGATATTCTATTCATTAGTTTGTGAGTTATTGTGCTAAGAGTGACGCTACTTTTGTTATTTTCAAAACAATGGATCAAAAACAATTTCGTGTTTTAATTTTACACTGCTTCTTGATGGGAAAAAATACTGTTCAAGCGAAGCAATGGCTTGAAAAGTGTTATGGGGACTCCGCTCCATCAGAAACAACAATAAAACGTTGGTTTGCTGACTTCAAACGTGGTCGTAGAGACACCGATGATGCAGAACGCAGTGGACGTCCAAATGAGGCGGTAACACTAGAAAACATCAAAAAAATCCATAAAATCGTTTTGAATGATCGAAAAGTGAAGTTGCGTGAGTTAGCTGACATCGTAAAGATATCAAAAGAACGTGTTGGCTTTATATTGCATGAGCATTTGACTATGAGAAAGCTCTGTTCAAAGTGGATGCCGCGTTTGCTCACTGTTGATCAAAAACAAGAACGTGTTGATGATTCTGAGCAGTGTTTGGCCATGTTTAAACGTAACAAACCGGAATTTTTGCGTCGATATGTGACAATGGATGAAACATGGATCCATCACTTCACTCCGGAATCAAAACGATCGTCATCTGAGTGGACAGCAACTGGTGAACCTCGTCCAAAGCGCCCGAAAGCACAACAATCGGCTGGAAAGGTTATGGCCTCGGTATTTTGGGATGTGCGTGGTGTAATATTCATCGACTATCTTGAGAAAGGAAATACCATCAACAGTGAATATTATATAGCGTTATTGGAGCGTTTGAAGGCCGAAATTGCAAAGAAACGACCGCATATGGCAAAGAAAAAAATTTTGTTTCATCAAGACAACGCACCGTGTCACAAGTCAATCAAAACAATGGCAAAACTACATGAATTGAACTTCGAATTGCTCCCACATCCACCGTATTCGCCAGATTTGGCTCCCAGCGACTACTGGCTGTTCGCAGACCTGAAAAAAATGCTCGCCGGTAAGAAATTTCGCACGAATGAAGAGGTTATCGCTGAAACTGAGGCCTATTTTGAGGCAAAAGATAAATCGTTCTACAAAAGTGGTATTGAAATGTTAGAGCGGCGCTGGAATGATTGCGTTGCTCTTGATGGAGATTACGTTGATGAATAAAGCTAATTTTGAACCAAAAAAACCGTGTTTTCTTTGTTAGGCCCGGGACTTTTCAGCCCATGTGTTATATATATATATATATATATATATATATATATATATATATATATATATATATATATATATATATATATATATTATATTCGTTGCAATATGATATTGTTCCATATTTAATGGTTTAGACAGTGCATTGCAAGAGAACGCGCTAACGGTAACCTTTTTTCCGACTTTATTCACTATTATCCTCACTGCTTATTCTTTATGTTACCTAACACAATAAAATATATCCTATAACCTGGCCAGAGAACCTATGTATGTTTGAAAAAAAAAGCACGTAAATCGGATAAGTGGTTCTCCAGTGATATGCGCACTAACGGATAGACAGACAGACAGGCAGAGAGACAGGCAGACAGGCATTTTATATATATTATAGATGGAAGATTATAGATAACCTGGCCAGAGAACAAATGTATGAATTAAAAAAAAAAAACACGTAAATCGGATAATTGGTTATCCAGTGATAAGCGCACTAACGGACAGACAGACAGACAGAGAGACGTTGCATTTTATATATGTTATAGATATTCTTTGCTACATAATATTGTTCCATTTTTAATGGTTTAGCATGTTTAAAAAAAAAACACGTAAATCGGATAAGTGGTTCTCCAGTGA
Source organism: Pachyrhynchus sulphureomaculatus (assembly GCA_019049505.1). Classification (NCBI taxonomy): domain Eukaryota; kingdom Metazoa; phylum Arthropoda; class Insecta; order Coleoptera; family Curculionidae; genus Pachyrhynchus; species Pachyrhynchus sulphureomaculatus. The sequence continues at coordinate 108,238,331 of CM032453.1, read as the reverse complement.
TAAGCGCACAAACGGACAAACAGACAGAGAGGCGTTGCATTTTTTATATATATTATAGATATCCTTTGCTACATGATATTGTTCCATATTTAGTGGTTTAGGCAGTGTATTGCAAGAGAAGGCGCTAGCGGCAAACTTTTTTCCGATTTGATTCACTGTTATCGTCACTGCTTATTCCTCTGTTACCTAACGTAATAAAATATAGCCTATAACCTGTAAGTACGTAAATCGGATAAGTGGTTTCTCCAGTGATAAGCGCACTAACGCAGACAGACAGACAGAGAGACTTTGCATTTTCTATATATTATAGATATAGATTATTATTATTATATAACCAGGCCAAAAAATATATGTATGAATTTAAAAAAGACACGTAAATCGGATAAGTGGTTCTCGCGTGATAAACGCACTAATGGACAGAAGAATATCTGTATGAATTTAAAAAAAGACACGTAATTCGAATAAGTGGTTCTTGCGTGATAAACGCACTAATGGACAGACAGACAGACAGAGAGACATTGCATTTTATATATATATTATAGATTATAGATATTCTCTGCTACATAATATTGTTCCATATTTAATGGTTTAGGCTGCGTATTGCAAGGGAACGCGCTAGCGGCAAACTTTTTTCCGACTTCATTCACTATTATCGTCACTGCTCATTCCTTATGCTACCTATCGTAATAAAATATAGCCTATAACCTGGCCAGAGAACATATGTATGTTTAAAAAAAAGTACGTAAATAGGATAAGTGGTTCTCCAGTGATAAGCGCACTAACGGACAGGCAGACAGAGAGACGTTGCATTTTATATATATTACAGATTTAACGATCTCCACCCTCTTTCGCTGGAGCGACGTCACTCGAAATCTCGAGATTCCATTCCGACTTCAAGCCCACCAAATTTGAAATTGATATGTCATTTCGTTAGAAAATTATCGTTTCAAAAGGCCGATAGACAGACAGACCAACAAAATCGCGAATCTATATTTTTCGTGATCTAAAGAGCCTGAAACGTAAAGAAATGTAAAAAATCTCGGAGCATGTTTTTTACGAAAACGATAATCCTCTTAACAAGAAATGTAAAAAAATTTTTATAATTTCCATTAGTTACCCGTCAAATGTTTTATTTTCAAGATAAGACCTTTCTTGTTTTGGTTGCACGTAAAACCGCATTGAAAGTTGCACGTACAATCAACTAATAAAAGTAGCATGAAATAAGTTTCATAAAACTAGTTGCGGCAATTAGTTCCTAAAAGCATCGCATTCGGGTTCAAGTTCCGAAAACTTTGAAGGTTACATATCATTTCCTTTACATTTTTTTACTGCAGTTAAATTGATGTATTAACTGTCAATTATAATGATAAATTTGCAGTATAAAATCATTTCATTTACATCTCGTTATAAGTGACACAGATTTACGATTATTCATTTTTTTACCTAAATCCGGAATAAAATATTCTGAAAGATAAACTTTTTTTGAAGACTTTTATATAATTACCTATGCCTTAATGTTGAAAAAAACAAATCTTACAATCCTATTATTACTTTTAGTGTTCCGTACGGAACACTTATGGGATCACTTCGGTGTCCGTCTGTGACTCCCAATTTTCTCCGAAACTATTTCACGTAGAAAGCTGAAATTTGGCACAAATATAGGAATTGATGGCCCAATCAGAGCCGTGTACTTTTGAAAGTTAAATTTTGACTTAAGAGGTTAGTTTTGGGGAGTGAAATCGGAAATAAAAAAAAAAATTACCGGGTCAAAGAGTGGGACACGTGCTGCAGGGGAGTCCCTAAAGCGCTCCAGGAGCGACATGTGTGCAGAAAAAGTGATTCACGTTATTCTTGAATCGCTGTAAATTGTACTCGGTGGGGAAAAACAGCGCTGGGCAAATTATTCCAAAAGGATTATTGAAAGCAGGGCGACTGGTCGGTAGTTATTTGGCAAGGTCTTCTTGCCTTTTTTAGGTATCGGCTGAACCGTGGCACATTTCCAGCAGGACGGAAATATTCCCTTTCTGTAGGATAGATTAAAAAGTCTACAGAAAACTGGTGTTAGTTCTCTTGCATAGTTTTTGAGAACTATGACAGGTAGCGCCAGAAGCCTTTTTGGTGTCTAGCTTCATTAAAATACGCTTTATGATACGCTGTCTGAAGACAACATCGGGCATCTTTGACTGCAGTAGGTGGTGTTTTTCCTTGGAAATCGACAGTAGAATGGGACGCAAAGAGTTCAGCCAACAAGTTCGCTCCCTCAACAGGTGTGGTTTCAATGGAATTATCTGGCCGTGTGAGTGGTGGTATGGTAGATATGGGGATGTCAAATGAAAGCTTATGAAAACACGAGTTCAAAAATATATATGATATAATACTTGCGTACACTTTTCTTTATATTTAAAAAAAAATAGCCAAAAATCTTTGCCCCTACCCTATCTCAAAAAGTACTGATCAAAAAATTTTGAAAAATTCTAGAATAGTCTAAATAAAGTGTAGATTGAGCGAAAATTATCACGAGTGCATTATGTTTGATAATTTTTCTGGTATAAAAAATAACTATATGACATGACAGAATGGTGAAGGTTTGGAAAGTTGGGAATTCAACCGGGACTAAGAGCTACGAAATATCAATACGTATGCCGTGCTATAAGTAATATCATAACTGGTAACCAACGGATAGGTACCGAAAACAAAATAATTTTAGTTCATTCGTTTATAATTAAACAAATAGTTAGGTACTTAATATTTGTTTTAAATTTTTACTACTACAGTGTAGATTGAGCTAGATTCATTTATTGGCTATCAGATAGCTAATTTTTATTTTAGAGGTAATCACGGTACGGAATACTAATTAAGCAAATCGAACTTGCATTTGACCATTTATAAAATGTCTAAGATCCGTTTGTTTGGAGTTGATAGCAGAATTCTCTCAGTGTAGATGCAAATACATGTTGGGGTGCGCCCAAAAAAAAAGAGATTTTTTTATGCATTTTACTGGATTTTGCTACCTGTTTTGAATTATTTTTAAGGGTTCACCCTATTTTAGGCAGAAAATCTCCGCTGTACAATAGAGTTATAAAATGTAAATGAGGGTTCATCGGTAGCATAGCTGTCCGAGCATAACCTGCTTTTAGTGTTTAATAAATAAAATTATCTTAAAAATAAAGTTATAGAAATATAAGATTTATTACCAAAATTTTTTTATCTATAGGTCTATATACAAATTCATAATTCACGATATATAAGTACTTTAATTACGATCAAAAACAATCATCATCAAAATCTGAAGACTCGACTTCTCTTAAATTGATAATTAAGGGTTATATTTCCACAGTTTCTTTGATGTATTCCACATTTTATTTTCTTCTTCTATAACACGTCGAATGGCATTTTTCCAATTATCCTCTTTGATCCTCTCTATTCCGGCGAGTAATAATTGCCTTAAGTCTTGAAGTTTGAACGTGGTGTTTTCCCTGGCAACGAAACCTTTCATTTGCGCCCAAATTAGCTCTATGGGATTCAAATCGCAATGATATGGAGATATTCTAAGCATTATTATATTCTGTTCCTTTGCCATCTCATTGACTTCTTTTGTTTCGCACTTTTGAGAAGTTGCGCTTTTAACAGACCATCTTTATGTTTGAGATTTTTGTCTCTTAGCCATTGAAGAATATCCGCTTTCTTCCATGAATTCGTCAGGAGTCGTTGTAATAATCGAGAATGGTATGGGGCATTGTCTAATACTATAACTGATTCTGCTGGTATACATTCAATCATTTGTTGAAAGTACTCCTCAAAAACATCGGCCGTCATCTCCTCACAGTAACCTTTAGTTGACTTCGAATTCGAATTCCAACAAGCCACCGTCGAGAAATTCGTTTTTCACTACCGATATGTGCTATAATTAGCCTAGCTTGTTTGGCACTCTTTAATGTTTTTGTCAATCCAGAATTTTTTAACTGTGTGTCCCTCATTAACCCAAGTCTCATTTAAATGAAAAATATTTCTTTCTTCGGCTCGAAATTTTCTGATTGCTCGTAGATATTCACACAAATTATTTCTGTTTTATCGATAAAAACAGATTTTCTATTATGTTTTTCCCTACGAAAATTCAGGTTATGAAGGATTTTCCATGATTTCCATTTTTTAAAATCTGTTAAGTCCTAGTCTTCTCTGATTTCTTGCAAAACTTTATGTACAGTCCCTGGCCAAATTATTAGACGCACTGTATTTTTTTTAGTAATTTTATGTTTCTTAAGAGTTTTTATGCAATAATGGTATATTTAAACTACAATATTATTGATTTTTATTTAAAAGAATTGTTGTAGACTATATATTTGTATTTATTTTTAACATATGGCAACACTGTGTTGACAAAGTGATACATGAACGTAAACAACTACAAACCTGTATCAGTCGCGATCGGAATCGAGTCAGGTACGGACGTGTTTCTGTGGCTTTATGGACTGTGATTGTTTGTTTAACAGTTTTATACTACTCAGTTATTAGTTTATTTTGTATGCAGTGTTTTAAAAAAGTAATTAGACTATTTTCATTATGGGTAGAAAAGGCGATCTTTCACCACGTAAAAAAGCTGAAGTGAAGGCCCTTGTGATTGCGAAAACATTTACAAACCGAGAAATATCACGAAGATTGGAGGTTTCTGAAGCTAGTGTACGACGCATAAAAAAGAAAATTGAGTCAGGGAAGGAATTAAGCCCGAAAAGAAAGAAAAGATGCGGTAGAAAACCAATTTTCACTCCACGGTCAGAGAGATGTTTGAAGAAAATTTGTGTAGAAAACAGATTTGCTACCACAAAGGTAATAAAATCACAACTCCAGGATGCTAGCGTAAATGCTTCTGAGCGCACTGTTCGAAGAAAATTGAAAGAATTAGATTTTAAGGCCTGTCGCCCCGCCAGGAAGCCCAAGTTAACAGCTGCAATGAAAGCAAAGCGCCTGAAGTGGGCCAAACAATGGCAAGACAAAGATGTGGACTTCTGGAGATCGGTAAGATACAGCAATTTAATCAATAATTGATACATTATTATCATTTTCAGTTAAATAAAGCAAATAAACATGGAAGTTTATATATTTTTCCTATTTTTGACAGGTCTGCTTCAGTGACGAAAGCACATTCGAAATTTTGCAGAATAAAGCTCAGTATGTGCGTCGTCGCCATGGAGAAAAGTTTCATTCTGATTGTGTCGTCCCGACGGTTAAACATCCCACCAAAGTGATGATTTGGTCAGTCATCAGCGGCAAAGGCACTGGTCGTCTGTACGTCGTCAAAGGAATAATGAGGCAAGATCAGTACAAAGAAGTATTACAAAATCGGTTGATTCCGCAGCTCAGAGAATGGTTTCCAAATGGGGAACCATTCACTTTCATGCAAGATGGAGCTCCCTGCCACACTGCTCGGTCTGTTAAAGCTTTTTTGGCAGAAAAAAATATCCCTCTGTTGGATTGGCCGGGTAATAGCCCCATTGAAAATGTGTGGGAGCTGATGAAAAGAGAAGTGGCTAAAGATGTGATTACCAACAAAACCCAGCTCCTAGAAAAGATTATTCATGTGTGGAATCATCATCCTCAAATGCAGGAGACAGTACAATCTTGCATTGATAGCATGCCGCGCAGAATTAAAGCTTTGATAGCGGCTAAAGGTGGCTCAACTAAATATTGACTTTTACTAACATTAATTTCACTTTTCTTTAAAACTTAATAAACTTATGCTTTTCTAAATTAATGCTGTTTTATTTATGTCAAATAAATAGGTAATTGATTGGATAATATAAAAATAAAAAACAAATCAATTTAAAATAATAAAACGGTACAATATCACTCGGTAATTAATATTTTACATGAAATCTTGCAGTGCGTCTAATAATTTGGCCAGGGACTGTAGTGTAGGTATTTCTTTCTTAATGAAAAAATGATGTACTTTTCTTCTTATTGCGTTTTTAAAGTCTTTATCGACCTCTAAGGGCTCCTTTCTTTTGTGATTCTGAGGATCGTTGCAGGGATCGCGTTTTCTTTCTTTTTAGAAATCTATAAATAGTTGCTGATCCAACTCCCGTCATGTTGGCACAGGTCTCTACAATTTCACGGACTTGACTTGTTGGCTGTTGATACACTAGAGCATCGTGGACGTTAAGTATCATTGTTTTTTCTCACAGAGAAAATGTAGATTTACAGACTCCGCGAAGTTTGACCGGGGCAACACTGAAAGTTGAAGCCTCGCTGTTCTGATTTGAACTAAGCATATTATAGGTTTTTGCTTTATTTTTATACTTACACAGAATATTTTCATTGCATACTTAGGTACTTAGGCACCTACCTACCGATAAGTACTATGGTTAATTATATTCCAATAACTGCTAAAATCCCAAATAATTTTATTGTACCTATTATCATTATGCTTTATAACGCTGTAGATTTCTAGTTCTTAAGAATTTTTAATTGTTCTCATTTCGGCCTTTATCATACAAATAAGATTTTAAGTTACATCATTTACTCACTAAAATAAACTTTGAAATGCGTTGATTTATATAGCTTATTGTAAAGTTTAGAAGGCATGTAATAAAATATTTTTTAGAAAAAGGTCGCACTGTTGTTTTCAGATAGAAAATAAAGATGATTAAAACTAAAAATGCAAATAATTGGCAGAGAAATTTCGCACACTTATGGTTTATGACATTTTAATGTTTATAACCCATGTTGTGTGCTATCAACTCCAAACAAACGGACTATAACATAACGATCATTTATATTGATGAAACTAGGTTTTTACATAGTCAGTCCTTCAATCCACAAAAGTAATATCGTAAGATGGAATTTAAGAAAACTCATTATCCATTAAAAAAAGGGTTGAGTCAAGACCTGGTCAAACACGATAAACGAAAATATTATTTCTGGTAGATTAAAAGGAAATACGAAATGAAATGTACTCAGAGTAAATTACTAGAGTTTTTGGAAGTTTACTCATCCAATTTTCGAAACCACATAAACTCAATAAACAATTTTCCATAATTCTCCAAAAAAGTTGTGATGTGAACAACTGATTAAATGCGCAAAAAATGGTAAACGACGAACCGTCGGTAAATAAGGGAAAATTGGGAATTACGAAAATATATTATATTGATACCAGTAATTAGAAATACTGTGTTTTAGATGCGTTGAAAACCATGTAAAATTTTGATAGAATGAATTAAGGAGGTTGAGGTGGGATAGTCCCAACCAAAAGTTTTGAATGTTATCATTTAGAAATGGTTTGTATTGAATACTTAAAAATTTTTATGAGACTAACGATGATTATTCATAAAAATTCATTATCGAAAGATTTTAAAACTTAAATAATTTGACATGAATGGATTAACTTTTGGATGTTTTGTACAAACTTATAGAAAAAAAAAATGGAATTTTTAAAAAATTATCAAAGCAAATAATATGAAAAAATAAAAGAATTAAAAAAATATTTTGATAGTTAAAAAATAGGTAATTAATAAAAAATGATAATTAAAAATCTTAAAATTCCGGTGTCTTGAAGCGGCAACGCTGTAAAGTAATTTACTGTTGGCTCTACTGATAGGCTATATATAGATACTAGCCGTGCCCGCGGCTCCGCTCGCTTGGACTTGATTCGCCACTATCGTCACTGCTTATTCCTTAATTTACCCAACGTAATAAAAAAATATCTCCCATTATTTCCCCTTATCTCTTAATATTTCTCCTTATCTCCCATTGTCTCTACATAATTTCGATTATCTAGCCTTAAGTCTGCTCATCTCCCATTATTTCTCCTTATCTCTCATTATTTCTCCTTATCTCCCATTATTTCTCCTTATCTCCCATTATCTCACCTTATCTCCTATTATCTAGGCTTATCTCGACTTATCTTTCAATATTTCTCCTTATCTCCCATTATTTCTCCTTATCTCACATGATCTCACCATAACTCCCACTATCTAGACTTATCTTTGCTTATCTCCCATTATTTCTCCTTATCTCCCATTATTTATATTTATCTCCCATTAACTCACCTTATCTCCCATTATCGAGCCTCATCTCGACTTATCTCCCATTATTTCTCCTTATCTCCCATTATCTAGGCTTATATCGAATTATATAGAACATATGTTTAAATTTATAAAAACACGTAAATCGGATAAGTGGTTCTCAAGTGATAAGCGCACTAACGGACATACAGACAGACAGAAAGACGTTGCATTTTATATATATATTCTAGATAGAAGATTATAGATAACCTGGCCAGAGAACAAATGTATGAATTAAAAAAAAAAAACACGTAAATCGGAAAAGGGGTTCTCGAGTGATAAGCGCACTAACGGACAGACACTCAGACAGAGAGACGTTGCATTTTATATATATTATATTCTTTGCTACATGATATTGTTCCACATTTAATGCTTTAGGCAGTGTATTGCAAGAGAACGCGCTAGCGGCAAACTTTTCTCCGACTTGATTCACTGCTTATTCCTTATGTCGCCTAACGAAATAAAATATATCCTTTAACCTGGCCAGAGAACATACGTATGTTTAACAAAAAAGCACGTAAATCGAATAAGTGGTTCTCCAATGATAAGCGCACTAACGGACAGACAGACAGTCAGAGAGACGTTGCATTTTATATATATTATAGATATTCTTTGCTACATGATACTGTTCCATATTTAATGGTTTAGCATGTTTAAAAAAAAAAGCACGTAAATCGGATAAGTGGTTCTCCAGTGATAAGCGCACAAACGGACAAACAGACAGATATACGTTACATTTTTATATATATTATAGATGTAATAAAATATATATCTATAACCTGGTCAGAGAATATATGTATGAATTTAAAAAAAATCACGTAAATCGGATAAGTGGATCTCGAGGAATAAGCGCACTAATGGACAGACAGACAGACAGAGAGACGTTGCATTTTATATATATTATAGATATAGATTATTATTATTATTATGTAACCTGGCCAAAGAATATATGTATGAATTTAAAAAAAATACATATAAATCGGTTTTAGCGTGATAAACACACTAATGGACAGACAGACAGACAGAGAGACAATGCATTTTATATATATTATAGATTATAGATATTCTCTGCTACATAATATTGTTCCATATTTAATGGTTTAGGCGGTGTATTGCAAGGCAACGCGCTAGCGGCAAACTTTTTTCCGACATCATTCACTATTTTACGTCACTACTCATTCCTTATGCTACCTATCGTAATAAAATATAGCCTATAACCTGGCCAGAGAACATATGTATGTTTTAAAAAAAAAAGTACGTAAATCGGATAAGTGGTTCTCCAGTGATAAGCGCACTAACGGACAGACAGACAGACAGACAGAGAGACGTTGCATTTTATATATATTATAGATATTGAATTTAGTGTTTATTGTGATTAGCTGTTGTAAACAAGTAAAAAAAATGGATAATAATAAGAAATCAACAAATATTGATAAAAATGGTAAAAAAAAATTATGTGAAAGCGAAAACGCGTTACTGAGGCTGTGTACAATCAAAGATTAAGCCAACAAAGCGTTGGTAAACGGAACAGAAAATCAAGTATCTCCTAAACTCTGTGACAGTGGTCGTCGAATTGTTGACATGCGATCACTTGGAGAAAACTTAATATGTTCTTCATGTAATGAAACACTTTCATTATGTTATATTACTAATGAAAAACGCTGTGGTCTAGCATCAATATTAACCATAAAGTGTGATAAATGTCTAACGTACAACACAGTATCAACAGACAGTAAACGTATATCGAAGGACAATAAGGAACATTATAATGTTAATACTGAAGCTGCACTAGGTAATTATAAGTTAAACAAGGAGATTAATTAAATAATTAAAACAAATGCTTTAAATTATTTATTTTTATTTTATTTACAAAAACTAATACCCATTGCAAATTTATTATTAGTTAAACTTAATATTATTTACTTGCACCATATGTTTTAATTATATAAACTTATACTATACAATTTAAAATATTTAAATTTCCCGCCATTACTACTAAATGCAACGTTGCCGCTATTTCAGAGGTAAAAGGTAAATCATTCACAAGTACCTCCAATAATTGTTATTTTTCATAAAGTTGACGTATTCTCCATAAGACTATATGTATTGTTAATTTCGATTTTTATTTAAATAGGTTTCCTAAAGACCTTAAATTTTTCACAGAAAATTTCTAAACTAATTATTAATCTATCGAAATAAATCTATACAAAATAGTTTTCATATTTTACGTTTAAGCCATCAGCCTGCTTAATAAACTCATTTACCAAGAAAAAGCTCACATTTAATTTGCGAAATCACCTAACAATATCTGAAACCTATATCTTATTTTTATTTTATGGAAATTTATGATATAATAGCAGATACGGGGAATCATTTCGAGCTTACTACAGTTTATTATTAACTACCTAGTATAGCTGTATATATAACTAAAAATAAAATAGGAAAACAAAAAAAACAATTAAGTGTTAATTCAAATACCTGTTTTTTAAAATAATTTTAAGAACCAACTTTCTACTGGCTATTGTTGAAGTTATTACTTTATTGTAATTATTAATAGTATAAATTACCAACCACGTTAAAATTAATTAAGCATTGTATTAGATGTAATTTGTGTGTTAAATTTACATCTTATTATTATTTTTCTTTTTGTTTAGATTCCCAGCCACCAGATGTCACCAACAATACGGCTCAAGGTGGTCGTCGAAGTGGGGCTGATAGAGTTAACAGATACACTTCTTCAGCTTCAGAAGATGGTACAATTGGTACCGGTACTGGGAGATGGAAGGTAAATTATTACTTTTGTTAATGGTAAACATTGTAAAAACATTTAATTGAAGAAGACAAATTGATATTTGTGTTTTATAACTTTTATTAGAAACAATATTGGATATATGCCAATTTGTTATAGTTAATTTTTAAATAAATTATATCAACAAATGCATGAAAAATAAAGTCCTCTCTACAAAAGAAAAGCAAGAAGTTATATAAAGTTTTTGCGGTTTTAATAAAATTTTCCAATTTGAAAACTTAATTGTCTCTACAACGGTACATTTTTTAGAAAAAAAATTTTTTGAAACTTTCATTTCAGTACTAGTTTATTACATGCTTTAAATTAAACCTGTCAAATTTTCAATTTTCGATACACACTATACAATTTACATAAATTTTACTGTACGAGGCTGGTTTGAAAAGTCCGTGCAAAGTCCGAGAGATGGCACCACCGGCGCGTATCGAGGTCATGTTTAGTTAGTAGCATCTCTTGAATGAACGCACACCAAGTCTCAGCCATATTGGTCTATTTCTTTGTGTTTGGCATCCGTGTGAATCAAGGAAGTCGAGTGATTTTCAAGAAATGGACGAAAAAGAATTTCGTGTGGTGATTAAACATTACTTTATGAAAGGCAAAACGCCTCAGGAGACTAAAGAGAAGCTTGATAAACATTATGGTGACTCTGCACCTTCGATTAGAACAGTTTATAAGTGGTTTCAAAATTTTCGGACTGGCCATATGGGCACAAGTGACGCTGAACGTTCTGGACGGCCTGTGGAGGTTACGACTCCAGAAATCATTGATCAAATCCATGATATGGTGATGGATGACAGAAGAGTTAAGGTGCGTGAGATTGCTAGTGCTGTGGGCATCTCGACTGAACGGGAACATAATATTTTGCATAAACATTTGGACATGAGAAAGTTATCCGCAAGATGGGTCCACGATTGCTCACGCTTGACCAAAAACGGAATCGTGTGAAGTTTTGCAAGGATGGTTTGCAGCTGTTCCAGAAGAATCCGGAGGACTTTAAGCGTCATTTCGTCACTGTGGATGAAACATGGATACATTACTATACTCCTGAGACCAGACAACAATCTAAACAATGGGTTACCAAGGGGGAATCTGCACCAAAAAAGGCGAAGACCGTTCCTTCGGCCGGAAAGGTTATGGCGACTGTCTTTTGGGATTCGCAAGGGATAATCCTCATCGACTATCTGGAAAGGGTAAAACTATTACAGGTGAATATTATTCATCGTTATTGGACCGTTTGAAAACCGAACTGCAAGAAAAACGCCCGCGATTGGCCCACAAGAAAGTCCTTTTCCATCACGACAACGCACCAGCACACACCTCAGCAGTTGTGGTCGCAAAATTAATGGAAATAGGATTCCAACTCGTTTCACATCCCCCTATTCTCCAGACTTGGCTCCCTCGGACTACTATTTGTTCCTCAATTTGAAGAAATGGCTGGCGGGACAAAGATTTTATTCAAACGAGGAGGTGATTGCAGACACTAATGGATATTTTGCAGACTTGGACAAATCCTGTTATTCGGAAGGGATCAACAAACTAGAACATCGTTGGACGAAGTGTATAAGCCTAAAAGGAGACTATGTCGAAAAATAAAAAAGGTGTACCCCAAGCACATAAGTAGTTTTTATTTTTGCACGGACTTTTCAAACCAGCCTCGTAGCTAATTAGGTTTAGTTATCTGCAGAAATTTTCTACAAACATTTTTTTTTAAATTGACATAAGTTTTTTGCCTATGTGATGAAGACTTTTTTTTGTGTACAACTGTATAACAATACTCGAAATGTGCCAGTGCGGTATCCAGCGTTTATTTAATTTGTTACATATCCATATTTAGAACTAATGTTGTCTCCTATAATTAATTAGGCGTTAGTCAACAAGCTGTTTTCAATCGGCTACGAGAGATGGGAATGATTCAGAAGCCGGTAGATGGGTATCACATGAGTTAAACGACAGGCAAATGGAAAAACGCAAAAACACGTGTGACATTTTGCTCGCTCGGTACAAAAGAAAGTCGTTTTTGCATCGTATAGTTATAAGGGATGAAAAGTGGATTTATTTTGAGAATCTAAAGCGCAAAAAATCATGGGTAGACCCAGGCACACCATCCACATCGACCGCAAGACCGAATCGCTTTGGCAGAAAGACGATGCTCTGTGTTTGGTGGGACCAGAGGAGCGTGGTCTATTATAAGCTGTTAAAATCTGGGGAAACGGTTAATACCAAACGTTACCAACAACAATTGACCGATTTGAACCGTTCGCTGCTTGAAAAAAGGCTAGAATACCGAAAGAGGCAACACAAAGTTATTTTTCTTCATGACAGTGCTCCATCACATACGGCAAAACCAGTTCGCGACACGTTGGAAGCACTCAGCTGGAAAGTTCTACCCCATGCGGCTTACTCACCAGACTTGACCCCTTCCGATTACCATTTGTTTGCATCGGTGGGTCACGCACTTGCTGAGCAGTGCTTTGGTTCGTACGAAGATGTGAAAAAATGGCTCGATGAATAGTTCGCAGCAAAAGGGAAAGATTTTTACTGGCGTGGTATTCACAAATTGCCCGAAAGATGGGAAAAATGTATAACAAGCGATGGAGCATACTTTGAATAAAGCACTTTTTATCATTCTTCCGAATTTAACATGTTTTTTGAGAAAAAAAATCCGCATTTCGTACTTGTACACCGGGTATAATACATCATTACATTGAAAAATAGTGAACTTAAAGAATTCGTCTTTCTGTATTAACTCTATGAGTTTCTAATTGTACTTGATCGAAGGTATTTTTTAAGCTAATGAAACATAGTAACGCCTATTGCATTCTATTTATTTTTTGGTAATTTGCCACGATATCCTTTCCCATCTAAACTTCTGTTGTTCCTCTGAAAGTATTCGTTTCTTGTTATTGTCTTTGTAGTTAGTTTTGTTATTATCTTAAGCTGTAGCTAGAAGGTTTATTCCTCTATAGTTTTCTCCTCTGCCGCATTTGAACAAGTCGTTAATAAAACCGTTGTGGAATTTTTTCCATCGTTCAGTTTTTATTATTTTTCTATGTAATTAACACTCATTAGTTCATTCTTATTTGATGGTAAAACGCCATATCTGCTTTTGAAGCCCAAAAAATTTCTTTTTCCATTTTTTTTTGTGAAATTCTTCGAGTGTTTCTTTTGATGTGGTGGTATTGCGGACTCTTATAATTGATGGTCGCTTAGTTGGTTGTAGACGGGATAGGCGATTGTGCTTGTTTGTGCACTGCTGCCTCTTGGCGTATTGTGATCTCCTCTCTTGGTTAGATGAGCATATCCCCCCCCCCCCGAAGGTAATTGTGCTATTGTTAGCACACCAAAGAATACATTGACGGCTAAAAATGTTCTCGAAACACATTGTTTCAAGAATACGAGTGGTCACGTTCTTACTTAGACTGTAGCTCCCAATCTTGTTCACTCGTCCGCTTTTTCATTACCTTTTATCTTCGAATCTCATAGAGCCTACAATAAGTAGGAGGATAGTTCTAACACGTCTAAAACATGTAGAGCAGCTAGATTGTCTATAAGAATATATATTTTTTGGTTGCGGTAGTCCCGTCTAATACTACGGACTTTTACAATTATACAATACATTATTCTACAAGCATGCGTCAGGTAATTTGGTTAGACTTCCATTGCATTGCTATTAAATTTCTTTTCGAAACCGTGGTGTTAAACCTTTAGTTGAACACATTTTATATTACGTACTCAAAGTGCTTCAGCTGCTTTAATTTTTTTTCTTCGTCTGTCTTAATTGCATCGTATTTTATGGTAACATCATTTTACAAAAATAGCATTAAAAGGTCTCAATGACAGTTTTCAGGAATACAAAGGAAAGTTTATTTCAACTATTCGATTTTTCCTTCTCCTTAAAAAGTTTTTACTTTGGCTTACTGGTTTTTTGACTTAACGATGATAACTGGCACGTACAGTCTGTCAAGTAAGAACGTGACCGCTCGTATTCTTGAAAAAAATGTGTTTCGAGAACATTTTTTGCCATCAATGTATCCTTTGGTGCGCTAACAACGGCGCAATTGCCTTAATAAGTTGTCCAGTTGCCTCCTGGCATTTTCGAGGCATGCCGTCGACGAGATTTTCTGCAATGATCTACAAATTTTTTGAATCTTGCGAGACAACTGAGTCAAAGTCCGCAGAGTCTAAGCTTTCTTTTTACAAGGGACCAAACCTTTTTTATAGGATTGGCGTCCGGCGATTATGAGGGCCACTCTAGTATTTTATGGTCTCAAGCGATCCGCTTCGCGACGTGATTTTCGCCCAGCAAGTATTTCTTCAACGTACTTCGGAATTTGACAAAATAAGCACGAAGATGTTGAATGATCTCAAGGAGCACATTCTAATCCGATTTTCTTAATTTTGCTGCTCCTTGACGTCAATTGCGGGTCCCATGAAAACAAAGACACGATTCGTTTTTGGACTTTCGAAGCGACTTGATCGACCGAGCCACGTTTTGGCGAGTCGTCGACATTTTTCGTCTCGTTAAAATGATTCACCCACTTCTTCACAAACGATACTGACTTTTTAATATATTTAGCGACCGCAAAATGTGGCATTTTAGGTCCCTTTGGATGGGATTTTGAATTTTCCTTGATTTCGACGAAAGTTCGGAATGGACTGATACTTTTACTAAAATGCGTCGTAGACAAAGGTTTCTTCTACCGATTTTTTGTTGAATCGCTAGAAACACATCTACCAAAAATGAATTATCGCGGACACGTTCTTACTTGACAGACCGTGTGACACATCAGTCGCGACATAGGCATAAATGTCTGGACCACAACGGGAAATATCAGCCAATGTCATTATTTACTATGAAAATAAAACTATGTTATCATATAAGAATTAAATTAGTAAAGTAAATCCCAAGATATAAGATCCTTCCTTTTTGCTTTTTCAGTGAGACAATAAACGACCCTATTAAGGTTTTGTGCATAGTTGCCAGATATTACGATAAACATATTTTTATTTTACCTCCTTTGTATACCGCCCTCACTTGCACCAGCAATTATATTGGATCTATTTTTACCTATCTATTTACTACCGGTTTGGAGCCCTTTAAGTATTTGATAATATAGGCCTAATGACCACAGGTCCCCATTAAGATTCGAAAGATACATTTTATTATTATTATTATTTTTAATTTTACTTTGCAACTTACAATGTAACGGTTCTATTTTAATTATGTGGCGTCCGTGGGAAAATTGCAATAGTGGCTATCGCAAGAGAAAACATTTATCACTTGACGCTAAACAAATAGTGAAAAATGTTTACGACAGTTTGGTAAAAAAAAAATTGAAGAAACAAAGTTATTTGCAAGAAACCAGTGAACTAACAATAACCATTCCTTTTTATTAAATATTAGGTTTCCGCCAAGATCCAACAGCTTCTCAATACGCTAAAAAGACCAAAGCGAAGACCGTTACCGGAATTTTATGAAGACGATGATATAGAATTGGAATTAGCTGCTAATCCAAAAGATCCAAATGCACCAAAACCAGAGGTAGAGTTAAAATCATTTTTTGTAATAACACAAAATTAATACGTTTCATTTTTAGTGTTCCGCACGGAACACTTATAAGTTCACTTCGGTGTCTGTCTGTCTGTCCGTCTGTCTGTCTGTATGTCACACCCGATTTTCTCCGAAACTATTTGTCACAGAAAGTTGAAATTTGGTAATAATATAGGAATTGATGGCCTCATCAAAGCCGTGTAGTTTTGAAAGTCAAATTTTGACTTAAGGGGTTAGTTTTGGGGGGTGAAATCGGAAGTGAAAAAAAAAATTTTTTGGTAGGTCATCGAGTGTGGTATCAAATGAGAACTTGTGAAAGCACGAGTAAAATATATATACAGTTGTGGTCAAAATAATAGCAGTGGTTCAATAAAAAATAACTAAAACTGTTGAAAGGTAACTGCAAAATTCCATTAAGGCAAAAAATATTTTATCGTTTAAAAACTTATCAACTGTGCTGAAGTTTCAACAAAAAATATGTATATAAAAATAAATATAAACAAAGTATTTATATTTTTTGTAGCAGGAGATGAATTTTTCTTGGTCAAAATAATAGCAGTGTTCGCTTAACACTGGTGTGTTTCAAACCTAAATGGTTTTTGCTCCTTGTGTTTCAAATTTAGAATAGTTTTGTGTCAGATCCATCAACACTTTTTCTGTTTTCAATACAACTATGGGAAGGAAGAAGCACTGTTCTCAAGAAAAACGTGAATTGATAAGAAAATTGCGTTGTGATGGAAAATCTTACATGCAGATTCAAAATATTTTGGGATGCTCAGCTAAAATGGTAGCAAACGCTTTAAGATGGCTAACCTGAACTAACCTGAAACTCACGGTCGTAAACGCAAAACTACATCCAGGGTTTTTATGCATGACAATGACCCAAAACGTAGCAGTCGATTATGTAAACAATTTTTAGAAAAGAAAAAAATTAATGTCTTAAATTGGCCAGCTCAAAGCCCAGATCTGAACCCGATAGAAAATCTGTGGGACGATATTAAAGATAAAGTAGCACGTGAAAAAACTTAAGAATCAAGACGAGCTCTGGGCTGTAATCAGAGATTCTTGGAATCTCTCTTCTGATCATTTTATACCACCGTAACAACATTTTTTATTTTAAACGCAATCAACGTACGGAACACTAATTGTGCAAGTTCAACTTGCACTTGACCGATTATTATATTTAACTTGACATTTATTCAAATTGCATTATTTTTAACTATTTAATGTAGAAAATTGTTATTTAAGCGTTTTTCTGATAAGTTAGAATGGTAAAGATTTTTTTGCATAAGAAACTTTATTTACTTGTTACAATTGGATGTCAACAGATTTTATTTATTAATTTATATACGAATTAAACCTTAACTAACCAAAATCTTAAAGTAGACTGTACATACCAAAACTCTAATATGATAAAAAAACATTCCTATATGAAAATATTAGACACCCAGAATCATAGGGGATACATTACACATGCACCCAAAATTTCTGACACTTTTGGCAGAAAACAAGTATGAAATTGCATAATTTTTTTTGCTTGTAACCAAAATATTTTGATATTTAAACAATCTTTAAATAAGGAGAATTTTTTATAAATTTTGGCTTGACAGTTCTGTAATACAGCCAGTCGCTAATTAAGAACAAGAATTATAAATCAATATTTTTATTTTATAGGTAGTTGTATGTCTCCAGCTGTAGGTGAACAGTTAACTATACCATCAGGGTTACCTAGAAATTTAGAAGCGGCTATATTAAGGTATGGTAATGCTAGTTACAAGGCGCCAGTAGCAACCGTTTTGGATCCTAATGGAAAATTATCAACGACATTAACATATGGTAAGTAATTATTCCTTAATAATTTTTACTGTACAACTTTCTTGATAAAGCAGTAGACACCCTTCAAAATTTGGTTTGTCCTATACTGAATCCAAAATATCTCTAAAAAATTGGTATTTCTCAACAATTAAAATGTTTCTCAAAGACAGTTAATGTTGGGTCTGGGAAAAAGTTCGTGGCGTTTTTCCCGATAGATGGCGTCAATTGCAAATAACTCAAGAAACACAGATCGCAGCGATACCACTAAACGCTCGTTGGAAAGGTGACACTTCGAGCGTTACTTTGAGTGTATAAACATCAAAATTGGTCCAGTGGTTGGAAAGTTGTTTGCGTTTGAAAATGGAGAAGAGTAATGAAAGGTTGCGCTATATTTATTTATTTATTTATTTATTTACTGCACTTTACAGATTGATCACAGAGATCTTTCCAATTACAAAGTACTAGAACTTAAATTAACTTAATTTAAATAATATTACATAATAATCTACATACACTTAAAACAACGCACGCAATTTAGTTTTGAAAAGACTGCACTTATCATTAAATATATCTACACTATTCTGGATTCCATTGTATAGCATGCAAGCATTATACAATGGAGATCCGAGGTGATAGTTATTATGGGCTACATCTGATATATAGAAAGTGCTATGATTTCTTGTGGTATTCGTTGGCACATTAAAATATAAGTTGGACAGAAATGCCGGGTCATCAATGAGACCATTCGCTACTTTGTACAAGTAGAACATGCAATATTGTTTTCTACGTTTCTCTACGGTTACCATCCCATACCGTTCGTGCAACAGTGTGGAAGAGATCATAGAGTTATATGAACCGGTTTATTTATAATGCATGTAACGCATCATTTTATTCTGTATCAATTGAAGTGTTCGCTTGTGACAATTATAAAAGGGTGACCATACTATACTAGCATATTCTAATATACTTCGAACATAGGATATGTATAGCTGTTTTATGAAATTTGTACTTCTAAAATCTTTTGTGCTTCTGACAATTAAGCCATACATTTTGTTCGCTTTACTTGCTGTATAACTTACGTGATAGTTAAACGTCAATTTGGAATCAAAAATCACCCCTAAGTCCTTTATCTTATCCTCATACAAAAGTGGGACATTCTCAATACTATATGTAAACTTTATCGGCTTCAGTTTTCTAGTATAAGAAACAACAGTACACTTACTTACACTAAAGTAAATCTTATTGTCAATTGCCCATTTTGCAACGTTGTCTATATCATTCTGCAAAATCCGGCAGTCAGCAAGCGATCTGATTTCATAATAAAGTTTTAAGTCGTCAGCAAATAACAGGCAGGATGCATTTTTAACTACACCAGTGCTGCCGTTGATATAGAGTAAAAAGAGCAGAGGTCCTAGGTTGGACCCCTGCGGAATCCCGGATGTAGGTGTAAAAGGTTTGGACTCATTTTGCACTATTATTACGACAAAGGAAAGCACGCTGCGCAGGCTTGTGAAAAAATTTGTGCTGTGTACGGTGAAGGTACTTTATCAAAATCTGCTGCGCGGAAATGGTTCGCTCGCTTTCGTTGTAGTAATTTTGATGTGAAAGGTGAGTCACGCTCTAGTCGTCCAATCACTGAAAAAGCTGATGAAATTCTTGAAAAAGTCCAGCAAGATAAGCATATCAGCAGTGTTAATATTGGTATGGAGCTAGGCATTGACCACAAAACGGCTACACAAAGCTGGCTACAAAAAGAAGCTCGATGTATGGGTTCCTCATGAGTTGAGCGCGAAAAACATGACAGACCGAATTAACATCTGCGATGCGCTGCTGAAACGCAATGAAATCGAGCCATTTCTGAAACGTGTCATAACCGGCGATGAAAAATGGATCACGTACGACAATCAGAGGCGTAAAAGATCGTGGACAAGGGATGGTGAGCCGTCACAAGCGTTCGCGAAGCCAGGATTGACGCCGAAAAAGGTAATCCTGTGTGTGTGGTGGGACTGGAAGAGAATCGTCCACTATGAGCTACTTCCAGTTGGTCAAACGATTGATTCTCAACTCTGCTGTGGACAACTAGAGAGATTACGCCAGTCAATTGAAAGAAAACGGCCCAAATTGATTAATAGGGAAGGTGTTGTCTTCCATCATGACAACGCCCGACCACACACTTTTTTGATGACCCGTCAAAAATTGCGAGAGCGTTGGGAAGTTTTGATGCATCCCCCGTATAGTCCAGACATAGCACCCTCTGACTATCACTTGTTCCGATCTCTGCAGAACTCTCTTAATGGAATTAAACTGCTTTCAAAAGAAACCTGTGAAAACCACTTGATTCGGTTTTTCAACCAGAAACCTCAGAAATTCTTCACCGATGGCATCATGGATCTACCCGAAAAATGGTGAAACATTGTCGATAATAATGGAGCATATTTGGTTTAAATAAATTCATTTTCACACTATAAGAAAACCAGTTGAATTTTACTAATAAAGCGCCACGAACTTTTTCCCAGACCTGATATTAATAATAATGTTTTTTCAGATAAGTACATTTTATTTTTTGTTATAAACAACACAACTAAAACCAAAAAATTAAACGAAGAGTATAGTTTAATTCAGAATTTGAAACTAAACACGTGAACGAATTTTTAACAAATTTTAAAAACTGTAAATTTTTAATTTAAATCAATACTTATATAAAACTTTAATTCAATATCTCAATTGACTGATTGATTTGTTTACAAATTTATGTCACTCAAAACAGTGTCCGAAAATCCTTATGAACTCAAGTATGAAGTCTTGACTTAAGTGGTCATCCTTGGTAATAATTAAGCAAAAAAAATAAAAATTATTATTGAAGGGATTATCGCCAACATGAAGAAATGAAACGAAAGAACAAACAGTAGTTTTACCTTGCCAGTAATCAGAATTGTAAACCGCACAAGTCAAGAGGATAAACAAGAAAAGAGCTTTCGGTATACTTCACAGCGCGTAATAGTTTGGCTGAGCGTTTCAGGGGAGCGAAAATAATACCAACTTTATATCAACATAATATTGAAGCCGTTCTTTCGATTCGATGAACCGAAATTGAACCCTAAGAATGTTCTTGAAGCCGATTCATCTCTTAGAAAAGTGACGTTGAAGTATAGGCTCGCGTGATTGTTCGCCGATAGACTGTTTCGTCTGGGGTTATCTCAAGAAGCGAATTAATAAAAGAAGAATCACAATAAATCCGTCAGCAAAAATAGTCATCAGAAATAAGGTCAAGAATTTCGACCAGAATAAGATGTATAAAGCTCTGAAGGCCTAGCCAAAGAGGTGTCGGGAAACATACTATAATAAGGATCCTCATACCGAGATTTTTAACTAACTATTCTTAAACACAGAAAATAGACAATATGCAAGAAGAACAAACTATGCTGCACATACTTCAAGGAGCTTCAGGAAGGGTTGGTTTAAAAATCAATCTATCCAAGACTCAGTTTATGACAAATCTTGTATTGAACGACACTATAAAACTGAATAACGTGGAGATCAAGCAAGTTCACCGATATAGATACCTAGGACATAAAGTCACCATAGGCCGAGACAACCAAACACAGGGGTAGCGGCCCCTGGCTCAGTGGTGTAGTCCCTTGCTTACTGTGCAGAAGGTCGAGGGTTCAATCCCGCAGGTCGATATACTTATTTATTAAATTATTTAAGTACTAGCCGTACCCGCGGCTCCGCTCGCCTGGACTTGATTCACCTTTATCGTCACTGCTTATTCGTTATGTTTATATTATTATATAGCTCGAGAGGCCTTAGAGGCCCATGGCTTGGTTGCATACTTGTCTTCACTTCTTTTTGTCTCCTGTTAGCTTTTCCCATTGCGGGATTCCCATCAACTCCGGATCTTGCTATACTGCCTGAATCCATGTAGATCGAGGTCTACCCTTCTTCCAACCACTCTTCTTATTAGGGCTTGCTTTGCCTGTCTTTCTTCCTTCATCCTTGCCACGTGTCCCAACCATATTAATCGCTGGCTTCTTATGATTTGGCTTATAAGAGGTTTCGTATATAGGCATTTTAATTCGTAATTTGTTCTTCTTTTCCACAGTCGCTCTTCTTTCCTTCCTCCGTAGATTCTTCTTAAAGCTTTCCTTTCCCACACCTCCAACGTCTCCTTTTCTCTCGCATTCAGTTTCCACGTTTCTAATCCATATGTCACCGTGGGTCTGACAACTGTCGTATATATTCTTTCTTTTGCTTTTCTCGATACATTCTTTGATTTCAATATTGGATTCGTTGCCCTTAAACATCTCTGTCCTTTCGCTATTCTTTCTTGTATCTCTGTCCTTTTTTGTCCACTCTCTGTTATTGTTACTCCCAGATAATTAAATTTATCTACTTTTTCAGACATATATCTTTTCCCTAAGTTGTTTATTATATCTAAACTTTTATTGTTTTTATTATCCTTCTTCTTTGTAATTTTCATGTGTTTTGTTTTTTCCTCATTTATCTTTAGTCCTCTCATCCGTCCCCTTTCTTCTATCCTACTTATGACTTTTTTGAGGTTCTCTTTTGCTCTTGCAATCACTGCTACATCATCCGCATAGGCCAAGCATTGGCAGGTTTGTTGGTATATCGTTTCATTTGTTTTTATTTCTGACTGTCGGATTATCTTCTCTAGTACCAAATTAAATAGACGTGTCGACACTGGATCCACCTGTCTTAATCCTCTCTTCACCTTAAACTTATCTGATTCTTTGCCCTCAACCAACACTCTATTTTCTGTGTCATTCAGGGTCATTCTCACCATGCGAATCAATTTACCATTATCTTGTAGAGTCCTTCTCTATTTACAGAGTCATATGCTTCTCTGAAATCCACAAAGACCAAGTGTAGTGCCAAATTTCGTTCTAAGCTATTATCTTGGATTTGCTTAATCGAAAATATCTGGTCTGTAACCGATCTATTTTTCCTGAATCCACACTGTTACTCTCCCAGAATAGATTCGGCTTTCTCTTCTAGTTTGTTTTTGATAGTCACCACTACTATCTTGTACACGACATCCAGTAAGGCTATTGGTCTATAATTAGCACATATAGTTTTTTCTCCTTTTTAGTATATTAGACAAATGAACGACTCTCTCCAGCTTACTGGCATCTTTTCTGTTTCCCATATTTCTTGCACCAACCAGCATATTTCATTTTCCAGATTTACTCCTCCAGTTTTTATCATTTCTGCTGTTATACAATTTCCACCCGGGGCCTTATTTTTTTTGGGTTCTGAGTATTTCTCTTATTTCTTCTTTACAGGGTTTGTTTGTCCCCTCCTGCCCTTCAGTTAATTTTGCTTCCTATTTCTCATTCAACTCCTCATTTTCATCTCCATTTAATATTTCTTTAAAGTATTCCGCCCATCTATTCTGTCTTTCTGCCAAGCTTGCTGCTAAACTTCCATCTTTTTTTCCTACATATTAGCATTTTGTCTCTGTTTATTCCCTTTGTATTTTATAAAAGAAAAAACACGTAAATCGGATAAGTGGTTCTTGAGTGCTAAGCGCACTAATGGACAGACAGACAGAGAGACGTTACGTTTTATATATATTACAGAGATTATTATTATTATATAACCTGGCCAGAGAACATATGTATGAATTTAAAAAAAGCACGTAAATCGGATAAGTAGTTCTCGAGTGATAAGCGCACTAACCGACAGACAGACAGAGAGACGTTGCATTTTATATATATTATAGAAGATTATAGATAACCTGGCCACAGAACAAATGTATGAATTTAAAAAAAAACACGTAAATCGGATAAGTAGTTCTCGAGTGATAAGCGCGCTAACGGACAGACAGAGAGACGTTGCATTTTATATAACATATATTACAGATATTCTTTGCTAGATGATATTGTTCCATATTTAATGGTTATTGCAGTATATTGCAAGAGAACGCGCTAGCAGCAAACTTTTTTCCGACTTGATTCACTATTATCGTCACTGCTTATTCCTTATCTAATCTAACGTAATAAAATATAGCCTATAACCTGATTAGAGAACATATGTATTTTTTAAAAAAAAAGCACGTAAATCGGATAAGTGGTTCTCTAGTGATAAGCGCACTAACGGACAGACAGACGTTGTATTTTATATATTATTTAAGTATATTTGGCCTGGCCAAGTAACATACATAGGTAGTAGTTGTTCGCAGAAATGCAATAACGTCCGAGGCAGCACTACCGCGTTGTCTAAAAGGTGCTGTGAAATACAGAAAAGTATATTTCGACACTTAGACAACGTTGACTGGTATTACGATATCCTCGTCGATAGCCTTAGAATATGAAAAAGGGTAAAATCCCTACTCAGGCGGGGAGGTGAACGATAAAACAAAACATGAAATTCAGCGGAGAATGGGTCTCTTCTGGATGGCATATGGCAAATTGGACTATACCATATATTTAAATCTAATCTTCCGATGTGTTTAAAAAGAAAAGTTTTTGACAGATGCGTACTACCCGTTCTTACGTAAGTAGCCGATACTTTCACATTGACGAAGAAAAATATCAACAAAATATGCAAAGAAAAATGAATGTTAATGTTACGCGTTACCCTTGAAATGCGGATTTCAGACAATAGATGGTGCACCAATGGAGTTGTGCTATAAAGATTTGACACTGCGCCATTTTGTTGTGTCATCAACAAGTGTCAGACGCGCACGAGTGATAAATTGGAAAAGTGTGTGCATAGTGTTGTGTTCAATATGTCGAAATTTATACCGAACAAAGAGCATTCGCGGACAGCATTAATTTTTTGTTTTCGTTTGAAGAAAACTGCTGTTGGATCATACCGATTACTTCGAGAAGCTTATCGTGAACTTGCTCCATCGCAAGATACGTGTGAACGATGGTTTCGACGTTTCAAAAGTGGTGACTTCGATGTTGCAGACAAGGAACATGGAAAACCGCCAAAAAAATACGAAGATGTGGAATTGCAAGCATTGTTGGACGAAGATGATTCGCAAACACAAAAACAACTCGCCAAGCAATTGGGCGTTAGTCAACAAGCTGTTTCCAATCGGCTACGAGAGATGGGAAAGATTCAGAAGTCCGGTAGATGGGTACCACATGAGATGAACGACAGGCATGGAAAAGCGTGACATTTTGCTCGCTCGGTACAAAAGGAAGTCGTTTTTGCATCGTATAGTTACAGGGGATGAAAAGTGGATTTATTTTGAGAATATCAAGCGCAGAAAATCATGAGTAGACCCAGGCGCACCATCCACATCGACCGCAAGACCGAATCGCTTTGGCAGAAAGACGATGCTCTGTGTGTGGTGGGATCAGAGGGGCGTGATCTATTATGAGCTGTTAAAACCTGGGGAAACGGTTAATAGTAAACGTTACCAACAACAATTGACCGATTTGAAACGTTCGCTGCTTGAAAAAAGGCCAGAATACCGAAAGAGGCAACACAAAGTCATTTGCAGCACACAGCTGGGAAGTTCTACCCCATGCGGCTTACTCACCAGACTTGGCTCCTTCAGATTTCCACTTGTTTGCATCGATGAGCAGCGCTTTTGTTCGTACGAAAATGTGAAAAAATGGCTCGATGAATAGTTCACAGCAAAAGGGGAAGATTTTTACTGGCGTGATATTCACAAATTGCCCGAAAGATGGGAAAAATGTATAACAAGCGATGGAGCATACTTTGAATAAAGTACTTTTTATCATTCTTCCGAATTTAACATGTTTTTTAAGAAAAAAAATCCTCATTTCATACTTGTATACCTGGTAGAGATCACATCATAAATCACATTATCAGGAAAAGAACGGGGGTACAAGACGCAGTCAATTTCATTTTACTTAAATGGAACTGGGCTAGACATGTTGCTAGGTTTAAGGATGGACGGTGGACAAAAAAAATTATAGAGTTGCGACCAAGATCCGAAGCTTATCGAAGTAGAGGGGACCACCAAGTCGGTGGACTGATGATTTGAAGAAAATGGCCGGAAATTGGATACAAGTGGCCCAGAACAGAAAACGGTGGCAAGACTTGAGGGAGGATTTCGTCCAGCAATGGACAGTATAAGCAGATGATGATTCTTAAATATTAATAAAATTATTCTACCTTAAATTCGTTCAAATACAACTACGTTCGTCCTTAATTTAACAGCAAATACATTTTTTAATAAGTTATTTAAGTAAAAACTACGTTAAGGCATATTTATTATTCACCTTTATTATTTGTTTGCTAAGTAACAGTATAAAGATTTATTTTAATCAACACATCTATTATTATGAGTATTTTGATTCTTTAGTCGATTCTAGACACATTTGATGTTATACTCGTATATTGTCATTCGCTAAAAAGAATTAGAATTTAATATGATCAAATTATTTAAAAATTTAAATTTCAACGAAGTCTATTAAGTTCAAAATATGTTCCTTTCAAAAAATCTGTAAATATGTACCTGGGAAATTATGCAATTTAGATATACAGTCTGTCAGATAAGAACGTTACCGCTCGTATTCTTGAAAATATGTTTCGAGAAAATTTTCCTGCCATCAATGTATTCTTTGGTATGTTAACCACGGCGCAATTACCTTAGTACGTTGTCTAATAGCCTCCCGCATTAACAATCGCCCGACATCTTCGAGGTATGCTGATCTCCATCATTTTTCGAATCTAAAGAGAACTGAGTCAAAATCCTCAGAATTTTTCCTCTGAGCATTCTCTTTACAAAGGACGAAACGATTTCAGTAGTCCGTCCGGCGATTATAAGGGCCACTCTAGTATCTTATCGTGGGCGCAAGCGAACCGCTTCATGATGTGATTTTCGCCCAGCAAAGGTTTCTTCAACGTGCTTCGGAATTTGACATCATGAGCACGAATAGTCTCATGGACACACTCAAACCCCATTTTTTTAATTTTGCCGCTCCTTAACAGCAGGAACAATTTCGGGTCCCGTGTAAACAAAGACACGATTCGTTTTTCGACTTTCGGAGTCACTTTGCCAACCGAGCCACGTTTTGGCACGTCGTCGACATTTTTCGTCTCGTTAAAACGAATTACCCACTTCTTCACAAATTACACCGACTTTTTAATATATTTAGCGGCCACGAAATGTGTCATTTTAGGCCCCTTTGGATAGGAACAAAGAAAGACTGCCTCCAACCGACGCTTAAACGAGTGATTCATTTTGGATTTTACGTGATTTCGACGAGAGTTCGGAATCGACTGATACGTTTACTAAAATGCGTTTTAGACAAAGGTTCCCTCTACCAATTTTTTGTTAAATCGCTAGAATCGCTTCTACCAAAAATGAATTATCGCGGGCACGTTCTTACTTGACAAACTGTACAATGATTTACATCGAATACGTACCTAATTTTTTAATATATTTCTATTTTTTTCAGGCAAACTTCTTAGTAGATCCCATAAAATAGCCTATGCACTTCTAACAAAATCATTTAGTAAAAATGGAGATACCAGCCTGAAATCTGGTGATCGTGTTGCTCTAGTCTACCCTAACAATGATCCCATCAACTTTTTGTGTGCATTTTATGGATGTATACAAGCTGGAATTGTTCCCGTGCCAATTGAAGTGCCCATCACAAGAAGAGATGCAGGGTCATTGCAAATTGGATTTCTCCTTGGAAGTTGTGCTGTTCAGGTACATGCAATTTTAAAACTCTTGCAATTAATTTCTGTACTATCATATTTTGTTATAATTAGCCATCTATACGGTTGGAAGGATTTTGTTGTTTTTGTTTGTATTTGTGGGGTTTATTTATTTGTTTGTTTTTACTGGGAAAAATTATGCAACAAAAAAAACCCAGCTTGATTTTATCAGGTACAGAGTTTTATCAAGATAACTTGACTTGTTTGTTGATAATATTGTGGTCCTTTCATTCTTGTCCGCATATATTCATCTCTTTCACTCTCTTTCTCTTTCATTCCTATGTAAAATCAGTCACTCATTTGTTGTTTATTTACTTAAGTATGTTACAATGTTTATCTTATATTTACACTGATTATTTTTAAATTTACTGTACACTGTACACTTTGCTATTATTTTGCTTTAAACACTTGACAATTACAGTATTTACATTTAGGTCTAATTTTACCTTAATAAGTTACTACTTTTCTTTTACTGTTTATGTTTTTGTTTACTTTACTGTATTTTTAGTGTTCCGTACGCAACATTTCAGTGTCTGTCTGTCCGTCTATCACACCCGATTTACTCCGAAACTATTTGACGTAAAAAGTTAAAATTTGCCACAAATATAGAAATTAATGGCCCAATCAGAGAAGTTTAGTTTTGAAAGTTAAATTTTTACTCAAAGGGTTAGTTTTACGGGGTGACATCGAAAGTGAAAGAATTTTTTTTACCAGGTCATCGGGTGGGGTGTCAAATGAAAGCTTGTGAAAACACGAGATCAAAAATATATATGATATAATACTTGCGCACACTTTTCTTTATATTATTTTTTTAAAAAATGCCAAAAATCGTTGTCCCCCCTTATCTCGAAAAGTACCGATAAAAATTTTGAAAAAATTCTGGAATATGGATTGGACGAAAATTATCACGAGTGCATTACCTTTAATAACACAGGTATACAAAAAAAATTCTCGTGTCTTTTAAGTGAGACACATGTTTTCTTAAGTATTTTTTATGCTGAATCCAAACAAATCATAAAAAAAGACATCCATCTGAAAAAAACCTCTCAGTAGATGTCTTTTTTTATGTTTTTTTTGGATTCAGCATAAAAAATACTAAGAACACACGTGTCTCACTTAAAAGACAGAGAATTTTTTATTTTGTATACCTGGGTAATTTATTTGGTATATAAAAAAACAAAAATTTCAAGGTCATCAGTTTTCAACAAAGATCGGAAACAAACTTTGTTGAAAACTCTTTTGGTGTGTGTTTTCAGTCATTGATCATTTTATATCTAACAAAAATTTTTATTTTAAAAGCAATCAACGTACGGAACATTAATTACGCCGACATGAACTTGGCCGATTTTTTTTTATGATTTTAAGTAAATTGGTCAATTTTTATTGGGATTATGGATCTTCGAAATAAACTAGTGATCTGAAGTATAATGGTTTATGCTTTCCTTCATTTAGTTATCTGGTTTGTGTGATGTTACTTTTTTAGAGAGATATTTGTGATTTATATTTGTAGAATTTATTAGATATATCTGCTATATATTGTCTTTTGGTTTGCATGTTAGTCATTTGGTGTAGATCGTTGATTCTTATGTATCGTCCAGTGGATGTAATGCATCTTAGTATGCGGTTTTGTGTGCCTTGTAGTCGTTCCGTTTATGTGTCGGATATGCTGCACCATATTGGTGCCGCATACATTAGTACTGGTCTTATTATTTGTTTATAGATCATCAATTTATTTCTTAGAGCCATTTGTGAGTTAGGTGCTATAAGCGCATATAAATTTTGCGTTGCCACAAAAGCTTTTTGTAGTATGTGGCTCACGTTCAAGTGAAATCTTAATCTTGAATCAATAATGACACCCAGATACTTCAGGTTGTTTGTGAAGGATATCCGAGTGTCATTTAGTAGGTATGTTTATTTTGTCGTTGGTGAATTTTCTAGTTAAAATTATTCCTTCGCATTTAGATTCGTTTAGCTTGATCTTCCAAAGTTTTAGCGATGGGAGTAATTTATTTAAATTATTGCAAACGTGCGCTCTAGCAACGTTCGCATAGTACAAATGCGCGTAAATGAGCGCATCATCTGCAAATATTCCTATTTTAGTGAAAGGATATTTGGGAGGATCAGCCATCTATAAGGAGTGTGTTCACAGATTTTCGAGGTTACTTTATATAAAAACCGCTTTATCAAATAAAGAATATATTATGTCGAGATTTACATAATCTCTCTTCCTTCTCTACATGCTTTGAATAGTTTGTGGATCTTCGAAAAATTCATCTCAAACTGGTATGTTTAATACCGCGGTCGTAGGTTTAAAATTTTTCAATAATAGACGTCACAAATAAGCGTAATTACACAAGTAAGTGCAGTGGTTTTGCGCACCCAAGTTAATATTGATCTTCCAATTACTTATATCGTTTTTTTATGCGTTGTGGTCACAAAAAATGTTCGAACTGCTCTAAGGTCACATTCATTTTCTTTAGTTAAGTTTATATATTGACATAAATATAATAAAAATAGAACATTTCATTATTAGCAACATTTACACACAAAAAATAGAAAAAGGTAATAAAAATTCCACTTAAATATCCGCATTTTATAGCTTAAAGCGGGGAATAAGGTAATTGACACTAATAACGGTATTACCTCAGGTCAGTGTGAGTGCGACGTTGCAAACTCTTCTGATACAACTTTCTGAAGAACATTTAGAATTTTCCATAGTTACGTAATGAGGAAAATTAATTAACCTGTTTTATTCATGTCACAAACGATATTTTTACTAACCTTATAAAAATAAATTATTATTTTATGCCCAATTTAATCGTCTTGGTCGTTGCCGCTTGAACATCTTCAATGGCTCTTCTTCTACCGGCGAAGAAAAATAAATTACAGTGAACTAAGTCAAGTGAATATGGCTAGTGCTGAATTACACAAAGTTTGTTTTTGCTCAAAAACTGTCTCACAATGGCTGAACAACAAAATGGTCGTACAACTTGTGGGGAACAATAACGAATTTAATTTAAGAAACTCTTGGTGTAAATATTGTGCATAGTTAATTTTGAAATCCCCGATTTATCTTCAATCATTTTCACAGATAATTTCGGGTTTTCTTGCGTGAAACTATGCACTTTTAGTGTTCCGTACGGAACACTTATAAGATTACTTCGGTGTCTGTCTGTCTGTCTGTCACACCCGATTTTCTCCGAAACTATAGAAAGTTGAAATTTGGTAATAATATAGGAATTGATGGCCTCATCAAAGCCGTGTAGTTTTGAAAGTTAAATTTTGACTTAAGGTTAGTTTTGGGAGGTAAAATCGGAAGTGAAAAAAAATTTTTTTACTAGGTGGTGTCAAATGAAAGCTTGTGAAAACACGAGTAAAAAATTTATATATAATGTAGTACTTGGACTCGCTTTTCTTTGTATTATTTTTAAAAAGTCGCGAAAAATCGCTGTCCCCCCACCTTATTTAGAAAAGTACTGATCAAAAAATTTTGAAAAACTTCTGGAATGCTCTCCACGGGGTTTAGATTGAACGAAAATTGTCACGTATATAAAAAAAACAAAAATTTCAAGGTCATTAGTTTTCAGTAAAGATTGGAAACAAACTTTGTTGAAAACTCCTTTGGGGTGTGTTTTGTGAAGTCACTGATCATTTTATACCACCATAACAAAAATTTTTTATTTTAAAAGTAATCAACGTACGGAACACTAATTGTGCAAGTTGAACTTGCACTTGACCGGTTATTTAAATGTCAACTTGGCTTAGCCCCGTTTTACGACGGCCAGACTTTTCATCATACTCAAGAGTCTGACAACCACTTTCAAATCTGTTAAATCCCTTATACACTTAAGTACGCTATAATTATTCGCATCATATGCTTTTTAAACCACTTATTTCCGAACGTGAGTCAAAACGCATTCTTACCACAATAATCAGGCTTCTAACAGAACAGATGCCAAGAAACAACTGACACAAAACTTACTAGGGAATACAAGAGCCAGCATTATTATTTTCTTTAGATTTCGAAAATTGTGCTGTTTCTTTTTAGACAGGTTATACTCTTCATACAGTTAAAATACGATTTAAACATTTAAAGTATGTTTGTACATACGACCTTTGATAAAATTTAGGTTTATTTGCTAGGTTGCGTTAACCTCTGAAGCCTGTTTAAAAGGACTTCCAAAAACAACATCAGGTGAAGTTGTACAATTTAAGGGTTGGCCCAAACTGACATGGTTTGTAACAGAACATCTTGCAAGGACACCTAAAGACTGGACACCTCAACCTAGGTAAGGCCCTAAATTAGCAAATTTTATCGAGTATATATAGTTTCATACCTACTACCATCTGTCAAGTAAGAACGTACACGCGATAATTCATTTTTAGTAGATGCGAAGTATCAGGCCATTCCGAACTTTCGTCGAAATCCCGTAAAATCCAAAATGAGTCACTTGTTTGCTCGTCGGTGCGAGGCAGTCTTTCTTTGTTCTTATCGAAAGGGGTCTAAAATGACACATTCTGCCTTCTTACCGAATGACGACTTGTCTAAAACGTTGCTCGGTAAACAAAGTCACTCCGAAAGTCGAAAAACGAATCGTGTCTTTGTTTTCACGAGACCCGAAATTGGCGCTGCGTCAAGGAGCGGCAAAATTGAGAAAATCGGATTTGGATGTGTCCCATGAGACTATTCAACAACATCTCCATGCTCATAATGGCAAATTCCGAAGCACGTTGGAGAAACCTTTGCTGAATGTGTCCCGTGAGACCATTCAATAACATCTTCGTGCTTATAATGTCAAATTCTGAAGCACTTTGGAGAAACTTTTGCCGGGAGATAATCACGTCGCGAAACGACTCGCTCGAATCCACGATAAGTTACTAGAGTGGCCCTCACAATCGCCGGACGCCAACCCTATTAAGAACGTTTAGTCCCTTGCAAAGAGAAAGCTCAGAGAAAAGACTCTGAGGACTTTGACTCAGATCTCTCGCGAGATTCGAAAAATTTGCAGAAAATCTGGTGGACAGCATGCCAGGCGATTATTGATGCAGGAGACGATTCGACAACTTACTGAGGTAATTGCGCCGTTGCACACCAAAGAATACATTCATCGCAAAAAATGTTCTCAAAACACATTTTTTTCAAGAATACGAGCGGGCACGTTCTTACTTGACAGACTGTATACAGCATATTTTGTCGATGCAGTCATTCGGAATTTGTATAGCTGGTACATTTACGTAAATCAAAGACAATAACAAAATTTATTACCCTCAGATTTAAAAATTTCACATTGTATTTACGTTGTTTAATTAGAACTTTTTTCCAGCATTATTACTTGGAATATATATATTTTTGTGTTTTATTCAAATGACTATGAGAGAAAAAACACAAGGGAAAATTACTAACTAGTGATTTAGTTTTTAAAAAATTCAACTTTTCTTTTTTAATAGTCATCTAGAATTACGTCAGAGTTTTAAATTGATTTAATTTTTGTCATGTTGTAAATTAGATCGGATGATAGGATTCATTCGTGCATAAGCGTCATATACAGTTTGTCAACGTGACCGCTCATATTCATGAAAAAATGTGTTTCGAGAACATTTTTTTGCCTCTATTCTTTGGTGTGCTAACAATGGCGCAATTGCCTTAGTAAGTGGTCCAATCGCCTCCTGCATCAATAATCGCCTGGCATCTTGGAGGCATGCTGTCGACGAGATTTTCTGCATATTCTGCAAATTTTTCGAATCTCGCGAGACAACTTAGTCAAACTTCTTCAAACTCTTTCCTTTGGGATTTCTCTTTACAAGGAACTAAACGTTTTCAAAAGGGGTTGGCATCCGGCGATTGTGAGTGTCACTCTAGTATCTTATCATGGGCCCAAGCGAGCCGCTTCACGACGTAATTTTCGCCCAGCAAAGGTTTCTTGAACATGCGTCGGAATATGACATCATATTCCGACGCATCCCGTGAAAACAAAAACACAATTCTTTTTTCGAGCTTCGGAGTGACTTTGCCTACCGAGCCACATTTTGGCAAGCCGTCGACATTTTTCCTCTCATTAAAATGATTTACCGACTTTTTCACAAACGATACCTACTTTTTAATATATTTGGCGGCCGCGAAATATGTCATTTTAGGATCCTTTGAATGAGGACAAAAAAAGACTGGCTCGAACCGAAGCGCAAACAAGTGACTCATTTTGGATTTTACTTGATTTCGACGAAAGTTCGGAATCGATTGATACTTTTACTAAAATGCATCGTAGGCAAAGGTTCTCTCTACCGTTTTTTTGTTGGATCGCTAGAATTGCATCTACCAAAAATGAATTATCGCGGACACGTTCTTACACCATAAATCGTGCCCGGAACAGATGCAAAGAAATTACCGACGAAACCAAGGAGGCACACAATCAACGAATTAGAAACAAACTTCTCGCTTGTCGCAACAATTCCAGGTCTTTTCGGTCAGTCGCTAAGGCAGTTAGTCAAAATTTCACCAAATCCACCATACCACCACCAAAGTGAACTTGTTGGCTGAACTCTTTGCTTCACATTCTACTGTCGATTTCCAAGGAAAAACATCACCCATAGTGCAGTCAAGGATGCCCGATATTGTCTTCAAACAGCATATCATAAAGCGTATTTTAATAAAGCTAGTCACTGCCTTAGTTCTTAAAAATTGTGCTAGGGAACTAACACCAGTTTTCTGTAAGCTTTTCAACCTATCCTACAGAAAGGGAATATTTTCTTCGTGCTGGAAATGTGCCACAATTCAGCCGATACCTAAAAAAGGCAAAAAGACCTAGAATAACTAACGACCAGTCGCACTGCTTTCAATAATATCGAAAGTCATGGAAAAGGCTATGAATCAGCATCTTCTAAAATATCTTAAAGGATTCAACATTATTAGCGACCACCAATATGGCTTTCGTAAACATAGATCAACAGATCTTCTGACTTATGTCACACATGTTTGAACACTTTGGAGAATCTCGAGCGGTTGCTCTTGATATATCTAAAGCATTCGACCGTATTTGGCACGATAAATTGTTGGCTAAGCTATGCTCTTCTGGTATGCCTGAAAAGTTCTGTTTATGGCTCTCATGTTTTCTCAGAGAGCGTTCTTCACGAGTGGGAGTCGACGGGTTTCTTTCTAACACCTTCGCTATCAACGCCGGTGTGCCCCAAGGCTCAATACTGTCTCCGACTCCCTTTCTCATTTACACTAACGATCTGCTGGAAAAGACCGGGAATCCAATCTACAGCTTTGCAGATAACAGTACGCTTATCTCTTTATTCGCTTTGAACGCTCGGACATCGGCTACTCAGACGGATATCCGCAGACAGCAGGAAGTCATTCAACTTAACAAAGACCTGGAAGAAAATCTATCTTGGGGTGACAGTAACCAAGTGGAATTTAACGCTACAAAAACCAGGGCGGTGGTATTTTCTAAAAAAGTTAACGTTGCTGAACACGACATAGTTATGTTGGGACACTCCATTCCTCTAACATCATCACTCAATTTGTTGGGCGTTAATTTGGAAGCAAATATGTCTGGACATGAACATGTTGCAAGCATAGCAAAGAGAGCTTTTCAAAAGTTGGGAATATTATTTCGAGCCAGAAAACTTTACACTCCACAGCAACTGTTAATTCCTTACAAAGCTCAAATTCGACCAACTATGGAATACTGCTCCCATGTTTGGGGCTCTTCTCCCAAACATACACTGCATTTGTTGGATTCTATTCAGGGAAGAGCTTTTCGTCTGATTGGAGACCCGGAACTGACCAGTGGCCTTGATTCGTTGGAACATCGAAGAACGGTTGGCGACTTGAGTCTATTCTACAAGTATTTTCATGGACAGTGTTCGAGAGGTGTGGCCCGATTAATTCCTCTCAGAACAGCGCATATTAGAAATACATGTCGCGCTAATACTTCACATCCGTTTAAGGTTCAGTTTCCTCATACACTTTTCAAACAGTTTTGTATATGGAGATCATCATCCCTTTGGAATAATTTGCTCAGGACTGTGTTTCCCACCGAGTACAATTTACAACGATTCAAGACCAACGTGAATCGCTTTTTCCGCACACGTGTGCTAAACCCATAAAAAAAAACTTGATAGACTGTACATCAATAAATATACCTGCTTCTTTATATTTCGCCAGTATTAAAGTACATCACCACAATGACGTAATTGTAAAGAACTTTAAAAAAAATCAGTAATAGATTTTCATTGCATTAACATTATTTAGGTTAACTGATGAAACTCCTGCCTATATAGAATATAGTACTGATAAAGATGGTTCTGTTATGGGTGTAACAATGGCGAGAGCTGCTATGGTACAGCATTGTAGGATGCTTACAATGGCCTGTAATTATACAGAGGGAGAAAATATGGTCTGTGTGTTAGATTTTAAGAGAGAGGTAAGAATCATTCATTTTTTTTTCTTTTTTTTAATTGAGTTATTTAATAGGGTAATTTTTATTAGGTTGTTTAAATCACATGTCTCTAAAACAGCTAAAATGCCTTTTCAGGTATGCCTAAAAGTCTTGAGAATTTTGTTTTTGTATATTAGTGAATGATTAATTAAAACTTAGTTCTGCTAATTTTTTTTTAATTTAACATTTAACAATAAAATGATACATCAAATACATACCTGTATAAGGCGTTGGTAGCTGCCTGGGCTGTATTCACAAAGAAAATATAATGTAAACCCCATACTATGTAATGATATCCAAGTATAATAAAGTTGATGAACCTTGGAGAATTAATTTCTGAACATTCGCAGGGATCCAATTCATCAATAAAAACAGGCAAATATTCTTATTAGTAAGAGTTATTTGTTGAAGGCGACTGTATTCAATATCTCTAACAGGAAATAGAAGATTATCATCCCTATCTTATTCACTTTGTTCTGTTACTTTTGTTAGGCTATAGGTTTGCTTTTTCACTTTTTGTTCTCTGTATTATATCTATTACAATTTTTATATGATCTCCCTTTAGATTCAATTATTTTTGTTATTACTATCTCCCCATTTTTTGTACTTTAACATGATATGTTTCACAATATCTTCACCACCACAATACATACATGCATCCCTTTTACTAATTCTTTATCCCATTCATTTTTTTGTCACTACTTTGTTTAGATTCATGCATTCATAAATCTTTTTCCTTTTAATGTTAAAAGATCGTTCGGTAATACTTCTATCACTACAGTTAAATCCACCTACGTACGTTGAAGCACCCCGCAGAGAATTTTCTTTTGCTTCCAAGGCAACGTATTTTGGTACCAATACGAGCTTCTTGCACGATATCATTGTGAATCAGAGATCAGAACATAGTCTTCTTTGAACCGTTAATATTTGGCAACAGTCTATTCAACACGGCCATTCTCCAGTTTATTAACTTTCTCTTCACCATATTTTCTGAAAGTGTTCCAGTCATTGAAGTACACACCCTAAATCACCAATCATGATGTCTTTACCGTGCTAGAAAAGAGGCTATGTCATCTTTCTTCATTTTACGCCTCAGTATCACTATATTCTCATTCGTCACTACAGGTTACCAATTAATTTTTTATTATCCGCTGTTACAATAACCACAAGGTCATTGATAAACATTATCGTGGAGGTAAATACATCAAACTTTTGGACTGCACCACGTACATATACTCCCCCCCATACTGTGGTACACACACATTATTTTCTTCAACTATTTTGGATGATATCTCCCTGTATATTGATATCTATAGACTATATATTTAAAAATATGTTAGCATGTTTCTATGTTTCGGCTTTAGACTATGTTGGGCTGTATGAAATACATTTGTCACATCTAGGAGCTCCAAAGCACACTAGTTCTTTTTTTACTATTCAAAACTTCTTAAATGTTTTCAGTAACTTATATTATGGACCTGCCCTTTCTGTATACAAACTCGTTTTCGAGAAAGGCTATTCTTTAAGGTCTTCCAGTAATTTCTATCTTATCAAGGTTTTCTAAGAATAAAAGACATGTAGCTCTAAAGTTTATATTTTTCAGACTTATGTCATTTTTTGGCAGTAACACCTTACGAAGTTTTGCTCTCTTTGAAATCCCTGTTTTATGACTAGATCATTTGGTACATCTTAAAATTTTTATCATCGAGGGCTAATCTGAATAAGAGATTTTCCAGTAATAACAACTGGAAATTTACAGGCTTTAATGTAAAACCGTAAGCAAAACTAAGTGTTACTAAGACTTTTCAATCAAATGATTAACAATATACTTTTTTTTTATTGCTAGTTTCTGAATTTTTTAATAGCACAATTTTTTATTGGCTCATAGTTAACTTTTTTATTTAAAAACTGTTTACCACGCCCCCTCACCTCTTACAAACAGTAGACAAATTTTTATGAAATAAAAAAATAAAACTTTTTATAATCTGCAGTATCATGAAATATATTTTTTTTAGGTTGGACTGTGGCATTCAGTATTAACAAGCATCCTAAACGGCATGCACGTTATTTACATCCCCTACGCCCTCATGAAAGCAAATCCAGCTAGTTGGATGCAAATGATCACCAAATACAGGGCGTCTGTAGCGGTAGTAAAATCTCGAGACCTCCATTGGGGTCTTCTAGCAACTAAAGACCATAAGGACATCAATTTATCATCACTAAGGATGTTGTTAGTGGCCGATGGTGCCAATCCTTGGTCGCTCAGTAGCTGTGATCAATTTTTGTCTGTGTTCCAATCAAAAGGTCTTAGACCTGATGCTATTTGCCCGTGTGCTAGTTCTAGCGAATGCCTAACGGTAAGTTTTGTTTTTTTTTGTCAAAATATACGCAAATAACTCTTATTGATATAAAGAGAATGGTCTGGGCTCTGATGTACTAATGCGCTCCCAAGCTTCCACTTATTTACATTAAAACACAATAAATCATCTATCTTGTCAGCAAAATTGGTTAACTACATCGACTACTAACGAATCGGTCAAATTTATAGTGTTGTTAAACTTCCAAAATTTAAAAGATTCGTTGGTTCACGTTCTTTTGCAGTTTTTTTTATTGGCAGGACACTCGTGCTGCAGGGAAATCCTAAAGCGCTATAGGAGCACGCATATGCGGAAAAGCGATTCCCGTTGGCCTTGAATCGCTGCAACTTATAGTCGGTAGGAAATCTAGTCCTAGGCAAATCATTCTAAAAGGATGATGTTCTCCACATAAGAGAATATTTGAAAAGGACGATATGAGGAGTAACAAGCTGAACCTCATAAGGGTCTGATGTATTACGGTAACGTGTATTCGTAGCATCCACCATTCTGAGAAGAGTGAAGAGAGAGAGAAGGAAAAATCAGATTATACGTAGACAGAGTGGTGGAAGTTTTTTATGCTCTATCAGTTCTGAAAAAATAAAGCACGATTAGTCACAATGTCCCATTGACGTTCATCTGCCACTAATACTTATAACTTGTGCCTAGTACTACTATAAATAGAGTCGTTAGTTCCTATGTACTACATTATGATTTAAAAAACATATTTTTCATTTTTTTTTTTTTCATTATAGATCAGAAACTTTCATCTTAGGATAAAATGAAAACAAGATTTTAAAATTTAAAAACTATTTTTTCACGTATTATCACGAATCAAGATAGAGTTATCTACACAATATATTCATTAGTTCAGTATCTTATATCGTCATCAAAATATGATCCATTTTATTCTTTTTCTTCAAGATTGTTTATAATTTTATCAACCTCCAAGGAAAAAAATAAAAGTAATAAAACATTTCTACTCGTATATGTGTTTCAAGGTTCAGACAACAACCATATGTAATATAGTGATGTTTCATTTCACAACAGATTCACAAAATTAATTAAAAGTTTTAAAAAGATTCTCAGAAAATTATTAAAATCGAACACTTCCCATGAAAGTACTTATAGAATCGACTCAAGTCATTATCTGTTCTTTGATATTCCAAGGAATCAAGGTTGCTGGTGAGTTCTGGGTCTCCAACCAGGCAAATAAATCTCTTCTGAATAGAATCTAACAAATGCAGTGTATGTTTGAGTACAGAGCCCCAAATGTGGGAGCAGTATTCCATCGTTGATCGAATTTGAGCTTTCTAGTACGAAATAATATCTCCAGCTTTTGAGAAGCTCTCTTTGCTATGCGTGCAACATGTTTAAACTAACTACCATTGAAGGTCAATTCTAATGAAGTGAATTATTTCGCTAATAGAGGAGAAAGTAAATATTATATTTCTAATTGAAGATTGGATATTTTTAAAATTTTTATTTTAATGTTACATATAACCAAAGAGCTATTAATCTTAATAATTATAAGTGGCAACACCGCTGCTATATCTAGACCGGTTTGTATAAAACAGCACGTGGGCCATACGGTTTTTTTTACTATACTGCATAAAACTAAACAAAGGTACCAGTTTCGTCCAATGTTTTCTACTTGTCCTTACCACAATCACTGAAATTTTATATTTGCGTCTGATTTAGCATGAAACGATGCAATAAATAACATATAGAGTTAAATAACAAGTCGGACTTGCGCAATTAGTGTTCCGTACGTTGATTGCTTTTAAAATAAACATGTTTGTTACTGAGGTATAAAATGATCAATGACTTCACAAAACACACCCAAATGAATTTTCAACAAAGTTTTTTTCCGATGTTTACTGAAAACTAATGGACCCTGAAATTTTTGGGTAAGGGTAATGCTTACTTACTTACTTAATCCTTACGCCTTTCTACCCCTTTAGGGGTGTAAGGCCCACGGTAATGCACTTCGTTCAATCTACACCCTGTGGAGAATATTCC
The DNA here is from genome assembly GCA_019049505.1 of Pachyrhynchus sulphureomaculatus. Lineage (NCBI taxonomy): Eukaryota > Metazoa > Arthropoda > Insecta > Coleoptera > Curculionidae > Pachyrhynchus > Pachyrhynchus sulphureomaculatus. The sequence goes on along the minus strand of CM032453.1, from coordinate 108,197,613 downwards.
AGAATTTTTTCAAAATTTTTCGATCAGTACTTTTCGAGATAATGGAGGGGACAGTGATTTTTCGCAATTTTTAAAAAATAATACAAAGAAAAGTGTGTGTAAGTATTACATTGTATATATTTTTGAACTCTTGTTTTTACAAGCTTTCATTTGACACCCCACTCGATGACTTGGTAATTTTTTTTTTCCTACTTTCAATTTCACCCCCCAAAACTAACCCCTTTTAACTTTCAAAACTACACGGCTCCGATGAGGTCATCAATTCCTATATTAGTGCCAAATTTCAACTTTCTATGTCGAATAGTTTCGGAGAAAATCTAGTGTGACAGTCAAACAGACACTGAAGTGATCTTATACGTATTCTGTACGCAACACTAAGAAGACCAGAAGATTTAATCTTATATAGTTTTCTCTATTTGATGATATAGTTCTATTTAATATGGTTGAGACCGGTATAAAGAATGTCATGGGAACTATATGATATACAACTTATGACCTGTAACTAATAATAATAAAATACGTTTGTATAAGAATAATATGTTGTATTTTAGCGTTTTTACAGATGAGAAAGTTCCAGGCAACAAGTATTAGAATAATATTTCTTTCCTTCAAGCTTCTTAGTTTTATTGTATTCATTTATTACTTACCTATAATGGCCATTCCGATTTATTCCGTTAGTTTTGAAAACGTTTAACATTTTCCAAGGAAAAGGAAGATAGTGGAAACTAGGCTAGAAAGCGTCACGTTAATGACAAATTCTACTCTTCGATAAGTGGCATAGTGTGTTTTGCTTCATCAGCCTCCAACATATGCAACCCACAATTCGTTATAACCTTATTAAACATCTCTGTGATATTTAGTAGCTTGTCATAATGAATATATATAAGAAATATTTACAGACTGCCTCAACAGACCTTTTTGACAAAAATTTGTGTCAAAATTCGATAATAAACAAAGAGAATTATTTACGAAAATCATATAACAACTAGTTCTTTTACCTTCAGTGTTGAAAAACTTGCTGGTTAGAATAGTAACACTAAAATGAACTGATTGAAAAGACTTGTTATAGTCTTCGAACATTAATGTGAAACTTTTTAGTCTTTTTTATATTCCATGTCAAGGTCTATAGTGAGCTATACTCACTCTGTCAAACCTAAAAAATATCTCTAAAAATCTTATATTGGTAGTACCAATATAACATTTTTGGTACATATGACAATTTTTGTTTTCTCAGTTAATGTCATTATGTCAAAACTATTATTTCGTCAAAAATAATTTCAAAACAGCTGAAATTTAAAAATATGACAGATATTGCAAAAACAAGGGATTATATCATAACTCTTGTAAGTAATATAAACTAAACATTTTCTGTAAGTAAAATAATAGTATTAACCATACTTTTCTGAGGCCCTGCTTATTGATTACTTCATATTTTTATTATTTTTCTATTTTTGCCTCACAATTTTATAGCTAACCCTTAAATTTAAAAACATCTTACCAAGATTGAAAATAGAAATGTAAAAACAATGGTACCAACAGTAGAAAAATTTAGCAAAGAATATAAAAAAACGAAATCTAGCCATAAGACTTTGCCCACTACAACATATAAAACCTTTAAAACATAAACATTGCTATTAGTGCAGTAAAAAAGCATTTGAAATTGCACAGTATAAATACAGCAATATTATGATTCTGTCTTCTCTGGGGTTTCACCAGGAGTATTGTGTTGTTTGTTTATAACCAATTTAGGTTTTCAAAACGCGTTTTTTAAGCTTAAAATGTGAATAACTCTAGTTATATAAGTTGGATCGAGATAAAAAAAAAAGACAAACTATTCGTAATGAAATTTCCAACAAATCCTCGTTGTGCGTATATAACCTACAAAATTGAAAAAAACACATCCAAAAAACTGTTTTTTTTTTAATCTTATTGTACAGGTCGAGTAAGTAAACCGATTGGCTTGAAACTTTCAGATAATATGCCCTTTATTATAGCAAAAATACTTTGAAATTTTGGCACGTAAACGAAAATATATATTTTTTAAATAATGGTCTTGCGATTATCTACCAGATGTGATAAAAATTGTTCAATTTTTTTCTCAAAATGACCGAAAAAACGTTTTTGTTGTTATTTGATTAATAAACAAATGTAAAAAAAAACAGTTTAAATGACTCCAAAAAAAATTTTTTTAAAGGCATCGGAAAGCTGGCGTCGAGAACTAAATTTTCCATCCATTTTAGACCAAATGGCATAAAATGGCGGATAATTCAAATTCTAAAATTGTGCCCACTGAGTTCAATATTTTTATACCAAAGTTTCAAGGTATTTTTGCCATAACGAAAGGCATATTTTCTGAAAGTTTCAAGCCCATCGGTTTACTTAGTCGACCTTACAATGAAAAAAAAAAGTTTCTTGCCTGTTTTTTCAATTTTGTAGGTTATGTACGCACTTGAGCGACTTAAAACCAACGAGGATTTGTTGGAAATATCATTACGAAGAGTTTTTTTTTTTTTTGTCTCGATCCGACTTATTTTATTATTCACATTTTAAGCTCAAAAGACGCGTTTTGAAAACTTAAATTGTTTATAAACAAGAGAGCACAAATTTTTCGAGATTCAAAACTCAGGACAATACTCCAGGTTATACCCCAGAGAGGATAAAATCATAATATTGCTATATCTAAACTAGGCCTATCTCATCATTATTTTGACCTCTTTACTGCACTATATAGTAAAAGTAAATATATACGAGGCTGGTTTGAAAAGTCCGTGCAAAAAATAAAAACTACTTATGTGTTTGGGGTAAACCTTTTTTATTTTTCGACATAGTCTCCTTTTAGGCTTATACACTTCGTCCAACGATGTTCTAGTTTGTTGATCCCTTCCGAATAATAGGATTTGTCCAAGTCTGCAAAATATCCATTAGTGTCTGCAATCACCTCGTTTGAATAAAATCTTTGTCCCGCCAGCCATTTCTTCAAATTGGGGAACAAATAGTAGTCCGAGGGAGCCAAGTCTGGAGAATAGGGGGATGTGAAACGAGTTGGAATCCTATTTCCATTAATTTTGCGACCACAACTGCTGAGGTGTGTGCTGGTGCGTTGTCGTGATGGAAAATGTGTGGCCAATCGCGGGCATTTTTCTTGCAGCTCGGTTTTCAAACGGTCCAATAACGATGAATAATATTCATCTGTAATAGTTTTTACCCTTTTCCAGATAGTCGATGAGGATTATCCCTTGCGAATCCCAAAAGACAGTCGCCATAACCTTTCCGGCCGAAGGAACGGTCATCGCCTTTTTTTGGTGCAGATTCCCCCTTAGTAACCCATTGTTTAGATTGTTGTTTGGTCTCAGGAGTATAGTAATGTATCCATGTTTCATCCACAGTGACGAAATGACGCTTAAAGTCCTCGGGATTCTTCTGGAACAGCTGCAAACCATCCTTGCAACACTTCACACTATTCCGTTTTTGGTCAAGCGTGAGCAATCGCGGCACCCATCTTGCGGATAGCTTTCTCATGTCCAAATGTTTATGCAAAATATTATGTACCCGTTCAGTGGAGATGCCCACAGCACTAGCAATCTCACGCACCTTAACTCTTCTGTCATCCATCACCATATCATGGATTTGATCAATGATTTCTGCAGTCGTAACCTCCACAGGCCGTCCAGAATGTTCAGCGTCACTTGTGCCCATATGGCCAGTCCGAAAGTTTTGAAACCACTTATAAACTGTTCTAATCGAAGGTGCAGAATCACCATAATGTTTATCAAGCTTCTCTTTAGTCTCCTGAGGCGTTTTGCCTTTCATAAAGTAATGTTTAATCACCACACAAAATTCTTTGTCGTCCATTTCTTGAAAATCACTCGACTTCCTTGATTCACACGAATGCCAGACACAAAGAAATAGACCAATATGGCTGAAACTTGGTGTGCGTTCATTCAAGAGATGCTACTAACTAAACATGACCTCGTTATGCGCCTGTGGTGCCATCTCTCGGACTTTACACGGACTTTTCAAACCAGCCTCGTACTTATTGCGCACCAACTAAACATCCAGTGGATAATTCTATAACTAATGCGCAGAGGTGAGAAATGGTACCTAAAAAATTGCATGACGATGAGTTGCGTCGCATTACATTAATGTACCTTTATATTACCTCACTGCTTCCCCCACCGTCATGTTTTATTGGAGGGCTTTAAAACATATTTTAACATTGTTGCTACGAATATATCCCAGAAATTTTAGTTCGCCCCATTTCTTCCTTCAACTTTTATTTGTTCTTATTCTCTTGTAAATCAGTTAAAAAAACTTGTTCTAACCAAGACTATTGATTTTGTTTCTATAAATTCATAGTAACTTGTTTATTTTTAGGTTTCTGTACGTCGACCAGGGAGAGGCGTATGCGTAAACGCAACCGGACGAGGAGTACTCTCAATGCAAGGGCTCAGTTATGGAGTAGTACGAGTGGACCAAGAAAATAGCTTAACATCACTTACTCTTCAAGACTGTGGACAAGTAAGATAAAAATCTAAAATATATACAGAGTGTCCTCTAAGTTGTTATACGCAGTGCTTACTAAAATAAATAGCCTTACCAACTATATTCTCTACAAAAGTAAAAAAAAATAACAAAGTACTATTGTTTAAAAGTTTTGAGTTTTTTAGCTTGGAACCTGTAAAAATTTCAATATACTTTAATAAGTCACTTACTCCCAGATCACAATACTATTAAGATTCTTTGTTGTGTGTGTTGGTGTATGGGCAAAGTGATTTATTTTAGTGAGAACTTTAAGAAATTAAAAACATTGTATAGTCTGTCAAGTAAGAACGTGACCGCTCGTATTCTTGAAAAAAATGTCTTTCGAGAACATTTTTTGCCATCCATGTATTCTTTAGTGTCCTAACAATGGCGCAATTACCTTAGTAAGTTATCCAATCGCCTCCTGCATCAATAATCGCCTGGCATCTTCGAGGGTTGTTGTCAACTAGATTTTCTGCATACTCTGCAAATTTTCCGAATCTCGCGAGCCAACTGCGTCAAAATCTTTCCTCTGAGCTTTCTCTTTACAAGGGATCAAACGTTTTCAGTAGGGTTGGCGTCCGGCGATTGTGAAGGCCACTCTAGTATCTTATCGTGGGCCCCAGCGAGCCGTAATTTTCACCCAGCAAAGATTTCTTCAACGTGCTTCGGAATTTGACATCATGAACACGAAGATGCTGCCCCTTGACGCAGCGTCAATTTCGGGTCCCGTAAAAACAAAGACACGATTCGTTTTTCGACTTTCGGAGTGAGTCTGCCTACCGAGCGACGTTTTGGTAAGTCGTTGACATTTGTCGTCTCGTTAAAGTGATTCACTTCTTGACAAATGATACCGACTTTTTAATATATTAAGCAGCCGCGGAATGTGTCATTTTAGACCCTTTTGGATGGAAACAAAGAAAGACTGCCTCGAATCGACGAACTCATTTTGGATTTTACGTGATTTTGACGAAAATTCAGAATCGACTGATACTTTTACTAAAATACGTCGTAGACAAAGGTTCCCTCTACCGATTTTTTATTGAATCGCTAGAATCGCATCTACCAAAAATGAATTATCGTGTAAGAACTTACTTGACAGACTGTATGTTACGAGGCTTGTATTAAGTAAAAAGTGACATGAAAATATGTATAATACAATTTAAAAATTGTTATATATTATTACAAACCATTAGATGAAATCCCTGATTTCACAAATGCGCTATTGTGATTTCTCAAATTTCAGTGTAGAATTCTTTCATTTCTTTCGCATATATCAACAACATTGGTCTTACTAAAAGTATTTTGATGAAGAAAAATACCATCTTGAATTATATGAAATAAACTGAATTGAATTTTCTTCTTCTTTTTTAATAATTGATATATTTATTTTATTGAATTTTGTATATTTGTATGCAAAAATATTTAGTGTACAGGTTTGGAATTTCTAAAAAATGCTGTATTTTACATGGAAACTTTAAAATGCTTATAACTGTTACAGAAATGATATTTTTCATATAAAATTTAATTTTTCTTGATATTTTCTTCTTCTTCTTTATAAGCCTCTACTTCTCCATTGCAGGAGATAGACCTCTTCAAGTTTCTTTAATTTTTTCAGTTTTTCACTGATATCTGTAATTCTTGTTCGTCTGATATCCTCGCTTTTAATGTGTTCTCATAAACTAACACCTAACATGTATCTTTCCAGGGCCCGTTGAGTACGTTGGAATCGACAAAGACTATTTTTTATAAGGGTCATGGTTTTCAGCCCATACATACTTACTGGAAGTATGCAGCTGTTGTACACTTTTCTTTTTAAGGTCATGGGCTGTCTGTTTTTTAGAATGAATTCCAGTTTTTGAAATGCAGTCCGGCTGAGACCAATTCGCCTTGGTATTTTCGCTGTTTGGTTGTCCTTATCCAATCTAATTTTATGTCCCAAGTATATATACTCTTCTACTCTCTGGATCTCTTCCGTGCCGATCTTAATTTTTGTGTTTTGTGAGCTTAGAAGTTTTTGTATTTTACATACATAAAAGACAAATTATAGAAACAAAAAAGAAGAATTTTGCTAAGCCAATTTTTATTTTTCAAATTTTCCGGAACTATATCCTTGACTAAAATATTCATAATAAAATTTAAGTTAGACCCCCCAACTTTGATACGGAGAGCTTGTATATTACAAGAACAAAATAAAACCTTAAAGATAATGAGTTTAGGTGATTTCTGCAATCAGTCTAACTTGCCATCACTGGTTTCTGTAGATCTTAGGGTTTGTAGTATTTTCAATTATCGACCTTAATGGCCCAGTTGTGTTTTTACATATACCGGGTGACACAGCCAACATGTAGTTTTTTTATTTTGAAATTTACGTATTTGCATTTTTAGATACCAGAGTGGGACATTATTAGGCTTTTTTATCACTTAAGAAATATTTTTAACTACTTCCGGTTTGACCGGAAGTCACTGCAACTTTCTTATTTTTAATGGAACCCGGAACCCTATATATTTTTTTATCAATTTCAATTCGCTTTGAAATTCTCTTTCCAACGATGTATCACAAGTTGACATTTGTCTGACAGGTGATCGGCAAAAACTGACTTAATCTCTTAGACTTAGGCGGCCATGGCGGATTTACTAGCAATTGTTTTTGTTCTTTTTATCTCACTTTAGAAAGAATTTAAGACTATTCATTTATCGTGCCATTTTCGCGAGTCTAAGTGGCTCCTACAAATTTTTTTGCTTTACATTCAGATACAGAATTTTCTCTTTAAATAATAATTAATATCACCGAAATTAAGATAGGAATACATATTTTTTATTTAATCTAGTTACACATTACAGGTTTTTTTGCCAACATACATCTCACAGAACTATCTAATGCCAATAATGTGATATCGACAAGTTCCATTAAGGACTTAGTAGACTGTGATAAAAACAGACGAACCGAAAGTCATGGTTGCTGCGTGTTACCAAAATGGCCATTCTTATTGTTTACTTTATATCAAAAATAATTTTTCGTTAACAAAAAAATGTATTCAACGGACGACAAGCCGCCGAGTTGTACACCCAACAATTATTTTTTAAGGGTAGAGCAGCAATTTAGAAGACAACCGATTGAAACTGCTGATGAATTTATTGGTGACGAAGAGTCAGAAATCAATGTATTGGTCATTGTTCAGGTAGATCCTACAATTTCTATAAGACATGTTGAAGAACAAACCGTTGTAAATCATGAAACCGCTCGCCGCATTTTAAGAAAATATAAATTCAGGTCCTACAAATATCAAATAAATCAACATTATTTCAAACAGATTACCAAAGAAGAATGGATTATTGTAATTGGTTTTTGCAAAGATACCACCTCGATAACCAATTTCATTACAACATTCTATTTTCGGAAGAATCTAGATTTACCAATTTGGGTCCATTCAATTGTACCAGTACTCGATATTAAGCCCAAGAAAATCCTAGAATTATGCGAGAAAGTGCCTATCGAGAAAGATTCGATTTTAACGTGTGGGTGTTGGCACAAGAATTATTGGTCCTATTTTATTTGATGGTGCGTTAAATGAAGAAAGATATTTGGAGTTCATTCAAAATGATGTTGAAGATTTTTAGAAGCTTTACCTTTAAATCGTGAAGACATTATTTTTCAGCAGGATAGCGCTCCAGCTCTCAATAGTAGAAATGTAGTAAACTACTTGAATCAAAGATTTGGTGCATATTGGTTAGGTACCAATGGACCTACTAAGTGGCGTGCAAAATCGCCGGATCTTACGCCTCTTGATTTTTTTATATGAAACCATCTAAAAGAAAAAGTTTCCAGAAATCCACCAACAGACAGACATGATTTAGAAATGCGCTTAAGAAGAGCAGTAAATCAAATTACTGAAATTCAGTTGGAGAACATTATGAGAACCACGGTGAGAAAAACGAGATTGTGTAGGATTAACATCGGACAGCATTTTGAACATTTGGAATAAATACCACCATATTCGTATCACCACGTATTTACCACGTGGTACATTTATAGTCTTAAATTCTTTCCAAAGTGAGATAAAACGAACAAAAACAATGGCTAGTATACCCGCCATGGCCGCCTAAGTCTAAGAGTTTAAATAAGTTTTTGCCGGCACCTGTCAAACAAATGTCAACTTGTGATACATCGTTGGAAAGAGAATTTCAAAGTGAATTGAAATTGATAAAAAAATATACAGGGTTCCATTAAAAATAAGAAACTTACAGTCACTTCCGGTCAAACCGAAAGTAGTTAAAAATATTTCTTAAGTAATAAAAAAGCCTAATAATTTTCCATTATGGTATCTAAAAATGCAAATATGTAACTTTCAAAATAAAAAAATTACTAGGTGTTACATGTTGACTGCGTCACCCAGTATACACACACAACAGTATAACACAATAAAATATGAATTATATTCCTTTATTTTATGTCAGTGATCCACCTTAGTGACACG